>OZ012741.1:665416362-666616362 GCA_963859935.3 Lathyrus sativus | reverse complement strand
TAAAAAAGAGTTTTAATTTATTTAGTAAAAAAGGTTTTACCTAGTTAATAAAAAAAAAAGTTTAATTTAATTAAAAAAGTTTTATTTTATTTTTTTTAAAAAAAGTTTTAATAAGATTTAAATAATAAAAAAAAATTAAAAGATAATAAATAAAATTGTAAAAAAAATAAAAAAAATAAAATAAAAGGGAATTGGGAAGTTGGGCCGGTGATTCTTCGGCCCGTTGCCACTTCAATTGAACGTCACAGGAGAAACTTAGAGTTCCAAAACCCCCGTTTTGTCTCGCGGCACATGCTCTTCGTCTCGTTCTTGTTTCATCTTCTCCATCGGCCATTCGATGTTGGGTTTTCCATCTCACCAGTTCCTGAAAAAATACGCAATACAACCAAATACGTTAGTTTCAACAGATTCCCTACCCTAAATCGGCGGTGACTGATGATGATGATTCCAATTGAGGTCGCAAAGGGGAGATGATGCAAGCCTGAGCTTCAAGGCGCGATTGCCCGTCGAGAGACGAAGGCGGTCGTGCGATTTGCCTTGATGGTGGTCGTCTAAGGTTCGCGCCGTTTTTCACTCTGGTTCCTCCGTCTTCTCTAGGGTTTCTTCGCTCAGTGATTTTTCGTTTTTCGTACTCGGCCACCAACCCCCTTTCAAAAGGTTGTGTCGTTCTCTCTTATACTTTTTCTGGTTTTCTTTTAAAGGGCTTGGATCCTAGTGACTTACGTTATATTTGGTGCTATGAGATTTGATTTTGTTAGTTAATCCGATGCAAATCCAGATTTCCTTTTCTGATATGACTTTGATTGGGATTTTCCTTTTTCAGAACTCCTTGATTGGATACTGTTTTATGATGGTTTACTGATTCGGTTCGGATACACCTTTTGATATCTTTTGGATTTTGCATATGTGGTTTTGACCAAACCGGTTCGTGGTGCGGATATCCTTGAGCCTCGCTCGTATTCAATTCATTTTGGGGTCAACCAAACTTGCTTCGGACTTGGATACAGTTTGTGAATTGATATGGCTTTGTGAACTTTGTCTGCTTTTTCTTTGATCTGATACGCTTGTTCATCTGGATTTGTGAACTGATGGACTAACTTTCTGATGTAGCTTCGAATCATGTTTCAGTTCAACTTTCTGGTTTTCTGATACAAGTTCACTGACTCTTCTTTTTTTTCTTTCAGATTTAGTATGGATGCTTTGGTTGGATCCAAACTGCCGAGAAGGGGTATATGGCGATGATGACGTTCCGTCTGAGCCTAAAAGCTGATTATTTAAATCCTGTGATATTGTTTGATGTTGTAAGCAAAGCAATGGTGTTCGGCCAGAACCGTGACTTTTGGTGATTTATTTATTGGGCAATGATGTCTCATACTGAGCCTCGGCTTCGCATTTTGCTTCTCCAACGTAGCCTGCACATTTGGTTGAGGCTTACTTTGAACTGATGCGAATTGGGTTTGCTTCGATTGATGGCTTTCACAGATACCTGTTTTTCTCTGAATTGTTGGCTTACCTCCTGATTTCAAACTGGTTTGACTGTGAATGTTAGGGCTATGATGTGTGAACTGAGCCCTTACACTTGGTGTTTTACCTTTCCAATGTGCTTTGCTCATTTGGCCGTGCCTCACCCTGAACTGATACATGATGATCTTTCTGGTGTAATTTCGCTCGCAGGTGTTGAAACTCAAATGCTCTGTTTAGGGTTTGAGACAAACTTTTTCTGATGTTATTTCACTTGTTGATTTTTCAGAATTTGGCCCGTTGGGATCTTATTCGAGGCAAGCTCAGTTGACCTGTTTGTAATTCAATTTCAGTGCAGTTGAACTGGGTTCTCTGTTTTATGAATGTGAACTGAGTTGGCTTCTGAGCTGTTTTAAGGATTGATTTTTCTGCTCCAATTTCGTGCAGTTGAACTGCTTTAGTCTTAAGTTCTGCTATGAGTTTGGACAGCTGATGTTGTTTGACTTTTGTGTTTCAGGTATTGGGAAATTTCAAAAAACGGTTCAGACCTATTGGCATCTAGGTCTGAACTCGTACGGGCTTTGCTGTTCAGCTTTGTATCAGTGGAACTCACTTGAAATTTACTTGATAGTGATACCTGTTTACTTGATGAAATGATATTAGACTTTGAAACAGACTCCAATTTTCGGCATATGATCCTTTTCGGCAAATCATTTCGGCCCCTACTTCTTTTTCTCTCACTCTTTCTCGGCTGTCCCGTATGATAAGAACAATTATAACCACTTGATCTGATGCCCATGGCACGAGTCGGTAATGGGAGTAGGATGCGGCTTCGGTTGTGCCCTCCCGACACTCGATGATGACAATTGTTCTGAGAGTGTCAAACAACCTCTAACATTTTCCTTCTATTCTGTGTTGTATTCTCTTTGTTGTGCAGGTTAATGGGAGATTCGTGAAGAACATCGAAGGAGCATCGTGAAGATCCACTTAGACGTTTTAGGACTTAAAATTTCCTTAAGATAGATACTTGTTATAAATGGATCCTCTTGTAAACCAATGGCATTTTCTTGAATAAAGTTCAAATTCACTTATCCATGAAATCCAACAAATTTTCACTTTCTCAATTGTAAATTCAAAGTATCTATGAATAATAGTTCACAAATTATTTAAATTCCAAAATATCTAACTTACTTCTTCTTTGCCTTGATCAAGTAAATGATATCCCGTAACATAAACAAATCCAAACTAAAATCCTTTGAATACGTGACTTCTCAGCCAACCTTAACAGTATTCCTCTCATCTTCCAATCAACCTTAACTTGTTATGAGTGCCTAAACTACTTGTCAAATGTCCTTTACATAATCAATCCATGTAAACAAATGCCTCGAAGAAAATGTCTCATTTGTCCCAAAATTACGAATTCTGCTTAAAATGACCAAAACGCCTCTGTGGTGATTCCTGAAACAAAACGCACTTATATGACTGGTTAGTGATTAATGGATGCAAAATGAAATGCTATGCGAAATGACTGACTAAATGTAAGGGTAAAATTTGGGGTATTACAGTTGCCCCTATTTAAATAGCTACACCAGATGATTTGAGTGACGGAGACTCGAGGGATCATGGTGGAGGGATTTAAATATAGATAACCGAAAATTTTGCCCTTATATGTGGCGATATGCAATGCTATAGACGAAACGAGAACAGACTAATGCAGGCAATGCCATGAATATGATATGATGCGTATGCTGGAATGATGAATGCGAAAAATGCTGACGAATACGACGACACAGGGACAGACGCTACGAGAAGAACACACTAGGGAAACCGAAGCGCTGGGACGACAACACAACACTGGGGAATTCCAAAAATGATGGTCAACTGGTGTGAACACGACCAATTGTCTTTTTTAGAAAAGGAACGAGATTCTCAAATGGAGATGGTACCTATGAGACGGCCTCCACTGGGGAATCTAAAAGTAAAACTGGATCATGTGCGACTGCAAGATCGATCACAGAATGCTAGAGCATTGAGCAAAGAATAACATCCAAGCTTCTGTAAACTATCTCTCGTGACAGGATCAAACGGGCCTTTCGGGAATCCATAGCAAATATACAGGGTGAAAAGAACCGGCTGTATGCCAAAATAAATGGACTTTGAGTGGTTAGAACAAGATCCTTAATAGTGATGACGCCTATGAGATGGCCTCCACTTGGGAATGTCTAACAATAAGACTGGATCTACACGACTGCAAGATCGATTACAGAATGCTGGAGCATTGAGCAAAGAATAACATCCAAGCTTCTATAAACTATCCTTCGTGATGGGATCGAATGGACTTTTCAGAAATCCATATCAGATATACAGGGTAAAAACCGGCTGTATGCCAAAATAAATGGGCTTTGATGGGAAATGCCCTGATAAGCTTCTCGAGGGAGAACTGTCACTTATCGTTGGAAGGGACTTACATGCCAAAACGGATAAGCTCTCAAAAGAGGTTGTTGCTTATCTGATAAATAAATCTTCTCATATTTAAAGTCGGTGCCTGGAATACGTTTCAGATTCTTCTTCTACTAAAGGATAAAATAAACTTCTTCATACTTCCGAGGACAGCGCGTCGGGCATGATTCCGCTTCTTCTTTTGCTAAAGGGTAAACTGAACTTCCTCATACTTCAAGATTCATGCTCTCCTGAATATGATTCTGCTCCTTCTTTTACTAAAGGGTAAATGAACTTCTTCATTTCAAGGTTTGTTGCTCCCTGAATATGCTTCGGCTCCTTCTTTTACTAAAGGGTAAACTGAACTTCCTCATACTTCAAGATTCATGCTCTCCTGAATATGATTCGGTTCAAACCTCCCCATACTTCAAGACGACAAGGAAAATGGAAGCCCAACTGCTCGATGGAGATGGCCATTTGCTGCAAGTCATAACGAAGATAGGATCAACTTCTCAGGCGAGAAATGTCGCTTTTCTGCAAGAGTGGCAATAATAAGCTTCTCAGGTAAGAACTGCTTGTAGAGGTGATAACAAGTAATAATGATGATACGCTTCTCGGTGGAGAATTGTTGCATACCGTTGCTGAAGAATGTTACGATAAGCTTCTTAACCGAGAACTGTCGCGTATCCTGTTGTGTAAGGTTGTGATAAGCTTCTCTGGTGAGAACTGTTGCTGATCGATTGTAAAATGTAGGATTGTAAAGTGTTATACCGATAGGCTTCTCAGGCGAGAACAGTCGCATACCGATGCTGTAAGATGTAGGATTGTTATATCGATAGGCTTCTCAGGCGAGAACAGTTGCATACCGATGCTGTAGGATGTACTGATAGATTTTCCAGGCGTGAACTGGCGTGTATCTGTAAAGGATTGTGATTGGTGTTCTCGAAAGATAGTGCAAAATAAATGCACATCCGGATACAGTGATAAGCTTCTCAGGCGAGAACAGTCGCGTATCTGCCAAGGTAGGGTGAAAAGTTTTAAACGGTGCAAAATAAACGCACGTCCGGTTGGGCTCGACGACCGACAAGACTGAGATTCAATCTAGGATCGAGCTAGAAAGAAGACTGGTAATCAAGACTCCATCGAGGGAATGATCTCGAAGGGTAAATATCTTATCCTGGCGAAGAAAGATTGCTGAAGTAACCATCATCCACGAGGAACGAGCTCTGTAGGGAAACTTAGAAACACATATGTATTTTATGCTTAGGGATGACAATCTATTTGAAGAGAATGGACAAACCCAGTTACTCGGTGGTAACACCCAACGATGGAGAGACACAATGAACCTGTGAATGCTAACGCATATGTTACTGCATATGTTAATATGAATGTATGTTAATGTCTATGTAGTTAAATATGCAGGATGTAGTGGAATGAGTATGAGTATGTGTATGAAATAGGCATGTGATGCTTATGCCCCTGCGTATGCTGACGAAACAGACTAGAGACGGGACGAGAGATGAAATAAACATCTCGACGGAGATACCCTGCGTTCTCTGCAACCAATACGTCAATCATGGGTAAGAAAGATCAATGGTAGAACCAAATCTGGTTTCAAAATTCTGACTTCTCTGGGGAGAAAGTAATTCGTTTGGGTGCACGGTATCACGTCTTCACATGGGGAGAAGAAAACCTGAGGGACACTTTACCCCAGAAAAAGTTGTCAGCTTATAGTCTCGCTGGGGACTGTCACTGGGAACATGTCGGTGAAATCTCTGATGCCTTAGAGACCACCGGCTCAATCCAAAGTATTGTCAGCTTAAAGTCTCGCTGGGGACTAAATCAGAGCAATGGTTTAAAAGTGTTTCTGCAACAATGAGATTTTTCGAGGAGTGAAGAGATCCTTCAGAAGTTTCCACTAGTCAAAGTAATTTCTTATATTTTTCAATTGCATTTTCGAAGAACAGTTTTTAAAAAAGTTTTCGAAGCACCTTTCATTTTCAAAATTTAAGAATAAATGGCATTTTGCATAACAATAGAAAACAAGAGTAATGCACCAAGGAATTTAAGTAACAAAATGGCATCTTTTATTAAAGAATGGCAGCTTGCCGAAGGCCTAGCTCCACAGATGATTACGCTTTGAAATTGGCAATATGGGAGAAGGTTACATTGAAATCAACGGCACCTACTGACACTAGTAACTAAGACTATCCAGAATCTTGCTTTGGACGAGGATGAACGAACTGGAAAATGGATCTCATGTGGAAAGCGTGTTCGCGATGATCGGTGTTTTCTGATGCAATGAAATGCCTTCGTCCCTAACTTTTGCCTGGACCGCCCTTTCGGGTTTTCAATCCACCGGGACGCCCCTTTTTGCCTAAGTCGCCCTTTCGGGTTTTCAACTTAGCGAGCTTTTTATTATTATTACTTTTTCTAACCCTTACTTTTTCCTAAATCACCTTTTTCAGGTTTTCGACTTAGCGGGTTTTTAGGCATAATATTTTCGGACTGCATCAGAATTCACGGGATGTGCAAGCTCTTCACCATCCATTGTTGTAAGTATCAGAGACCCTCCGGAGAAAACGGTCTTTACAACAAATGGGCCTTCATAATTGGGCATCCATTTTCCACGCATATCTTTATGCACTGGCAAGATCTTTTTGAGTACGAGCTCTCCTTGACAGAACCCACAGATACGAATCTTCTTATCAAATGCTCTTTTCATCCGTTTCTGATATAATTGCCCATGGCACATAGCTGTCATGCGTTTCTCGTCAATGAGATTCAACTGATCCAGTCTTTCTTGAACCCACTCAGCTTCCTCAAGTTCAGCTTCCATCAACACCCTTAAAGAAGGTATCTCTACTTCGATGGGGAGTACGGCGTCCATTCCATACACCAATGAGAAAGGTGTTGCCCCTGTCGAAGTTCGCACTGAGGTCCTGTATCCATGCAAAGCAAACGGTAACATCTCATGCCAATCTTTGTAAGTCACGACCATCTTTTGCAGGATTTTCTTGATATTCTTATTCGCAGCTTCAACGGCCCCATTCATCTTAGGTCGGTACGGAGAAGAATTATGATGCGTGATCTTGAAACTGTCACACAACTCCTTCATAGTCTTGTTATTCAGATTGGTGCCATTGTCAGTTATTATCCGACTTGGAATTCCATAACGGCAGATAATTTCTTTCCTGATGAAGCGGGCAACCACTTGCTTAGTCACATTGGTGTAGGAAACAGCCTCTACCCACTTGGTAAAATAATCAATAGCAACAAGGATAAAACGATGACCATTAGAAGCCTTCGGCTCGATTTCCCCAATCATGTCAATGCCCCACATTGAGAACGGCCATGATGAAGACAAAACATTCAACGGTGATGGAGGCACATGCATTTTATCAGCGTAAATTTGGCACTTATGGCATTTTCTGGCGTATTGGATGCAGTCAAATTCCATAGTTAACCAATAATATCCAGCCCTTAACATCTTCTTAGACATAGCATAACCATTGACATGAGTTCCGAAGGTCCCCTCGTGAATCTCTTGCAGTAACATGTCCGCTTCCCGTTTATCAACACATCTGAGCAAAACCATATCGTAATTTCTTTTGTATAACACACCATTACTGATAAAGAATTTAGAAGCCAGTCTTCTCAACGTTTTCTTGTCCATACCGGTAGCACCATCGGGATACTCCTGCTTGACTAGATAGTTCTTGATGTCATGAAACCAAGGCTTTTCATCCACCTCAACCTCTTCAACTATTTGACAATAAGCGGGCTCAACTTTGCGTTCAATATGGATAAGAGGTGCTTCATTAACAAATTTAACTTTCCACATGGATGCTAACATGGCTAAAGCATCAGCAACGTGATTCTCAGATCTAGGAACATGCTCGAACTTTATCTCGTCGAAATACTTAATCAGCTCGACAATGTAGTCTTTGTAAGGGATTAACTTCTCATTCTTCGTTTCCCATTTGCCTTGTACCTGGTAAATAACCAAGGCCGAGTCACCACTTACTTTGAGAAGTTTGATTCGGAGGTGAACTGCTGCTTCGAGGCCAAGAATACATGCTTCATACTCTGCGACGTTATTAGTACACTCAAAGTCTAACCTTGCTGTAAACGGAGTGAACCCACCTTTTGGGTTCATCAAAACGGCGCCTATACCATGCCCATTGAAATTCGAGGAACCATCAAACATCATCCTCCACCAAAGACCTGGTTCTGGACCTTCGCTCGAATCTGGCTCTTCACTATCTCTCTTAATCAACAAAATATCCTCATCAGGAAAATCAAACTTAAGAGGTTCATAATCTTCAACTGGCTGATCTGCAAGATAATCCGATAAGATACTACCTTTAATTGCCTTCTGGGGTACGTATTGGATGTCATATTCGGATAACAACATGTTCCAACGGGCTAGCCTCCCAGTTTGAGCAGGTTTTTCAAGAATATACTTGATCGGATCCATTTTAGAAATCAACAATGTGGTATGACAGATCATATATTGCCGAAGGCGCCTAGCGGCCCATGCCAACGCACAACAAGTTTTCTCCAATAGTGAATATCTGTTTTCACAGTCGGTAAACTTCTTGCTCAGATAATAAATCGCATGTTCCTTTCTTCCAGTCTCATCATGTTGCCCAAGCACACAACCCATAGACCTCTCAAGAACAATAAGGTACATAAACAACGGTCTTCCGGGTACAGGAGGAGTCAGAATAGGGGGTTCTTGCAAATAATTCTTAATTTTCTCAAACGCTTTCTGAGAATCAGGGTTCCACTCAACCGTCTGCCCCTTACAAAGCAATTTGAATATCGGCTCACAAGTAACGGTCATGTTAGAGATAAACCTGGAAATATAATTCAAACGCCCCAGAAAACCTCTAACTTGCGTCTCGGTTTGCGGAGCTGGCATATCTTGAATGGCTCGGACTTTGTTAGGATCTACCTCAATCCCTTGTTGACTAACAATAAAACCAAGCAATTTTCCGGATCTGACACCGAAGGTACATTTAGCAGGATTCAACTTCAACTGGTACTTCCTGAGTCGTTCAAACAACTTCACCAAATGGTCTAGATGTTCCTCTTCACTCTGAGATTTGGCTATCATATCGTCCACATACACCTCGATCTCTTTGTGCATCATATCATGGAAAAGAGTTGTCATAGCGCGTTGGTAAGTTGCCCCTGCATTCTTCAAACCGAAGGGCATGACTTTGTAGCAAAAGGTCCCCCAAGGAGTAATGAAAGTAGTCTTCTCTCGATCATCGGGATCCATTTTGATCTGATTATAGCCATAGAAACCATCCATAAATGAGAACAACGCAAAACTGGCTACATTGTCTACAAGTGTATCAATATGTGGCAGAGGGAAGTCATCTTTCGGACTTGCTTTGTTCAGATCCCTGTAATCCACACACATCCTAACTTTACCGTCTTTCTTAGGCACTGGCACAATATTGGCAACCCAATCTGGATATTTTGCAACTGCCAAGAAACCTGCATCCAACTGTTTTTTAACCTCATCTCGAATCTTCAAAGCCATGTCGGGTCTCGTTCTTCGAAGCTTTTGTTTGATAGGTGGACAATCTGGCTTAAGCGGCAACTTGTGAACAACAATATCTGTGTCTAGACCAGGCATATCTTGATACGACCATGCAAACACATCAACATATTCTTTTAATAACTCAATCAACCTCTGCTTAACCTCTATCCCAAGCATTGCACCAATCTTGACCTCTTTGTTGTCTTTTTCTGTACCAAGATTAATTAAGTCCACCTGCTCTTTATGCGGCTGGAGCTCTGTGTACTCGTACTCAATCAATTTTGTCAGTTCAGTGGGTACTTCAAAATCTTCTTCACCCTCGTCTTCAGCTTGATAGATGGGTGCATCCCAGTCAGGAGTGTCAATAAAGTCATTGGATCCAACAAGGTTTGCGATGTCTCTGCATGATGGAAGGCTTACTTTATTAAAATGTTCGAAGATATGCAAGATAAGAAATAAAATGCTATTTTTGTTGTTTTATTTTGAAAAAGATTGCCAACTTCATTTTTTTTTAAATGTGAAAACGAAAAAAACGCAAATGAACCAAAGTGGAATTGAACAAAATGCATTTATTAATATCCTTTTAAAAGTGAAAGGTGACCCAACAAAAACGATCCTATAGCCTTGGGCAGAGCTATGGATTTTTTATTTGAAAACGTAAGTGAAAATGTTAAAAATTACTTTGACAATGGAAAAATAACAGGGATCTCTACGGCCTCCCAGTTGTTCAAAGCTGTATCACCCTTAAACACCAGGTTGCTCAGATCTTCATCTTCCTCACAGTCACCGACGGCATTGACTTGGAAACCTCCGCTGACAAATACCTATTGGATAACCTTCAGACGCCCTTTGGCAGTTGTGGCAGCTCCATTCTGAGTTGGTTTGTAACCCAACCCAAAGCGATTAGCCTTGGTCTTGACATCAATTACCTCTCACCAACCTTCCAGAATGCCCCTGTCAATTGTTGATTTGGTACTCTTCAAAGATGCAAAAGATGGATTACCCTGGCCCACTATCTCTTCGACTTCTAATAGAACAGCGTTGGCGATTTCGAGTGCTTGAAAGGATGTTTCTAAAGCATTCTCATCGGCCTCGATGTAACGGAAAGAATACAGGTTACTGACCATCAGATCCTCCTCACCGTGTATAATAACTAACTTTTCATCGATCACGAACTTCATCTTTTGATGTAACGTTGAAGTTACTGCCCCAGTGGCATGGATCCACGGCCTTCCAAGTAAACAGCTGTAATTGGGATTAATGTCCATGACTTGAAACGTGATATTAAAAACTTGTGGACCAATCAGGATTGGAAGTTCAACCTCTCCCATTACTGACCGACGAGAACCATCGAAAGCTTTGACGATCAATGAAGTGGGTTTCAACACAGTCTCTTTTAAAACCAACTTATTAAGAACCCTCTTGGGTAGAACATTCAAAGAAGAACCGGTGTCCACTAGCACTCTCGATAAATTATCCTCCTGACATTTCACTGATATATGTAAAGCACGATTATGATTCGGACCCTCCTTTGGTAACTCTTCGTTGCTGAAACTAAGAGTGTTGCATGCAGTCAGATTGGCAATCACACTATCAAACCGACTGGTACTGATATCTTGATCCACATGTGCTTAGGTCAAAACTTTCTGTAAGGCCGTCCTATGGGCGGGTGAACTCATCAACAGAGATAAGATCGAAATCTTGGAAGGAGTTTGATGAAGTTGATCGATAACTTTATAGTCACTTTTCTTGATGATCCTCAAAAACTCAGCATCTTCATCATTCGTAACGGCTCCCTTACCTTTGTCTTTGACAGGCACTGGGATATTAGTTGTTTCCTTAGGTGGAACCTCATTGAAACGGGGAGTACACACGGCTACTGCGAGTCATCCTGCTTGCCTCTGCGATATTAGTCACAGCGTCCTTAACTTCTTCATTTGGAATAACCTTCCCAGACTCCTTGTCAATCATCGTCACGTCATATTTCCAAGGTACAACTTTAGGATCACTGAAAGGAAACGGACTTGGTCTTCGAATAATTATAGACTTAGGCTGATTCGTCTCAGGGATAAACGACTTTGGTATATTGAACACGGGATTGGCGGAACTCGCCCCTGACAGATTGAACACTGGTACCTTACCCTTTGATTCAGGCTGATGGAAGGCAGGCTCAACCACAGCGACTTCATCCTTCTTGGCTTGGCTGGTCACTTGTAAAATACCCTCATTAATCAACCTTTGAACATCGTTCTGAACCAACACACAACCCTTAATACTGGCATCACAACTTGCGCATGCAACGTGGGAAGTAGCTACTAGACCGGCTTCAAACAGTTTTGAATGGAATATCTTAAGAGGAGTCTTAATCTGAACAACGTCAAGGATATAACCTTCCTCAGAATCAGCACTAATGGCATTAATACCCTCATGGTTAGGCAAAGGGTTCTTTTTAACATTCGGTTGAGGATCTTCAAATGACAAAATCTTCTTTTCCAACAGATCCCTGACAAGATTTTTGAGAGCATAACAGTTCTCTAGATCATGACCAGGCGCACCCTCATGAAATAAACAATGAGCAGCGGCGTTGTAATTGGCGGGCAGCGGATTAGGAGGTGGACCCAGAGCTCGAGTAGTAATTAGACCTTGTTTGACTAATGAGGGATACAACTCGGTGAAAGTCATTGGGATCGGCGGACAAGGTTTATACTGTCTCCTGTTCGGACCATTCTGGCGAGGAGCTGGATTCTTTGGCTGCTGATAGGCAGGAGCGTTGGGCGCTTGTTGATAGTTAGGAGGCGGATAAACGGGAGATTGTTGCAGAGGTTGATACATAGGAGCTTGTTGATTGAAAGAAGGTGTAACAGCTGCCACATAGGGTTGTTGAGCATATTGAATCGGATACCCTTGAGGTTGAGCATAACCTTGCGGATATTGATAAGATTGGTCTCTTCGTCTACCGGAGGATATAGCATTAGTTTCACCTTCTTTCTTCTTCTGAGAGCTGAACGAAGGTTTCTTCGTCTGATCCTTTGAAACACCAGGAGCATTTGTCATTTTACCGCTTTTCATACCCAATTCAATCTTGACACCCACAGCAACGATGTCAGAGAAATTTGAAGTCACACTACCCACCATCCTTTCGTAAAATTCTGGACGAACCGTGTCGACAAACCAATCAGCTAACTCTTTCTCGGTTAAAGGAGGTTCTACTTGCGAGGCAATCTCTCTCCACCTTTGAGCGTACTCTTTGAACGATTCAGAATTCTTTTGTGACATACTCAACAATTGTCTTCTGTCAGGAGCCAGATCCATATTGTACTTATAATGTTTGATGAAAGCGTCAGATAAATCTTGGAAATTCTTAATGCGAGATTGGTCCAAAGTTAAGTACCATTTGGAAGAAGCACCCTTCAAACTGTCTTGGAAGCAATGAATCATCAATTTATCATTCTCAACATGGGCAGCCATTTTACGATATTACATGATCAGATGACTCTTAGGACAAGTGGCACCTTCATAGCGATCGAAGTTCGGAGTTTTGAACTTCGGGGGAATAACCAAACCTGAGACCAAACAAACGTCCCTTGCAGCAGCCCCAAAAATTTGATCACCTTCTACCTTTCTCAATCTTTGGGCGATAGTGTCTACTTCCTCACGAAGCTTGTCATGTTTCTCATAACCTTCAACATTCTCATCAAAATTATCAAAGACGGGCTCATTGAAATACGGTTGCACACGGGTGTGCACAACGGGTGGTGCAAAGATAGGAGCCACCCTAAAAACTTCGAAAAATAAAGGAACGGCTTGTTGAACTGGCTGATTAATCGGAACAGTGGCTTGAGGAGGCACAAAACCTGGAGCAAGACCATAAGGTGGGTCCCTTGCTACGGTCACAGTTGGTGGAGGGTCCACAATAATGCCGGTAATCTCGGAAACAACAGTGGGCTGGGTATCCATCTTAGCATTCATAACATGCAGTAACTCCATCATACGCCCCATATCCCCTCGAAGGTCTTCAAGTTCATCGCTAAGGCGATCAATCTCCCTTGTCTGATCCTCCATTCTTTTTCAAGTTTGAGCTCTAGTGTTGTACTGGTGCCGAGGACTCAGGGTGGCGGAACTGGAAGGCGAGAGAACCGAACGTGAGAAAACGGAAGACACATGCAATGCAAGAAAACATATGATGCTATAATGCGAATGCAAATGAATATTTCATGGAATTCAAACATTTACTAATGTCGTGGGGTACCAAGGAAATTTTTATTAACTTATTGATATTTTCTTTTTTTTCTTATTTTTTTTATTTTTTTTTTATTTTTTATTTTTTTTTTTTTTTTTCATGGTATCCCGCGATATCCATAAATGATGTTTGAATTCCATGAAATACAATGCAATGGGATGCTTTATGGATGGAATGCACATGAATACACAAAGTCCTAGGTTAAAGGACGTGAGTAGAGTTAAGGTCTACCCATCCCCAAAAGAAGTGTACTATAGGTTAGTTGTACCTGCCGAACAAGGTTCTAAAAGGACTCAAAATCATCGGCCCATCTTTCGGATATTATTAACTTCCCAACTAACTCGGGGGTTAATAATATTCTCAAGAGAATCTCTTTTGAGTGTAGTATCGTGTAGCACTACTTCGGGACTTGCTCCCTTATAGCCTCACACTACGTCCTAATAAAGGCCAAAAGTGGGGTTAAAGATAACTACGGTCCTTAGTATCACAGACTCCAATTGAGAATAGTAAAAGTTTTCACGACTAAACTCGTTCAACCAAACCATTTTCAAAAGGGTCTCAACTAAGCGGGATTCTCGAATCAACTTAGTCGGGATTCAACTCCCTATAAGCCTCATCGAATATATCCCCATCCTATAATAATGGCACTCAAGTCCGGGCGTAGGACTTATCTCACAACACAAGGAACCATCCCAAAATAAGAGTACAAATATATACATACAAATGAATAGTAAAGCAAATAGTAATAAACATGAACAAATTAGGGGTAACCCTCAAAGGTCATGAATCCCCAGTGAAGTCGCCATTTTCTGTTGCGGTGGAAATAGGATCACAAACTATTAATGAGTTTGAATCACAATTCTTAATTCACAACCGCTCTTTGATTTATCCGAAGGAAAAGGTCAAAAGAGGGAAAACCTATTTTGCATCGTAAACACAATGCGGGGAAAGATCTAGGGTTCGGGGGTTGGTTAAATTTAGGGAAGGTATTAGCACCCTAAACTTCTGTAGTACTCTACAGGAACCTTTTGTTCAATGTTTACTATTTTGCTTTATTTATTTGCTTAAGGTATATACAAAGGGATTAAAAATGAGAAAAAAGACCTAAGGGGTTAATTCTAAGTTTACTCGGCAAGACGTCGCATCTTGTGCCTACGTATCCTTACGGGAGTGGAATCAGAGTAATCGTAGTTCCCCTCACAAGGGAGGTTAGAGACTTCTCGACTGTGGTCAAGGTCTCACGGGGAATAAACGCATCTTAAGGACACGCTTACACGGAGTGTAGAAACTCCAAATCTCTACGTTGAATTGTTAAGTGAATTAGGGTTAGGTTAGGGATTCCACGGCGGGAAACCCTAAAATGAACGCGGCGGCTCTTTGACCTAATGCTAGGGGTAATTTTGTAATTTTGCCTACGGCGAGGCATTTGTGAAAATTAGGGTTTGTAGTTTGTAGTTTTGAGGGTTCGAGGACTATTGGCGCGGTGGCCGAACAGTTAGACCTAACCTTCGGATGTGACAGATGTGACAAAAATATTGGTGGAAGTGTGATAGAATTTAAATCATGCATCAGCGGAAATAAAATGACAGAAATTAAAGCCATACAAGCAGAAACTTAAAGACAGAAATTAAAGCGCGATTGTTAGGATTCGCGAGGTTACAGATGAGAAGCAGTTATAATGAAAATTTGAATAAAACACACAAAAAATAAATCGACGGTAACATGACTAAGCTGCAAAACAAATGACGTGGTTAGTAAGCCGAAGCAAGACAGCAGTCAGAGAAGTTGTGAGATTTTTTTGAGACTTTTATTGTTTATTTGTGATATTTATATACAAGCTCTTAATAGAAATTTTTAAAAAAGAAACTAAGTTAAATTTGCAAAAGGACTAATGGTTTTAATTTAAAAAAGAGTTTTAATTTATTTAGTAAAAAAGGTTTTACCTAGTTAATAAAAAAAAAGTTTAATTTAATTAAAAAAGTTTTATTTTATTTTTTTTAAAAAAAGTTTTAATAAGATTTAAATAATAAAAAAAATTTAAAAGATAATAAATAAAATTGTAAAAAAAATAAAAAAATAAAAAAAAAGGGAATTGGGAAGTTGGGCCGGTGATTCTTCGGCCCGTTGCCACTTCAATTGAACGTCACAGGAGAAACTTAGAGTTCCAAAACCCCCGTTTTGTCTCGCGGCGCATGCTCTTCGTCTCGTTCTTGTTTCATCTTCTCCATCGGCCATTCGATGTTGGGTTTTCCATCTCACCAGTTCCTGAAAAAATACGCAATACAACCAAATACGTTAGTTTCAACAGATTCCCTACCCTAAATCGGCGGTGACTGATGATGATGATTCCAATTGAGGTTGCAAAGGGGAGATGATGCAAGCCTGAGCTTCAAGGCGCGATTGCCCGTCGAGAGACGAAGGCGGTCATGCGATTTGCCTTGATGGTGGTCGTCTAAGGTTCGCGCCGTTTTTCACTCTGGTTCCTCCGTCTTCTCTAGGGTTTCTTCGCTCAGTGATTTTTCGTTTTTCGTACTCGGCCACCAACCCCCTTTCAAAAGGTTGTGTCGTTCTCTCTTATACTTTTTCTGGTTTTCTTTTAAAGGGCTTGGATCCTAGTGACTTACGTTATATTTGGTGCTATGAGATTTGATTTTGTTAGTTAATCCGATGCAAATCCAGATTTCCTTTTCTGATATGACTTTGATTGGGATTTTCCTTTTTCAGAACTCCTTGATTGGATATTGTTTTATGATGGTTTACTGATTCGGTTCGGATACACCTTTTGATATCTTTTGGATTTTGCATATGTGGTTTTGACCAAACCGGTTCGTGGTGCGGATATCCTTGAGCCTCGCTCGTATTCAATTCATTTTGGGGCCAACCAAACTTGCTTCGGACTTGGATACAGTTTGTGAATTGATATGGCTTTGTGAACTTTGTCTGCTTTTTCTTTGATCTGATACGCTTGTTCATCTGGATTTGTGAACTGATGGACTAACTTTCTGATGTAGCTTCGAATCATGTTTCAGTTCAACTTTCTGGTTTTCTGATACAAGTTCACTGACTCTTCTTTTTCTTCTTTCAGATTTAGTATGGATGCTTTGGTTGGATCCAAACTGCCGAGAAGGGGTATACGGCGATGATGACGTTCCGTCTGAGCCTAAAAGCTGATTATTTAAATCCTGTGATATTGTTTGATGTTGTGAGCAAAGCAATGGTGTTCGGCCAGAACCGTGACTTTTGGTGATTTGTTTATTGGGCAATGATGTCTCATACTGAGCCTCGGCTTCGCATTTTGCTTCTCCAACGTAGCCTGCACATTTGGTTGAGGCTTACTTTGAACTGATGCGAATTGGGTTTGCTTCGATTGATGGCTTTCACAGATACCTGTTTTTCTCTGAATTATTGGCTTGCCTCCTGATTTCAAACTGGTTTGACTGTGAATGTTAGGGCTATGATGTGTGAACTGAGCCCTTACACTTGGTGTTTTACCTTTCCAATGTGCTTTGCTCATTTGGCCGTGCCTCACCCTGAACTGATACATGATGATCTTTCTGGTGTAATTTCGCTCGCAGGTGTTGAAACTCAAATGCTCTGTTTAGGGTTTGAGACAAACTTTTTCTGATGTTATTTCACTTGTTGATTTTTCAGAATTTGGCCCGTTGGGATCTTATTCGAGGCAAGCTCAGTTGACCTGTTTGTAATTCAATTTCAGTGCAGTTGAACTGGGTTCTCTGTTTTATGAATGTGAATTGAGTTGGCTTCTGAGCTGTTTTAAGGATTGATTTTTCTGCTCCAATTTCGTGCAGTTGAACTGCTTTAGTCTTATGTTCTGCTATGAGTTTGGACGGCTGATGTTGTTTGACTTTTGTGTTTCAGGTATTGGGAAATTTCAAAAAAACGGTTCAGACCTATTGGCATCTAGGTCTGAACTCGTACGGGCTTTGCTGTTCAGCTTTGTATCAGTGGAACTCACTTGAAATTTACTTGATAGTGATACCTGTTTACTTGATGAAATGATATTAGACTTTGAAACAGACTCCAATTTTCGGCATATGATCCTTTTCGGCAAATCATTTCGGCCCCTACTTCTTTTTCTCTCACTCTTTCTCGGCTGTCCCGTATGATAAGAACAATTATAACCACCTGATCTGATGCCCATGGCACGAGTCGGTAATGGGAGTAGGATGCGGCTTCGGTTGTGCCCTCCCGGCACTCGATGATGACAATTGTTCTGAGAGTGTCAAACAACCTCTAACATTTTCCTTCTATTCTGTGTTGTATTCTCTTTATTGTGCAGGTTAATGGGAGATTCGTGAAGAACATCGAAGGAGCATCGTGAAGATCCACTTAGACGTTTTAGGACTTAGAATTTCCTTAAGATAGATACTTGTTGTAAATGGATCCTCTTGTAAACCAATGGCATTTTCTTGAATAAAGTTCAAATTCACTTATCCATGAAATCCAACAATTTTTCACTTTCTCAATTGTAAATTCAAAGTATCTATGAATAATAGTTCACAAATTATTTAAATTCCAAAATATCTAACTTACTTCTTCTTTGCCTTGATCAAGTAAACGATATCCCGTAACATAAACAAATCCAAACTAAAATCCTTTGAATACGTGACTTCTCAGCCAACCTTAACAATATTCCTCTCATCTTCCAATCAACCTTAACTTGTTATGAGTGCCTAAACTACTTGTCAAATGTCCTTTACATAATCAATCCATGTAAACAAATGCCTCGAAGAAAATGTATCATTTGTCCCAAAATTACGAATTCTGCTTAAAATGACCAAAACGCCTCTGTGGTGATTCCTGAAACAAAACGCACTTATATGATTGGTTAGTGATTAATGGATGCAAAATGAAATGCTATGCGAAATGACTGACTAAATGTAAGGGTAAAATTTGGGGTATTACAACCCTGATCTTGTTTTTGATTGCGAAAAGGAGTTACATTTCCAAATCATTGATCTGAGCATGATTGGAATCCTTCGGAATCAGAACATAGCAAATCACATAATGTAGCATCCGGTCAGAAACCGTCAGATTCTTCGCATAACATAACATAACATGCAAGCAGTCCGTTGGTTTGCTACAACCGTCTCCTTCGAAAACCTGCAGATTTGGTAGTAGTATTCCATCTTGTCATAGTTAGACCACGGTCCTTCCACGTGGTTAACCCCTTTCCGGAGAAAGTAGCCAGAGGATGGTATTTTCAACTTCGCAGCAACATCTGACAGATTCTCTTTCAAGAGGCAGTCTTGAATAGAGGTTTCCATAATATGCTCATCGTCGGCATTCAAGTACATAGATAACTTATTCATAAAAGCTTTGACTAAATCATGGTAGCAATTCCTAGAATCAGATACAAACTTATCTATCTTTTGATATTTGAGCAGAGCAGGAAAATCAAAAGATGAAGTAGGAAAAGCCCTAAGGTTTTTCCGGAAAAGGTGGGTGGGGGGGGGGTGAATTAGGCTTTAAAAACTTTTTCTGGTTTTTTGATATTCTTGAATTTTACTTGGTTATAATCTTGATGATGAAAGCAGTAAAAAGCAGAATGGAAAAGGACACAGAGATTTATAGTGGTTCCCTTCATAATCCGAAGGTACTCCACTCCCCTTTTCACACGAAAGAGATTTTTCACTATAGTTTTAGAATGTACAACCTATCACACTATAAACCGGTGAGGCCTACTATCTAACAACTATTTCAACAACTTAGTGTGCAAGTACAATCCTCTTGCAAGCACTAACCCTTGTGTTCAACAATCCTGAATCACAAGTCACAATAGAAAATAGATCTTGTAATTTTGTAACGAGAGTGATATAATAATAATATCAATACAAAGATTGATCTTCAACTTTTGATCAAAATTCACTTTTCAATATCAATACAAGTGTTCAAAAATTCTTGATATGAAATGGTATGAACAGTATGAACACTTTTTGAAATATTTGAAAAGTAGTGAACTTGATTTAATGATTATTTTGAAAATTATTGGAGGTGTTTTTCAATTTGAAATTTCCAGAATTTATATGAGTCAAAACACCATTTCAAAAAGGTATAATGGAGTATGAATCAAAAATGAAAAGGTACAACATTCAAACAAGATTTGAATTTTAAAAGAAACAAATTTTCAAAATTCGTTCAGTGTTAATCGGTTAACCATATAGGTTAATCGGTTAACACTTGAACGTTAGTCCTGAGAATTCAAAATTTGAGGCCGTTAACCGATTAACTCATATGGTTAATCGGTTAACAATGTTAAAACTCAGAAAAATACTTAAGTTAAAAGTGTTATACCAATTCCAAATGATTTTAAAAACATGCATATGCAAAATGTTGATATGATAAATTATTTGAACACTTGTATATCAATTAAAAGAGTGAATATTGATATACCAAAGCCTTGAGTCCAAATCTTGAAAGTTGTATGATCATTTGCACATGAAGCTTGATTTGCATGACGATATTCCATAGTCTTGATCTTGATCAATTTTGAAAGCTTGACTTTTTGCAAACATGGAATGAGCTTAGGTCTTTGTTGACATCATCAATACCTTGAGATTTGAAGTGTGCTTCTACATTCTCCCCCTTTTTGATGATGACAATTAAATGAGCCTGTGCGATATCTTTGACGATGTTTTGATCCGTTCTTGGTTTGCTTCTCCCCCTATGTCCCACAACTCCCCCTATCTAAACAGAGGCAAAAATTCTGCACAGAGAGATATTATAAAACCAAGCTCTTCTCCCCCTTTGTCATTAGCAAAAAGGAAGGAGCTTTCAAACCAAAACAAGCAATATCGGCAAACATGACAGCATATAATCAAGCACGGCATAATAGATAAAAAGTGCAGCACATAGAAAATGCAGCAAATATTGTACGGTTACAAAAGAAATTAACAACTTAAACATAATCTGAAAAGAAAGTAATAAAAGCAACAGAAACACGTATTTTCTAAACATCTTCATCGGACATATCCTCGTCTTCTGCTTCCTCTTCTTCACTACCTTCACCTTCTTCATCCTCTTCGTCAATGGTGCCGGTGTTGGAATGCTGGGAGGTAAGGATAAGGTTGCAAAGTAAAGCAATGGCCCGGGAGGTTTCTCAATGTTGGTTCATCATAGTAGTGTAGAGGAACTCGTTTGTGATACCTCCTTCGGGAATGGGATAGGCTTGGTTGGAAGCTGATCCTTCGCCCGCATACTTATATGTGTCGTCAACGTCTTTAATAATTCCAGTGTTCTTAATAATGGTGATTTCATTGATCTCATTGGTTTTCGGTTTCATCTTGGTAGATGGTTCTCGGTTAAGATCCAATTCTGTCAACTCAAGGATTCTAGAAACCAGCCTTGCATATGGAAGACGTGTCGACAGAGAAAGTTGTTGTTGAAGATGGTACATGATTGTAAGAATCAAATTTACCCTGATCTTGTTTTTGATTGCGAAAAGAAGTTGAATTTCCAAATCATTGATCTGAGCATGATTGGAATCCTTCGAAATCAGAACATAGCAAATCACATAATGTAGCATCCGTCAGAAACCGTCAGATTCTTCGCATAACATAACATAACATGCGAGCAGTCCGTTGCTTTGCTACAACCATCTCCTTCGGAAACCTGCAGATTTGGTAGTAGTATTCCATCTTGTCATAGTTAGACCACGATCCTTCCACGTGCTTAACCCCTTTCCGGAGAAAGTAGCTAGAGGATGGTATTCTCAACTTTGCAGCAACATCTGACAGATTCTCTTTCAAGAGGCAATCTCGAACAGAGGTTTCCATAATATACTCATCGTCGGTATTCAAGTACACAGATAACTTATTCATAAAAGCTTTGACTAAATCATGGTAGCAATTACCAGAATCAGATACAAACTTATCTATCTTTTAATATTTGAGCAGAGCAGGAAAATCAAAAGATGAAGCAGGAAAAGCCTTAAGGTTTTTCCGGAAAGGGGGGGGGGGTGAATTAGGCTTTAAAAACTTTTTCCGGTTTTTTGATATTCTTGAACTTTACTTGGTTATAATCTTGATGATGAAAGCAGTAAAAAGCAGAATGAAAAAGGACACAGAGATTTATAATGGTTCCCTTCACAATCCGAAGGTACTCCACTCCCCTTTCCACACGAAAAAGATTTTTCACTATAGTTTTAGAATGTACAACCTATCACACCATCAACCGGTGAGGCCAATCATCTAACAACTATTTCAACAACTTAGTGTGCAAGAACAATCCTCTTGCAAGCACTAACCCTTGTGTTCAACAATCCTGAATCACAAGTCACAATAGAAAATACATCTTGTAATTTTGTAATGAGAGTGATATAATAATAATATCAATACAAAGATTGATCTTCTCCTTTTGATCAAAATTCACTTTTCAATATCAATACAAGTGTTCAAAAATTCTGGATATGAAATGGTATGAACAGTATGAACACTTTTTGAAATATTTGAAAATATTTGAAAAGTAGTGAACTTGATTTAATGATTATTATGAAAATTATTGGAGGTGTTTTACAATTTGAAATTTCCAGAATTTATATGAGTCAAAACACCATCTCAAAAAGGTATCATTGAGTATGAATCAAAAAATGAAAAGGTACAATATTCAAACAAGATTTGAATTTTAAAAGAAACAATTTTTCAAAATTCGTTAAGTGTTAATCGGTTAACCATATAGGTTAATCGCTTAACACTTGAACGTTAGCCCTGAGAATTTAAAATTTGAGGCCGTTAACCGATTAACCAACACTGTTAAAACTCAGAAAAATACTTGAGTTAAAAGTGTTATACGAATTCCAAATAATTTTAAAAACATGCATATGCAAAATGTTGATATGATAAATTATTTGAACACTTGTATATTAATTAAAGGAGTGAATATTGATATACCAAAGCCTTGAGTCCAAATCTTGAAAGTTGTATGATCATTTGCACATGAAGCTTGATTTGCATGACGACATTCCATAGTCTTGATCTTGATTAATTTTTAAAGCTTGACTTTTTGCAAATATGGAATGAGCTTAGGTCTTTGTTGACATCACCAAAACCTTGATATTTGAAGTGTGCTTCTACATTCTCCCCCTTTTTGATGATGACAATCAAATGAGCCTGTGCAATATCTTTGACGATGTTTTGATCCGTTCTTGGTATGCTTCTCCCCCTATGTCTTGCAACTCCCCCTATCTAAACAGAGGCAAAAATTCTGCACAGAGAGATATTATAAAACCAAGCTCTTCTCCCCCTTTGTCATTAGCAAAAAGGTAGGAGCTTTCAAACCAAAACAAACAATATCGGCAAACATGACAACATATAATCAAACACGGCATAATAGATAAAAAGTGCAGCACATAGAAAATGCAGCAAATATTGTACGGTTACAAAAGAAATTAACAACTTAAATATAATCTGAAAAGAAAGTAATAAAAGCAACAGAAACACATATTTTCTAAACATCTTCATCGGACATATCCTCGTCTTCTGCTTCCTCTTCTTCACTACCTTCACCTTCTTCATCCTCTTCGTCAATGGTGCCGGTGTTGGAATGCTGGGAGGTAAGGATAAGGATGCGAAGTGAAGCAATGGCCCAGGAGGTTTCTCGATATTGGTTCATCATACTGGTGTAGAGGAACTCGTTTGTGATACCTCCTTCGGGAATGGGATAGGCTTAGTTGGAAGTTGATCCTTCGCCCACATACTTATATGTATTGTCAACGTCTTTAATAATTCCAGTGTTCTTAACAATGGTGATTTCATTGATCTCATTGGTTTTTTGTTTCATTTTGGTAGATGGTTCTCGGTTAAGATCCAATTCTGTCAACTCAAGGATTCTAGAAACCAACCTTGCATATGGAAGACGTGTCAACAGAGAAAGCTGTTGTTGAAGATGGTACATGATTGTAAGAATCCAGTTTATCCTGATCTTGTTTTTGATTGCAAAAAGGAGTTGCATTTCCAAATCATTGATCTGAGCATGATTGGAATCCTTCGGAATCAGAACATAGTAAATCACATAATGTAGCATCCGGTCAGAAACCGTCAGATTCTTCGCATAACATAACATAACATGCGAGCAGTCTGTTGCTTTGCTACAACCGTCTCCTTCGGAAACCTGCAGATTTGATAGCAGTATTCTATCTTGTCATAGTTAGACCAAGGTCCTTCCACGTGGTTAACCCCTTTCCGGAGAAAGTAGCCAGAGGATGGTATTTTCAACTTCGCAGCAACATCTGACAGATTCTCTTTCAAGAGGCAGTCTCGAACAGAGGTTTCCATAATATGCTCATCATCGGCATTCAATTACACATATAACTTATTCCTAAAAGCTTTGACTAAATCATGGTAGCAATTCCCAGAATCAGCTACAAACTTATCTATCTTTTGATATTTGAGCAGAGCAGGAAAATCAAAAGATGAAGCAGGAAAAGCCTTAAGGTTTTTCCGGAAAAGGGGGGGGGTTGAATTAGGCTTTAGAAACTTTTTCCAGTTTTTTGATATTCTTAAATTTTACTTGGTTATAATCTTGATGATGAAAGCAGTAAAAAGCAGAATGAAAAAGGACACAGAGATTTATAGTGGTTCCCTTCACAATCCGAAGGTACTCCACTCCCCTTTCCACACGAAAGAGATTTTTCACTATAGTTTTAGAATGTACAACCTATCACACCATCAACCGGTGAGGCATACTATCTAACAACTATTTCAACAACTTAGTATGCAAGAACAATCCTCTTGCAGGCACTAACCCTTGTGTTCAACAATCATGAATCACAAGTCACAATAGAAAATAATTCTTGTAATTTTGTAATGAGAGTGATATAATAATAATATCAATACAAAGATTGATCTTCTCCTTTTGATTAAAATTCACTTTTCAATATCAATACAAGTGTTCAAAAATTCTGGATATGAAATGGTATGAACAGTATGAACACTTTTTGAAATATTTGAAAATATTTGAAAAGTAGTGAACTTGATTTAATGATTATTTTGAAAATTATTGGAGGTGTTTTTCAATTTGAAATTTCCAGAATTTATATGAGTCAAAACACCATTTCAAAAAGGTATAATTGAGTATGAATCAAAAAATGAAAAGGTACAACATTCAAACAAGATTTGAATTTTAAAAGAAACAAATTTTCAAAATTCGTTCAGTGTTAATCGGTTAACCATATAGGTTAATCGGTTAACACTTGAACGTTAGCCCTGAGAATTAAAAATTTGAGGCCGTTAACCAATTAACCCATATGGTTAATCGGTTAACACTGTTAAAACTCAGAAAAATACTTGAGTTAAAAGTGTTATACCAATTCCAAATGATTTTAAAAACATGCATATGCAAAATGTTGATATGATAAATTATTTGAACACTTGTATATCAATTAAAGGAGTGAATATTAATATACCAAAGCCTTGAGCCCAAATCTTGAAAGTTGTATGATCATTTGCACATGAAACTTGATTTGCATGACGACATTCCATAGTCTTGATCTTGATCAATTTTGAAAGCTTGACTTTTTGCAAACATTGAATGAGCTTAAGTCTTTGTTGACAACATCAAAACCTTGAGATTTGAAGTGTGCTTCTACAAATAATATGATGTCCACTTCAAGGCCACTACAATTATTGCACGTGGACTTATTTAGTCCATCAAGAGCAAGAAGCTTCAGAGGTAATATATATGCTCTAGTTATTGTTGATGATTTTTCTAGATATTCTTGGATGTTCTTTTTAGTGCAGAAAAATGATGCATTTAAGGCATTAAAAAAGTATGCAAAGCAAATTCAAAATGAAAATTCTCTAAAAATTGCCTCCATAAGAATGATCACGGTGGAGAGTTCCAAAATGCTCCTTTTGGAGAGTTTTGTGAAGAACATGTAATCCTTCACAATTTTCAGCACCAAGGACTCCTCAACAAAATGGAGTGGTGGAGATAAAGGATAGGTCTATAGTAGAACTTGCAAGAATGATGCTTAGTGATTCAAATCTACCAAAATACTTTTGGGCGGATGCATAAAGCATGACATGCTATGTAAGTAATCGTGTTATTATTATACCTATTTTGAAAAAGACCCCCTATGAACTCTTCAAGGGAAGAAAACCAAATATTTCTCATTTTCACATATTTGGATGCAAATGATACGTCCTAAACAACGACAAAGACAATCTCAGTAAGTTTGATGAAAAAATCGATGAAGGTATTTTTCTTGGATATTCACTTACTAGTATAGCATATAGGGTATATAGTAAAATAACTTTAACAATTGAAGAATATAGACATGTTTCTTTTGATGAATCCAACCCCTCCAAGGAGGATATTGTTGTGTGTGATGATGATGATATTGTAGAAGTTCCTAAAGAAGATTCTTCCAAAATCAACATTGATAATCAACTGGAACACCATGAAGAACCAATTCAAAAAGAAACAAATGATAGTGATATACCTAAGGAATGAAGAACCCATCAGGATTATCCAATTGACAAATTTATTGCTGATATAAGTCAAGGCATTACAACAAGATTAAATCTCAAAGATGCATGCTTGAATATGGTGTTTGTCTTTCAAATTGAACCTTCCAAAGTTGATGAAGCCTTAGAACATGACTAAGGGATACTTGCAATGCAAGAAGAATTAAATTAATTAGAAAGGAATCAATTTTGGGAACTTGTTCCTAGGCTAATTGGTAAACACATCATAGGTACCAAGTGGGTGTTTAAGAAAAAACTCGATGAGAATTGTATAATTATTCAAAATAAATCAAGGTTGGTGGCTCAAGGAAATCAAGAAGGGATCTATTTTGAAGAAGCTTTTGCTTTGATTGCAAGGTTATAAGCTATTCGTTTATTACTTGCTTATGTGTGTTCATTAAATTTTCATTTATTCGAAATAGACGTCAAGATCCCCTTCTTAAATTGTTATATCAATAAGGAAGTATATGTCAAATAACCTCCCAGTTTTGAGACTTCAAGAATCCCTCGCACGTCTTCAAGTTGAAGAAAACTCTTTATGGCTTAAAGAAAGCACCAAGAGCATGGTATTATTGGATTAGAAACTTTTTATGTGAAAGAGGATTTGAAAAAGGTAAAGTTGACAAGACCTTAGTTATTAAGAAAATAAAAGGTAGCACTTTATTTGTTCATATCTATGTTGACGACATTATATTCAGTTCAACAAACAAAGATATTTGTGAAGAATTTTTATTCATGATGCAAGGAGAATTCGAGATGTCTATGATAGGTAAGATTAACTATTTTCTTAGACTCTAAATTAAGCAACTAAAGAATGGTATCTTCATCAACCAATCCAAGTACTGAAAAGAATTGTTGAAAAGATTCAACATGGACAATTGCAAAGCAGTGGCTACTCCAATGGGATTCGAAACTTATATCAAGATGAATCTGGTGTTTCAATTGATGTCACAAAATATTGAGGTATGATTGGTTCATTATTATATTTGACGGCAAGTCGTCCTGACATAATGTTTAGTATTTGTATTTGTGCATCGTTTCAAGCCAATCCAAAGGAATCACATCTTGCCTCCGTGAAGAGAATCATGAAGTATCTCAAAGGAACAACAAATGTCAGATTATGGTATCCTAAAGTTAGTATATGTGACATGATTGGTTATTCTGAGTCAGATAATGCATGATGTAAAACAGATCAAAAAAGCACAAGTGGCACATGTCATATCCTAGGAAACACTCTTGTATCATGTTCTTGCAAAAAGCAAGCATGTGTGGCTCTTAGTACGAATGAAGTAGAATATATTGTTGTAGAAAGTTCTTACGCTCAAATATTTTGGTTAAAACAACAACTGAGTGACTACAACGTGAAATTTGGACGCATTTTGCTAAAGTGTGACAATACAAGTGCCATAAACACAAACAAAAATCTAGTATGCACTTAAGGATAAAACATATCGACATTCAACATCATTTCCTCCGTGATCATATGCTTAAAGGTGATGTTGAAGTTATATTCATAGACACTCATAATCAACTCGCTGATATAGACACGTTCGTGATTTAGTGTTATTGGCGTGTTTTTGTGATAGTAACTGTTTACCATATTTTATGTAACCAGTTACCGATGTTCAAAAATCAGACATAACTTCTTTTCAATATGTAATTGCTTTTGGTCAAACACACTTTTCACTTTCCATCCACTTTTGTCTTGGAATTCTTAACTCATTCAAAACCCACTCTTCCACCTACTCTTTTCAATTCCCATTTGAACTCCATCAATTCCAAAACTCTATTTTAATTCTCTTAATTCCCACTCATAAACTCTCATTATATATTAATTTCTCACTCAAACCAAAACCCATAACCTTCACAAAGTGCTTATTCCGAAAATACTTACCAAACCCTAAACTTCTCATTTTCAAGCTCTTTCCATGGCACCCTCAAGAAAAGATAAAGGAAAGGGAAAGGTTGGAAAAAGAAGCTCAAAGTAAAACTCTGATGTTAAAGCTAACATTGCTTAACCCACTCTCAAGACAAGGAGATTGATGATCAACACCAGAAATTTTCCTCTCATGCCGGTAAAGTATGATAATCTAGCATCTTTTCTGACTCATAGCTTTGGTTTTCCTGCATTTCTTCATTTTCAAGATTTGGATTCTTTGATTGTTTACTCTGGACCCATCTACCCATACCTAGTTAGATATTTTTTGTTCTAATTTGTCCATTGCTTCTGGTTGTATTTTATCATCTAAAGTTAAGAATCCAAATATTATGTTGTCTATGGAAGAACCCGTAAAATGTTTGGCTGTCCCTTATGAAGGTCAACATATTTAGCAAGGGTTTGTTCCGGAGTGACAAGGATATATCATTGTGTCCTTTAGTTTTTTCATTTATTTTTCATGATATTTACTTTCATATCAATTATGAAAAATAACAAAACCAGTGTTAACGCTTCAAATTGAGAAAATTTCAATAAATCTAATTCACCCCTCTTAGAGACCGTGCATATACTTACAATTGGTATCAGAGCACAAGTAAGGTAAGCTACTATTTTAGCATTTCTAGATTGACTCAGCAAGAAATTATAAGTAAGAATAACCCAGCTTCGACTCGTTTGATTATGTCTGGAAAGAATTAATCTGTTAGTGATAGGATACTTCATTTTATCATTACTTACATTTTGATGCCTAAACATTCTAATCACTCACAAATTGGAGGTGTTGAAATGAAACTCATGTATGCTATCAAGAACAAGATCAAAGTGAATTTGGTTTATGTTATTATGTTTCACATGCAACACCAACAAGCTTTGAATGATGGTTTACCCTATGCTAGGTTGATTAAAAAAATTATGGAATATTGTGAAGTGGGTTTAAAAAGGAAACCTAAGAAAATGATGAATCCGAAAGCATGTGAGATAAATGTTGGGGCTGTTGGAAGAAACACTGGAATTATTCAAGATAAGGATTGAATTTTCAAGCACAAGGATAACCCTTCCGTCTCCGCTCCTCCACCCGCACCAGAAGGCGACTATACCCTAGAAGCTATCTACAACAAGCTTTGTTCCGTGGAATTGTACATGATATTCAGGTTTAGAGATCTTCGTCTTGAGGTTGCATCACTAAAAAACATTTACAAAGCCAAAACCAAGGCCAAAGTAGTGAGGAGGATAGTGAGGAAGAAGAGGATGACATAGATGAAAGTGACTACGATTTATGTGTTTGTGTCTTATGCTATCATGTTTATTTTATGTCTTTTTAGTATGTTTGGAATCAATCTAATGTAATATGTCTAAGTATCATGCTATCACATGACTTGTTCGTTGCGTTTATCGTTTTGGTATCGTTTAAGTTATTTTGGTTATGTTTTGGTATCCTATGTAAGAAAATATTGTTATGTTATGAATTGTTCTATGTTGGTTCTTGTTGCGGTGAGAATCAGATATCAAGCTATTAATTAACTTGAATCACAAAATATGAAATTCACCACCGAGCTTTGATTTATCCAAAGGAAAGGGTAAATATCGAAGAAAACCTTAAGTGCGCTATGTAACAACACAGCTAGAGATCTAAAGTTCGGGGGTTGGTTATACCTAGGGAAGGTGTTAACATCCTAAGTATCTGTAGTACTCTACAAGAACCTCTTGCTAGTAATTGTCTTATGTTAATGTTTGCTTGATAAAGGAAAGGTGCTAAAGGTAAAGACCTAGGGGATATACACTAAGTATGCTCGCCAAGACATCACATCTCGTACCTACGTATCCTAACTAGGATGGAATCAGAGCAACTGTAGTTCTCCTAACTAGAGATGAGGAACTCTTGATAACGATCAAGGTTCCAATGGGGAGTAAGTGTTCATCACCACGATACTTACATAGAGTGTACGAACTCTACTATGTCTAAGTTAAAAAACTAACCTAAATAGGGTTAACTTTGACAAAAGTCAAAGAGGGGAATGAGTACTCATAACCATGATACTCACTTAGAGTTTACAAACTCTACACCTAATTCTAAGTTGCAAGACCAATTGGTTCTAACCAGACCAAAAGGAGGGAGATAAGTGTTAGTTGTTAGTGGTCAGAGGGCTCGACAAGACATCTCATGTTGCACCTACGTATCCTGACTAGGAAAGGGGAATCAGAGCCTTCGTAGTTCGGCTGGCAAGGATTAAGGAACTCTTGATAACGATCAAGGTTACAAGGGGAGTAAGTATCCATAACCATGAAACTTACTTGGAGTGCGGCGACTTCAAACCTAAACTAGGTTAGACAAGCAAGACTCTCATCAGGTCTCGAGGGAAAGATGGACAAGACTATCCAAAATGATACGACAGTCAATAAAGGGAGATCCTTTCCTTTGGCACATAGGGAGTAAGAAACTAAAGGAAAAACAGCTGAACCTCGAGTACCAAGTGTAACAGGAATAACAAGATATACAGTAAATGCTCAGGCGAACAAGTAATGGAAATAATACGATCAAGTATTATCAAGGAAAAAGTTCACAAGTATCTTCAAGAATCAACCAATGACATAGTAAAGGAAACTCCTAACATATACAAACAAAGCAAATAGAAAATGCTTAAAACAAATATCTAAAACGTATATCAAAACTAGCGTCGAAATCATCAATGGGTAAATCCTAAAACAAAATCCATTCAAGCTGAGATTAGGAAAAAAAACTAAAAAAAAGAAATTCAAACAAAACTAAAATCAAAATCTAAATAGTTCAAGATTAATTCCTTAATTCTAAATAAATTCGAAGATCAATTTTTTAAGAACAATCTAATTCTAATTCAAAGTTAATCTAAATTAATACTTAATTCAAAATTAATACTTAATTCAAAATTGAAATCTAATTAATCTAGAACCCAAATTAAAAATTAAATCTAAGTGATATCCTAATTATCTCTCATTAAAAAATTGGCTCTAACATCTCATTAGTTTCTAAAACAAAACCTAAAGAAATAAAACAAAACCAACACAGAGGTGCATAAAATAACAAAAGATATTTGGGCTTTAAAAGCCCAATAAACATCATCCAAAAATGAAATAAATAAAAAAAACAAACCTAACAAATCTTGTAAAGAAAAAATGAAGTCAATACGCATAAGAGGAAAAAAACAAAAACGAGAAGACTCACTCGAAACTCCCTCTGCGCAGTGGGTCATCATCGTCTCTGCTCTCTCCTTCACGCACCGTTTCTCTTCACTCTCGGTTCTGTTCAAAATCTCGGGGTGGACTTCCACCTTGCTTCATTGCGGATTTTTCGTTATTCTGCAGTGGTTTCATCCTTTCGCTCGTTTCCGTTTTCTCCCTTTCACGATGGCTTGTCTGAGGAGGTTTATGGTTGAATTGTTTCACTTCCTAATCTTCATCTCACCTTTTACTGATTCACGTTTGGCATGTGTATAGGGTTTGAAGATTGGTTTATAAAGTGAGTTTGAGGGATAATATGAATCAAAATGGGGGAGGATGATGGGATTGAAAGAGTTTGGTTTGAAGATTGATGATGATGATTGAAGAAGTTTTGAGAAGGTTCAAGGGAGTATTTTTTATTGAAGAAAAAGCGATGGACCTAAATCTGTCTTGGTGAGTTTTACTCTTTAAATGAATTCTCTCTGTCTCCTCCTTCTCTTTTTCTCACTGTGTGTGTAAAAAATTGATGAAGGGAACTACCTCAGGTCCTTTTTATCTGTTGTTTTTCCCCCTGTATTGAGTACTTCTCCTCCTTCCAATTAAAACCAATTCTATGTTAAGTCTTTTTTTGGATTTGTCTATGTAGTGTAATGTCTTCTTCGTGGCAAATTTTGATCTTGGTGTTAATATGTTTATGATGCAGGTCTATTGTATGGTTAGGGTGTATGTCCAGGCCTGTTTTAATGCAAGGTTTGCAGTTTTTGATGATGCAGTGAGAGCAAATCTTGGTTGCAGAAATACAGAGATTCAATTTGGTGCAATGTTTGGAGTGCTTAGTTATTGTCATGTAGTAGGGTTTTGTGATACATAAACACAGTAAGCTTTGGCAGAGGAATTTGGCTTGTAGTGTGGGATGGACACTGATTTTTAAAAAAATAAAACTTAATTGATTAAAATAAATTAAATTAATTAATAGAAATAAAAATTAAAACCTAAGTTTAAAATCTAAAAGAAAATAAATGACTAAATTAAAATCCTCTAATTTAATGAAATAAATTAATATTAATTACCTATTACCCATAATTAAATAAAATAAATATAATTAAAACCAACTAAACCCTAATTAATTTAAAACTAATTAATTAAAAAAATATAATTAAAATGATAAATGATAATAATAAAGTCGAAAATAAAATAAAATAGTAAATAAAAATAAAAAATAAAATAAAAACCTAACTAATTAGTATTAAATTAAATTACTTCTAAATTATTTAACTAATAAATAAATAAAAATATAATAAGACAAAGTTAATTATCTAAATAAACTAATTTAATTATATAAAAAAAACTTTAAAAAAAACAAATGAAATGTATAAAATAAAAAAACAAATAAAGGTTGAGAACTGAAATACTCAAAAACAAAAAGCGAATGCGTCAAAAATTATCAGCGCGAGATAAACCATTCGGAAGATTACATCGTTTTGTCCAATTTTAGAATAAATCTTATTCTTTGAAATGGTCTAAACTCTCCAAAATGCGAACAAATCGGCCGTAAATTCAATAAGTTCATTCCGGCTGATAACATGGGTAATATGCAAGAAAAGAATGACCTGAAAATGATGTGCGAAGGATCAAAGAATCCGAGAATAAAATTTGGGGTATGGTAGTTCTATTGGTTTTTCCATAATTATTTTAAGTCTATGTTGTATTTACATTATGTTCTATTGTGTTATTTGGTATGTGCTACTTGCACGCTTGTCCCGTTTTAAGTCTTTTCCCATCCTTTTTGTTAATGACAAAGGGGAAGAAAATATTATGTTATTTTGCATGTCTCTCTAACAATTTTCAGCAAGTATAAATTGTTAAAATTTCTCATTCATTGATCAATGGGAGTTACATTTGTTAGGGGGAGCAAATTGTATCTAACTTTCAAAGGATTGCCATCATTAAAAAGGGGGAGAATGTGAAGACAAGCTTCTTTAAATGATAGTTTTGATGAAGAAAAACTACAAGAATGTGTTCATGTCAAAAATAATGGATCAAGACTCATGTCAAAAGTTAGTGCAACAAAGTTCAATTTTCAAGTTTTAAAGATCAAACTTTGGATACTTTTAAGGATTGTTCATGACATTTCTGTAAGAGCACAGATTGTGTCTTAGTAATACCTCTATGTTTTGATGATAACATTAATGATAATTTGTATACAAGAATTATACTCTCTAAATTTGTTCTAAACTGTTTTCTACAGGCACAAAAGAGTTTAATCTTAAAGAGCAAATTTGAAGTGAACAATGAATTCTGAATGGCTCAAGAGCATCTGAAGATTAGAAGAATCTGAAGTATAAGAGCTCAGTTATCAAGATTCTGAAGATACAACACGCTGCATGTATTATCAAGAATCTGAATGAAAGAAGACTCTGAGTGAAGAAGACTCTGAATGAGAGAAGACTCTGATCTGAGTGAAGACTCTGATCTAAGAGCATGTTACGCTTCAAGCACACAGCTGCACCAGACTCTGATTCATCAACATCTGAAGAACATCTTAGGCTCTGAAGTTTCCAGAAGGTTCTGAAGATTGAAGACTCTGATATTGATTGTTGATCTGAACTATCTGAAGAATTATTTGAAGAAGATTATTTTAATATATCCGTTGGAATATGCCAGCAAATCTTTCCTTAATTGGGATAGACAAAATTCTCTGCAAGAATATTATTCCTCTGGTACATTCCACATATGGTATAATCACAGCTCAGCAGACAATTGCTACACCCACATTTTGTGCGCCGTCTCTCTGCTGCAATAGTACAAAGGACAGTACTATTTTGATATTGGAAATATTTTCTCTAACGGTAAAATATTCTCTCCAATATTCAAGTGGCTATATAAAGGATATCATAGCTCATTCTTCAAGTGCTGAATTAAGACGCATATTGAAAATCTTCTCTCACGCTAAAAGCTCTCATATTCTTCACTGTTCATACATTGTTCTAAACTTAGAGAAATAACACAGTTGTGTTTATAGCTTTCATAGAAGCATTTCTTACTCTTTCATTGTATTACATTAATTTGTAAAGGAAGTTTTCCTTAAGAGGATCTAGGTTAGATCAGTAGCTCTTAAGAAGACTAAGAACAGTTGTTCTTAGGTGTGCTATTTGTAATCAGTTGATTTGAATAGTGGATTAAGTCCTTGTTGAGAAAGGCAAATCACTCTTGAAAAGGGTGGACTGGAGTAGTTGAGTTCAACGAACCAGGATAAAAATACTTGTGTTTTTATCGTTGATTATTTTCTGTCATACTTATTCAACCCCCCCTTCTAAGTATTTTCTCACCTTCAGTTGGCATCAGAGCTCCGGTTCTGTGTGTGCATTCGCTTAACCGTGACAGATAAAGATCCAGTGAGAAAAATACTCTGTTATTTATTTGGTTGCTAATATGGGTGATATTCCTACATCAAGCAACAAATATGAAGGAGACAGAATCAGCACCAAACCTCCAATGTTTGATGGAGAAAAATTTGACTATTGGAAGGATAGACTTGAAAGTTTTTTCTTGGGGTATGATGCTGATCTCTGGGATTTAGTCATTGATGGGTATGAACATCCTACTAAGGATGGCAAAAAGATTGATAGAAAATCAATGACTGAGGAGCAGAAGAAAGAATTCAAGAATCATCACAAAGCCAGAACCATACTTCTGAATGCAATCTCTCATACAGAGTATGAAAAGATTACCAACAGAGAAACTGCTCATGATATGTTTGAGTCTCTCAAAATGACTCATGAGGGAAATTCTCAGGTGAAAGAAACAAAGGCTCTGGCGCTGATACAGAAGTATGAAGCGTTCAAAATGGAAGAATCTGAGAACATTGAGACTATGTTTTCCAGATTTCAAATTCTAACAGCTGGGTTGAAAGTTCTGGACAAGGGCTACTCAACATCTGATCATGTCAAGAAGATCATCAGAAGTCTTCCTACCAGATGGAGACCTATGGTGACTGCATTGAAGCTGGCCAAGGATCTGAACAAAATCTCATTAGAAGAACTCATCAGTTCTTTGAGAAGTCATGAGATTGAGCTGGAGGAAGATGAACCCCAGAAGAAAGATAAAGGTAAATCCTTAGCTTTTAAATCTAACAAATCTGTTAAAGCTTTGCAGGTTAATGAAGAAAGCTCTGAGGAATCTTCTTCTGAAGAAGAAGATGAACTATCTATGCTGTCCAGAAGGATCAACAAACTCTGGAAGCACAAAGGGAAAAAGTTCAACAACTTCAGAAGATCTGATCAAAAGAGAGAATCTTCTGGACACAAAAGATCGGGCAAGAAAGAGATCACTTGCTTTGAATGTAAAGAACCTGGACACTACAAGAGTGAATGTCCCAAACTTCAAAAGGAAAAACCCAAAAGGAAGTTTGATAAAAAGAAAAAGGTTCTGATGGCTACATGGGATGACTCAGATGAATCTGAATCATCTTCGGAATCTGAAGAAGAATGTGCAAATGTTGCGCTGATGGCCAACACAGATGATCAAGATGAAGGAACGTCATCATCTGAATCTGAGTCAGAATCAGACTCTGACTCTGAAGAGGTATTTTCTGAACTCTCCAGAGCTGAACTTGTTGAAAGTTTATCTGACATGTTGGAAAGCTACAACAAGATTAAACTCAAATACAAGATGCTGAAAAGCAATCTTGAATCTGAGATTGATCTTCTGAGAACAGAACTTGTTGAGCAGAAAGAAATAAATTTAAAACTCAAAAATGATTTAGAAACAACTCAACAAGAATCTGATACTGAAACAGAGTCAAGTGAAAATATTTTAGAAAAATATGACTCCAGTTTTAGAACATTCCTCACTAAAAGCATAGACAGAAGCAAAATGGCTTCTATGATCTATGGTGTTAGTGGGAACAACAGAAGAGGCATTGGATGTGAATCCTCCTCTGGAAGCAATCCAAAGTCTGTTGATAAACTCTTCATCAAGAAGACTCCTCTGTATTCTCATTTCAAATTTGGTCATCTGAATGATATTAAACATACAAGCTCTGAAAAGAGTACTTATGTGTTTAAGCCAAGGGTTAGCCAGAATAAACACTATGTTGAAAAACAGAAGTTTAGGCAAAACCACAGAACATCTAACCCCAAAGGACCCAAGAAGATCTGGGTACCTAAAAGTCAAATAATACCTGTTGCAGATGTTCTTAGCAGCAAAATCCAGACACCAATCATGGTACCTGGACTCTGGATGCTCACGACATATGACGGGCGAAAGGTCTATGTTCCAAAGCCTGGAACTTAGATCTGGAGGGGACGTGAAATTCGGAGGGAACCAGAGGGGCAAGATCATTGGCTCTGGTACAATAGGTAATGGTAACCTACCCTCTATTTCTAATGTTCTGTTAGTTGAAGGATTGAAACATAATCTATTGTCCATAAGTCAATTAAGTGACAATGGTTATGATATCATCTTTAATCAAAAATGTTGCAAAGCTGTTTGTCAAAAGAATGGCTCAACCTTATTCAGTGGAAAGAGGAAAAACAACATTTACAAAATTAACCTTTCTGAACTTAAAGTTCAAAATGTAAAATGCCTTTTATCTGTGAATGATGAGCAATGGGTCTGGCATAGAAGATTGGGACATATTAATATGAGACGTATATCTCAGATTAATAAACTCAATCTGGTCAGAGGACTCCCTAATCTGAAGTTCAATTCAGATGCTCTGTGTGGCGCATGTCAAAAGGGTAAATTTTCAAAATCTCATTTTAAACCAAAAAATGTTGTTTCCACCTCTAGACCATTGGAATTACTTCACATTGATCTGTTTGGACCAGTGAAAACTGCATCCATCAGAGGCAAGAAGTATGGGTTAGTCATTGTAGATGACTACAGCAGATGGACATGGGTAAAGTTTCTAAAACACAAGGATGAGTCTCATTCTGTGTTCATTGACTTCTGCAATCAAGTCCAGACTGAAAAAGAATGCAAAATTATTAAAGTCAGAAGTGATCATGGTGGCGAATTTGAAAACAAATATTTTGAAAAATACTTTTCTGAAAAAGGAATTGCACATGATTTCTCCTGTCCTAGAACTCCACAACAAAATGGAGTTGTAGAGAGGAAAAATAGAACATTGCAAGAAATGGCCAGAACCATGATCAACGAGACAAATCTGGCAAAATATTTTTGGGCAGAAGCAATAAATACAGCATGTTATATTCAGAACAGAGTGTCTGTAAGACCTCTTCTGGAAAAGACTCCCTATGAATTGTGGAGAAACAGAAAGCCCAACATTGCTTATTTTCATCCATTTGGATGTATTTGTTATATGCTTAACACTAAAGATCATCTGAACAAGTTTGATTCCAAAGCACAGAAGTGTTTCATGCTTGGTTATTCTGAACGCTCTAAAGGCTACAGAGTATTCAATACTGAAACACAGATTGTGGAAGAATCTATTCATGTTAGATTTGATGATAAGCTTGGCTCTGAAAAGCCAAAGCAAGTTGAAAGTTTTGCAGATAGAGAAGTTATTCTCACAGACTCTGAAGGCTCAGAGGCAAACAAGACTAAAGACAAAGACTCTGAAGAAAGCCCAGATGCTACACCTTTAACTTCCCAACTTGACAATCTGCATATTTCTGAAAGACCAACAGTCAAAGGATCTTCTTCCAGAATGAAAGCTTCTCATCCAGAGGATGTGATAATTGGAAAGAAAGATGATCCAATAAGGACAAGAGCATTTCTCAGAACTTCTGAATCTTCCTTCTATGGCTTAGTGTCAATTATAGAACCATCATCTGTTGATGAGGCTCTGGAAGATAATGAATGGATTTTAGCTATGCAAGAGGAGCTGAATCAATTCACAAGGAATGAAGTCTGGGATCTGGTTCCAAGACCTAAAGGTTTCAATGTCATTGGAACAAAATGGGTTTTCAGAAATAAACTGAATGAAAAAGGAGAAGTTGAAAGGAACAAAGCAAGACTGGTTGCTCAAGGCTACAGTCAACAAGAAGGCATAGACTACACAGAAACATATGCTCCTGTTGCAAGGAGTTTGCTAAATGTATGCAGGAAGAATTTGAGATGAGCATGATGGGAGAACTGAAATTCTTTCTGGGAATCCAAGTAAATCAGACTCCAGAGTGCACCTACATACATCAGACCAAGTATGTTAAAGAGCTTCTGAAGAAGTTTAACATGCTGGATAGCAAAATGGCAAAGACTCCAATGCATCCTACAAGCACTCTAGGTAAGGAAGAGGTAAGTAAGAAGGTAGATCAGAAACTCTACAGAGGTATGATAGGATCTCTTCTTTATTTGACTGCTTCTAGACCAGACATTCTGTTTAGTGTTTGTTTATGTGCTAGATTCCAATCAGATCCTAGAGAATCACACTTAACTGCTGTTAAGAGGATTCTAAGGTATCTGAAAGGTACTACTAATGTTGGTTTGTGTTACAGAAGTTCTGACAAATATTCACTAGTTGGATTCTGTGATGCTGACTATGCTGGAGATAGAGTTGAGCGCAAAAGTACTTCTGGAAGCTGTCAGTTTCTTGGAAGTCATCTGATCTCATGGTACAGCAAGAAGCAACCAACAATTGCACTATCAACCACAGAGGCAGAATACATTGCTGCTGCTGGATGTTCCACTCAGATGCTCTGGATGAAGAGTCAACTAGAAGATTATCAAATCTATGAGAGTAATCTTTCTATCTTCTGTGACAATACTTCAGCTATATGTTTATCCAAAAATCCAATTTTACACTCTAAGGCCAAACATATAGAGATTAAACATCATTTCATCAGAGACTATGTTCAGAAGGGTGTAATAAATTTAGCCTTTGTTGATACAGATCATCAATGGGCAGATATTTTCACAAAACCCCTTGCTGAAGACAGGTTTAAGTTTATTCTGAAAAATATTTGTATGGATTTTTGTCCAGAGTAATATTTCTCAGAGTCAACTTCTCAGATGCTAAGTGTTTAACACTCTGAAGTATTTCATCTGTTTTGCTTGTTTATTTTATCTGTGATTTATTTTTTGTGAAACTCTGTACTGACCATCTCAGAGGATCTGAAAGTTGAAAACGTTTCATTTCTTAAGAGTTACAGAATCACATGCAAAGCAAACACGTGTCACTCAGAATCTGAAAAGATGGAGTACACCTACTGATTATGACGTTTAAGGTATTGCTTTGAAAATCTCAATCTGTCTTGATTTTCCCCCAAATGTCATATCATAATTAAAAATGATTACTTTTCATTAAATGCAAACGTGCGTATGTGTCCTATGTATGTCTGTTGTGTTTCCCATGCGTGTTTTATTTTTCTATATAAACCACTCTCCTAACACTTTCACACTTTTCACATTCTCAACACATATGCGCTTTTGTCTGTTGTTCTCTCTCTTTTCAAACCCTAAACGAACCCAGAAACCTTCATCTCCTTCTTCATCATCAACAATGGCATCCACTTCAAAAGCAGTTACTACCAAAGATTCTACCACTATCATTGAACCAGTACGCACTCTCCTGACTCCTGTTGATTCTCTAGAAGTGTTATGTGAAAGTTTCGTGGATTTGGAAGACCTTGCTGAAAATGGGTTTGATCTGATTCCTTCAATCAAAGCACAAGGCTGGGACGGTTACTTTGATAGGCTTATGGGTCCTGTGTATCCAAAGTTAGTGAAGGAGTTTTGGATCCATGCATTCGCTACTCCAAAGTTCGTTCATTCTTCTGTGCTGGGTAAGAAGATTGTTATCACTGAAAATCTGATCAGGAAACTTATAGGTTTCAAGGCAACTGATGGCGTAACCTCTCTGTCTTCTGCGCGTGAAGACCTGAAAGATGTTTGTCAAGAAATCTGCACTACTGGTGAACCTTGTAAGAAGGTTAAGTTTTTGAAACCCACTTACAAGATTTGGGCTAAGATTTTCTTGAACACCATTTTTCACAGACCCTCTTCAAACTCATCTGACTATGTTAATGCTGAACAACTTTACTTCATGTATTGTTTACACCAAAACATTCAGATTGATCTTCCTTATCTGTTGTTTAATCATCTGGTATCTCACGTCAAGGAGACAAGGGAAACTGCCAGAGATAAAACTGGAAGAGTCAGAACATGGATCCCTATGGGAAGACTGATTTCAGATATTCTGATAGAAAACCAACTTGTGGCGCATCTGCAAGAGGCTGGGTTAACAGAAGATCTGAACTTTATCATTGGCTCTGAAATAAATGGCTTAACTCTGAGAAGAATGAAACTGGTTGAAGATTTATCTGAGAAACCAAGGAAAACTAACTCTGAAGAAGTTAGGGGGAGAAGGATTCCTGTTGAGGATTTTCCTTTATTCACCTCAGATGAACCCAGAGAGCTTATAGCTGAGTATGTTGCTTGCTGCATCAGAGATGGTGTTGAGATTCCTGCCAATCTTGTGCAGAAGGAAGGCCAAGTTCTTCCTGATTTAACAAGGGAAAGAAGACGCAAGAGAAAAGCTGATAAAGAAGTTCATCAAAAGAAAAGAAAGCATTCAGATGCTGAGAAGAAGAAGAAAAGAAAGAAGCTGAAGAAGGTTCAACAAGATCCTCCTGCAGCAACTTTTGAAGAGATAAGAGATACTCTGAAACAGGTATTTAACACTGATTCTAATCCTGTTCATCATTCTGCTACCCCCACACCATCTGACTCACCCCTCATATTTAAAAGATCTAGACCATCTGAGACTCATACACCACAACCAACAAACTTTCAAACACCACAATCCAAACAAACTCAACAAACAACACCACAACCTCAAAACACCATCCCAGAACATACCATTCCAGAGGATGTTCACCCTGAACACTCTGAACAACCTGAAAATCTCATTAATTCTAATGAGATATTAGATATCACACCCTTAAACCGTTCTATCATTTTATCTTCAACTTCTGAAAAATCTAACCAATCTGATACATCATCTGATGATGAATCATCTGGTTTCATTAATGAATGCTTGAATGATCTCAAACAACCTCGTACTGAGAGTGTTTGGAAACAACTTTTTAAATCTCCCACTTCTGAACATCCACCCTCTCCACAAAACTCCCCAACTCAAACTCTCAATCCACATCCTCTTGAAATCCAAAACACTCCCCAACCAACATCTGAACCACAAACCACCCAACAAACCACCCAACCAACATCTGAACCAACCACACAACCAACATCTGAACCATCCAACCAACAAACTTCTGAACCACAAATCAACCAACAAACATCTGAACCACAAACATCTGAACATCCATCCTCACAACCTCAACCTTCTAAACAAACACCACAAACACAACCAACCCAACCCAGAATCCCTGATGAAGCAGAATTGGGATCAAGTGTTTATACTATGTTAAGAGATTTTGACAAGGATAATGTCTCAGACTTTGCTGACATCATGGATGTGTGCATGACTACTATGGACAAAGAGGCTGCTAATGCTGTTTGGAAGAAGTATCTTTACAGACTGAATAGGGAGGCTTTGAAAATCAGGACTCAATGTCTTAGATTGTCAAAGGTAAGGCTTGCTGCTTATCAGAAACGGATTAAGAGAAACCCTCCTCCTATCCTTCTTCTAGAAGCTCCTCCACCTCCAGAAATTCCTGCACCTGATGTTGCTCAGATTGTTTCAGAATCCACTGTTCCAGAATCTTCTCTTTCAGCATCTACAGATCTTCAGAAGGATGTCAAAGAACTAAAGGATTTCATGGTTGATCAAAAGAAAACAAATGAAGAAATGAAAACTTGGATGGCTAAGCAAGATGAGAATTCAGAGAGGATTACAGCACTGCTGCAACTCATCGCTTCTCAACAAGCCTCATCTGCCAAACCTTCTTAATGTTTTGCACAAGTTTTTCATGCTTTGTTTTGTTTTTGATTGTCTTCTGATATGTTTTGTTTGCTTCTATCTGAATCTGGATGTTATCTTAATGAAATTGATCTTTTTGCTTATCTGGATATGTGTTTCTTCTGCATCTTTACTGTCTTTTAAAATTCTTTTTGATTATGACAAAAAGGGGGAGAAACAAAATAGAATCTGATTGTTCAAATCTATAAGCAATTATCTGAACTAAGTCAGACATGTTACTAACATTCTTTGAATCTAACCAGACTCTGACGAATTTATCTAACCAGACTCTGACAAAATTCATTGAAGTTTTTTCCTGAGATCTATCTTTTCAGAACCTGATCAAAAATAGCTAAATCTGAGTAAACCAGACTCTGATATCTAAAGACCAGACTCTGATATCTAACCTTGAGTACTATGATCTGAAAGATAACTCAAGACAGGATATGGCAAGATAAACAACCAAGTATTCTGAAGTTGTTCATCTGTCATCAAGCTTTACTATGACATCAAGCTTTGGCATCAAGCTTTAATATGGCATCAAGCTTTGACTCTAGAAGTCAAACATATGTCAACCAGGATTTGTCAACCAGGCTTCAATCAGAATGTTAATCAGGCTCTGAACCCGAAATTCAATCAAGACTCTGAATCTGAAATGTAATCAGGCTCTGAATCTGAAATATACTCAACCAGAAAGGGAAGTATCTAATTCCATTAGAGTATTCATTTCAGGGGGAGATTGTTAATCTCAGGGGGAGTAATTTTAATTCTTTTTTATTGAACAAATTGCTCATGTTTTGTCATCATCAAAAAGGGGGAGATTGTAAGAGCACAGATTGTGTCTTAGTAATACCTCTATGTTTTGATGATAACATTAATGATAATTTGTATACAAGAATTATACTCTCTAAATTTGTTCTAAACTGTTTTCTACAGGCACAAAAGAGTTTAATCTTAAAGAGCAAATTTGAAGTGAACAATGAATTCTGAATGGCTCAAGAGCATCTGAAGATTAGAAGAATCTGAAGTATAAGAGCTCAGTTATCAAGATTCTGAAGATACAACACGCTGCATGTATTATCAAGAATCTGAATGAAAGAAGACTCTGAGTGAAGAAGACTCTGAATGAGAGAAGACTCTGATCTGAGTGAAGACTCTGATCTAAGAGCATGTTACGCTTCAAGCACACAGCTGCACCAGACTCTGATTCATCAACATCTGAAGAACATCTTAGGCTCTGAAGTTTCCAGAAGGTTCTGAAGATTGAAGACTCTGATATTGATTGTTGATCTGAACTATCTGAAGAATTATTTGAAGAAGATTATTTTAATATATCCGTTGGAATATGCCAGCAAATCTTTCCTTAATTGGGATAGACAAAATTCTCTGCAAGAATATTATTCCTCTGGTACATTCCACATATGGTATAATCACAGCTCAGCAGACAATTGCTACACCCACATTTTGTGCGCCGTCTCTCTGCTGCAATAGTACAAAGGACAGTACTATTTTGATATTGGAAATATTTTCTCTAACGGTAAAATATTCTCTCTAATATTCAAGTGGCTATATAAAGGATATCATAGCTCATTCTTCAAGTGCTGAATTAAGACGCATATTGAAAATCTTCTCTCACGCTAAAAGCTCTCATATTCTTCACTGTTCATACATTGTTCTAAACTTAGAGAAATAACACAGTTGTGTTTATAGCTTTCATAGAAGCATTTCTTACTCTTTCATTGTATTACATTAATTTGTAAAGGAAGTTTTCCTTAAGAGGATCTAGGTTAGATCAGTAGCTCTTAAGAAGACTAAGAACAGTTGTTCTTAGGTGTGCTATTTGTAATCAGTTGATTTGAATAGTGGATTAAGTCCTTGTTGAGAAAGGCAAATCACTCTTGAAAAGGGTGGACTGGAGTAGTTGAGTTCAACGAACCAGGATAAAAATACTTGTGTTTTTATCGTTGATTATTTTCTGTCATACTTATTCAACCCCCCCTTCTAAGTATTTTCTCACCTTCAATTTCAAAGTATAACCTTACACCCTTTTTATGTTAAATATAAGTGGTTAAAATTTTATGCAAAAACATAGCATATTGCATTACTAATTTTTTCTTGCATCAACTTGGCCAAACCTCATTTTTCTAAGGTGTTTTCTGCCTCAAAGCAGTGGTAATCGGTTACCACAATTCTTGTAACCATTTACATGACTCTAACATTAACATTTTTGCCCTTTTTCAATTGGTGTAATCGGGTACCATATTTCCTATAATAGGTTACATGCGCTTAAATTTCAATTTTTTTACACAACTTCATCTATAATCGATTATGCTCTTTTTGGTAATTGGTTATCACTGAAGTAGTGGTGGTGATTAACTCATTTTCTGATGCAAATGAATTTTTGAAATTCTTTTTGAACCATGACATCATTTCATGCATTTTTTATAAAGGTGTTAAGGCACTATATAAACCATACTTTTCAAATTTTGGCATTCACCTCTTTCATTCTGCAATTCAAAAACTATATTCTCTCATTTTCAAAATCAAGTGTTTTTGACATAACTTTTTTGTTGAAACTTTTGAACATAAATTTCATTTCATTATCAAATAGTTTCAACTACATAAAATCATTGAGCACTTGTACTACATATTAAGAATTGTTTACTTGAAGGAGAAGATCAATCCAAGTGATTGATACATTGCTATACAACTTCAAAATTATTGTTAAAATACAAACTAGTGTTGATTTCCTTGTTGTCCAGGTTGTTGGAAGTAAGATAGTGATTAAGTGATGATTGTTCTCTTAATTATTTTGTAAGATTATAAGGGGATTGTCCTTATTTATTGATTTAGGATCTTGTGTATAGTGGCTAGGATAGCTTGTACAAAGTCCATACAAGATAGTAAAATCTCTTACTGCATAAAGGGACTGGAGTACTCTCGAATTGTAAGAAGAACCAGGGTATATCATTGTGTCCTTTATTTTTCCATATTTTACCGCTTTCATCACATAACATCCAACCGAAAAAATAATCACATCTAAGTCTAAAACCAGAAAATTTTTAAAGTACCTAATTCACTCCCTCTTTGATGCATTTCATACTTACAATTCATAACCACAAAAATCACAAATAACATTTCATAAGGATTTACCATGTATGTAGTATCAAATACAATAACATCATCATAACATCACTTCTTCCACATCTTTCTCTAACTCTAAGATACACATTATTTTTCTAACAGAAAGCCCACCTTCTTTTAATAAGAAAATACAATCATAAGGATTTTCTGAGATAGTTCGATAAGAAGGTAAAAAACACACCTCTGACTGGGTTAGTAAACCATGATTATGTTAATCAACAAATGTTGTAACTCGTCACTCACTTGAAAATATATCTTAGGACTTTTGTAATTTATTTGTAAATGAGCTTTACATTTACCCTTTGTTGATTCTCTTTTTCTCTGTTCTTTTGATGGTTCTATGTTTTTTTTAGGAAACTCTACCTTCACGATGACAAAAAAAATCACGCCGACTAATGATTCCAACCTTTTGTTTTATGAATCTACCTTTTTGAATTGAGAATCCATGATGATATGCATATCTCTTGTAAAAAAACAAATGCTTCTTCTTCAATAATAAAAATTTGACCAATAAAAGGAACCATATTTGTCTCATCACAAACAACATCTAAAATCAACTTCTTTTGAAAATTATTTATCACAATATTTTAAGTTGACGATATAAGATTTTGATTCTCAAAAGTTCTAATTTTTTCAACTTCTAACATGTCTTTCTCCATGATATTATGATCAAACACAAATAAATAGATAAGATATAATATAATAAGACAAAAATAAAAATATATTAGTTTGACACCATGTACCTGTAAGTATTTCCTTGAAAGAAAGCAATAATACAAACTAGTGAAATGGAAAGTAGCAGTAAATGTAACAAAGGGCGATGTCTACGTGATAGACTGATGACAGTCTGCCATTGTATAAAATTAGGCAAAAAGTCGGAGAAAAACAAGTGAAAGATGAGCCAAAAGGAAGAAGAAAGACCAAATAATGAGGAAAAAATAGCCCAGTGTGAAGAAATTGGACTTACTGAAAAATTAAGTGAAAAATGGAGCAAAAACACTCAACTAATATAATAATCACGTGCAGCATTGCGCACGCGATAGATTTGTAATAACTGCATCCCGCGTGATACGCGCGCGATACTGCCTTTTTTGCGTTTTTTCTGACGCGTCTGATCCATTATGAACTATTTTTAAGGGGAAATTCGACACTGTTGCAAGGGTTACAAAAATTGGCACTGCAAGTACGATTTTTACAGCATCAAGGGTGATTTGGAGAGCATTTGAAGCCATTTCAGGTCAAAACTTCAAGGAAAATCAAATGTTATTCTTCTTTATTCAATTTGTATTGTAATTTGAATTATGAGTAACTAAACTCCTCTGGATTAGGTTGTGTGCGATGAACCTGTTTCAATATTGTTGGGTAATATATTGATTTGACTTTGTATGAAACCTTTGATCTTTAATCCTATGCAATTGCTTATTGCCTTAATACTTTTTATGTGAGATACTCTTTTAAATTGATTTTGGGCACATGGAGAATACTGACCATTAGTCTATGTGTTGGACATAGGGCAATTGTGATACTTACACTGGTTGAATAGAAATAAAGACCCCGAGTAGTGGCATAGAGAATTAACGTTTTGTACATTGTCTAATCCTGCTTACGCTGGTGGACTAGGGATAGGAAGCTCCGAGTAGTGATTAGTGAGCTATTTCGTGAGGGATCAGTTATAGTGGCTTTGTTAATTCACGGTGGGATTATAGTGATATGATCATTCATACAAGACATCAAACATCAACAATAGAGAAATAGGGGATTCAATACAAAACCTGACCGCTTTTGTAATTCTGTTTAAAAACTTATTTTACTTTACATATTGCAAACTTGAAAAACCTCTCATTTACTGTTTTCTTCACATTGCACAAATTTTTTTTGTTTGAACATTACCTGTGGATTCGATCTTAATTATTACTTTAATATTATGGATACACTTGCCAAAAATTCATCAAAAACCTCAATAGATCTCTCACGTAAGAGGCTAGAAATTTCGCGTTATTAATATTATTATTTTCACTTTCAACCATTTAGCAGAGATTTTATACCGTCGCAAATTTTCAGTGTTTATTTTACGGGGGTTTAAAACGGCCGCTAAATGGTTGAAAATAAAAAAACCTACAACTTTGCGGGGGTTTAAAACCACCATTAAATGATTGAAAACAAAAATAAAATTAAAATTTTACATTTGTTTAAAATCGTCATTAAATAGTTAAAACAAAGAAAAAATTTGATATGTTACATGCGAGGTCTCTCACGGTAGCGAGTTGTAACAAAGTACTTATTACAAATAAATAGATAAAGAACAAATGAACAAAATGTGTTATTTATGATGTGTCCAATTTTCTTATTCACATTTTTATTTTATATTAAATATCAGTTTTAATAATATTTTTTTTCTAAAGAATAAGAATATAAAGTGAATCTAAAAAATATTTAAGGTAATGCACTATTAATGTAAGACAAGCAACCAATTAAAATGTCTATAATTATCGTATAATATTAATATTTTTAAAATAAAAATATTTTTTTTTCTTCTAATAAATAGTTGTGTTTGGTTGATAGTATAAAAAAATCAACTATATATAATTATGATTGGTTAAAATCAAATATCTATATATATCAACTAAAGAATTATCATCAAATCTATTTAAAAGAGAATAAAGAAATTACTTTGACATTTACTCATAAATCTATTTAAAAGCTTTTTTTTTTAAGAGAATAAAGAAATTACTTTGACATTGACTCTTTCCATTTATTTGCATTTTGGATAATCCGCATAGTTTCTGTGCGCCTTAAAAAAAAAAAAAAGAAGAAATCTTAGCACTGCTGTGAAATTGTCGTTGATATAATCAAATTTGAATCAAGCTCAACTTAGGTTAATATTTGTTATATTAGTTACTTAGTATATTTTAATTCAGTTTTAATGTCTATTTTTTTTTCTCGGTTTCTCTCAGTAAAAATTCAGTGAAGTCACCGATCTCTTTTCCTCCGCCATGCACCTCCACAACCTTCCTCGGTTTCCTCCTTCTTCTGCCGGTACTCTCTCTCTAAATTACTTCGACGTGGTTTGTTTTTTTTTGAAATCTTGGATTCGACGAGGGTTTTTACTCTTGCGGTGTGATTTATCAGGGAGCGCACCCTTTCGCGTTAGTCATCATGTAAGCAGGTGGAAACGCAGCTATAGTGGACGTGAATTGGAAACAAGACGCTTCCGCAATAATCATAGAGACAGAAGCATGAAGAAACGTTTAAGAGCGTCTATAAACTGTTCTAGCGATGTTCCGAATGGTTCTTCTCTACCTTCTATTGAGCAATTGAGTAATGCTCGAGTTATATATTCTGTTGCTTCATCCATGGGCCACAACCAGGTTATAAGCAATTTTTTAACCTCTATTTGTATTGATACTGTTTTTTCGTTTGAATTCGAAATCACTGAGTTAGTTTCCCCAAATAAGATATTCACTTATGACAGGAGTCTCATCCAGAATCACATTTCAGAGTTCCTGCAATTGTGAAAGCTCTGGAAGAAAAGAAACTCACTTCAAAGGTACTGTTGCATTGAGAAAAAGACACTGCTCAGAATCTGCTTAGAAAAATACCAACTTAACTGGACAATTTATACTTTAGGGACGCTAACTAGTAATTACTAATTAGTAAATATTTTTATTTCCATAATAATTTTTTAATGATTCAGTTCCGTGGCTCCGAGGTCATTGAACTTCAGCATTTTAAGCCTGCTTCGACTGATGACATTGCAAGTGTGCATGCAAGAGCTTATGTTTATGGGCTTGAAAAGGTAACAATTTTTGTTAAATGAATTTCTATGCTTCATTCATTTAATATGTGAGAGGCTGTGTTTTGTAAATTATGGTATTTTTTAATTATATATTATTCTTTATAAATTGTGCTTAGCAAATTTGTTATTTTAGGCAAAATTAATCCGGAGGTCTCTTAATATCATGCTTCCTCTTATGCCCCGTATTCCTTTCCAATTCTTGCTGTTGTAATTCCAGCAATACAAAATACTTCAGAAGAATTAGTTTGTTAAAGGAGAGAAAAATAATGGTAACAGAGAAAGAAAGAACTGCACAAAAGTGAGAAGCCGTCTGCGGCATCTTTCTCTCTGGTTTTCGATATTTGTTACCAACACCATTAACCATTTTTTCCCTCTGTGTATTGGTAGTCTGGTACCGGCACACCTTATAGTTTACTGTAACATCCACCTAATTACTGACTCCAATGGGGATGGGATGATTAGTCTTTGCAGAAATAAGGATGGACCAAAGGAGTTAAGTGGGTCTGACCTTATTAGTTATTCTTTGTTATTTATAAAACCTATTAATTAGGGTTGCATATGTTTCTTTAGGAGAAATGAGGATGAGCCCCAAATAATATAGTGGGTTAGGCCTTATATTTAGTTTTGGTTAGGGTATATAATTACAGAAATTATATAATGAGTGGGGGAGTTTCAATTATCATGTTAAAGGAGAGGCTAGACTGTACCTGGTGATTCCTTGTTTTTTCCTCTGCTTTAGCAATAAAGTTTCCTATATTCTTTCTACAAATTCTAGGATCTGAACCATTGGCTATCAACTCTTTTTTTCCTATAACGTGTGCTTCTGAATCAGTTTCTAACAATTCTTTTACTTCATGCATGCTTTAATATGATTTAGTGCATACTGATGATAAAACATCAAAGCTAGTGTAGTTATGCTTAAACACTACTAATGTATTCTAAGTGCTGGCTAGTTTTTTTTCTTAAGTATCCTTGTCTAGTTCAAAGTTTCACATCACTAGCCGTTTCGTATAATTTGTGATACTTAAGCATTTCATTATTTGTATATTAATCTGGTTTTACCATGACATTGACTTCTTGTTTTAAAGTTTGACACTTTTCCTCTTTTGAATCTTTATAGGTTATGGATCAAGCTTTGGAGAAGGGCCTTATTCTCATTGAAGGTTCTGGACCAACATATGCTACTTCCACTGTCAGTACTACAAGCTTTTTCTTGCTTTCCCTAGCTCAATGTCAGCAAAAAGTTTTTCTATTCTCGTTAGTTTTTATTAGTTTGTTGTGGTAGAAGATACAATTATCAAGTAGACTAATCATATTGGTTCCTATGTTTTTGCATACTTATTGTGGTATTCCTTGTGCAGACCTTCCAGGAGTCAATAGTAGCAGCTGGTGCTGGATTAGCCTTAGTTGACTCAGTGGTGATCTCTCAACCTTGCATGTCCACCTCTTCATGCTAATCTATGTGTTTGTTTTGGGTTGGGGTAAGTAAGTGGAGATGGATATGTACAACATATCTGCTTCTAGTAACTATGTGCGTACTGGAAACTATTTTGTTCTCAGTTGGAATTTTGGGCCTTTGGTTTCGCAGAATCAGATATTAACTGAAAATGCTTGGCAGCAGTTGGGCGTCGCCAATATAACAAAATTTTGAAAAACAATTGTGTTCCTATTAGGCCTTAACAAAATTTCGAAAAACAATTGTGTTCCTATTAGGCCTTTTAAGTGTCGATGCATTCTAAGTTGTTGGAGATTTTAAAATAATTATTGAGGTACTTTTAAGCTTAAGTTTTAGAAACATGGTATCAATGTCTCTATAACAAGTGTTCAAGAGTTGCTCCTTGCTGCCATATTCGTAATTAAATTGTATTTTAGCACAAGGTGAAGGTCATGTATATTGGCCAGACTTCAATCTCAAACAGCTTTTCTGTAACACAAATGTCTTAAAAGATATAAAAATATTCCAGGGCCTCCACCTAATAGCTTAAGTTTTTAGGATAGTCGGTCTTTGACATAAATGTTTCGAGAGTTGTACAAAATTAGAGATTGTACTCATTATTTGATATAAATTTCTCTTAATCAATTTCAATTTCAAGTTCAGGTTGCAGCTTCAAAGATAACGAAAGATCCACCAACTGGTTTTGCTTTGATAAGACCACCAGGACATCACGCAGTTCCAAAAGGACCTATGGGATTTTGTATTTTTGGAAATGTGGCCATTGCAGCTCGTCATGCTCAGCGTGTTCATGGACTGAAGCGCGTGTTTATAATTGACTTTGATGTTCATCATGGGAATGGAACAAATGATGCTTTCTATGATGATCCAGACATATATTTCCTTTCCTTCCATCAAGTAAGCTTCAAGTTTTGTTCATAGCTCTAATTATATATTCTTTTGTTTCTTCATTGGTGTTTTTAAAAGCCACTCACAAAAGGGAAATAACCAAAAAAAGGTAGAGCTTCAATATTCTGGATTGAGAGGTCTGTGTGAACTTCACAAAACTCTCTACTCAAAGCATTTCTCTCCTCATTCTTCGCTTCTTCCCCTCTATATTCTCACTCTTCTCTGTTCTTTCCCACTTCCTTCTGCAAGCTCAGCATTTTGCAAAGGCTCAAATGTTCAAATCCGCGGCAACCATATTTTCTTCAATTTTCAACATATAGATAATTTTCTTCATTTTCCCTTAGTATATCCATGTCGTTTTTAACATTTTCCTCATATTTAATTTAACTTTAAGCATATATATATATTCTAATATAGTACGTGTACTTTGAAAATAATAATCCTCCCTACATGAAAATTTCATGCAGTCAGACAAAATAAACTAGCATTCATAAATGACATTACTTAGAGAAGACTTAATCAAGTATCTTAGCGTCTCTATTCCTTGCCCCAAATTCTTGCCTATTGTCATAGAATAAAACTCAGAAACATTACCCCCTCCACACTATTTGCACTAGCAGGTACCACTACCAGCATACAAAATGATAACATAACCAAGCTTACGACCTTTGGAAGTTCTGTTTTTTCAAAATGGTCCGGGGTAGGAGATTATGTGAATAAATACATCAGTTATTAGTGTGCAAAATATAAAATGATAATGTAACCAGGCACATAACATGAGTTATTTGTGTGCAAAATACATTTGAGTCTTGTTATATTTAATAACTTCAATTTAATTACTCAGGATGGAAGCTATCCAGGTACAGGCAAATTTGATGAGGTGGGATCTGGGGACGGTGAAGGAACCACACTTAACCTGCCTCTTCCTGGAGGTTCAGGGGATACTGCTATCAGAACTGTGTTCGATGAAGTTGTTGTACCTTGCGCTCAAAGATTTAAGCCAGACATCATTCTTGTGTCTGCAGGGTGAGTTTTTCTTTGAATCATAATCATCAAAGCAAAGATGGAATAAACAATTTCCCAAGCACAGTTAAAAACTGAATTCTACATGAAATTTTGATCACCGTTTTCATTCAGGAGCTAGTTCACATAAATTCTTGCTAATAATGTTTTCTCATTTGGAATTTCATGCAATTTCGTTTGTCAGGTATGATGGCCACGTGTTAGATCCACTAGCTAGTCTTCAACTAACAACAGGAACATATTACATGCTTGCGTCCAGTATTAAACAACTCGCAAAAGACTTATGTGGTGGTCGATGTGTATTTTTCTTGGAAGGAGGATATAATCTCAAGTCTCTTTCATACTCAGTGGCAGACACATTTCGTGCTCTTCTTGGGGACAAAAGCTTAGCAGCTGAATTTGATAACCCAAATATTTTGTATGAAGAGCCAACAAAAAGGGTTAAGCAAGCAATTCAGAGGATAAAACACCTCCATTCCCTGTGATGTTGAAATTCAAAACCTGCCATTATGTGGGTTCCATCCCAAGTTGATGTCTATATTTTTTGTGTCTGCATTGTCCCACTTGTCACATAGGACATAAATGAAGCAAATCCACCATTCAAGATTGATGTGGTCATTGAATAATACCTTCACTCTTGCCATAACACTTTTCAATATAAATTTATTTTGTTAAAGATTATGACAAATTCTTTATCTGAAAATTAATTTTCTTATATTTCATTGCTATTAAGTCAAAGGATATTCTCATTCCAAAAACATTTCAGAATTTTAAACTTGAAATCTTGAAATGTATCATTTTTTTTGTCTTAAAGCCTCATAATCCAAAAGTTGTTTAGATGTTTGTTTCAAGTATTTAAAAATTACTCCCTGATACGTTTTATTATGATAAATATTGTTTACACTTAGTTTCCTTTATTCCTTGATCATTTTGATTTCACTTTATGAAAACCACATTTTTATGTTTTGTATTTGATTATGACCCCCACCATTTTGCATGAAGAGCCAACAATAAATGGTGAGCAACTATTGCAGATAAAACATGTTCATTCTATGTGAGTTGTGATGTTGAAAATAAAAACCTGGCATGTCAACTTTGTCAACAATTAAAATTTTCATTTTATGTGGGTCTTGCAAAGTTTATGAATTATTGTTATTAGGGTCTAAAATGATTCAAGTCGAATTCGTTTAATCTCTATTCGAATTATTTACAAACATTTTCTTAATTTAAATTCAACTTATTTTAAGTTTCAGAATAATGATTCGAATTATTTTAAGTTTACGAATAGTGATTCGGCTGGTAGATTCAACTTGTTGCTCAAATCACACATAAATTAAAAGTCAACTTATTTTAAAATATTTGATTTTTAACTTTTTTATTTTAAAAAATTAAGATTAAATTGCAATAAAAATTATTCAAATATCAAGTGTTTAAATGCTTGCGAGGAGGTTATAGGTGGATTATTGGAGCTGGAGAATCTATTTCAATTTGGAGACACAATTGATTGTATGATAGTTCATTGTTGGAAATTTTTTGACCATCCATGCCGATAATAGAAAAGCTGAAGCTCTCTGATTTGAGAGATACACATGATAAACGATAGAATTTCAATTTGATTCATAATTTTGTTGGAGAAACAAAAGCGGAAAAAGTTCTTAAAACTCCCTTATTTAAAGTTGTTCAGTTGGATAAAATAGTGTGGAAGTTTGAGAAGAATATACTCTGTTCGTAATGTCTATTGATATTGTGTAGAATAGGCTATTGAAACAAATCATCTTAGGGTTTGTGAGAATTGACAGCTCCTTTGAAAAATAAAATCTCCTCCAAGTGTAAAAAGTTTTCTTTGGCATCTTTGTAGGAATTGTGTGCCAACTAGAAAGCGGTTGATAGATAAAGGTGTCCAATGCTCGACCTATTGTGATACTCGTGGAGAAGAATTAGAAGATGATAAGCACTTTGTCTTCTATTGTACAAAAAGTATCAAGTGTTGAGAGCTAATGGGATTATGACATATTATTCAATGACAAGAGATAATATTCTATTCACATATATCATTTCTCTCTTTTGTAGGAATTAAGTCAAAATCAATAAGTTTTGGTATCAACCATTATTTAGAGTATTTGAAAGGGTGTGAATAGTCATACTTAGAATCATATTGAAGAGTCAGCCGAAATAATTTGTGATCATGCCTCTTATCTGCTATTGGGATGGAGAAATGTTCATGTTCAACATCTCCATGCGAAATTTTTTTTACAAAATGAAACCCCTATGAACAATACATAGAGAAAGCCTTCTATAGATCGTTTCAAATGTAACATAAATGCATCTCAGCGACTTTTAACAAGGTTGATATAGGTTTTTGTGTTTGAGATGAAGAGGGGGTAATTTGTGATAGTTCGTAAAGAGTGGATGTCACCAATTGCCGATGTTGAGACGGGGGAGGCTTAGGCCTTCTAGCGGCCATCAAATGGATGCATGAGTTCGGTTTGGATGGAGTGAATTTGAGGTAGATTTAAAAAGCGTAACGAAGAATATGAATAGCCAATAACAAAATTTGTCGGAATTTGACGAAATTATAAAAAATGTAAACGCTATTAGTCCGTTATTTTATAAGCTTTCATATTAAGTTTATTAGGACACATATTAATGAAAATACTCATATTTAAATTAGGTTAATAAGGATGACTCCATCTTTGTAGTTTTCATAATATTGATATTCCAACTTATATTAACAGTTTTTTTTTAATTAATGATATGAATTAAATCTTTTTCCGTAAGAAAAGTTACTAGACGGAAATACAAAGTAAGTATGATCTCACCACTTTACGTGAAAAGCCAAAATTAAAGGGTGAACCAGCAATGCAGATAAGACATGTTATTCGTGTTGTGAAATATTGAAAATCAAAACCTGTCATGACAAGCAACTTTGTCTACCATTAAAATTTCATCCAGAACAGCATTGCACAAGAGACCTTGTGGTCCTTGAAAAAGATTTGTTTTTTCTTCAGATTGAAGAGTGTTCCCCATCTAGCAGAACAGTCACCGTTAGTTTTATGTGTTCCAAAATTGAAATGATGAAGCTAAAACACCTGTCTATGTTGTATCAACAAAAACAAAACACTTGTCTATGTGCCAATAAAATTGATACAGTGTGACCCACTAACAAGTGCATAAGCATGACGTGTGAGGTCATCAACTTTATCCTTCAGCAAAACGTAATCATTGTTAATCAAATCGTACCAACTTGACTTTTTTTTATAAAAATGCTCATAACCTAATTTCTGTGTCCTAGATCAGAATTGTATTTATAAGTTGGCATATTAGGCTTATACAAGCTAAATATATGCAATTCTTGCTCTCACATTTTCAAAAATACATTGCTTAAATTTTAGGATCTAGGGAGTGTTTTTAATATTTAGTTTCTTCACATGTGTGTGCCATTTTCTTTGCATTTTAAAAGTGTTCAGTGCATGCTGTTTTGTTCACACATGTATTAATTTTATATGTTTCTTTTTGTAATATTTAAAAATTGAGATGCTCGATCATTTTAGGGAAACAACACATAAGGGTGATAAAATGGATCAGGTCCGTCGGACCGACTTGTTTGACCTACTACTTTTGGTAGATTGAGCTGAAATTTTCGGATCGATGTCTTAAGTTGGTCCCTTCTATCTAATTCGCTTTAAAAACGAGGCAGGAGTAAGGCGCAGCGGGTTTTGTCCCACGCGTTTCCCTACCATTTAGGGGTTTTAGCTCCTAAATGTGGTCTGAACTCCTCCCCTCTACTAGGGGAGGTGGTTGACTGCCTATTTTTTCGGAGTTAGCAATGACTCTCTCTTACTTAACTTCCACGTCGAGTGGATCTCTTGGGCGACTCCTTTATGATCTACCCGGGAAACCCAATGGTTAGGCGAGGACAACCTAGTCTAGGACTTTACTAAATATAACACTACACAATCCCTCAAGCACGAGTACTTTCCTCTAAAGAGATAAATGTTTAAAACCATTTCCCCTTTTGGAATGCGTCCCTCGCTCTATCGACAACTCCCTTAACTAAGAACGACTTTGCTCGAGGATGCCCTTCCCGCATAGGTAAGCCCCTCAGTCGAGCTCGTGTGAGGAAGCAGGCGAGATCTTTGGTTATAATTTTCGCCTAATGAGTCAGTGTCCATATGTCCTTTGTTTTACTAAGGTACATTAACCCGAGAAGTCAATCAATCATGCTACAAATGTGTTTTTCTTCATTTAATGTAATCAATGGTGACCCGTTCTTTGAAATTGCAAACGTTAACGACACATGTATGTAGTGTGCAGAGCTTTATAAAATCTTGGGGGAACTCAGAGGGTTTCCATATAAGAAGGGTTTTTCTCTTCGCATTCAGTTTTATTTTCTGCAATCTTACTCAGGCTATCTCTTCTCATTACCCCAACGAAGCTTTCACTACTATGGAAAATACCTATCACATTTGGAAAAGGGATATCACCACACTGTACCAATCTATAAGAGGTAAGATGTGATTGTATGTGTGATGTTTTCCACCACAGTCGTGTGACCGTGATTATAACTATGTAGTGCGCTACCTACCACAACGATTACTTTAAACAAGTGTTGTGGTAGTCTTTAATGCATAATGTATAAAAACAATTGGTCTAAATAACTGTTGTAGTATATAAACTGAGTTTATTATAAATTATGTGGAATGATTATTTTGCCAATGCTCACTAAACATATAACCTTTCGATATGAACTAGAACATTATAATATGACAAATTAAGTCATATTAGAAGAACACGTTCATGTTCAATGCTTAACAAGAGTTTTTCAACTCCTTATCCATATTTTTCTCTTAAACAGTTAGAACTTTGTTTAATTATCCTAGTTCATCAACCCCTCATGCCTATACCTCTAGTTCATTTTGTAAAATATTATTTACCTTGCAAACAAAATTAGAGATGAAGAGAGGTGTGGTTGAAGAACTACAATCATTAAATAAAGTTCTAACAGCTAAAGAACAACATGTAGATAACTGATTGAAGAATTCTTGTCAAGAATTTAACATGTACTTGTTTTCTAATATAACTTTATTTATCCTATAATAATTTTCTAATACAATCTGAACAATTATATATTCGATAAGGGATTGTAAAAACACTCAAACCACATAAGATATAATAAACTCATAAACAACATAAATGATACAACAAACATATCAAATCATAAAATATTTCAGAAACGTGCATGTCCCATAATGGCGTGTCCACAATAAAAGAAGGATGAAGTTGAAGTTGCACCTGCAAACATGTATCTATTTTGAATGAATGTCATTATGGATCTTTCATACAAGTTTGCAACACTCACTTTAGTTTCCTCCTTATTATTGAAACAAGTATCCCTACCTACAACTCAAAACACACAGAAAGTTTAAATATTATGAAACAAGGATTTGAAACATAAATAATAATACATAAACACATTTCGAAACAAAAACTATAGTGAGGACAAACCTGTAAAGTAACCATTGGCTAACATTTGATGCAACAAAGGTATCCTTCGAAGAAGACGAGTTGGCTGCATAAATTTAGGGTTTCCATATAAGAGAGACAAGTAACAGAGATGTTAGGTTTTGTTTTGAGAGAGATAAATAAGAGAGATGTTGGGATTTTATTTTGAGAGAGACATTTGTTATATAATGAAGCGAGAGATGATTTTGCTTATATATAAATAAGTAGCATCTTTCACCACGGTTGACAATACGAACCATGATGAAATAATTGAAACTTACAACACAGTTGATTATAAAAATCGTGGTAATATACAAGGTCAATCCCTTTATGTCACAATAAATGGAAAATTGTTAGTGTTGGAATTCGAACCATTTCACTTCAGGTACATTTCACTACGATTGGTACCTATGACCGTTGTGACATGTCCTTTAGTAAATAAAAAAACACACCCAAAAAAGAACTATTACCACGATTAATAGGAAGATCGTTGTAAAATTGTTGTTACAAAAGGTCTATTTTGTAGTAGCGTTTCAACTTCTTCTCATGTAAAAATTTCTTCATCTTTCCTAATTTCTAGTACTAGATTTTTAAGAGATCTATTTGAAAAAGCGTCTCTGTATTAAAACTAGGATTTCTCGATAGATAATTCTTTTTTGGCGATTGTGGCGGTGGTGACGACTTCTTTTTGCTCTGTTGTTTTCTCAGGAAGAAAATGTCTTACTCCTCCTGTTGGATGAGAATATGGATACAATGAGGTCTAAAGGGGGGGGGGGGGGGTTGAATAAACCCTTATTCCCTTAAGACAACTTTAAAAAAAAATTTTAGGTCCCATAAAAAAATTCAGATATTTTAAGAAGTGCGAAAATAAAATACAAAAACACAAGAGCTTGGAAGCTTCTCAATGAATCAATCCTTATGAAATAATACATGAGGTTACCATGAGGATGATTTTTTCTAGTGCAAGTCACTTACAAGATAATCAAAGTCGCTTTAGACCAAGCGATCCAAAAACACTTTGCTTAGATGTTTTTAACAAAACATAATTAGCTTCATGATGATTCCACAAGATTGATACACCACAAACCTAAACTTATACATTAAATCACTATAAGCACGATCTAACCTATATGGAATGCAATCAATGGAATTATGTAATAATGCAAAAACAAATATGAATGAATTCTTGTAAAATAAAAGAGAAAAGGGAAATGAAAAAGATATATATAGGTATATAGTGCTTCAACATTCACCCTCTCTTTTCTTACTACACTCTTTAATGGATGATGCCATCAGAACGTAAATATTGTCTTCCATTATTTTGATAAATTTGATTATAAAGAACTATCACATGATAATTCCCCTGTTGATACAGACACTAAACTGCTAACAAAAAATAAGATCCCTCGAGATCCTGATCCAACAACCTCGTTATCCATAATACCATTCTCCAAGTATTTGTGTGTCACGATCACCCTGATCTAATCGATTTCTTATCTGAGTGATTTCCATTAATTAGGCATATATTAGATAACTCCCAACTTTGTCTGTGAGCAATCTTTCTCTAATGCCATCAAAGAAGGTAACTTTCAACTTCGTCTTACGGACCGTTGATACTTGATCTCGCTAAAGTCTTCCTTGGAGTATATTGGAAACTCTCTTCTTGATAGATAATAAATAAATAGCAAATTGCATTCAAGAAACGATACCTGCACCTGTTACACAAAAATTAGCTTCACACAAAAACATTAGATACCCTAATGTAACACTAGTCTCCATTAACACTCAATCTTTAGAGGAAGGTCCACAATCAAAGGGAAAAAAGTTAAGGATAAAGATGATGAATAATACCAGATAATCTCAACCAACTACTGAAATTACAAGGTGTTAGTCAAATAATTCACTTTTGGTGAATGAAGAATACACACAAGGTTCTCTCAAGTTTCTACATGAATGAGTATTGATTCTTGATTTATATCAAGAGTTTGATCAATTATAACAAGTTTGATAAACTATTCTATCTAATTCACACAAAGGCAACAACAAAATTGCATAAGAGAAAGATGTAATAAAAAGAGACAATGAATTGACATGGATTCAATATCAAGAAGTTGGTTTTGAAGAAGAAGAGAAAACAACCATGATCTAAGAATGAACACATTAAGAAGAGAAGACAAAATCACATTTTTGTCTTTATGAGTTTCACCATAGGTTTGACACACTTGTTATTTTCACCAAAAGAAATAGTTATTTAAATGAGAGATGAAAATTTGAATTTTTAGATTCGTGATTCGAATTAAGAAGGATTTGTGATTCAAATCAATCTGGACAGGCCCTAAAGGGGAGTTTTTCAAAGCTCATGATTCGAATCATGATATACACTTGATCGAAATCAAATGAGGTTATGATTCAAATCGCATTCAAGTCGTGATCCAAATAATTTGGTTCAAAGGTGAATTCCAATCTTCAAGGGTGAGTAATTCGAATAAGAGATAACATATGATTCAAATCAAATACCAAAACATCCAAATTTAAATGTTCTAACTTGTGATTCAAGCTACGCATGTGGAAATGACAAAAGAGCAATTTCATAGGCTCAAAAATTAAATACTAACAATGATAAAAGGAACTTAATTCCTGTCTCTCGAGCGTCTCTCCGGGCGGTATGATTCTATAGCTGGCCATTTTTACCTTTACGCCCTGAAAATGTGCTCTCTTTAACTTAGGCTCTCTTCGTAGCATTTTTTGGCGATTTCCCGGTGTCTTTGAACAACACCCACTCGCCCATTGGGGAGCGGGTATTTAATGAACAAATACAAAGTGGATAAAGCAGCTCCCAGTTAGTTAAATATTGGTCACTAATCATATTATACGAGGAAGGGGCGTCAATGACTAAGTATTTAACCTTTATTTCCTTTGCATGATCTTGCTCTCTAAACGTGATCCTTAGGGCGAGGTAGACTTTCACCTGCACCTATTGTCTTGAGAATTCAACCAACGATCCCTTGAAGGGCTTCATATCTTCAGGGTCGAGACACATTCTCTCAAAGACATCCTAATACAATATGTTGGATGAGCTTCTCGATCCACTAGAACCCTTTGATCTCCCATTCTTTGCATTTGACAGTGATGACCATAGGGACGTCGTTGTGAGAATGAACGCCAAACACATCTTTCTCTCAGAAGACAACTACGACTTCTGGTACTTTTGTATCCTTTACCTGGGGAGGTCTTCCATATTCAGGACTTGATGGGTGTATCTTATGTGGGCAGAGTTGGTCTCCCGACCCCAACGAATCCTCCTGCTATGGCACTAAGCATGTGACGTGCCATTGTACTACCCTTTCCCTGGGATACTTCTTTGGCTTTGCTGGTCCTGGACTTCTGGCATATTCTCTCCCGTGTGGGTTATGTTATTCCTCCTGGTTGGATGAGTTACCCTTCATATACTTCTTGAGGTGGCCCTCCTATATCATCTTTTCTATCTATTTTTTTAATTGGTAGTAGACGTCAGTATCATGTCATTTTACCATGTAGATCTTACACCACCTTTCAGGCTCAGATCCCATCACCTCAAACCTGGGGGGAGGTAGTGTCGGATGTTATACATGTGGAATACCTCGTACCTGATCTATTTTTGGTGTGTGTTCAAAGGCGTGAAACTCTCTGTCGCCTTACCCACCCTTTTGAACATGCATTCATCCTTTACAAGCAAGGTATAATTGTTTTTCCTTAAAGGATGAGAGCTCTCGGTGTCGGGAACACGCTCCTTGACATTGTGGGCCTTCTTTTCAGAATTACTTTCTTCACCTTTAATGTAGCACTCCACCTTGGATACTACCTTGGCTAGCGTGACCATTGGATATTGGGTGAGGGATTCATTAAAGTGTCCCTCATTGAGTCCATTTTGGAATGCCTCACAAAAATTTCTTGGTTCGGAGGGACAACATAAATGATGCACTCATTGAAGCGATCGAGATAGTCCTTTAGCAATTCTAACAGACCATGACGAATGTTGTACATGCTCGTGGTGGGCATCTTTCTGTGGCGACTGGCGACAAACTGATGTACCAAATTTATCACAAATTCCTGATAGTTGTTAATAAAGACATGAGAAAGGATGTACTAATTGAGGGCGTCCTCCCTGAAGGCGCATACAACTTACATTAAACATGGCCAAGGACGGGGGACTGAAACCTTTGGGGACAAAGGCCCTCATATTTTGCCTGAGAGTGGTTGGGGATTCAATAATTCCACCTCTTCTGGGGGTTGACCTCTTGTTGGTGTTGCCTAATATTTTAGACATTCTCTTCCAACATCTAGTTATGGTATCAAAATTTATCCATGGAGGCTCGCATCTCTGTCATTGCCTCGACATCTCCTGTACAATTGGTACCCTCAAGGGTAAGGGATGAAGTTATTTTGTTCACAATGGCCGATAATAGGTGGGTGCTGGATTTAAGGGTACATTAGGGAAGGTTATGTTTGTTAAAAAGGGGTGTGATCTATGCTAGTTTTTCCAGGTGTTGCAGTGAGTATCGAATATCAAGCTATTAATTAACTCGAATCACAAATCTTAAAGTTCACCACCGAGCTTTGATTTATCCAAAGGAAAGGGTAAAGATCGAAGAAAACCCTAAGTGCGCTATGTAACAACAAAGCTTGAGATCTAAGGTTCGGGGTTAGTTATACCTAGGGAAAGTGTTAGAATCCTAAGTATTTGTAGTGCTCTACAGGAACCTCTTGTTAGTATTTGTGTTATGCTAAAGTTTGCTAAAGGAAATGTGCTAAGGTAAAGACCTAGGGTATATATACTAAGTATGATCACCAAGACATCACATCTCGTGCCTACGTATCTTGACTAGGATGGAATCAGAGCATTCGTAGTTCACATAACTAGGGGTGAGGAACTCTTGACAATGGTCAAGGTTCCAAGGGGAGGTGAGTGTCCATGGAAAAAAGCTTACATAGAGTTAACAAGCTCTCTAAGTCTATGTTGACAAGCTAGCTAAGACATTGACTTTTAACAAAGCCAAAGAATGGAAGTGAGTACACATTACAATGGTACCCACATAGAGTTTACAAACTCTAAACTTATTTCTAAGTTGTAAGACAAAATGACTTTAACAAGGCCAAGGAAATGATCCTAATAAGGTCATAAGGTGGGTAGGAAAGAAAACTAAACTATTTTAATGAGTGACTCACAAGTCAACAAGGGGAACCTTTCCTTTGGAATCAGGGAAACAACAACAAGGAGCAAGGATGAAGCTTTAAGCATAAGTGATAATGATATTACCGAATGATCAGAATTTGAGATGGGTAAAAGACGAACATTTGTGACGCTGAGTGTGAAAGAGGAGGAGGGTGTGTACTTGCAAGGAACTCTGATGCTAAAGTAAGAAAGCGAGCAAGAGAGCGAGCAAGTACATAATATGTGTGTTTCAAGGTGAGAAATTGGATACTTGACCCTCTCAAGTGAGAGGTTTTTTATAATGCCTCCAATGCTTGGCCATTGATCCCTATTTTCGGGGCGAGATAACCGTTTCCTGAAGAATAGGTAACTTCCAAAAATAGTCTTTGGGATGGGCAGACGTGCCCATAACTAGCCGTTGGCACGGGCAGGGGCGTAGTTACGGGCACAAGCGTCTTGGTTGTTTCTGGATGGTGGAATCATGCCTGGAGGGCAGAGGCTGACGAGGAGAAGTGTCGTGACCAAAGGTAAATAGGCCAGCCTCCCTTGTTGGAGGGGTAGAAAGGTAAACTCTCCCCCAAGGAGGTTGGACATAGGCAATTGGTCCGTTCTGGGAGCAGAAGTGGATTGGGCCATGCCTAGCCATTAGGCCAGCCCGAAATAGTGGCCCTCCAAGTCGTTGCTACCGAGCATGGTAGCGATGAATTAAGAATGGTCTGTTTCCTGGGCAGAATCGTCGTATGTTTCATCGTGTTCGGATGAACCCTTGCCCGCGGACGTTGGTGTCGGGGATCTTGAGATTCAGGGAGCCCAACGGTTAATGGGATCTGAAGAGTGGGGATGTCATGTATGCCTCGAGCCGTGTGCTGCATTAAATGTATGATGATGCTTTAGACCTAATGTGGTTAGAACTGAAATAACTTAGTTAGGGCGTGTTTAGTGGTGGTTGTTGGTGGTAGACGGTGGCGCGACCATCTGTCTGCAGGCGGCAGCATAATTGGTTCTTTTAGGAAAGGTAAGTTAACAACCCTTAGGGTTAGATGATTCGTGGTAGGGGAGACATAGTTGCGTTGCTGTTAAGTTATCACGACTTTTGGTGCTTTTCATGTGAGGCTGCTGGTTTTGTGACCGGGGGATATCCCTAGGTGCTTTAGGTAGAACTGTCGAGCAACTTCCCCGTTTATCTAGTTGCGCCATTTGAGTAGGGCTTAGGTCAAGGATGCTCTTCTTAGGCCCTTTGCGCGCCCTTTCACTTGACTAGCAGTGGAAGGATGGATTTGATTTTGCCATCGAATTCACTATTTTCCTCTGCTTTTCAGGTAAAAGAGATGTCGCGCAGGGAAGAAGAAGAGCATCTCAGGGATTCATCCGAGGACAACTTCTCGGAGAGTACAAATACAGATGATAGTTCATCGTCTCCCGAGGTCGTGGGGACGTCTATTGCGTTGTCTATGGTGGACAAGTGGACCGTGTCTGAGCCTATGGAGCACGCGTCTATCTTTTCTTCTTATATCGGGGACGCCTTCACTATGGTGGGACCAGATGGAGAATAGAAGGTGCACTTTCCTTATGGAGAAGACCGTATTTGCTCGATATACAGGGAGCGCTTCCCTATGTATGAGTACGTCTCTAAGGAGATAGGACTAAGGTTGCCCTTTACTGATTTTCAACATGGCTTCTTCGTCCATCTTGATCTAGCGCCTTCTCAACTGCACCAAAACTATCTCGCCTTCATGCAGGCATATGAGCTGGTATGCGAGCATCCGCAGATTGGGGCTACTCTTCCTCTTTTCTTTACCATTTCCCACCTTCAACGACAGGTAGGGATGTAAATGGATATCCATGGGGGCGGATAGTATGATATCCGTGTCTACCCCGTTGGATAAATATGATATCCGTATCTGCCCCATATCCATGCGGATATCAGTTAAGCGGGTAATCCACGAGTTTTAAGGTATCCGTGGATATTTATAGATATCCATGAATAACGTTTTTTGTCTAAAATTATTTTTTAAAAATATATTTTTTCGCTCTCAATTTAACAACTAAACTTCATCATATTATTTTCATTCTTTTTTCACTAAAACATAATAACATTCGAACATAATATCCATACATTTCATTTTTAACAAAATAAAATTCATCATACCATATAATAATTGTTTAAATAAAACAAAAAGTAATAATGCAAATAGTTTTCATCAATCATTACAAAATTCCATATTATGCATTCCTTACTTAACATTCATACTTTGGTTTCCTAGCTCCTAAATTAAAAGCTTAAAATATTCCAAATAAAATATCCAAAATAACAGTGATATTTGTAACCAAATCTTATAAGATACACTAACAATTTCATTCACTAATAATGTCAGCATCCATATCTTCCAATACTGAATTAATTTCAATAACCTCAACTTTTGATTTGGTATAACCTGAAAAGAAATAAGAATATGTCAAATAATAATTTATTATAATTAATCACTGTAATAAAAATATGTCAAATAATAATTTATTATAATTAATCACTGTAATAAAAACATGTTATAAAATTGATTACCTTTCACATCAGTCCATAGCCAATCTTGGACACACATCAATGCCTCTAAAGTATCCGAACACAATCTACTATGATGAGGAGTAAGAATCCGACCACTTATGCTAAAAGAAGACTCAGAAGCAACCGTTGAAATATGAATTACTAAGAAGTCCCTTGCAATCATTTGCAAGATTGGATATTTTAATCCACTAACCTTCCACCAACCTAAGATGTCAAAATTTTCATCATCCGGTAATACTTTCTCCTCTATATATCCGTCAAATTCTGACCTACTAGACGTGACACTTTTTTTTGCACTGACATGTTTTGCAAAATTAGACCTCCAAGCTTCTTTTTTGCCAACAACAATTGCATCAGACACAATTTGAGTTTGATTTAAGGATGAAGAAACATTCTCTTTCTCCTTTATTTTCAAATTATACTCAATTACCATATTTTGAAACAAAGATTTTACCTTCTTAATTTCATTATCAGCTTCATCTCCATAAATTAGAGGAAAAAAGTAATCTAACAAATCAACTTTGTACCTTGGATCTAACACAATGCATATTGCCATCACTCCATTGACCACCTTCCAATATTTGTCAAACTTAGAAAGCATACTTGAAGCCATGTCTTTAATGACACAATCAGTAGAACCAAGCCATTCAACTAAAGCCAATTTCACTTCACATACTTTGGGAAAATAAACATTTGCAGTTGGATACTTGGTACCAGAAAATAGTTGTGTAACATCATAAAAAACTTCCAACCTTTCACAAATTTCTTTTGCTTTCATCCATTCATTTTCACTAGGCAAGGTTTTATATTGAGTATCTCGTTTTGCCAATCGGCCAAACACATCTTTATATTGTATGGCAACATTAAGCATTAAGAATGTAGAATTCCACCTAGTTCTGCAATCTTGAACCAAATTTTTATCATAAGAAATGTTCACTTGACCACATGTCTCTATGAATTTCTCCTCTCTTTTAGGGGTTGTTGTCCAAAAGACAACACTTTCTCTAATATTCTCAATGGCACTAGAGATTATGGATAAACCCTCTTTCACAATTAAATTCAATATATGTGCAGAACACCGCACGTGAAACAATTTGCCACCCAATACCAATGACCTAGGTGTAATCTTATTTAAAATGCGTTCAATCATAGCATCATTCGTAGAATAATTATCAACAGTCATTGTGGACAACTTTATATCAAGATTGAATCAAGGTATCAGCTAGAGTTTTGCTAGTATGAGGAGCAGGCACATAAATGAACCTAACATAAGTTAAATTTTCAAGAATAATATTACTAACATTATACACAAAAAAAAATCAAAATAATTTACTGTTATTACCTTACAAGTCGACTTTGAAGGGTCCATGAATCATCAATAAAGTGAGTTGTAACTGTCATATAGCCTTTATTCTGGTTACTTGAAGTCCACATATCACTGGTGATTGCAATACGACTTTGATTCTTTGACAACAACTTCATGGTATTCTCTTTCTCATCGTTATAAATTTTCATGATGTCATTCTTGATAGTGTTACGAGAAACCACCTTAAATAGAGGTTGCATAGAAGCACAAAATTCTCTAAAACCAATGTGTTCAACCATTGCTAGAAGATACTCATGAAGAATTATCATCTTAGCAACACCATACCTTGCTATGTCTTGGTTAAACGCATAAGAACCTACCATTACAGTTTGACCATCAACTTGTACATTTTTTATCAAAGCTTGCTTTATATCTCGATTTGTTCGACGTGGACAAGACTTAATGTGTGATTTTAAGTGTGACGTTCCTTGTTTTGGAACACCCAAGAATTTTGCACCACAATAGTTACAAATGGCCTTCAACTTTCCATCTATTTTTTGCCTTTTGAAATGGTTCCAAACTTCAGAAGTTAGCTTTCTTTTAAGACCTTTAGTGTCAACTTCACATGAAATAGGACTTTCAATTTCATTAGGAGTTGAATTAATTTCTACATCCGGACCATTTGAAGCAACAACGTTAGACTCATCTGCGTTTGAGACTGCCAAATTCTCTTGCATAACTTCTATAGGAGTAAAGGTTTGTTCAAAAGACATTCTACAAAAAAAAAGATAAATTTGTCAATACTGTATTAATGTGATAATTTTAATATCAATATCAATATTCAATACTGTATAACAATTGTGGTCTAAATTATCAACGGTAAACTTGAACCGGAAAAAAAAACTAAGAGATAATGAATAATTAGCAATTAAAAATATAAATTAATAATTAAAAAGCATTAACTATAACAATATTAATATTATAATAATGGTGAAACGTTTACATTAAAATAAAAAAACAAAGAAACCTATAAAGATGCATAACGTAGATATGAGAAAACCTATAATGAGAAAAAATTATCATTTACTTGATATAGTATGATTATATTTCATTGCATATATTAATAACACATGAATATAGCAATAAATAAAAGAGCCTATAGATGGAAAGAATAGGCACACATGAATATCATTTTTATATCAATGAAACAAAAAAGAATGTATATAGTGCTTCTTCTTTTTACTAGTTTAGGATTTAGTATTTTGCATTATAATTGCCTTAAAATAAGAAACTATTTTGCAGCCCCACCTATTACTACTTCAGTGTTGAAACAACCAAAATTAAAATTAAAATAGCAAGAACAAGAACAAAATGTAACAAGGTAGATAGATTACCTTAATCATTTAGGAAATTAGGACTCTGAGTTGCAGTGTTGGATAGAGAAAAGACGGTACTGGTTCTTTGGGTTGGAGTTTTGGACAGTGGAATTTTGAAAGTGAAAGAGATGTTAGGTCTAAAATATAGAAGAAGCCTAAATAAATATAAAATGACTAAATATGATTTTTCTTGGAATGTGAAGGGTTTTCTTTTTCTTCCAAGAAAACGTTAAAAAAAAGAAATATGAAAAGACTAAATTTCTTGAAAAATGTAATGACGTCTATAATAAATTAAAAATATTTAAATATTTTTTATAATTTATTAACGGGTATGGATATCCGCGGGTACGGGTATCATTAAACCCGCATCCACATCCATTAAATAACGGATATTTAAATATCCATTTATTTTATCCATGGATATCCATTAAGCTATCCACATTGTATCCGTGACGAATTATATCCGCGGATACCCGCGGGCACGGGCTTTTTTGCCATCCCTAACGACAGGTGTCAGGGAAGAGGTTTGGTTGGGTTTCCTTGAAGAAAGGGAGGAAGTTGTTCAAGCCTTTCTCGGAATCTATCTGTACATTCAAGAAGAGGTTCTATGTGATCAAACTGGTGTCGGAGGTGGCCATTGATTCGAATTTCATATGGGAGGTCTCCACGAATGAGAACGAGGAGGACTTGATAGATGGGGAGGGCAAGATAGTCTCCTGAAGGATTTTTACCTTTCCCTTTTATTGGAACGGGGCTCACTTTACCCGCCCAACCGATGAGTACATAGTTGCCCCTCACCAACTGGTGGAGGATGATAAAGCCAGCTACGCTAAGCTGGTGGCTTACATGGATAACTTCCTTCCCTCCCAGTGCATGACTCGCGCCAGGTAAATTTTGTATGAGGAGGACGGTGGGCTGCAGGTGGAACCCGATATATCAACACAAAGGAGCTCCTTGAGTGTCATGCTCGCGATGAGGCTCTTAAACTTCTGGATAGTTATCACTTCTTCCTTATTCTGCCCGAAATCTTTCTTTCTCCATGCTTACGTGTCTATTATTTTTGCAGGTAAAATGCCTTCAGCTCAGGAACGAATGACAAAGCATGCCCAGGGGAGGATGAAGAATGGTGATGCACTGGGTAAGAGTTGGCTCGGTCAGCGGATAGTTCCCCCTGCATCTGGTTTGGGGACATCATCCTCAACTCCCCCACCCACCCAAACATCGCCCCTGCCCATGAGCTCGAGGGCCAATCCTACTAAGTGGGCCATTCTTTCCCAGGAAGCCTCTGCCCTGATGAGGATCCTGGAGATGGTTGTGGTCTATGCCGAGGAAAGCTCTCCGCTGGAGTTGGAGCTGAAGAAATCCCAGGCCACGGTGACGACTCTGGAGGAAAAGGTCAAGAAACTCCAAGAGGAGAGAGAGAAGGAGCTTGAGGATGGCCGTAAAATCTGTGAGGAGGTGGCTCAGAAGAGGGATGTTGTGGCCGCCAAGCTGAAAGCTTTCGAGGACCTGGTGTAGAAACTGCAGACTGCGGCTGCCCCTGCTGAGGATGAGCCTGAAGAGACGAAGCAGACGATGACTCTCTTGGAGTTAGTTTCCCAGTTTGTCCAGGCTGCTGACGACCTAGTGGCCATCGGCAAGGAAGCCTTCCAGAATGCAGTGGACCAGATAAAGGTGGTGAACCCGGGGGTCGAGCTGAATACTGAGGGCACATGGTTCTTCTACACGGTTAAGGACGGCCAGATAGTCATCCCATAGTTCCTTCGGTTCAAGACTGGTGAGGGTGAGCAGGGGCAGGCGTCGGACGAGGACATTCAGTAAGAGGAGTAGTCGTACTTGTTAGCCTGTGTGCCATTTATATATCTGTGTTGTAATTTTATTTTGTGGGGGCATGGTCCCCTTTTCAATTGTATCACGCACAATCATGGCCTTTTGTGGTCATTTTAAATTATATGTATGTAAGTATGTAGTATACCCGTGTGTTTGCATGTTTACGTTTTGCTGAATATTTTCTAAGTGTTCTGCACCGTCCAACGCGTTCGTCAGAGGCACTTAGTTGTATGTTATGTTGGATATTTTCTAAGTGTTATGAACCTCCCAACGCGGTCGTCAAAAGCATTTAACTATATGTTATGTTCCGGGTCTGCTCGACAGATGATGTTTGCCAGTGCGGGAAACTAATCGAAAGGCCTGTGTTATTTTCGGGCAGGGTGAAACTTAGGTTACGATCGTGGGCTGAGTCCGCAACATGAACTTCCCATTGCGAGCTAGGGGTTATGCCGTTCATGGTACTGTGGCGACAACAGGATCGGTCGAGGAACCACCGTCAAGCATGGGTACATATCTTTGCCAAACCCTTGCCTAGATCCTTTGGTGGTGCATCGCCTGTACCTGGGCATGCAACCTTTAATCGCTCAACTTGCTCGAAGCTTGGGTGAGGCACGTCGTTGGTGGGGGCCTTAGCTGTAATATTGTTTCATCTTTTTGGCGTTCCATGGTCGATCTAATTCTTCCCTAGTTAGGTATTCTAGGTAGTAGGCCCCATTCTCTGTTTTCGCTCTAACGCGGTAGGGTCCTTCCCAATTTGTGGCGAGCTTGCCCTCTCGGGAGTCTTTGTGATTCCTTCTTAGGACGAGGCTTCCTAATTGGAATTCTTGTCTGATGACCTTGGCATTGTGCCTAACTGTTGTTTTCTGCTTCAGTGAGGCTTCGTGGAGGGTTGCCCCTGTTCGAACCTCCTCGACGAGGTCGAGTTCTTCCCTCATAGCCTTGTTGTTTATTTCTTCGTCTAAAGGTGCTTCCATTCGTCTAGTCGGCACATGGGTTTCAATGGGGATTATCGCCTATGTCCCATATGCTAGGCGAAAAAGGGATTCCCCGGTGGACGAATGAGGTGTAGTACGATAGGTCCAGAGCATGTTGTGCAGCTCCTCGACCCATTGCCTCTTTATTTCGTCCAGTTGTCGTTTGAGACCCCGTAAGATTACTCTGTTCGCCGCTTCGGCTTACCCGTTAGTCTGAGGGTGCTCGACAGATGCAAAGTGTTGTTTAGTGCCTAGCTGAGTGATGAATTCCTTGAATTTTTTGTCTGTGAATTGTGTCCCGTTGACTGTGACAATTGCTTGAGGAATGCCAAAACGGGAAAGGATGTTTCTCTTATAGAAATAGAGTATGTTGTGGGTTGTCATCTTGGCCAGTGCTTCAGCTTCTATCCATTTGGTGAAGTAATCCACGCCTACTATTAAGTATTTATTATGGTTGGAGCCTACAACGAAGGGTCCCGGGATGTCCAGGCCTCACCGGGCGAAGGGCCACGGGGAGGACATTGCCTTGAGCTCGTTGGGTGGCGCCAGGAGAATGTTCCCATGCCGTTGGCATTTTTCACATTTCTTTATGTGTTCTTTCGCGTTGTTTTGCATGGTCGGCCAGTAGTATCCTGCTCACAGAGCTTTCCTCACGAGGGAACCCCCACCTAGGTGCTGGGTGTTGATCCCTTCGTGGATTTCGCGTTGGACGTGGGCGACCATTTCTTCTTCGACGCACTTGAGGAGAGGTATGGAGAATCCTCGTCTGTACATTTTATTTTCGACCAGGACGTAGGAGTACGACCTGCGCATTACTCTGCTGGCTTCCTTTGGATCAGATGATAGCTTGTTTTTAGTGAGGTAGTTGTATGCTAGAGTCATCCAGCAGTGGTCGTCACCGACGACGTGTACGTCGAGTATCAGGGATGCTCTCTCGATGCTGGGTCAAGGGAGTATCTCCTGGATGACGGATTTGTTTCCCCCTTTCTTCTTTATGCTAGCTAGTTTTGACAGGATATCTTCTCGGACATTGTGCTCGCGGGGAACCTGTTTGAATTCCACGGGGAGAAATTTGCCATCTTCTCTTTGACCAGGGCCAGGTACTCGGATAGGTTATCATTCTTGACCTAGTACTCTCCCCGGACCTAGAGGGCCACTAGCTGAGAATCGGTGTAAATGACAACTTCGTCTACTCCTAAATCTTCGGCAAGGCGTAGGCCGGTCAAGAAGGATTCGTACTCAGCTTGGTTGTTGGAGGTTGGAAAGGATAGTGTAAGTGAGACTTCGATGAGGATTCCCTCCTTGTTCTCTAGGATGACACCTGCTCCGCTACCTTCTGAACTGGAGGACCCATCGACAAATATGACCCACCTGCGGACACCTTCGTTAGGTTGCACGAGCAAAGTCATTTCTGCTACGAAGTCAGGTAATACCCGAGCCTTTAGGGCCTTACTGCTCTCGTACCGGATGTCAAACTCGAACAGCTCTAACGACCATCTGAGCATCCTTCCGGCCATATCTGGGTGGCCCAACAATGGCTTTATGGGCTGGTCTGTTGATACTATAATTATGGCCCTTGTAGCGCCTTGCTTGTGAAATAGATGGGATTCTGTCCCTTATGGGTGCAACGATAAGGTAGAGAAAGATGGCTTCTCCGTTTTTTGGTCGGGAGAGGAATGGAGGTGCAAATAGGGCTTTCTTTAGGTGTAGGATAGCTTTGTCACATTCTTCTGTCCATTCGAATGTGGCTTCCTTGCAGAGGAGTTTGAAGAAGGGGAGGGCGTGCTGAGCATATTTGGCTACGAAGCGGGAGAGCGATGCGAGCATCTCATTGAGGGACTAGATGGATTTTTTTGAGTTCGGTATGGGGAACTCGGAGAAAGCTCTGCACTTGTCGGGGTTAGCTTCGATTCCTTATTCTATTAGGTAGAAACCAAGGAACTTGCCTGCTCGTGCCCTGAACGTGCACTTCTCCGGGTTAAAGCGCATCATGTATCTCCTGGATTATTGCTCGAAAACCTTCCTGAAATGGATCGTGTGATCAAATTTATTGTGGGACTTCACGATCATGTCATGCATATAGACTTCGAGCATGTCCCCAATCTCTCCTCACAAAACCTTGTCATCATTCTTTCTTAGGTAGCGCCGACATTTTTTAGGCCAAAGGGCATTATGTTGTAGTAATAGTTGCCTGTTTCGGTCATGAAGGTCGTGTACTTCTTGTCACTTTTAGCCATGGGTATTTGGTTGTAGCCTGAATAGGCGTCCATGAAAGATAGAAATTTGAAACCGGAGGAATTATCAACTATTTTATCTATGTTGGGGAAAGGGTACGCATCTTTAGGGAATTCCCTATTAAGATTGGTATAATCAACACAGATGTGCCATTTTCCATTATTCTTTTTAACGAGTACAAAATTTGATAGCCAAGTGGAGTACTTGGCCTCTGATATAAAATTTTCCTCTCAGAGGTCCTTTACAACTTGCTCGGTAGCTACCGTTTTCTCTGGGGACTACCGTCGTTTATGTTAGGCAACAACTCTGACGGCGGGGTCGATGGTGCGATGGTGACAAGACACCTCAGGGTCCAGTCTGGGCATCTCCGCGACGTTCCATGAGAACAAGTCTGCATTCTCCTAGAGGCATGCTCTCAGTTGTTTCCTCGCTGGCTCGGGGAGCATGGCTCTGATCTTCACTCCTCACCAGGGGTCTTCGCCGAATGGGACAAGCTCGAACTCTCCATCTGGGATGAGGCGCATAGGATGGGCGACTTCGCTGTTATCGAAAGAGGTATTCAAAGGTAACTGGCCTTCCCTTCGCTTTGCCTTCTGAGTTTTTTTAGTCATCTTCAGAGAAGTGGTTGTTGAGGTCGATGGAGTCGGCACGAGGGAGTGGATTTGCTTCATTGGAGCTGCTGGGCAGAGGTGCTTGGGCAGGAGTCTTTGGTCTAGCGGCGATAGTGTTCAGTCCCTTTGGTGCTGCTTCAAAACATCTCCTCACGACTTCTATGTCCCCGTATAGAGTTGCGATGAGGCCTTTGGAAGTGTAGTATTTCATCTTCAGGTGTACCGATGAAGATACGACCACCAGCTCGACTAGAGTTGGTCGACCGAAGATGCATTGGTACAAAGACGAGCAATCTATTACGAGGAACTGTACTTTGATAGATCTATCCATCTCCGCAAATCCGAAGGTAACGATTAACTCAATATACCCCCAAGGTTTTGTCACTGATCCATTGAAACCTTGGAGGTCATAGCCCACGTAGGGAGTCAAATGTGATTCGTCCAGCTGGAGGATGGAGAACAGCTGGGAGTACATAATGTCGACCGAGCTGCCTTGATCGACGAGGATTCACCGGACATCAAATTTTGCCATTTGAGCCCTGACAAGCAGATGGATGCTGGAGTTGGGTGCTCCGCCGAGGAGTTCCTTGCGGTAGAAGCAAACGAGGACGAACTCTCCGCTGATCTTGTCAAGGGTGGATTTTCGGTTCGAACTGCTACTTATGAGATGCTCGAATGATAATGGAGGAGAGGAACGTCTCCCACGGGCTGTGTGCGACAAAATATGGAGGGGCGGCGAGCCCCTCAGTGACGCAGAAATCCTCAGGTCATGAGATACTCATGGAAACTTACAAGCTGGTTTCTCCAGAGGAAGGTGTTTCTTCTTCGACCTTCTGGACCTCTTGGGCGTCTGGTCGAGGAGCTTCCTTTCTCTTGGCGAACTGTTTCAAGTACCCATCCCTGATGAGTATTTCAATGGCATCCTTCAGGTAGATGCAATCTTTCTTTGTATGGCCGTGATTCTTGTGGAACCGGCAGTATTTGGACTTGTCCGTATTGGGTTTGGCAGGTATCTGGTTTGGGAACTGGACTCCTGCCTGAAGAAATTCTAAGTAGGCGCACTCGATGAGAATCTTTTCCTTCGAGACTGTCAGGGGGGTGTATCCGTGGAACCTGTCTGAGGGCCCCTTATTGTCCTGGGTCTCTCGGGGACGGTTTTCTCGTTTTTTATCTCCTCGGGCGGGATGTCGAGGGTTCGTCGATCCTATTTAACTGGGCATTCTCCCGGTGCCTGGACTCTCAGGCAGAGCTGGTAGCCTCCTTCTCCTCGTACATGATATATGATTGAGCTCTGAGGAGGAAAGCGTCTAGTGTTGCAGGGGGGCGGAGGCCTACAACTTTAGCGAAGTCTGTGCGGGGACGGAGCCCGCGTTCCAACAGGAATCGCTTCATTTCATAAGTGGTGGATACTTGAACGACCTACTTATTGAACCTTTCGATATAGGCTCGCAGAGGTTCATCCCTGCCTTAAATGATGGCCTCGAGGGAGGCTTCGGTCTTTCGATGTCGGCGAGATGTTGTGAAATGTTTGGAAAAGAGCCTCCCTAGTTGCCTCCATGAGGTGATGGAGTCGTCCGGGAGCCCTTTGTACCAGGTCATGACTCCTTTCCTGAGTGTGGTCGGGAATAACCTGCATTTGATGGCGCCTCGAATATCGCGATAGTCGAGTAACGCATCGATGTTTTGGATGTGCTCATCAGGGTCGGTTGTTCCGTCGTATGTGCCCAGAGAAAGGGGTTTCTCTAGTCCTTTTGAGAGGCGCATGGCTATTATTTCTTGGGACAACGGGTTGTGAGACTCGTCGTCGCTACTGCTGTCGGTCCAGGAGGGAGAACTTATGTTATGTCCATATATAAGACGGTGGCTACGTCGTAGAGACGGGGTTTGTGCTCGGTCCTTGAACCTGGGCGGCGAGCATGAAGACTCTACCAGGCATCCTCTTTGAATCCTCTTGGGCTGCAGAGATTGCTGGCTCTTGGGAGAAATCTGGTCGCGTTTGCGGACGACCACGATCTCTGGTTCTGGAGGTGTTCGAAGGTTCTTCTCGCGCTGAGGAGGGTGACTCTGTTGTTTCCGTCCTTTCCTCGGTGGAGGGGATCTTGGACGACGGGCTTCTTCCAAAGCTTCAATTATTGCACTCTGGTTGAGGATGAGGAGGTTGGTCTTATTGAGAACCTCAAGGAGGACCACCATGGCCAGGTCGGCGTTGGGCTGAATTAGGACCGGTAGGTGCTGCTGGTCAAGTGGGGATTCACCGTGATCGGCACGAACAGGGGATGGAGAAGCTGTGACTCTGTATCTTTGTCGGAGGACGTTGGCGGCATGAGAGGTGGAGGCCCCTTCAGCATCAGTGTTGCTGACGGGGAGAAAATCAGAGTTATGAGCATCAAGATTGTTGTCACGGGTGTCCATGATCAGAAAGTTGAAGAATTGTTTTGGTCTTGTGTTCTATGAAGAGATAAAAGATGGGGATTGTTTCACCCTAAAATTTGCTCAACCTATTTCACTTGGTTTATGTTTCAATTGCATTAGCATTTGCATATAAAGTCATGTACATAGTCTAATCATCTGCATAGCATAGCATAGCAAATCATCCAACAAGGGACCAAGCACTATTCTCATCTCTATGAGCCTATCAAGAGGTTATTGTTCAAATTCAAGCATATCCAGGTCATCAGAAAGAATTGGAAATCTAAAGAAGTCAGTGGATCAAGCAGTGCATCTATCTCCTATCTGAGGGTATTTGAAGATCATCAAAGAAATTGTGAGCTGTGAGCTGAGCATGGAGAGTATATAGACATCATAGAGGACCTATAAAGTCATTTGGAGAAGGAGACAAGTCATTGATGTGATCACAAGAGTTGCAGTTGAAGACAGTCAACTAGGGTTTCATCTGGGTCAACTCTGGGTCAACCCTAGGTCAAATGTTTGGTTGAAAGGCATTAAGGTCTATTGGAGAGATGTGGGGTTCATCATTTGACATGTAGACAAGGATATGGTGAGGTGCCAAGAAGAAATCAAGAGAAATCAAGAAGAAGAGGAGTTTCTAAATTAGGGTTTCTGTGTAAAATCCCCTAGTTTAGGTCAAACTTCCAAGCCAGATAAGTCAAAATACAAGCTTCAAATGGATCCTTGGCCAACATGAAACTTGTATAGGATCTCAAGACCTTTAATTTGAGTGGTGGAAGACATTAAGGAGATTTATAGAACTCAAGTTATGGTCCTTGCAAGTTACAGGTCATCTGAGGTATCTGAAATTTTGTCTGTGAAAGTTACTTGTCTTCCAAGCAACTTTTACCCCTCAAGGAGATTTCAAATGAATTTATGGTCAACATACGAGTTGTTCCTCATTGTCTTATCTTTCTATAATGGTATGGTATGCCTTCATATGATTTGTGGAACTCTACTTATGGTCTTGGCAAGAAAAGGGTGTTTTGGTCATCTGAGAATTACAGGTCATTTCAAGCCTATGCCCAAAACTCATACAAGGAAGCTTCAAATGGAAAACTTCACAACATCAAACTTGCTCCAAATGACATTTTGAGTCTATAAAAGTGACCATGGAAGTTTGGAAAGGCTCATAGCTCAAGGTTTCAAATTTGGTGAATTTAATGAATAAAAAGTGACCTAAAATTGAGATTTTTCATAATTTGGCCAAATGGGACAAAATTATAGGTCATTTTGATTGGAAAAATGTTTTAAGAACATTGACAAAAGTGGATTTTTGAGTTTGGTTCAAGATTTGGGAGTTATGCTTGGTTACTTACAAAAGAAGTTACATAATCAAAATCCAAAGGAAAGTGTGCATGGGAAGTTTCTACAAAGTTCTAGAGATTTCTAATGTCATCTATATATTGCATTGAGAGGCTTCATGCATTGGTTGGTGAATCATTGTGATCAAAATACCAAGTTATACTTCATTCTTCCATTTTTGCAAAATCACTTCAAACTCCATCAAATCTTCACCAATTTCCAAATTTCTTGATCTGATCATCATCTACATCATTCATATATCCAATTTCCATCAAAGATTTGTTTGAATTGAAGAGGAATCGTGCTATCCAATTTCATCATCCAAGGAGCAAGAACATTGTGATTGCAAGATTCAAGGCATTGGAACAAGATCTATTGCATACAGAATCAAGAATTGAGTTTGTTGATCACTTCCCAAGCATTGCAAGCATTGGATCCAAGGAATTATACCTCTGTTTTCATCATCACACCAGGTTGGTAATCTCATCTAATTGGCATGTTTTAGTTAGCATGTTAGAGAATTTTAGGGTTAGAACTGTTAGGATAGGTTAGAGGATCATTTCCACAAAGTTTGAGAAGGTTTCATGGATGTTGCCATTGGAGTGCAAGAACTGTTAGGGTTTATAACATCTAGAATATGGCACCATAATCTTGGATATATAGCTCAGGTTGATCAGCATAATGTGTAGATCATGTTAGGGTAAAAGTTAGCAAGAATCCTCAGGTTTGATATCAGTGTAATTTGATGAAGTCAGTACTTTCTACCTATCGGGTTTGAATTTTGAGTGAGTTTTAGAGGAAGATCTTGACATGGTTGTGTAGAGGGGAAGAAGTAGAGCAACTTTGCTCTTTACATCATGAGGTTTCATCAAGGTATGAGGGAGCACGAAGGACTGGAAAGTTCATGCATGAATTTGGAATTTCTGAAACCCTAGGGTTCCAAGGTTGAAGACGAACCCTGGGCCGTTGGATCCATCATTTGACCTTGACTCTGAGACCAATCCCATGGCCAGCATTCAATTGGAAAACGGAGGGAAATTTGAAAGCAGAAACGCACCGTTTCATTTATTCCTTCAGACTGGGCTCAACAATCCCTTGCTTTTCACACCCCCGAACGCAAGCCCAATGCCATTTGAACTGAGTTTTTCACTATTTGCACCGTTTTTCCTTTTTTGTTTTTTTGTTATGTTTTCTGATCACTGGGCCCAGACGCGCCTTGCTAGGCGCACCCCCCAGTCTGGGCCCATCTTATTCTTTTAACTGAATTGATTGCTTGCTGCACCCCTCATCTCACTTAATTCACATTAATTTCTTTCATTTCATTTTAATTCTTCAAAAATTCATAACAAATAGAAAAATGCTTATTTTTAATTGGTTGTTTTTGCATCCTTTTCATATTTTTGTCAAGAAAATTATCATATAAAAAAATTAACATTTCATTCTATTTTTGTATTTTTAGCATATTTTTCTTTTAAATAGGATTAAATAACATTTAGTTTAATGCATGATATTGGTGATTTTAGTTTAATTAGATGCTTTAATATTTTTGACCCATTCTTTTTAGGTTGATTAGCTTAGACCTTTAGATTGTATATAAAATTTAGTTCATGATTTTAGAATTTAATTTTGGATGATTTGTATAGATGTGATTAGAAGAACCAAAACTAGGGTTTAGGAGATAACATAGGTGAATTAAATCATTTCCCTTAGGAGTTGTAGATTGAATCTTTGGGGTATGGGGCTATAGGGATTATGGGTAGATAATAGATCCCTTAGAAACTACTAGGTTTCCCCTATTCTACTATTACTATCAGTATATTGCTTGCATTGGCTTGACTGTGTGGTGTGCCCTTTCTAGGGTTATTTCATTTGTTTGTGTGGGGTATTGGGTTTGCTTGGGGATTGGGTGAGCTGAAGACTGTGATGAAGAAGCCCATTGGAGATCAAAGAGAAGGAAGACCAACTTCCAGAGTTGATGAGGAATATCTCTTGCTGGCAGCTGTTGAAGGTTGTAGGGTTTAGGAGCTAGGCAGAGCTCTAGAGTAGAAAACTTGATTCACAAACATGGAAGGTCTTGTCTGCCTCCATCCTTTCCCTATGATTCAAAGTCTCTTTTAAATATCCACCTCCTTCCTTTGGAAGGATTAGTGAATATATTTAAAAGATAGAAATTTTGAGGGGAAACTGTCAGTATCATGTTAACAGTCAGTGAGCCACCCTTGGTAGGCAATTGACTGTTTAACATTCAGTTCATCTTGTTGACTGATATTCACCTTGGAGATTTAGACTTGAAGAAAAGCCATTGCAGATTGAAGACTGATGATAGAGACCTTGCTTGAAGGCTGTGGAGATGAAGACTGAGGCATGCTTGAAGCTAGTAGCTGTTTGGAGATGACTTGAAGACAGATGTTGATGAGAGCTGCTGTGGCTGTTTATTTTAGCTGTTTATGTTTTTGATGTATTGATTGAATTTCCTGGACTGTATTGCTTGCTGTTTAACCTGTTAGATTGAAAGTGAATCTTGTTCACTTTTGCCTATTGTTTTCTAGGTTCGAGGTTGAGTGGGACTCCCTTGCCTCGCTTGTATTGCTGCATCCATGCATTTTACTGCTTTATTGTATATTGGCTATTGTTTCTGTTTCCGTCTATTCCCTTAGGATCTCTGTTTCTCTCTGCGCAAGATAGGAGCATGATAGACATTAGGTCTTAACCCATGCATGATAACATTAGGTTAGTTTGATTCCCTTTTCAACCGTAGGTTAGAGTTCTGTCTCTTCTTTCTCAAAACAAACAGAAAAACACAATAAGATTTCAAACCCAATAAAAGACACTTCTTCCGTAAAAGAATGTGAACTCATCAAAACGTCAATTTTTGTCCGCTTGGACTGTTAATCAGGAAAACCCTTTTTCAGAAGGAATGAAAACAATCAAAACAGACTTGTGTCATACGTGGCCCGAACTACGTTTGCTCTGATCTTTCATGTTGTATGAAAGTACGTAGGCATAGGATGCGATATCCTAGCAAGCAATCTTCCCCTCCTTTCCCGTAGGTAGGCGAACTACGTTGACTCTGATTTCTCGTTCCAGACGGGAATACGTAGGCATAAAGTGCAATACTTTGCCGAGTCATTTTATTTTATTTTTAACCCTTAACCCTTAGTTTAGATAGAAATAACAATCCGTACCAGAAAACAAGCGTGGATCCCGTCGAGTACGACGGACGTGAGGGGTGCTAATACCTTCCCCTTGCGTAACCGACTCCCGAATCCAGGTTTTGGTTGCGATGACCATACCTTTCCCTGTTTTGCGGTAGTTTTACCTCGAGCGTTTCCTTTCCCTCCGTTGGGATAAATAATGCACGGTGGCGACTCTTATGTTCAGCCGGCGCCGATTTTCGCAGTAGCGACAGGGATAACAGGGTTCCCACAGACGACACCTCTGATTTTACCGAACAATCAGAAACTGAGATGGGCCAAAGACGAACATCTGTGATGCTGAGTATGAAAGAGGTGAAGGGGTTTTACCTGCAAGGCACTCCGATGCTAAAGTAAGACAACGAGCAAGAAAGTGAGCAAGTACATAATAAGTGTGTTTCAAGGTGAGAAATTGGATACCTAGCCCTCTCAAGTGAGATGGTTTTTATAATTCCCCCAACGCTTGACCATTGGTCTCTATTTTCGAGGCGAGATAACTGTTTTCCGAAGAATAGGTAACTGTCAGAAATAGCCGTTGGGACGGGCAGACGTGCCCATAACTAGCCGTTGGCACGGACAGGGGCGTAGTTACAGGCACAAGCATCTTGGTTGTTTTTGGATGGTGGAACCGTGCGTGACGGGCAGAGACTGACGAGGAGAAGTGTTGTGACCAAGGGTAAATAGGTCAGCCTCCCTTGTTGGAGGGGCAGAAAGATAAACTCTTCCCCAAGAGGGTTGGACATAGGCAATTGGGCCGTTCTGGGAGCAGAAGTGGATTGGGTCATGCCTAGCCATTGGGCCAGTCCGGAACAGATAACAGTTAAGAACGAACAAGAGAATATCAAACACTCATCAATAACTCATGGACAAATGTCAAGAAAGTATAAGCAAGTATCAAGAATAAACCAAAATAAAATCGAGGATTGTCAAGATTAATTTAAGAATTAACTAAAAATAAAATTTTAAAACATAAAAAAAAATAACAAATCTAAATATTTTTAAAAAAATAACTAAACACAACTTAAAGAAGAAAACGATTAAACAAAATTAAAAGATCATAAACAAGATTAGAGAAATAATTTTTAGAACAAAATTAAAGATTATATTCAAAATTAAAAAAAAACAATTTTCTAAAAAAAACAAAGTGAAGGATATTGTTATCTGTATTTAAATATCTGTATTTAAATATCTTCCACCATGATTTCATGAGGATTTTCATCACTCATGTCATACGGTGAGGATATTTAAATAGGGGCAACTGTCATACCCCAAATTTTACCCTTAGATTCTTTGATCTTGTGCATATCATTCTAGGTCAGTCGTCATATTGCATAACTAACCAATTTATAAATTCTTTGGTTGCTTTGTTTCTTTTGTGAATCAGAGATTGACTTCAGAAGCTTCAAAGGTGGTTAGATTAGGGTTTTGGACAAGAGTTGGTCTAATGAAGTGGATATCTTCTGGTCAACAATTATTTCTTTCAGTTATGGTGCTCAAGTCTAAAGCGGAAGTATGGAATTTCCAATTATCATGAGCAGGGCCTATCAAAGGGTCATCAAGGCACGATTTCAGTTTCTCTAAATTATCTCAAGGTGCCATTTGTTCAGGATTACATCACCGGTTTGACTAGAGAGATCCAGGATTAGGATATTGGAGGATTATGGGGATCTCATCCTTGGTGTTTATGATCGGTGAATGTCGATTCAAGTTGAGTTTCACCCAAGGCCAGCAAGTTCAATATTCATTGGGTGAAGTCAGGAGGTAGAGTCTTGATTAGGTGGTTTAGGGTTTGTGGTAGTCAGGTTTAATGGTCAATGTCTGAGTATGGCTCAAAGGAGGAGGTGTATTGCAAAGCCCGAGTTCACTTTCCTAAACCTATTTCTAAACCATTTTATTCTTTTTAACCAATTATCCGTTTTGTTTATCCATTATCCAATCCCCCTCCGCTATCAAACTAATTCATCCCCATTATCCATAATTATCCATTTTTTTTCGTTTCAATTATCCATATTTCCTTAAACCGTTTCCACTCATATTATATTCAATTATCCATTTTTTTTCTTAGCCCATATCCATTCAAATCATTTACATACCCGTTTTCAAATCCAAAAGTCTATTCATTTACCCAACTTCTATCTTAATATTTATCCAATATATAATTTATCTTTACTTATCCAAATTGTCATTCAAATCACCAAAAAGAAAATCATCAAAAGGAAGGAGTCATTCAATAAAACTCCATATCATTTTCTCTTTTAGAAGCTCATTTGTATTTATTGTCATTACAAGAAAATCACAAAAAAGTCAAAAGCCCATACTAAATTCCATACAAGGTCCAATTACATCTTGTTCACAATTTAGGCAGAAAAAAAGAATTGCAAAAAGGAGGAAATAATTCATGTACAAAATTGTCAAATCTTGATACAAACAAACCATATCCCACACTACTCCAATCCTGCGCCATTTGTATTATAAGTTGCAGAATCAAACAAGACAACAACTTGCCATGAACCTCACTCCACACAACAGTATGCCAAAACTCCAAAATCGTATTGCCAGGCGTGTTGTCACGAAACCCAAAAACTTCCTGCTACACACCAAGCCAAAACCAACAAAGCCTACTTACACCAGAACTGCCATAATCCACTTGCAACAAGCCAAAGCTTTGACCAAAGCCTTGAAAAAAACTCTGAACTTGCTACAAAATAAACTTTTTGTTGCAGCATAAGTATGACCTGCTACATAGCTGGTGCCATTCTGCTATCATATGGCATTACTGCATAATAAAACAAAACTGCTGAACCTCAGACCAATCTGCCACGCCATATCCCCAAAACCTGCAACCTGAGCATATCAAGACAATAACAAAACCGTTACGAGGCTTCAAAATCCTGCTGACCTCTATGCCTTGCATCAAAACAGCCTATAAACAAGGATAATGTCATCCTACAAAAATCCAAAACGTCCTGCAAGCTTTGACTGAAACCTACCACAACAATGGAAAAGCCTGTTACATTTGACAGTTAGAGAGGGACCTATCAATAGAGAAAAACTTCAAAATGGTTTTAAAAAGAAGGAGAAGTTAACATAAAAAGGGGGGAATACCTTGGCTCTTCATAACCCACCTCCTGTTAAGAACCACATTTTCTCCACCAACGACCTTACTACTTCACAATATCACACCTTTAATCTTCCTATTGAGATCATCATCTTCACTCATCCTCACAAATTGCAAACTATTCATGTTGCCACACCACAACCACCTTTAAGAAGCTTCAACAACCATTGGCAAACATTGTGCACTCTGACGATTCACAAAAATAACTTCAAATCAAATAATAACACAAACCTTTTTCATCTTCTTCAATAAAAACATGACCTGCAAAACCAATATTTGTCAACATTCACAAATCAATAACAACAACTTCGATCCCTACACCACCACACTTCCATCTTCTCTTCAACTTTGAGTGAATCCCTAAAATCACACAGCCACCTCCTTCAAAAGAACCTGCCTCGTTTTTTATATCCACCATCAAACTCAACCTTTAAAATCTTCAGTTTCTCCTAACCTTACAAACCTTAAATAACCGAGACCTCCTAAAATCCATCCAACTCCACACAAACTTCACCGTTTACGACGCCCTCACCTCCGAGTAACAACAACAACTCGATAACACAGAATCACGAAGAAGAACTCAAGAAGAAGCATAAGAGGGGAAAGGAATTAGTATAATCGTAGCTCACTGATAGTTCAACGTCGACATCGTCATTGCACAGGTATGTGAACCCCCTTTATAATCTCATGTTTATGACGTTAATGATGTAACCTTGGTGATCTTTGGTTGAGTCGTTGTTATTCAATTTGTGCGTTCGTGTTTGGATTACGATAAGCGGATTTGAGCAAGATTTAGAGTAAGTTGAGTAAGGGCAACATTGAGGAAGTCTGAGAAGAAAGACCGTTGTGGAGATCGAAATAGGTGAGGAGAGAGATCAATCAAGAGGGATTCACATAGAGGAGATATGTGGTCGCATTTGGATCGAAAGAGTGAAAAGACGGAAGTGAGTGTGAAACATGTTGAAACAAAGATTGAGGTGTGAAGCTTTAAGTTGTGTTTCTGTTTCGTTTTGAGCATGACTCTTCTTTTAGTACCATTATTGTCTAGGTTTAGTTTTGGTAAGTAGAATGAATTGGTTCAACCGACCCAGTCTGATCATACCCGACCCGGTTTGGCTGGTCCAGGTTCTCAACCAGTTGGTGGGCCTTAAAGCCCAATGTCCTTCCCACACCCCTCCTTTTGGTCTCGTTAGAACCAATTGGTCTTGCAACTTAGATTTAGGTAGATTTAGTAAACTCTATGTGAGTACCATGGTTATAGGTACTCACCTTTCCCCTTTGACTTTGGTTAAAGTCATTTCTTTAATTAGTTTTCAACTTAGACTTAGAGAGTTGGTTAACTCTACGTAAGTACCATGGTCATGGATACTTACTCCCCTTTGGAGCCTTGATCGTTATCAAGAGTTCCTCGTCCCTAGTTAGGCGAACTACGGTTGCTCTGATTCCATCCTAGTTAGGATACGTAGGCACGAGATGCGATGTCTTGGCGAGCATACTTAGTGTATATACCTTTAGGTCTTTACCTTAGCACCTTTTTCTTTAGCAAACATTATCATAACACAAATATTAACAAAAGGTTCCTGTAGAGTACTACAAATACTTAGGATGCTAACACCTTCTGTAGGTATAACCAACCCCCGAACCTTAGATCTCTAGCTGTGTTGTTACATAGCGCACTCAGGGTTTTATTCGATCTTTACCCTTTCCTTTGGGTAAATCAAAGCTCGGTGGTGAACTTCATGTTTTGTGATTCAAGTTAATTAATTGCTTGATATCCGATTCTCACCGCAATAGATATTTTTAAGACAAAACTAAAAGAAAATCTCAAAATAAAAATATATTATTATTTTTAAATAAAAGAAATTAACAGATACTTGTTTTTTTTTTAAATTAATAAAAGTTTCTAAAATGAAATTAAAAAAACAAGAAAGACTAAAAGGGTGTAACATGTTGTGGAGAGGTGTATGGTGAGAAGAAAACATATGGGCTCATGAGCCCACACAACCAACAAAAACAAGTTTTTTTATACAACCAACCATCATACATTTTAAGCAAACAGAAACACACGAGCCTCCTTTCTCTTCAAAAACGCGGTGTGAATCAAAAGGTTGTCTCGTTGGCACGCCCTGTGGTGGCGACAGTGGTGGCTTGCCTCAAACCTCACGTGTTGTACCATGCTAGGTTCGAATTTCTCAATGGTTTCACATCCCCACCAAATAGTAATTACACAGAAAGACACAATTACTACCTACGATTTCACGTTGCTCAGGTTCTTTTGGTTTTTTTATTTTGATTTATTGAGGTTTGGTTTGTTTGGATTTGAGGTGAGTTGACGAAGATGAGTAGTGGGAGGCAAAAGGAGATGGAAGGATGAATCATAATCAATTAAGATTGGGGGAGTATGGATGGTTGAAGGAGAGTATTGTTGCTATGGAACTGTGGAGTTGGTTTTGTTATGAGGAAGAAAAATAGGTTGTGAATGGAGGGACCGTATGGTTATTTGTGATGTTTAATACACAATGGAGTTTCAAGAATGATAAAGGGTGTTTCAATTGGGAAAGACAAAAAAAGAGGATTGTTTGATTTGTGTTGTGGCCAAGATTAAAGATGGTGGTTGCGTTTGTCTATTGTTGTTATTGTGATTGAAAATGATGAAGAAGAGGGTTTATGAATAGGTTGTGGAAAAGAATCAGCAGGGTGATTTCAACAAAACTGGTTTTTGTGTTAACTCTCTTTCTTTTCTTGTCCCCCTTTCTTCTTTTTTTTTTTCAGAATGTTTTTTCTATTTAACTCCAAAAACCAAACTTGTTTCTTCCATTTTTTAAAAATTTTGGTCGTTGTTGAGTTGTTGTTTTCACTGAGACTTTTGCAGGTTCTGATGTTTTGTGTGTTAATGATGCATAAATTTGGAGTATAGCAGGGACTACACAATTTTGTGAAAGGTATGGCTTACAGATGGTTTTGACAGCTTGTGTAGTAGTTGTGAGTGGTACAGACGGAAACTGTGAAGAAGACAAAGGCCGGGTGGGGTCATTGATGTAGCAGCATACCTGTTCTGGACTGGACTGGTACATGGCCCACAGTTGGGCAAGGCCCAATCCAGTCCAGTTTCAGGCAAGGCCTAATAAGGAGATTAAGACAATCTAGCCATTGGGCACAATATGACAGTTAAGCACAATATAGTCATTGGGGACACCCCCCTCACGCGCTTGGCAATTCACGCGACCAACTGCCCCTCCGGAGTTCACGGGGACAATTGAACCAGGTCAAAGATTACGTGCTAGATCTTCCACCAGGAAGTCTCCCATTGGTCGACCAGATATTTCGGCCACATCAGAGACCTTGGCCCTGCGCTGGGGGATTCTCATAAATACCCTCTCACTCGAGAGAGTCGGGTATTCAAATCATTCTAACTCAAACCTAAACACTTGTACTTACTCTCTCTAGCCAAAACTTTCTTTGGCATCAGAGTACCTTGCAGGTACACCCCCTCCTCTGTTATAACCACTGTTGTTGCCCTACATTGAAGGCCATGAAGATCCATTTTGATAACATCCGATCAATGGCGTCGTCTGTGGGAAACCAACTCCCCCATATTTTTTTGAACCAAGATCCCCAATCTTTTCAAACCAAAGACCAAAAATTTTTTCTCTCTAAACCTTCATCTTTATGGCCTCCCCCCATAACAATGACATCCATCAAGATTCTATCATCGTCGTCGCCTTGGGTAACGGCGAAACCCCCAATCTTGGAGCTGCGATCTGCGAGACCAATCACAGGGATGGAAAGACTCCTCTCCATCCTCCGATAACATGAAACCCCGCGTCCATAGTTCCGATCACATATACGAGCCCATCCTTGTCCCACAAGATGTTGATCCCTGCACTGCAGCTCTCACCGCCGCCCTCAACAAATCCAACTACATGATTTTCCAGCAAGGCGAGAAGATCCACATGCTGGAAAACACCCTCGGAGAATGATCTCCCCCGCGGAAACCTCTTATTCCTTCTCCCCGTTCTCGTTCTCCTCCTCGGAAACGTCGGTGAGAAGAGTCTTTAAGCATCTCCCCTGTCAAGGAATGTTTTCCGTGGGGTTGATCGCCTTCCAGCTTGTAGACGCATCCTTTGCCCGATCCTCAAGGAGAATAAAAGATTTTTATTCCTCCTCGGTGAAAGTTGACTTTGTCACTAGAGGCTCTTGGGAAATATAGCTAAGATCCCCCTGAGAAATCCTGACATTGACATACTCGGCAGGAGGCACAACTTCATTGTCATCTACCTCTATGTCGGGGACCATCTCTTTGTTCCGACCAGCCATTTCACCTAAAAAGAAGAGGAAGCAAAAGTGAATTTGACAACAGAGATCAAATCCACCATTCCATTGCAAATCAAGTGAAAGCGCGAGGAATAAGTACGAGGACGGGTCCTCGAATCAAGCCTTTGTCGATAGCACAGGGACTTGGCGTAATCCCCTCCCCAAAGAGTGAGGACAAGTCTCCATGAGTCTAAAAGGCTCCAAGGGGGACAACTCCCTCGACAACTAAAACTTATCGGGCACACGAGAATAAAAACCTCGACATTGAGGAGGCCTACTTCCTGAACACGAACATAAGATGTTTCAAACAAAAATATAGGAAGATCTACAGTCCTACGCAACACCCTAGATTCATGTTCTTCATGGACTTCATGAATTTCCCAAAAAATTCATGTGTTCATGCTTCGCAAAGAAATTCAAGTTAATTTCCAGAAATTTAAGAACTACCCTAAGCTCCAGCAAGCAAAGAAGAAGATTTGGAGGAAGAAGAGGAAGATTGACGGCAACAAAGAGAACTCCAACGAAGAATGTGAGACCATAATTGTTGCAGAGAAAAAGGGGTTGAGGAGATAAATTTGCGTGAAGTGTGAAAATTAATCCTCGTTCCCCCTTTTTATAAGCATTTGCTCACATAGAGAAGCGCAAAGGGTAGGATCCATCATTGCCTAGCTAGCCTAGACCTCCTAGACCTTAATAAAAATTGACTACACTGTCACACGTGTCAAAAGGGGAATCTTCGGTTGGCAGTGTCGCGGTGAAATTTTGATACCAAACTATTAATTAGTTTGAATCTTATTCATTTTGCAACCGAACTTTGATTTGTCCAAAGGAAGGGATAAATATCGAAATTCCCACAATGCAATGCAAATGCAAGGTTTAGAGAGTTATAGGTTCGGGGGTTGGTTAAACTTAGGGAAGATGCTAGCATCCTAAGTTTCTGTAGTACTCTACAGGAACCTCTTGTTTTATGTTGTTTATTGCTATGGTTTATCTGCTTAAGGGATAAAAGACCTAGGGGTTTATTTCTAAGTATACTCGATAAGATATCGCATCTTATGCCTACATATCCTTACGGGAGTGGAATCAGAGTATCTGTAGTTCCCCTAAAGGGTTTGAGGAGTTCTTTGACTGTGGTCAAAGTTCCTACGGGTTTAGGGTAGTTGATTGATTGATTTTAGAAGAAGAGATGGGTCATCATTTTAAGGGAGATTTAACCGCCACAAGTGTAAGAAAATAGTCTTTGCATCGTCTTAAGAGAAGGGCTCAAGTACTCGGATATTGATCGACGAGTACGCCTCTATCTCTCTTAAGGCAAAGTCCCTACATATTGATTGTATTGATGTGGGATGGAAGTTCTATCTCGCTTAAGATGATTAACATCTATTTCTCTATTGTGTTTGAATGTTTGTTGTTGAGTTGATTTGTTTTCCTATGTTGTAAAAAAGATAAAGAACGGTCCTTCCTACGGGGTAGGATCTATCTTAGAAAGATCAACTTGAATGGGATCAAGGATCGTAGGGGAGAATGATGCAAATGATGTGCACTACACACAAGTGTTGAATCATGTGTAGGTTTTTCCTTTGGACGGAATGCGATGCGAGAAAAGTAAATTGTTGTAATGTAAATTGCGGAAGATAAATTACGGAAAGTAAAACCATACACACGCATGAAAGCGCTAAGGTGTGTGAATGTGAATATGTGAGTGATGGAGCGAAGGCGATTGATTAATTTACGATGTTGGTTCCCTTTTAAGCAGATTGATTTTAAGAGGAACGTTGAGTTGATTTTAGGAAGAGATGCCATATTAGAGGGTGAACTGATTTTTTTATCTAAGTTGTAACAAGAAGAGTTGGATTAATTATTAATTTTAACAAAAAAGTTTGGGTGGCAAATTAGTTTGAGAAAAAGTTGTTTATTTGGCGAGATTAATTTTAGAAAAAAAGTTATTTTATTTTTAGATTTAAAAATAAATAATTAGGTTTTTCTTTCTTTAAAGGAAAAGATTTTAAATTGATATAAATTAGAGAAAGAAAATTATTAAATAGGATGTTTTCCTTATAAAAAAAAAGGAAGAGTTAATTTTAGATTGAAAAAAAAAGGAAGTTGTTGTTATTATTTATTTTAAAGAAAAAAAAGGTTTATTATTTATTTAAAAAGTTAATTAAGCGTAAGATTGATATATCATTACTTATTTAGAAAATGAATTATCTAAAAAGAGTTAACTAAGTTGATTAATTAATCTGTTAATAAAACAATAGCCTAATTTTATAAGAAAAAAAGGTTGATTTGTTAAATAATCGAATCAGTATAAGTTGATGATTAGATTGATTTTAAAAAGATTAATTAAATTGAATGGTTAATTAGGTTGGTTAATTGATAAGGGTAATATGGAGTTTAACGAGCGAGGGTGTTCGTGATGTACGTTGGTGAGCAGTTACATGATAAACATATACAAACGAAACATAACAAAAAACGGAAGCAGAAACGAAGAACCCTAATCCCAAATTCATTCGCTCGGCTTTTTCCCTCTACTTCCCCGAGTGATGGTTCTCCTTCATCCTTTCGCCATCTTCGCCACTTCTTGAACCTGAAAGACAAACAGAAACTATCAATAGTTCAACAACTTCAACATGGATCGATGATTTACCGAGAATTGGGACGGCAGCGAGTTAGAGACGGCTACGACTTGAGTGATAATCGCTTCTCGGAGGTTTCCGGCGGCGGTAGTGATGTCGCAGAGAGATAAGTGCAAATTTCTTCTTCTCGATTTTTCTTTTTTTTAGGGTTTCGAACTTGCGATTATCTGTGGATTTGTGGTTACCGGCCTCTTCGTTTCCAAATCCCTCCTTATATAGGCTTCATATGAGATTAAATGCCATGATTGCTTGATTGGATTTCCGTTTTGGGATGAGTCCAATTTGAAAACTTTCCCCTTTCGAAAATTGCAGTGATGACCTGTTTAATTGAAATTCAATCTTTGATTTTGTGATTCAATTTGAGATTGGATTCGATTAGATTCTGAATAGCATCTTCTATTTCTTTTAGCGGATATTCTCTAACGGTTTTATTTCTGTGATCATGACCTGGCAGGTGTGGAAAGCAAATGTCTTGGGCCAAAATATGGATTAGAAGCCAGAGGGGGAGACTTCGTGCTTGATGCGTCGGTAGCGGGAACCTTCACGAAAAACTGGTGATGAAGAACAACAATCTCAAGTGCTTGTAGGGTATATTCTTTCAATTCAATTTCTATTCCTCTGGTTTTGTTTAATTTGTCGCGTATCTGAACCTTTTTTTTTCTTTTCATGTGCTTCGATGACGGCATTGGGGGGATTGGAGCAAGGGTGCTTGAATAATTGGATTCTCACTCCAAGATGGTTCTATCCTTTCTCCAACATACTCTTCGTCTGGTGAATGTGCTGGTAATATGTTCAAAGTCACAATGTAGTTGCTTGAATTTGTGATGGAAAACACTCCAAAAGTGTTTGGTTAGGTTTGTTAATGAATTTTTCCCATTCACTCCTGAGCTCTTCTTTATGCCTGTTATTTGCAGAAGCTGGTGTGAGTTTTTCTGAAGGTATAGTGTTGTATGAGCTGGTGAAGATTGACATTGAACAGACACATGCAGTTGTTAGGGTGGTAGCTTGTTTGAGGATTTTCGGCAACACCAAATGATGAGAGCTGTGACACTGCTTCTGGATCTTGATGTGGATGGTATTTCTGTGGAGATAGTCAAACGAGTAGCTGCCAAGGAAATAGTGCTGACAACTAATTGAATTGTGATTCGCAGCAGTCTTACGAACTTAACACAAATACTGGATAAAGTACTTTTAATTGACATCTCTTCTCTATCAGCATCAATCATAACATATAATCACGAAGAGTTCAGATTCCATTTGTGGAGGATATGTGTTCCTCAGGAGTATTTTAGCATCAATCTTTGGACGGCTTGAGTGCTTGCGGTTATGGCTTGCAATGTGACTTGGGTTGATCTCATGTTTGAAAACTTGGTGAGTTTTACTTATGGCTCCTAACTGTTCTGCCTATTGCCATCCTTACGTGTTTCAACATGCACTATATTGGAGTTCAAGAAACTTCACAATCTTTCCTTGTTTGTGACGACAGCTTTATTTGGAAAGGTTTGGAGTCAACAACTGCTGTGTTAACCTCTCCTACCACTTTCGATTTTGATCAACAGCTCGAAGCCGACATTGCGTGTCTACATAGAAGAATCAATTCTCGCAACTATTAGAGGTTTGTACTTGGTTTTTCGAAACTGAAAACATATGATTCATGTTGTTTCTCTTGCTGTAACGATATGCAGGGGCGGCAGGAAACATATTTGAACGCTTATCCAATCTTTCAGGAAGAGTTTGACCAAGCCATACTGTCGTACCTTGAAAAATACGATCCTCGCGATGGACGCGGAAAATACTGTTCGAAACAGAGTCGCCACCGAATTTTATTCATTCCAAGAATGGAATAGGAAAATATCGATAAAACCTTTAAGGAGATAAGAACATGGTCATCGCAACCAATATTCTAGGTTCGGGAGTCGGTTACGCAGAGGGAAGGTATTAGCACCCTCTACGTCCGTTGTACTCAACGGGAACCTCTTGATCGATTCGAGAGTAAAGTTAGCTATGCTTGTTTGTTTTCTTCTAAAGATTTCTCCTAAAGGGGGAATGGATGGTTATAAGATAGGGTGCTCGCCAAGGATTGGGGTCCTTGTGCCTACGTATCTTCACTTGTAAGAAGTGGAAAATCAGAGCATTCGTAGTTCGTGGGACTACGGGTAAAAGAGGGGAATGTGCTCGCCAAGATCGTCGCAATCTTGGGCCTACGTATCTTACACTCAAGAGGGAATGAAGAATCAGAGCAGCCGTAGTTCGGCTAACTACGGTAAAAGGGTTTGAAACTTGAACGAGTGTTTAGGTCGCATTCTAAATGCTAAACGTTGGCTTGTCTGCTCGCTAGGGGAGGCTGAAGCACTAGTTTGTTATGCGCGGAAGAAGGGACTAAACAATGTTCTTGGCAAAAAGTGTATGAGTTGAACGAGAGTTTAGGTCGCATTCTAACTGCTAAACATTGGCTTGTCTGCTCACTAGGGGAGGCTGAAGCACTAGTTTGTTATGTGTTAAGTGCAAATTTTACCTATTTTTGTATATAAGTTTTGTTGCACTTAACGGTATTTTATGTTAAAATCGTTCGAATAAATCCCGCTTTGTTTATAAATGCGTTTACTTTACGTTATAGTGTATATATTATGTTTTCCTGTAAATATCATTGAGTTTAATTGAATTTCATTCATTTTTGTAGGTAATAAATCATTGATGTTGGAGCATTGTTAGATAGAACATTGAATAAGCTTTCCAACGCTTCAAACCGGGCGAAAAACGGAGTTACGGTTAAAAAGTTATGGTCGAAACAAGAAATAGTTTGCTGTCATGTTCGCTGGCTGTTCGCTGGCCACTCGCTAAGCGAGTACTTGGACCCATTTTTGTCTATTTAAGTGATTTTTCAGCATTTTTTAGGGTATGTTGTTTGGGAACTTTTTACCCCAACTTCATCCAACACATTCTTGAGTAGATTTAGCTTAGAAACAACATTGGAGGGTGCATCTTGACGATCCGGAGTCGAATCCACTTCAATCGGAGTTGACAAACCGTGAGATTTGTGTTCTTCTTCCTTCCTCTCTATGTATTTTTCATTTGTTGGGGTTTTGTATGTAAGTTTATCTTGATTGTATGTATATTTATGGATCTTTGTATGAAATCTCTTTTACAACTCTTTATCGATGGTTATCTTGATTTTTTTACTTAATGGGTTTGGATTGTGATAGACATATACTATTCGAACTCGATCTTAGATGAACATCTATTAGATTCTAAATGCTAGAGATAGATTTAGGACTAATATTCACGTGGATATCGATTCTTAATGCTCCGTGTTATCGAGTTGTGTGAGAGATCAACAATGAGACGATACGGTTGATCTCTCGACTTTGTGTTAGAGATAAACTCTGTTGTGAGCGATACGTGATAATATTGACGAGTGAATTAGGTTGCGTGCATTTGATCCATATATTTTTTAGTACGTGATGGGTAGAACGAATTACAACTCCTGAAGAGTTTTCTCATTTCTTTAGAATGTACTTATTTTCTTGTTTTATGTTTGTTTTTCCTTTTGAATTTTTATCCCAAACCATTCAAACCCAAGCTTAGAGACGTAGAGATTGTCGAACAACATTCTTTCCCTCACACTAATCCCTGTGGAGACGATAAATCTCGGAGGAAATTCTTCCGAAAATAATATTTTTGCTTGCTGCTTTACCGCTTCAACAAAATGGCGCCGTTGCCGGGGATTGGTTTTGATATTGAGTTGCATTGCGATAGTTTTTATATTTCTAAGCTTTGCACATAATTGTATATATATATATGCTTGTATAGATACTTGTTTTGCTTTTGTCTTCTATTATGTTTGTTTAAGTGTTGTATATATTTTGTTCTCTTAACATTTGTTCAAGTGGTTGGTTAGGACACTTGCTTTTGGTTTGCGCGGTGAGACATCACATGGCATGAAGGAAGGAAGTTACTAGCTAAGCACAATAAAGGCGTCGAGCTTACGACGTAAAACAAGCATGTTTTTTTTCCATTTTTGTTTCGTTATTACTTTTTCCTTCTATCTTAGGTAGTGTGGTGAACATTCATTAAACAAGTTGTTCTTGGATTATTCGTAAAATTCTCAAATCTTCACTTTACAACTTGTTTAATCCATTTTCACCCGGTATTTTATTGTTGTTTGGACTCAAATTTTTGTTTGGTAGCTTGAGGTATTTGAGGTGATTTTCCAAGTTTGAGTGTTTCAACTTGCGAATGCGTGGTAATGATAGTGTTTAAAGTTTTGTACACGTTCAAGGTATGTGTTTATCGCTTTCTAGGCTTTAGCATATTCATGATACTTAGACTTTTTACAATTTCCATGCCATTCATTCTTTTGTATACTTGTTCATTTTGTGAATCACTTTAGTTCCCACCTTTTTGTGAAGAAGCCTTTCGTTGTTCATATATGCTCGGAGTACCAATATTCTTGTTTTAACTAGATTTTATTATACTTAATCTTTTATTTATGTTGATTATATGAAAGCATGAAAAGGATTAAGGCACTTGTTTCATTTTGAGCACAACTACCTAGCCAAATAGTCAATTCACCTTGTGAGTGTGTGATCATTTGTAACCCCTTTGAGCCTTTGGTCATTATCCATGTTGTTTGAGTTTTATTCTTGTCTATGAGTATCAAATTCATTTTTTGTGTGGATCTTGATTGTCGTTTTTTCTTGAGCCCTCAACTTTGTGTTGTTGTATGAATTTTTACCTTGCCTTAGAAAGTAGGGAGTATTCACATGATGATGTGGTTGAATTCAAGTTAGGGAGATGATGATCGTTCACTTGTGTTGTTGATTGCTATGAGGTTGAAAAATAGAAAAGAAAAGAAAAATGAGAAAAATATGAAAAAGAAAAGAAAAGAAAAATTGAAAAAGCTTAGAAAAAGATAAACAAAAAGAGTAGAATAATATTGTGCTAATAAGTTCTATGTGTTTAGTATAACACTTGGGATTTTGGAAGAAGTTTGATTGGAATTTTGGTGTTTGAAACTTTGTGAGTTTATCACTCCCTTAGGTTTAGGCAAGTTTTTGTTTCGATTAGCTTTAGGAATTATCCCTTGTTTGTTCACCCGACCACATTACAACCCTGAAAGTCCTTTTGATTCTTGCTTTTGTGTTTTCAACATGATTTTTGGGACGATTGCATAATTTAGTCTTTTGTTTGCAAGATTATTGTGTGAGTGAAAAAAGCCCTCATTTTGTGTTTTTTCATCTACTGATGATTGTTTTTGCTAGGTGTGATTCACGTTTGAGCTTGTGTTGTTTTAGAATGTTTGACATGACTTTTGTATTTAGCATTTGTTTCGTGATTATGTTATCGTTGAAGTTTAGTGGTAAGTATTCACTTTGCGTGTATCAATTTTTGATTGAACCATTGCATTTGTTTTCCGTTTGTCAAAACTTGTTGTTACGTGATTTCTTGGATTTCGCTTTTGTTCCTTTAGTTGTCGACTTTGTTTGAGGACAAACAATTAGGTAAGTTGGGGAGAGTTGTTAAGTGCAAATTTTACCTATTTTTGTATATAAGTTTTGTTGCACTTAACGGTATTTTATATTAAAATCGTTCGAATAAACCCCGCTTTGTTTATAAATGCGTTTACTTTACGTTATAGTGTATATATTATGTTTTCCTGTAAATATCATTGAGTTTAATTGAATTTCATTCATTTTTGTAGGTAATAAAGCATTGATGTTGGAGCATTGTTAGATAGAACATTGAATAAGCTTTCCAACGCTTCAAACCGGGCGAAAAACGGAGTTACGGTTAAAAAGTTATGGTCGAAACAAGAAATAGTTTGCTGTCATGTTCGCTGGTTGTTCGCTAAGCGAACAGCAGTTCGCTGGCCACTCACTAAGCGAGTACTGGGACCCATTTTTGTCTATTTAAGTGATTTTTCAGCATTTTTTAGGGTATGTTGTTTGAGAACTTTTTACCCCAACTTCATCCAACACATTCTTGAGTAGATTTAGCTTAGAAACAACATTGGAGGGTGCATCTTGACGATCCGGAGTCGAATCCACTTCAATCGGAGTTGACAAACCGTGAGATTTGTGTTCTTCTTCCTTCCTCTGTATGTATTTTTCATTTGTTGGGGTTTTGTATGTAAGTTTATCTTGATTGTATGTATATTTATGGATCTTTGTATGAAATCTCTTTTACAACTCTTTATCGATGGTTATCTTGATTTTTTTACTTAATGGGTTTGGATTGTGATAGACATATACTGTTCGAACTCGATCTTAGATGAACATCTATTAGATTCTAAATGCTAGAGATAGATTTAGGACTAATATTCACGTGGGTATCGATTCTTAATGCTCTGTGTTGTCGAGTTGTGTGAGAGATTAACAATGAGACGATACGGTTGATCTCTCGACTTTGTGTTAGAGATAAACTCTGTTGTGAGCGATACGTGATAATACTGACGAGTGAATTAGGTTGCGTGCATTTGATCCATATATTTTTAGTACGTGATGGGTAGAACGAATTACAACTCCTGAAGAGTTTTCTCATTTCTTTAGAATGTACTTATTTTCTTGTTTTATGTTTGTTTTTCCTTTTGAATTTTTATCCCAAACCATTCAAACCCAAGCTTAGAGACGTAGAGATTGTCGAACGACATTCTTTCCCTCACACTGATCCCTGTGGAGACGATAAATCCCGGAGGAAATTCTTCCGAAAATAATATTTTTGCTTGCTGCTTTACCGCTTCAACATTATGCGCGAAAGAAGGGACTAAACAATGTTCTTTGAGAAAAGGTGTATTTGAGTTGGAAATCGCACGAGGGCGAGGAATTTAGTGTTTACCGTATTGGATGTTTTGGTTTGGGAAAGAGAATGGATTTGAATAGGTTTAAGGTTTCGATCGCACAGGGGCGAGAAAAGAGGAGTTTAGTTAAGTTATTTGAAGGGAGAATGACGACTACTCGGTAAACGGGACGTCAGCCTCGCAACCGATTAGCCGGGGAATTACTGGAATGCTGGATTCCAATGACACCTTTTTCATTCGAAAGATTCTACGAAATGTGTTTGAGAAGGTTTCAATCGCACGGGGGCGAGAGAAGAAAGTTGGGTTGAATATTTTAAGGGAGAATGACGACTACTTGATAAACGAGACGTCAGTCTCGCAATCGACTAATCGGAATATTATTGGAATGCTAGATTCCAACGGCGCCTTTTTCATTCGACCAAATTATGAAATATGTTTGAGAAAGTTTCAATCGCATGGAGGCGAGAGAAAAGAGTTGGATTGAATATTTGAAGAGAGAATGACGACTACTCGATAAACGAGACGTCGGCCTCGCAATCAATTAATCGGGGTATTATTGGAATGTTAAATTCCAAACACACCTTTTTCATTCAATTAATTATGAAATTGTATTTGGATGGACAATGACGATATTTGTCCAAATAGTTAGGGCACGTGTTTTATAGACGAAAGGTCGAGTAATCCACACCCTAAAGCGTACGCCCCAAGAATGGTTACTCAAGAATTTAAGGAGCGCGAGACTCCAAGAACTCAATTCTTTCGCAATTTTTAATCAAGAAAATAGTTTAGATTTGACGTATGGTTTAAAATCATACTAGGGTTTAGACTCGATCGCACGAAAGTGAGGAACGAAGTTAGACGGGTTGAAAATTTAAGAGGAATGACGACTATTCGATAAGCGAGACGTCAGCCTCGTAATCAATTAGTCGGGATATCGTTGGAGTGCTAGATCCCAACGACGTCTTTTTCATTCCATTAATTATAAAATAGTGTTTGTTGGACAGTGAGAGTACTTGTCCAAATAATTAAAGGAGGTATTTTAGAAACGAAGATTCGAACGACACACCATTCAAGGCGTACACCTCAATAGTAGTCACTCTCGAATTCGAGGAATGCGCGACTCCAAGAACTCGATTATTTCGTGATTTAATTATGAAAACAAGTTGAAAATATTAGCGTACTCGGACTAGGCGCGCTAGGTATTCTTGAAAATAAGATCAGAAGGGTCACAACTCAAGGTGTGCACCTCGAGAGCGGTCGCTTAAAAGATTCAAGGAAGGCGAGATCCAAGAATTTAATTGTTTTGAAAATTGATTTTGAAAAATAGTTTAATTTATATATAAAATAAATTAACCAATTGTAAAAAAATAAAAAAAAAGTTTTGAGGAAAGCTAATCATGATTAATTGTTTTGAAAGAAGTTTAACATTTTAACTTAATTAATAAAGTATATTTTTTAATACTTAAAATATTATTATAATTAATTGTTTTTTTTTGAAAAAAAAGTTTAATGTCTTTAAGAAGAAATAAGTTTTAAATAAATTACATTTTTTTGAAAAGTTTATTATTTAAAAATATTAATTTGGTAATAATTTTGAAATGTATTTTATTTTAAAAGAATGAATATTTGGAATTTATTATAAAAATATCTAATTAATAAAAATAATTTTTTTAAAGTATCCTTTTTTAGAAATTTCAATTAAATTGAATAAAAACAAGTTTTGAAAATCGAAAAAAGGAACAACCACAACTCAAGGGCGTGCGCCTCGAGAGCAGTCGTTCAAGAATTCAAGAGGTGCTAGACCTCAAGAATCCACTACTTTCGTTGTTTAATTATCTATAATGTATAATGTATAATGTATAATGTATGTTATGGATTTAACAAGAGCTAGCAGCAGTGCATTACATTATCTATGTAATTGCTAATCCACTCACAAAAATTTCAACCAAAATATAATGCAGCAATGTAATTCTATTAAATACCAACTGTGGTAACAGAATTAAAACAAACAGCAGCAAATGCGACATCAAAAGTGAACAGCGGCAGCATAAACCATCACAATGTTTACGAATTCAAAATACACAATAACAGTAGCATAATGTCGCAAGACCAAAATTAATCCTCAAATACAACTGTATCAAAAAGGCAGTAGGCAATTTAAACTATAGAATGAAAGTAAATGGAAGGTAACCGTAGAATTACACAACTCACACCAAACCAAACGATGATTGACAGTTTATTACAGCAGCTGGATTTGATATGTACCCGCACGAGATAGAATCGAAACACATAAAATCTTATTTCAACACCAAATGTTTCAATAATATTCATTACACCTAACATAATACTGTAAAATAAACTCACAACAACAACACATTATTTACGACATACCCGAACATGGCAAAACCACCACACAAGCAATAAAAGCTCAGTATACAATCTACATCAATATTTTAACCCAAAGTGAATTCAATACAAACAAAAAAAAAAACATGTATGCAGCCGATGTAATATTTATTTTCACCATAACACAAGCAGCAACTGAATGTATTAAAACATCAACACAACATGAACAAAAACAATTCATACAACACTAATATGGAGGAGCAACACCCAACTCCCAACATGCTTTCCCCAAATTGTATCATTACAACCATTCTATGTCAAAGTCAATCACAAACATATGAGTATTTGAAAGGAATTTTACCGACATGTGAGAGTTGTCGCCGCTCTGTTTCGTTGCTGCTAGGGCTCGCTGTTGCTAGCCGTGAGTGAATTCACGTCGAAATTAAGGTTACTTTGGATGCGGCTGCGGTTCTGTCTTGATAGAACCGAGAAAACATCACCCCACCCTTGTCATCAACTTTCTTTCCATTCAAAGCCTCAACAGCTTTAGCAACATCATCTGGACTTTCAAAATTTACAAAACCAAAACACTTCGACCTACCATCTGCATCTCTCATCAAAACAGCACTAGTAATGGTCCCATATTCACCAAATGTAACCCTCAAGTCTTCTTCAGAAAATGATTCTGATAGGTTCTTCACATAGACATTGTTAAATCTTGTCTTGCTAAGAACATTATCTCTATCCTGCTTACGTAGGGAATGACCCGCATACACCTGCTTATCATTGATCAGCATTCCATTTAACTTATCAATTGCATTCTGAGCCGACTCAGAATTCTCGAATTGGACAAAACCATAACCTTTAGACTGGCCAGAACCATCAGTAGCTATTTTGCAAGACAGAATATGCCCAAAAGTAGAAAAAGTATCGTGCAAAGCTTTGTGATCAATTGTCTTGTCCAAATTCTTGATAAAAATATTAGCAGTGCCACTCTTCCGAATACTAGGATCACGATGAGAATACATAACCCTAATAGATTTGTTGTTCAGTGGAGTAAAATTCAGCACATCCAATGCCTTGGCCGCATCCTGAGGGTTATTGAAATTAACATAACCATAATCGAGTGAACGACGAGTCGTCAAATCCCTACAAACCCTGACAGAAACAACTTGTCCAACCTGATTAAAAAGATCGTAGAGTTGCGAATCGCTAACATTCAGTTCTAGGTCACCAACGTACAACTACGTCGTAACAAACTGGTTCGCGTTCGGAGTGGCAATGACGCTGTTCGAAGGTGCCGGAACGGCCTGCTGAACCTGAATCGAAACTGAAGATCCACAGAGTCTTTATTGTTGCTGCAAATACAAACTGGTGTTGTCGTTTGTTGATGACAATATGCTCCAAAAAGATGGAATTCGGGTGTCGCGTCGAAATTGAATCGATACCAAATTGCTAATAAACTCTCAACCTGCACATAAACAGAGACACAACCAAACAGTACTGGAAACCAATACGAAAATTGAAATGGAAGAAAACAGATCTAAACATATACATAACCCATGCACTCCTCTTTCTGATGAACCAACAATATCCTTCCTTACAGCATCAAGCAAGGCCACCAACAATATCCTTCCTTACAGCATCAAGCAAGGCCTTCTTCAACTAGTGCATCACCAGTATCTTCTTATCAGTATGTTTGAGTGTTGATCTAGGCGAGCCACAGTCCGAAGTCTTGAGAAATTTTTTTTGGTAGACAACAGATCCACCCATTCCAAGCCCTTGGTGGCTCTTCTCTCCACAGAAGTATCCCTTAACATCCAGCAAACACCTCTGTTCAAATGACTTGCTTGCATTGTCCACATGAACAGCTACAGAAAACTCAATTGGTTTGAAACAAGCTAGCACCCTCATCACCATTCCATTCAGATTTATTGCCTTCAAATCGTATCCTGCAGTCTCAAAGTTTGCATAACTGAAACCATCTTCTGGGGTAATATGAATTGTAGATACAGTAGGCCCCTCAACAGAATTCATTGAATAACCACAAGGTTCAAAATCAAAGTCACAAATTTGAGAATTTGGAAGAACTTTCCTAATGCCAGAGTTGATGGTCATCTCAGAAGCTGAACCTGTTTGTTCTTTGAAGAAAACTGATGCTTTCTCTTTGTCTAAGCCGGTCATACACATCTCGAGTGTGTAGACAGAATCTGCTAGGCTCGCGGAATCAGCGGAGGCACAATAGACATGCCAATTTCGGGCTTCATCGGATCCACCCATAATATAAGCCATGCTACCTGATCCAAGTTTTCCAAAGAAGCCATCAAGGAAAGCTACCTCTTCAGAAAAGTGGCGATGAGGAAAAGACTGAGCACCAGGGAAAATGAAGCTGCCTCGGGTGTACCTCACAGATCTAACATTAAGAGAAATAGACTCGGCCAATTTCAATATCGGTGGGATTGCAAGCAGTAACTTGGTAGTGCCACAGGTTTTGATTATGATCTTGTAGGCATAAACAAAAAGGCTGGACTCCGATAGAACATAGGAATCAACGTTGTCATTTGATAGAGAAGACACAATGGTGCACTCAGCTGGTGAAAGAGTCTCATCCAATTGGGATTTTGTGAGAGATCTCAATCCCATTCCTTGAGGGTCAGAGAATAGTCCTGGGTCAGAAAAGGATATTTTCAACCTCTTTTCAAAACCTTCAAAACCAATTGCAGAAACTGCCATGGCAACAGTTCAAATGGAGAGAAATACAAAAGAAACAAGGAGAGAAACAAAAAGTACAATAGCAAGGAGAGGATTTGGAAAGATGTTGTTTGAAGGAGAGCAGGATAACTTGTTTTTGCTATTCACAGTGGAGCTTAACATCGCTGTTGTTATGAAATAGTGAAGAACCGGAAGGCACACCATTCTCTTATGTTGTCGCGATGATGCTTGTTGTTGAATGCTACGTTGCAATGATTCTGACATGTTTGTTCACCCGCAGAGTTCGCACCAGCTTCCGTATACAGGAGTACAAGCTTCACAACATCAATACAACGAGCAGCAGCAACAATTCCATCGACAAAACAACAGACTTCTAAGAGAAAAAAACAAACTGAGTTATTGTTGCATAACCAAAACGAAATCCCGCAACGTTGCTACAAACTTAAACAGATCCTATTCCTGAATTGGATTCACAACCAAAACGAGTTGTTGCGTTATTTTCGTGTTGAGCCATAACAGAAACGATGACCCGAACGTCATAACAGTATCCAGAGCACTAGTATCCCTGCGAAGTCGAAGTTGTTATTATTGGTGTTGTCGAATTGATCCAGAAGTTGTCACATCACAGTACTTCACTGCTTGTTGTTATGGTTGTAGGTAGAGATGTGAGCAAAACCGTGGGTTTATGTCTTTGAGGAGCAGTGATTGAGAGGAAGAAGGTTGTTGCTTTAACGACATCGTCTAGTTGGGATAGCTCTCTTGACACATTCATTACAACATCATGGCATTTCTTCAAATGGCTTCTGCGCATCCCGTGTTTATTGGCTTTGTTGTAGTGGCGAAAACGGCGAGCAAGGCGGGGGTTTCGAAGGAAAGTGAAGTGGTTGTAAGTTGTTGAAGTCCAACGACATCGTGATTTCTAGTCTGACCATGGTAATTCTTGTGGACCGCTGAAGTGGTAATCTGAGGAGCTCATGGTGTGAGTAAAACAAAGGGTATACGGGTTAATATGAGGGTGGACGAAGGAGTTGTTTCAAGGTGATTACCGGGGGACGAATTTGGGAAGGAGATGGTTGAGGGTTCATGTAAGGGTGGCCGGAAAATGATTAGGGACGGCGAAAAGATCATGGAAGAAGAAGGTGAAGTTTCGGCGAGGAAGAAAAGGGTGCGGTGATGGAGGCGGAGAGGTTACGGCGCCGGAGAAATGAGAGGGCTTCGGTTTTGGAGGCGCCGTTTTAGGGTTTTTTTTTAGGGATCGTGAACAGTGTAGGGTTTGGTAATTGGGGCTGATGGCTAGGGTTACCCTCCACACTTGGGGATGCTGTGAACAGTGTAGGGTACCCTATTTATCCCCAAAAAAAAGACCAACCCTAATCCCAATCTAACCGTGTTTCCCAATAAATTTCAATTTTTCTTTTTTATTTTTCTTTTAATTTCTATTTAATTAACTAACTAATAACCTAAATAATTAATTCTAATCTTATTTTAATTTTATCTTAATTAAACAATTCTAATTTAATTCATTAATAATCTATTCTAATTTAAAAATTAAAATAAAATAAAATAAAACTAATCTAAATATAATTTAAATTCTAAATTTTGAAATAAAAATCTAACCTAATTAAAAAAATATTACATTATCTTAAAATAAAATATATATATATATAAAAAATAAAAAATAATAACAAAAAAAAAGATGCCACGTGGCATGCTCTTATTGGGCTAAAAAGCGAAAATGCCTGTTTTTGCTGAAAAATACGCTACGCTGTATAAGCGAGGTAAATTAAAAACAAAGTCGGGCAAATGAGAATTCTGAAAAAAAAAAGGTAGGACAAATTTGGGGTATGACACATACCCACACAAAGGAGCCAGAGGTTATGAGTATGAACCTACAACCTATTTGATAGCTTGTTGTATTGATGTAACAGTCTCACTAGAGCCGGTAGTGAGCAAAATAGAACTTTACATATGCCGTCCTTTAGACTTTCTTGGAGTTTCGTCCACTGAAGCATCATTAAACTTGTCGGTAACAGGTGCGGGATTTGGATTTCATCAATTATGCGAATTTTAGTGTCGTTTACCAATATCCTGAACTGATTGATTCGAATGTTACTTATGAAAGTGCTTCTCTTCTTTGTGATACAGGGATGATCCTGTTGTGTCTGACGCACGACCTAATGGATTGAAAAAAATTCTGGGCAACGATGGTAGATTCCAGGCGAGAGATTGATTAGCCAGGTTTGAAGTTATTGGCATAAAGGCGTAAGCATGATGACTTTTGGGTATTGTTTGACAGGAGGATTATCAGAATCAGAGAACAAAGGGGCTAGTAGTGCTGCTTAGTATTTAATTTCTTGCTGTGTTTTGTTCTTCTTTCGTATTTTCCCCAATTAGCTTGATCACGCTTTGTTTGTTGTTTGAGTTGTTCCAAAGGCTTATTGACTTTGTCCATTTCTCCCGACAGGTTGTTGCTGATTAGTTCAGAGTCCACTTGGTCTGAACTTCGGTGCCGAGAAAGGTATAACGGTAATGATGACTTGATGGTCTGAACCGGACGACTTCTGAGAATATGGTTGCCTTTGCATACTGTTGGTTGCCTTGTGTGGAAACTGTCTGAAACTAGTTATTTTCTTGTCCCAAATTCGATTCTTCCGATGTTCGGTAAGGAGTTGGGGACAACCTTGGTTGTCGCTCTCCCGGCCGCTCGATTCTCCCAATGATGAGCTTCCTGAGGGCTGAACTTAAATCATCTCACCCTCTTCTTTTAACTCTAAGTCTTAACTTATTTCTTTTAACGGTATCCTGATTACCGGTTGTGGTTCTGCAGGTTATGGCATGTGAGCTTCGAAAGGAAAAGTATGGAGATTTGTCGTACGTCTTTAGCTTGGAGTTTACTTAGGAGATGGAACCAAGGGCTTGGGTATGAGCTCAATGAAGCTAGCTGCTGCGTTGCCTTCATCATTCACGTGTTGCCAAAAATTCATGAAGTATACGGATTGTGTACATTTGTAATGCCTTTGTTGTAATGGCTCGATGGAATTCTTGGATAATTAATTCTTGTGATGATCTTTCAATATTATTCTTGGACTATTTGTAATTGGCTTAGTTGAATATAATGCTACTTTGATAGTAAAGTCCAGACTGTGTTTAATTTGAGGCCATAAGATCTTGATGCAAGATCTCCTTGAGCTCGTAAGTTGAGTACTTGAGTGTGAATGATAAATTGATTAAAACTGTCCTTGAATTTAATTTGAAACTTGAATTGGGTTTCAAAGTTAACTTGACTATCGTGGCCACGAATCCCTTGGATTATAAGAACTCCCATATGTACTAAAACGAAAATGTAGCACGAATCCTCCAATGTGGTTGAAACCATAAGAGTCGAAGTCTTGGAATTTGAGTTTGGACCTTATGATAATATGAATACTGAAGTTTAGAGATGGATCTTGATGATTGCCACATAAGGACCCCTCTTGTTCATATATCTTGGATTGTTAGCTCGAGTTCATGTCCTTGAATTTGTAATAAACCCCCTTATAGACTTGAAATTGACTTAAGGACGCGAACTTCTGACTCACAAATTCTTGGGTCTACAACCTTTGAAATTTATACGCCTGCACACACTTGTTAGTGACAATAACATAAATATGCACAAAAGAGGTGAGATTTTACGGTCAAAAATTAGGGTGCAACAGGCAGTCTCAAAGCTAACACTTTACATTTCCTAAGACAAGTCCCTCTAGCGCCCCGCGGGTACATCCTCCTCGATAATGCATAGGATATCATTCGAGCAGAAGCCTCATCGACATGACATTTTTTTTACCTTAAGCGTAAATCTGGTCGACGAAAAAACATCCCTTCTGCGACCACTTCCTCGCATCCCAAGGAAGGCCATGAACAATCAACGGTCGACCATACTAACCATAGACAATTGGCAGACACGTCCCCGAAGACTTTCGTTTGAATAAGGACGACCTCAAAAATCCTCCCCACGATGCATTTCCTACCCATCGGTCGACCAGCTAGGCTAACTCAAGTCATTACTCCTCACCTCAGAGCAACAACTTGAGGAGCTCTTGTTCTGGACTGGACTGACACATGGCTCACAGTTGGGCAATGCCTAATAAGAAGATTAAGACAATCTAGCCGTTAGGCACAATATAGCCGTTAGAGAATATAGCCGTTGTGGACATCCCCCTCACACGCTTGACAGTTCACGCGACCAACTGCCCCTCCGGAGTTCACAGGGACACTTGGACCAGGTCAAAGATCATGCGCTAGATCTTCCACCTGGCAGTCTCCTATTGGTCGACTAGATATTTCGGCCACATCAAAGACCTTGGCCCGTGCTGGGGGATTCTCATAAATACTCTCTCACTCGAGAGGGTCAGGTATTCAAATCATTCTAATTCATATCTAAACACTTGTACTTGTTCTCTTTCTAGCCCAAACTTACTTTGGTATCGGAGTACCTTGCAGGTACACCCTCCTCCTCTCTTACGACCACTGTTGTTGCCCTACATTTAAGGCCACGATGATCCATTCTGATCACATCAGATCAATACCCTTTTTGCGTAAATGTTACAGGTTGTTGTATCAATATCGTTTGAATTTTTGTGTAGCTTGAATTGCATCAGATAAATGGGCAATGAGCCTAAAACTAGACAAAGTTTTTTTTTGGTATATTTTGTATAATGGGCTTGATGAATTGAATTGGGATCGTAGTGCCGATAGTGTGGTCTTATTTTCTTATTATTATTTTTTGTTGTAATGATTATGTAAAGTAAAAAATAAAGATTATACTAAAAATTAAAATAAAATTTAATCTAAATTAAATATATAATTAACTAAATAAACTTGAATTAAGTTAAAAACTAATTGAAAAATTGTTTAACTAAAAAAAAATTAAAGTTAACTAAAATAAAATTTTAATTATATAAACCAAACTAAATTTATTTAGTTAAAAATTGACTTAAAAATAATATTAAAAAAATGAAAGTGATAAAATAAAATAACATTAGCTAAAATGAAATCTTAATTAGCTAAGAAATCTAAATTAATTTAATTAAAAGAATATGTAACTAAGAAATAAAAATAAATGATAAAATAAAAATAAAGTTAACTAAATCGATTCTAAATTAATTAAAAGATTAATTAATAAAAAAATTACAAATAAAATGAATAAATGCGAACAAAAAGGTCGGATACGAAATTCTCTAAAATAAAAACGACTGCGCCGAAATTGTCAGCGTGGAATAAAATTACTCGAAAAAATACAACATTTTGTTAGATTTTAAAATTAGTCGAAACTGACTTTTAATTTGACTGTCTCGTCTATAAATCCAACAAGTTCATTCTAGCTGATAAATGAGGATATGCAAGATGATTGGCCTAGAATGACATGCAAAAGATTAAAGAATTTGAGAGTAAAATTTGGGGTATGACACTAGGGCCCACAGTGGATGCCACTGTACTGTCCAAAAAGTATAGGGTGTGCTCGTTCCCCCTGCGAGGATAGAGAGACTCATAGACTCTAGTAGGTAAATTACACATTTGGGGCGAGGGCAAGCTCACGATGACGAGTAGCCCCATACGATTATTTTTGAGGTTGTTTGAAGGAGTATCTCACGTGAGGTGAGATGCCCTGATGATGGTCGGCGCTGTTATGTTGCATACATGCAGTTATATTGACGGTGTTAAGGCTACTAAGAGCTTATTTCTCTCTGAGTAGTGTTAAATATGTATAACGTAAAAATTCGTCCCCTGTCCCCTTGAGGGATACAATATTTATATGAATCCCTACCGCTTAGAGTTTTTACCTCCTAAATATGGTCTGAACTGCTCCCTTCTTACTAGGGGAGGTTGTTAACTGCCTATTTTCTCAGAGTCAACGATGACTCTCTCTTACTTAACTCCCACGTTGGGTGGATCTCTTGGGCAACTCATTTGGATTTCGATCGAACAATCTGATTATTAGGCAACGACGCCCTAGTCTAAGGTTTTGCCAAATATAACACTACAATGTGTATTATTGTTTGGAGGATGATAAAATATGGTCTAAACATTTGTAAATAAAGTAGTAAGTTATTAAAAAAAGATATAAATAAAGTAGTAAATCAAACTGAAAAAAATAATTAAAAAAATTGGTGGACGACCTATCAATCCCCAACTCGTTAGTAAACGGGGGATGCGGTTGACTTTTTAAGCTTGAAAATTTAAATTTTCCCGCTCCAATTTTTGATGGTCTTAAACAAAACAGACCACATGCTTTGCCATCCCTAATCATGCACATTCACCTTCAAAAGGGAGAAATTCTAATCATCAGATTATTTGACAAAAAAATCAAAATAATTATAACTTTAATATATCAATACGAATATTAAATAGATTTTAATATAATAAACTTAATTGAATATAAAATTATTAAAAACAACATATAATTTAAATGTGATATTTAGTCTCTGTTTAGTAAAAATAGTTGATAGCTGCTAAAATAGTTGATAGTCTATAGTTGATAATTGATAACTTATATAATTGATAAATTAAATTGAGTGTTTGATAAATTAACGGTTATTCTAGCTGATAAATATAAAATAATGTAAAAAAATATTTATAATTATATTTTTTTATCTTTTATATAATATTATTAAATTAATTTTATTCAATAAAAATAAAAATATTAATAAATATTTGCATAAAATTTATTATTATATATAAATTTTTTCATAAAATATATAAAATATTAGTATTGCAATTTTAAATTCAATTATATTAATTTAAAATAATAATATTAATAATAATAATAATAATAATAATAATAATAATAATAATAATAATAATAATAATAATAATAATAATAATAATAATAATAATAATAATAATAATAATAATAATAATAATAATAATTTTATTCTTTAACATTTCATAATAAAGGTACAATAGCTAAAACTAATTTATATATAATTTTTTAAATAAAAAAATGTGTGAAATGGGTCGCCCTATATAGAGTATGAATCTCCGTGCAAAGGAAAACCTACTTGTCATGGGTTATGTAAAGCTATACCTAGCCATAGGAAAATGGGTGAGGAAATAATTAACCGTTAAAAGAAAAGTCGGAATCATGCATTAATGTTGCAGATAAGCTCAATTCTTGTTAGCTTAAATAGTCATAACAATAATTAATTTGATGTTAACTTACTTAAATGATGAATTACATCTTAGCTTCAATTGTTGGCTTCCTTCCTTGGACAGCTGCTTTCTCTGACGGCCCCACTTTCTTGTAGTGGTATTCCACGCAACACACATTTTCTTTTTCTGAATCAGATCACTAAATATTGCTATATATAAGCTGTTTGTGATGAAGGGTATTCATATTCATACAATATATTTTATAGCATAGTCAAACTCATGGGGAGTGAAAGTAGTGTGAAGCTTCCACCTGGGTTTTACTTTTCTCCAACGGATGAAGAACTAGTTCTTCACTTTCTATCTTCCAAGGCTTCTCTACCATATTATCCTAACATCATACCTCAACTCAACTTGTCTCAACATCATCCTTGGCAACTATACGGTATGTCTAAGCAATCGATATATATCTCTCATCATTTGATCATTTTTTTATTTCAATATATACAATACTAATACGCCCTTTAATTTAAAGCGGTAAATTAATCGGAGTTTAACTATAAAAAAAATAAATAAATATTATATTTAATTATCATAAATAATATTTTATGAAATTTTATTTAACTATTTTACGTTTAATTACGACAAATTGTTTTAACATAAATGGTTAATTTTTTTGAAGCATGAGTTGTAGTCTCACTTGCATCTTTTCAAAGATAGCCTACTAATATAAAAACATTAAGTTTATAATGTCTTTTTTCATTTTTGTCTCAACACACACTTCAATTTTTAAGAAAAAGAATTCTGATAACTTAAAATTCAAACGAAAAACAAAAAACAAAATAGTTAATATATAAAATAGTCGATTCTTTCTCATGTTTATGAAATTCTGTAAAGGTTGTGAGAGTTTTAGGATAATTTTGTCTTAACTCACACTTCAAGTTTTAAGAAAAAGAATTATGATAATTTAAAATTTGGGCGAAAGCAAAAGAGTCAAAATATAAAATAGTCAATTCGTTCTCAAGTTTATGGAATTTTGTAAAGGTCATGAGAGTTTTATAATAATTCTAACTATTGAGAAAGTAGGAAAAGAAAATTAAAAGAATACAAAAATAAAAGTCAAAACCAATCAAAAAGACAAAAGTAAACTAAAAAAACTTGGCCGCACATCCGTCACCAAAGTACACCAACAAATAGACAAATAGAAAGTAAATAGAATCACAAACAAACTCTCGTATAACTTACAAACACGCTACTCCTAAAAAAATAATGTCACGAGTCTCTATCAATTAATGCAAAATAAAGTACTCGTCTTCCACTCAAAAAAGATACAAGAGGTATAATAAGTCTTAATAAAATGAAATTTTCAAGAAAAGAAGAGTATCATATTCACCGGATCCTCTATTGTGTATCTAACAAAAAAAAAACATAACATCATTTAAGATTTTCAAAGAGTTTATATGACGTGTCATGTCAGGATCAAGCTAAGAGAAACCTTATTTCTAACACCTAGAGACTTAAACTACTCAAGCACAATACAAATCTTCTTAGACAACATCAAATCACACTCTAACCACCTAGGTGACAATGAGATTATCGGTCGACTCCAACGGGTTTTGACAAAAAATACACAAAGTATCACCATGATTCATAACCACTTTTTGTATAAAGAGGTTTCTATAAAAGAACCAACTCTTTCAAACTAGATGTAAAATATAACTAACTTTGTTTGGAAAAATCACCTCTTTCTACATCCTACTTTTCAGAAGAGAAAGATATGTTAGATTAATTGAGTATACTTTGTCTTCACCCTTGTTTCACCTCTCAAGTGTCTCACTTTTGGGAGGGAGTAATTGATTTCATAAACTATGAAGTATCACTAGACAAATCTGTTGTAAATGTGCATTTAAACCCTTAGTCTCACCTGTTGGTGAAAACTCTAAGATTGTCACACACAAAGCATATTCACCGTACGGACAACATTATTCACCGTACGAGCGTCACTATTCATCCGTACGGACATCCCTATTCACCGTACGGACGATACTATTCACCAACCATTTTTTTCTCGACTTTTCGTCTGACTTTCTAAAACTTTCAGATTTTTGCTGAAAATACAATCTCCAAAATAAGTTTTCTTTCTCTTCATCAACAAAGGTTTTAAGGCACATTTACAACAATCTCCACCTTTACTTTAAACCATGTTGATACCAATTTAACAATCAACAACATTGCTGCTCTCTACCAAGTTGAAACTTTAATCAATAACTTTGATCAAATTCAAGCAACCCTTAAATCTTGATCTCACAACTTGAATCCACTTGTTCCCAATTACCCTTTTCTACTTAGGTAATTTAACAAGCCTACGAGTATGATTTTTCAACCACCATTGACTCCACCTGTTTTTAAATGTCTTCCTGAAGGTTTTTCTTCTTTTATTTTGCAGTCTTTCAGCCACATTAAAAACATAATATTCAAGGCTAACATAACCGTCCCTTTAAGATGCTACAATAACCCTCATTACCTTATCACGAGTCAAATGATAATCAGAGATCTCTGTAACCGTTCCCTCACTAATGCTAGCATCCATAGTAGGAAACTCCACCTCAAACTAAGTTTTCTCTGTTATAGTTTCTACCAGGTTTCTCCCTTGGTTTTTAGTATTCTTCTTCTAAAGAAATTCTCTACCAACCAAGTAAGTTGTTTTAACCTCGGCTCTTCCCCAAAAACTCAATAACAACTCAGCGGTAACATTCATTCATAATGCCTTAAACTCAAATCTCATAGCTCTTCCTTGTCATGAAAGCCTCGTCTAATTAATGATGAATGAATAATATCATTTGAACCTTCTAAAATATATAGACCATATACTTTAGACCCTTTAGAAATAATCAATTCATCACGCGAAATCTTCAACGATCCACGTTCAACTCTAGTACAATAGCCTAGATTATCAAACATACTTATAGATAACAAATTTCGCTTGAGTTCTGGAACATACCTTACATTGTGAATAATAAGTTCACGATCATTAAACATTTTAAATCTGACTGTACCAATATCATGAACCTTGCATGCCTTATTATTACCAAGAAAAATTACTCCACCTTGCACCATCTTCAGAGTTTCAAAGTATTCTATTCTTGGACACACGTGATAAGAGAAACCTGAGTCAATGACCCAATTATCTTCAGTTTTCAAACTCAATACTACTAGTGCTTTGGCATCCTCATAAGTTTCCTCACCAATGCAACTACGGCTTGAACAGAATCTTCATTGATCTTTCTTTCAGGACAATTCCTTTTAAAGTGATCGATTTTATGACAATTAAAAGATTTTACCTTTGACTTGTCAGACCTCTTTGATTTGGACATCCCTTTACGCTCACCTCCTCCTCTTGACACATTTAAGCCTTCACCACTATCTTCAATCTTCAAATCTTTCGACTTTGAAAATTCTTTGGATTTCACCGCTGTCTAGACTTCATTCAAAGTAATAGTACCTTCCTTACTATAAATAAGGGCATCCTTAAAGTGCTCAAAAGATTTGGGTAATGAACTCAACAGGAACAAAGTCTTGTCTTCATCATCAATCTTCACTTCAATATTCTCAAGATCATCAATAATCTTGTGAAATTCTGTGAGCTGCTCAACTATGAATTTGTTCTCCACCATTCGGAATGAATAGAGTTATTGTTTCAGATATAACATGTGAGTCAAAGACTTTTTCATATACAATGATTCAAGTTTTTCCCACATAGCAACCGCAGTTTGCTCTCTGGCGGCTTCTCTTAGAACTTTATCCCCGAGGCACAAGATAATGATACTCCTGGCCTTATCCACCATCTCGATCTTCTGTACCTGTGTAAGCCATGCAGGCATCAATGCTTCACTCTTCAAAGCATCGATACACTTCTCTTGAATTAAAGTTGCTTGCATCTTAATTTTCCACAACCCGAAGTCGTTGTTACTGGAAAATTTCTCGATCTGCCATCTACTAACCATGGTGTTAACTTGTCAACAATATCTCTTTGCTTCACGCTCATCGCACCACTTGTTGTAAATCTTGTTGTGAATTACAACAAAATTCAATATCAATTTGTGAGGCAAAGAACAATAGCAACCAAAATAAATGGTCTTCAACAATAATAATCTGTACACAGATAATATAACAGAATAAGGCAAGAAAAAACCGAAGGTTTGTTTACCCAGTTCGACCAAACGATCTACTCTGTGAGAGAGAGCAGTTTTCTAATCCACTATACTCAGAAAATTGTTACAAGAGATTACATATGAGTTACAAGAAAATTGCATTCGCCTTCAGGTTCTCAAGAACAACTCTGAAGGCGCCCAAGAACAACCCTATTTTCTACCCAAGTGTTTCCCTACCTTCTCAACTCTCAATATATGAATCACTCAAACTCAAAGTGTAATCCAAGGTTTTCTTTGTGCATAGCTGAAACCTTATGTTATACCTTTAAACCCTTGGTCTCCCTTGTTGGTGAAAACTCTAAGATTGTCACACACCAAACATATAAAAGATACATATTTATAATAGCAAATATCCAACAAACAAAGCCCAAAGTCACATGGATCCATGGACCGAATCGAAAAAGCCCTAAAACTCAAAAACACTATTCATCGTACGGACAACACTATTCACCGTACGGACGCCACTATTCATCCGTACGGATATCACTATTCACTGTACGGACATCACTATTCACCGACCGTTTTTTTTCTCGACTTTTCATCCAACTTTCTAAAACTTCTAATTTTTACGATAAATACAATCTTCAAAATATATTTTCTTTCTCTTCATCAACAAAAATTTTAAGACACATTTACAACAAAATCTTACTTCTAAATAAAAAGACCTTGTCTACATCTAAAATGCCAAATCCATGATCCATCTTCCCAAAAACTCATATTACTAACCTCAACATTCATTTACCTTAACTTTCTACTCAAGTTGTTTTATAATTAACCTCAAGATTTATTTATCTAACTTCCTACTCACCTTATTTTTTTGAGAGACACCATACTCATCTAAAACCCCCCACAAGAATCTCTTTGGAGCCTAATAATCATTTTCCAAACTTTTAATGATATCTTTAAAAAAAAACAAGTAAAAGATCGAAATAGAATTGAAGACAGAGTTGATGAAATTCACTCTCCCAACTACACTAACACGCATATGACTCCACGGGTCCAACCTTCGGGAGATATACCAAACTCATCTAACACTTGTATGAATAGAATACCTTTCAAATATCATCGAGATACATGTTAAAATAACTTTTATATGTAATCCTTGAAAAATGTATGCAAAGTTCATACATAAATCTATTTAAATGTCGTCTTAAAATAATAGTACTTTTATAGTTGTTTAATAACACCCCAAAAAGAACCAAAACAAAAAATTTATAATTCAGCATGCATGTTTTATATATCTAGATATAAATGACGATATATACAGGTAAAGCATTATCAAGTGGAAATCAACACTACTTTTTCACCGAAGAGAAGGAAAATAGAAGCACTGAAAATGGACATTGGAAGGAAATTGGGGTCACAAAACCTATAAATAAATTGGGAATAAAGAAGTATTTTGTGTTCAACCTTGGCGAAGGAACTGAAACCAGTTGGATAATGGAAGAGTATCATATTTCTGAATCTGAATTTCCGGAAAGACCAAATTCGGTAAGTGATTGTGTTTAACTTGTTAATTACCTATTCCAATAGAAAAAGAAAAATCAATTAATTTGTATTAACTTTAAGATTGTGTGAGACAGGATGAGAGTTGGAGCAAATGGGTTTTATGCAAAGTGTACGAAAAGAAGATGTCACAACAAGGTGAAAGCTGTTGTTATAGCGATGATGATGATGATAATGGATCAGAGGTCTCATGGCTAGACGAAGTTTTTATGTCATTAGATGTAGATGATCTTGATCAAACAAGCCTACATAATTAATTAATTAGCTTCAATATATATATATATATATATATATATATATATATATATATATATATATATATATATATATATATATATATATATATATATATATATATATATATATATATATATATATATATATATATATATATATATATATATATATATATATATATATATATATATATATATATATATATATATATATATATATAAAGGGCTTTTAATATAGTTTAGTATAAAGTTAGTTGCTTATAGACTAAGTTAGTTGACTTGCTGATATTATTGTAACTAACTAATTGTTTTGTAATAGCTTCTACACCTATATATGTGGAAGTATCTTATGAATGAATCACATCATTATCTTCACCATCTTTATATTTCTTATCATGCACTTTTCATGCAAACTAATTACTATAATATGGTATCATTAAATATTATTGATTTCGTTACCGTGTTTTGTTTTGTGATTCGTATTACCTGCATTCCTCTGATCACCATGACGCCATCTTGGTTTCTCAACCACTCACCGGAGACAACTTCAATTCATAGAAACGTGCGATGATCATGGCTATTGATGGCAAGAACATAACTGATTTTGTGGATGACACTATTCCAAAACCAGAGGAAAATTCACCTTAGTTTCATTCTTGGATGCAAAACAATATTACAGTGTTATCATGGCTTCTTAACTCAGTCTCCAAAGAAATATATACAAGTTTGATCTATGCAGCAAATGTGGCTGAAATATGGAAAGAGCTTCAAGATTGATTTCACCAAAAGAATGGTCCTTGTGTGTTTCAACTGAAGAAGAATTTGTTAAGCTGCACCCAAGGTTCTTCAACTATATACACTTACTACACTCAATTCAAATCCTTGAGGGAAGAACTAGGAGAATGTTGACCTGTGCATACATGTCACTGCGGTGGAGTGCAACCCATTGTTGATCACCTACAGAATGAATATATTCTCACGTTCTTGATGGGCTTGACAAAATCTTTCAATCAGGTTTGTGGACAAATCTTGCTTATGGATCTTTTGCCTTCAATAAAATTTTTTCTGTCGATGGTTACTCAAGATGAAAAACAAAGAGAAGTAACTACCACAATCCCTCACATTGAAACACCTATGGCATGTGTTGTGCAAGGCAGTTCCAAGAGCTTCAAGAAGGAAAGACCAACTTGTGCTCACTGTGGAGTCATTGGCCCCATTTCAAATAAAAACGCTTCAAGCTCCATGGTTACCCTCTTGGATACAAGAAGACTCAAGCTTACAAGCCAGCTCAAGAAAGCAATCATGTTCAAGATCATGGCAACACAAGAAATGAGTATGTTCCTGATATGGTAGATATGACTTCACAGAACTTCCAACAAATCATTCAGTACCTTCAAACTCAAATGTCCAAGGCAGGGATTTATGAAGCTACTACATTTGTTAACTCAGTCATATGTATGAGTTTTTCCGCTCTTGACTCTCATAAATCACAATCCTCTAGCAATTGGATCATAGACTCAGGTGCCTCTCCTCATATTTGTTGCAATCTATCATTTTTTGAGTCATACAAACCTTTGCTAGCAAAATTTGTTACCCTTCCTAATGGAATTCAAATACCTGTCAAAGCCATAGGGAAAGTTGTTATCAATGATTACTTGACTCTTCCATATGTCTTATGCATTCCTACTTTTCATGTCAATCTAATTTCAGTAGCTAAGTTACTTGCCTTTACACGTGTAAAATTAATCTTTGATGAGGATCATTTTTCCATTCAGGGCACCAAGAAATCCAAGATGATTGGAAAGGGTGACCTCCTATCAGGATTGTACATTCTAAGGGAAAACAATACCAAGCATCATGTTATCTCACCTAAATATTGTAATACACTTAGCTCTTGTAATGTAGTTTCAAGTAGTGATAATGCCCAGCTATGACACCTTAGGTTAGGGCATCTATCTTATTCTATGCTTAGAATTTCTAGCAATAAACTCCAACTCATTGTACCCTTTTGATTTTGATTCACACAAATTTATTATTTGTCCTCTTGCCAAGTTGAAAAAACTTTCTTTTAAAACTGAAAATCATTTTTCTGCTAACAAATTTAATCTTGTTCATTGTGATTTATGAGGTCCTTATGGAACACCTACATATCATGGAAAATCATATTTTATAACTATTGTTGATGATTTCAGTCATTTCACATGGATTTATTTGCTAGCTAAAAATCAGAAGCTCCTATCAAGATACAACAGTTATTTACTCTTGTAAAGACTCAATTTGGCAAAGTCATTAAAGCTATGAGATCAGACAATGCCAATGAGCTAAAAATGACTTGGTTCCTTCATGAACAAAGCATCATTCGTCAATACTCTTGTCATTATAGACCTGATCAAAACTCATTGGTGGAAAGAAAACATTAACAGTTGCTAAATGTGGCATGTTCATTAATGTTTCAAGCCAAGGTGCCAATCAAATTATGGGGAGATTGTATAGCCACAACCAAATTCATCAGAAATAGAACTCCATCAGTAGTTTTGAAGAGTAAGTCACCTTATGAAATCCTTTATGAAAAATTACCTGCATATTCTGAGTTCACGGTTTTTGGATGTCTATGCTACATTTCTACAATTCCTTAACATAGGAACATATTTACCCATAAAGTCATTCCTTGTGTTTTCCTTGGCTATCCAGCGGGATACAAATGTTTCAAAGTGTATGACTTGGTGTTTAATACCTTCCGTGTATCTAGAGACATTGTTTTCCATGAAGACAATTTACCCTTCCATTATTTATCTGATAATAACAACCATGATGATCCCTTTCATAACATAGCCTTGCCAAATTCCATTTCTGATCCTTTACATCATGATATTGATGATTTTGTACCAAACAATATAGATGTCTTACATAACACAAATCCTGTAGAACCTACACACAACACAAATCCAATTGTACCACATGACCAAAACATAATCGGTCTAAGATGGTCAGCCAGAACACACAAACCTCCATCTAACTTGAAAGACTTTGTGTGCCATATCCCTCATCATATCACTAATGTGCTTTCTTATGACAGACTGTCTGATAATTACAAAGAGTTTGTTATGAATGCGTCATCTTTTTATGAACTCTATTTCTATCACTAAGCAGCAAGGATCCCTGAATAGTACAAAGCCATGAGTGAAAAAAATAGCAGCTCTAGAGGCAAATAGTACTTGGACAATACAAGCCTTGCCTTAAGGGAAACAGATCATTGGGTGCAGGTGGATTTACGAAACAAAGTTCAATATTGATGGCTCATTAGATAAACACAAGGCTCGATTGGTTGCCAAAGGTTACACCCAACAACCTGGCCTTGATTTCATAAATACCTTTTCACCCGTGGCAAAACTCACATTCGTGAGAGTCATTTTTAGCTTAGCTGTTGCTCAGAATTTCAAATTGGCACAACTTAACATAAACAATCCCTTCTTAAATGAAGATATAAGTGAAGAAATCTACATGGATATGCTACTTGGTTGTCCAAGTGAGGGGGATAACATGGTATGCAAACTCAGTAAACACTACAAGAAAAGTTGTATATACCCACGGATCATTACCCACGGCCATGTAGTCGTCGATAATTTTTTGGTATAGAGGGTTTATTCGTCAGTAATTCGTGAGTACCTGAAACAATATCAATTATATCTTTTTTAAACATTATCCACGGCTTAGCCATGGAAAGCAGCCACGGTTTTGCACCGTCGGTAATTACCCACGGTTAAACCCTCGGTAAAGTCTTATAAACTTATATATACTATTAATCAATAATTTTTTTTTAATATAAATTAAAAAAAAAACTAATGATATTTTTAAAAGGAACTAAAAATTACTTAAAATCTTATACTTAAACATTTGTTGTCTTTGTAACTTATATAATAATATATAACTATAAAATAGATATTTATCTAAAATAAATAAAATTTTACACATTTCAAAAGAAAAAATATTAAGTCAACATGATCCTCACTCCTCTCAATCTCATACTTTAGGATAAAATTTAAAAAAAAAATAGAAAATAGAAAAAAGAAAAAAAAAACTGAAAAGGAAAACAAGGGTTTCCATCTTCTAACTCCAATCGTTGAATCTCCCAACCTTCAATCGCCGTCTTTCTCTCTCAAACAACCTTCAATCGCCGTCTTTCTCTCTCAAACAACCTTCAATCGACACTTCACCCAACCTTCTACTGCGTCTTTCCACCTTCCCGCATCGTAAGCACTCAGTTTAACCCTGTTCGTTGCACCACTTTTGAGACCATCAGCATCATCGTCCTTTCTTCCAACTACAGCGTATTCCATCGTGCGAGCAACATCGACGTTTTCTCGGTTAAACCTTAATCAGGTATTTCATCGATTTGAACATTATTTAGGAAAGAAACATTGTCGTTATTGACTAGCTTTGTTGTTGTTGTTGTTGTTGCAGTAAAAGAAAGTTGCGTTGAAATTGAAGTCACTTTAAGGACAAGCTTTTGGTTTCTGTTGCTGCTGGAATCAAGCTGAACCCTGTTATTTTTCAGTTCTTCAGTTCTCCAGCTTTTGGTTTCTGTCACTTTCAGTTCTTCAGGTAACAGAACCCTGTTATTTTTCTGCTTCATTTCTCCGTATAGATTATAATTCATTATTATTAAATATACACAAGCTTGAGTTAGTATGTTTATACAAGTTATATATCCTATTTGTTGTATATAAGTTGAAATTAACAATGCTCAAACACTGGCACAGAAAATAACACTGACAAATGCACCGGTAATAATGAGAAAATGTCAAATGAAAATAGTTGAATATATCATGTCTATTCATGAACATATTTTTGGGTATGAAATATCGGTTTTGTTTGTTTACTCTTAATTTTGTCCATTTATTTCAAGTTTTAAATCAATTATAAATTTTGGAACTTGAGAACATTTGTAGTTTGCAACATGGTAGTTTGCAACATGGTAGATTTGTGTTCTTATAATTTATTTGGATAGTTAGATTGAACTATCTAAATTCAATAGAGATATATGTAGTTACCCTCCAGAACGTAGTTGGGTATATGGATCGTTAGATTGTGTGGACTGCTGATTTTTTAATTTATTTCTTCTGTCTAGATAGCTTCTGTCTAGATTGCTGATTGTATATGGATCGTTACCCTCCAGAACGTAGTTGGGTATATGATAGGCATTATCCTCATAGGGGGGGTTTGAAACTAACCTTTGTAAACGGGGTTGATGAGTTCATTAAAAAGGCTAAAATGCAACTTAATGTTGAACGCGATGGTGGAATTAGATGTCCTTGTAACAAGTGCATGTGTGTGCCGGTATTGTCCGAAGGTGACGTTAGATTTCACTTGTATAAATATGGATTCCAACCAAATTATTGGTATTGGACAGATCACGGTGAAAAAGCCCCACGTATTGACTCAGCAAATGTACCAATTAGTAGTAGACATGTGGATAATGAAGACCATTTTGAATTAATGCAACATATGGTCGAGGATGCAATAGGGCCTGATTATGATTTTCGAAGTATGGGCAACAAAGGTGATAAGGATGTCGATAACGAATATAATGTTAACGAGGATGTGGGAAATGAGAACGAGGTTGGTGAGGAAAGGGGGATTAATGAAGATAATGTCGATGAATATGAGGTTGATAGAGAACATGTTAATAAGGAAGACAATCATGAAGAGCCACCAAATAAGGAAGCTCAAGAATTTTATGATCTGCTAACTTCTGCAAACCAACCATTATATGAGGGTGCTTCTGAATCGAAACTTTCAGTATGTGTGAAGCTTATGGCTTGCAAAACAAATTGGAATGTACCTCAAAAATGTATTGATTTCTTTGCAAACATGCTTCTAGAAGTGTGCCCTTCAAAGGATTCATTGCCAAAAAATTTCTACCAAGTAAAAAAGTTGGTGTCCATGCTTGGTTTGAAGTCTCAAAAAATTGATTGTTGTGTGAATGGGTGCATGTTGTACTACAAAGATACGATTGCAGATCGAGAGTGTAGGTTTTGCCATGAACCACGATATGCTCCTCGTAAGCCTGGGATGGGTAATTACAATGACGTTCCGGTTAAGAGAATGCACTACTTGCCAATCACTCCAAGGTTAAAAAGATTGTATGCCTCAATAGAAACTGCAAAAGATATGAGATGGCATCATCATAATAATTCAAGTTCATGTGTTTTACGTCATCCATCTGATGGTAAATCTTGGAAGAATTTTGATGAGATGCATCCGGACTTTGCGAATGAACCAAGAAATGTGAGGCTAGGTTTATGTTCTGATGGTTTTACACCATACATTCAGGCATCTTCATCCCCATATTCTTGTTGGCCTGTGATTGTGACACCATATAATTTCCCCCCTGAATTGTGCATGACTAAACCATTTATGTTTTTAACATGCCTCATACCAGGACCACATAATCCAAAAGCTCACATTGATGTGTACTTACAACCATTAATAGACGAGCTTCAGAACTTGTGGAATCAAGGGGTTTTGACTTATGATATCTCCACTCAACAAAACTTTGTAATGAAGGCAGCATTAATGTGGACAATTAATGACTTTCCAGCTTACGGTATGTTATCAGGGTGGAGTACTCAAGGCAAGTTGGCATGTCCAGTGTGTATGGATGGAAATAAGGCTTTTACACTGGAATATGGTGGAAAAAATTCGTGGTTTGATTGTCACCGTAGGTTCTTACCATGTAATCATGCCTTTCGAAGAAGTAAGAAAAGGTTCACAAAAAATAAAGTTGTGAAGGAAGAGCCACCTTCTATATTGACAGGAGAAGAAATATATTGTTGGGTTCGTGATCTTTGGGAACTTGTAGACAATCGAGTTTCTAAATTAAAAGGATATGGAGAAAGCCATAATTGGTCTAAACGAAGCATATTTTGGGATCTTCCATATTGGAAAGACAATTTATTAAGGCACAATCTAGACGTGATGCACATTGAGAAAAATTTCTTCGATAATGTGTTTAATACAGTCATGAATATTAAGAACAAGACAAAGGACAATGAAAAAGCTAGAATGGACTTGGCCATCATTTGTCAACGTAGTGACTTAGAGTTGATTAAACACGAGAATGGAAAGATGACAAAACCTAAGGCAAATTACTGTCTTTCTTCTGATGAGGCAAAAAAAGTTTGTAAATGGATAAAGGAGCTTAAGATGCCAGATGGATATGCTTCAAATTTGGCTAGATGTGTGGATGTCAATAAAGGGAAAGTGCACGGAATGAAAAGTCATGATTGTCATGTGTTTATGGAGTGTTTACTTCCATTTGCATTTAGTTCATTGCCTGATCTTGTATGGAAACCACTTACAGAGTTAAGTCAATTCTTTAAGGGATTATGCAGCAATACCTTAAGAAAAGATGAATTGATTAAATTAGGTGATAACATTCCAGTCATCATATGCAAACTTGAAAGAATATTTCCACCAGGATTCTTTGATTCTATGGAGCATCTTCCAATTCACCTTCCCTATGAGGCACAACTTGGTGGTCCTGTACAATATCGATGGATGTATCCATTTGAAAGGTATTTTGCATACATTCCTAATTATTAATTTATTCATTTTAAATCTTTCACATTTCATAGAAGATCTAACACTCATTTTTTTTAAGAATGATGGGAGATTTTAAGCGGTCAGTGAAGAATAAGGCTAGAGTGGAAGGCTCAATATGTATGTCGTATTTACACCGAGAGACAACATATTTTTGTTCCCACTATTTCAAAACGGCCACCTTATTTGCCACAAGCAAACATAATGAAGCGTTAGGACTGAACGATGATGTAGTGCCAACATTGTCAATAAGCAACCCTCTTGGACGTCCTAGTGGAAAATCCCAAATACATTGGTTGACTGATGCTGAATGGAGATCTGCTCATGTACACATTCTCATTAATTGCAATGAGGTTAAGCCATATATTAAGTAAGTAATGAAACAAAGATAGGCACAAAATAAACATTTACAATACATACATCACAATAATTCTCTCTTTATTGCCAGTATTTTCTTGCAAAATAAGTCCATCAATGAAGAGGATCCTTCAGCTTCAACTCTTATACATGGAGAATTCCCAGAATGGTTTCGAGAGTATGTAAGTGTTGTCATTCAAACTTGTAAAAAAATTAATCACTTTATCTTTATTGTGAATTTCATGTTTGTGTAGGCCACTAATGAGGGAAATGGTGTGACAGACAAAAAACTAATATCATTAGCTTGGGGTCCTGAATCAAATGCCATGAGTTGGCACAAATACTTCATTAATGGGTACAAATTCCACACACAAGCATGGAGTCAAGGTAAAAAGACCATAAATAGTGGGGTTTATGTGAAGGGGATTACAGAAGGTGGGGAAGATGATTTCTATGGAGTCATTAAACATATCTTTGAGTTGGAGTATCATGAATTATCTCACAAAGTAGCCTTGTTTTACTGTCAATGGTTTGATCCAAAACGAGGTAGAGGAACAAAAGTTCATCCTCATTATGATATTGTAGATATCAAGATGAACAAAAAATATGATCGTTATGATCCATTCATAATTGCACAAAAGGCCAAACAAGTGTATTATGTACCTTACCCAGAAATGCGTGTAGACAAACGTGGTTGGTGTGCAGTGATAAAGACAAAGCCCAGAGGTCGTATAGAGGTTGTTGACATTGATGATGATACACCCTATCAAGATGAAGAGATGGCTCACGTTGAACAGATAACTGAAATTGAAGATATAACCGGCTTGCACGATGAAACACATAGTGATGAAGAAGTTGATGTTACATTAATTTCTAGCATGCAAATTAATGCTAGTGCAGATAATGATTATAGGGAAGATAATAATATCGATGATGAAGTTACTAACACCATATTATCCATATCTTCAACACATTCCAAAAGTGAGTTGAAGAAAATAGCTAGAGCAACTTGTTTTGCAATTCAAGATTAAACCATATAAAATATTTTTGATACTTTCACTTGTGAATCATTGTAAAATGTGTATATAATGACTACTTTTTTCATTATAATCGCATAAAATTGTTGCTAGTGCATATATTTTAGTTCTTTGTTATTTTTAGTATTTAAAAGTTAATATATATTATTTTTTCTCTACAGATGCCTCCAAAAGGAAAAGGTAGGGTGATCCCACCAAAGCAGAAAAGGAAGATGGTTTTGCCGCATAAGGTGACTCAAGCAGCCAAGAATGCACATAATGCAAGGCATCTAGAACTAGAACAACATGATGTGGAGCAGATGGATGTGGAGCAACAAGATGAAAGACAAGTGGAAGTGGAACAACATGATTCTGGACAAGTGGATGCGGAGATACAAGACAATGAGAATCCAAAAGATCCACCTATAACTATGGTGCCAACTCCAGATTTTAGGCCACATGAGGCAATAGAAACATCTTTACATGTCAGAGATCCTTCCTCATCAGCTCAAGGTTCACGACATATGTCGGATCCAAACACTCAATCTGGTTCGCTACATGTGCAAACCAGTGATGATCTGGTGCAAGAATCAAGACACTCTTGTCATGAGATTCATAAGACAACTGATGGGAGGCCCTATATTTTTCCATATGGGAGAGGGTACATATTTGTTTTATGTTAATTTATCACTTATGTTGACGTGTCTATAATGTATTTTAATATTTTGTTTATAATTTGCATGTAGGTGGAACCCGTGTAGGGTGGCCTCGAGGGCCCTTACCAAAGTAATTGAGTCACAATTCCGTAAGGCATGGATTAGTTGGAGGGAGATACCAGATAAAAGGGTGAATAGGATGTTCACGAAATTTGGGGTAAGTTTGTTAATTTGTTTAGTTTTTCTAATTTCTGTACTTCTAATTTATTTATAATTTGTTTAGTTTTGATAGAGAGTTATTAATAACTAAATAGGATAGCTAATTTATGTACTTCTATTAAATTGAATAACTAAACAGTACCGGTAACGGAAGCATTAACGGCTCCAGTAGCCATACTAACTTGGTTTCCACCGTAAGTAGTAACATTAAGTTGAAGCCTAGCATCATCACCGGCCTGTGTCTGAACAGGGTTGGTTAAGGTATCGAAGTTTGAGATTGAAATGAATGAAGCAAGAGTGTGAAACTGCAAGAGTTCAACTTTTTGTCTATCAGATAGAGAGTTTAAGAACCCTGCTTTGAGTTTAGAGAAATCACTGTCTTCTGGTGCAAAAATTGTTAAACCACCTGAACCTGATGATGATACTAACTGTGAGTTGAGTTGGTTGATTAATTGTGTTGTTTTCAGAAGACGGATTAAGACAGAGAATCTCTTTGCTTTTTGGAGGATGCTGATTATGTCAATGGTAGGTCCTTTTGGGATGAGGGGTGATGGTGCACCAGTTGGTGTTGTCGGTACAAGTGGAACTGTGTTTAGTCCTGGTGTTGGTGCTGTTGCTGTTGTTGCCGGTAATGGTGGTGATGCTGTTGTTGGTAAGGGTGGTGATGATGCTGTTGTTGTTGGAGGTTGAATTGGTGAGAGTTGGGCTAAAGTGGTGGTGGTGTAGAAAGTAATTGCAAGGAGAAGGACTGAGGTTGAAATGAGAGATTGTTGCATGACGTTATTCATATTTAGTAATTTTTGAAGTGTTATTTTGAAATAAGAATATAGTATTAGTCACAAGACACTGGTGCATATATTGTTGCCTGGTGGTGGTGTGAAGAAATAGAAAGAAAGAGTTTCCTTTTATAGTTTAGGGGATGAAATTAATGATTGGTTAATTAGGTGCAATGTTTTGTTCAGAAAGGTGTATATATTCTTTGCATGTCGTGAAGTTGGTGCGTGGTGAGGGAGGTAAGACTTATGAATGATAGGAAGTGTTATATGCATACAATGAAGCTATTTGTTTTCACATCATTGCTACAACTTACAATCAGTTGGATGTGGTTTTATTTAAAGATAAAAGTATGGTTAGAAAAGGGATGATTCGTTTGTAAATAGGTTTAGCATTTCAATCAAATTGGAGGACGATAAGACAACAATATAATTTAGCTGCATAGGTTGCATTGCAAGGAACTATTATTTTAATGTTATATGATTTTTTTTCTTCTGGTTTTGAGGTTTGGACCTGGTCTTCTAATCCGTTGCTTCTTAATTTGTCTATTATTAAAATGTTGCAGAAAATAGTTGCTTGGCGGCCTGAGGATGAGTTTGAACTCAAGAGTATCTTTAAGAGCAAAGGCTCAAAGCGCCTCTCAGAGATTCTGATGGATGCAAGGAAGAAACAAGAACGTCCATCTTGGATGGGAGAGGGTGCTTGGAAAGGGCTCAAAATTAAATGGGAAACACCAGAGTATAAGGTCAAAGCTGCCAGGAATAAGAAAAATCGGGCATCTGCTAAGGGTGGATCTGTCCATACGGGTGGCTCCATATCCACAAATGAGCACATCATACGAATGGTATGTCATTCATTTTAAACACTTGATTCCTTAAACTTTAGCTCATAATTTATTTTTTCCTAACATTTGACATCAATTTTTTATAATGCATAAGCGTCGGGAATTAGGTAGAGAGCCCACATTAGATGAAGTCTTCTTAAGGACTCATACAAAAAAGAAGGACTCCTCATGGGTGGACGAAAGATCAAAGAAGACATATGTAAGTGTAATTACTAAATTTTGATGTATGCTTGGATAAAATCTTTAATACCATTTATTTGAAAAGGACAAGTTACATACAATTAATAGATTTTGGTCGAAATTCCTGTTTTTGCTACTTTCAACAAACAATTAAATGATTATTGTTCTGTTAGTTCGTATCGTGAAAATATTGTAATGTATATAATTTTAAGTATTTTTTTATCAGGAAACATTTCAAGAGAAGCTAAAACACGCCTCTCAAGTAGGAGAGACATCAAATAGTGGCCCTAAGGAAGTTGATTCTGCAACTCGACTAAATTTTTGGGCTGAAGCTGCCGGTGGAAAGACTAGAGGGCGTCTCTATGGTGCTGGTGACTTGTCTAAGCATTACAAGCCAGGTGTTTCCTCGTTAATAACCCAACAGTCACGTGTATCTACATGTAGCGGTCAAGTTTCTGCTGAGATTGCTGCACAAATGGCAACAATTGAAGAGAGAGCAAATGCTGCAGAGGAAGATGCTCGAGTTGCACGAGAGGAATGTCGCAAGGCAAATAAACGCACACAAGATTTGGAAAGACAATTGAGGGAATTAGCTGAAAGTGTTGCTTCTATCAAAGGTGACAAACGTCGTCGTCGTCATTCAGACTATGATGATGACTCCGACAGTGATGATGACTCTATTGGAAGCATTTAAGATCATATTATGCTTTACTTTTACTCATGAGAATACTTTGACAATCACATTATATTTTGATTGAACATGTTTTATGTTTTGTTTAAGCTTGTTTACATCAAACTTGTTGAATGGAATATTTTTTGAGATCTCATTGATATTAAGGTTTGAGTTTTTGTTTGAGATTTGTTTGTTGAAATGTTATATATAATTATGGTCATGATAAAAAAAGAGTTTTGTAGATTTATAATATAAAAAAATATTCATAAAAGAGTTTTTATTTATTAATAAGTTGTTATGAAAAAATATTTATAAGATGTTACGAAAAAATATTCATATTGTCTTCAAACAGGGAAAATATTAACAAAATAAGTCTATTGATGAAATATTGGTATTTTTGATTAAAAAAATTATAATACTACAGATGGCTTAACCGTCAGTAAAGTTATACCAAAAATTGAGTAACTTTACTGATGGCTTAGCCCTCGGTAAATTTACAGACGGCTTTGCCTTCGGTAAATTTACTGACGGCTTAACCGTGGATAATATAAGACAAAAAATTTGATATTTGATAACCTATTACCCGCAAACTATTCACGGTTTAGCCGTGGATAATATCATGGGTTTATATAGCCGTCGGTAGACGTTACCAAGGAGCGAAATACCGAGGGCCCCATAGTCGTTGGTAAGCCCTCGGTAATTTACTTTTCCCACGGCTTTTTCTTGTTACCGAGGGTTTTTGGCCCTGGGTATTGACAAATTTTCTTGTAGTGAAATCCCTATATGGCTTAAGGCAAGCTTCAAGGCAGTGGTATCACACGTTTTCCACAACTGTTATGGAATATGGCTCCACACAATCATCATCTGACCATTCACTATTTGCTAAAGGAACGGGTGATTTGTTGTCCTTCTAGTCTATGTAGATGACATTGTTTTAGCCAGTCCTGATCCTAAGCTTGTTCAAGAAATTCAAAATATGCTCCAAAGCTAGTTCAAGTTGAAGTCAAATAATTTATTGGATTGGAAATTTCATACTCCAATAAAGGGATCCACTTATATCAAAAGAAATACACTTTGTAGTTGCTCATTGACACGGGTTTCATAGATGTTAAACCTCTATGGACCGTGGTACCATTTTCAATGATGAAGAAGGACCACTACTTGAAGATGTATCCCAGTACATAAGAATCATTAGAAGGTTACTATACCTCACTATTTCCAGGCCTTATATTTCATATGTTGTTCACAAGCTTAGTCAATACATGTCTAAACTAAGAAAGCCACATCTAAATGGGATCAATCACATCTTGTGGTTCCTGAAAGGCACATCAGGTCAAGGAATATTGTTTTCACCAAACTCTTCTCTGCATATTTATGCTTATGCTGATGCAGGTTGGGGAAGTTGCATCACAATAAGAAAATTCACCACTAGCTATTGCATTTTCATTGGGGGAACCATTAGTGGCTTGGAAGTCCAAAAAGCAACCAATTATCTCAAGATCATCAGTTGAAGCAGAATACAGAGCATTAACATCAGTTACATCTGAGTTGATATGGCTAAAGCAGCTCCGAAGGGAATTTTATAAATGTTTTGTAAAGTCTTTTGTGATAGTACATCAACAATCCAAATGGAAAATAGTTCAATGAGTTATGAAAGGGCCAAACACATTGACGTAGATTGTCATTTCATTTGAGAACATGTGGCTGTAGATTTCATCAAGTTGATACACATTCAATCCAAGTACCAGATGGCTGATTCGCTCACTAAAGCCTTGCTTATAAACTTGTTTCATTATCTCATAGCCAAGTTGGGAGTTTGCAACATATACCTCCCAACTTGAGGGGGGTATTAAGAGCTTTTAATATAGTTTAGTATAAAGTTAGTTGCTTATAGATCAAGTTAGTTGAGTTATTGATATTGGTGTAACTAACTAATTGTTTCAGTTAGTTTGTAACTGTTTTTGTTGTAGCTTCTACAACTATATATGTGGAAGCATCCCATGATAATCAATTAATCACATCATTATCTTCACCATCTTTGTATTTCTCACTATGCACTTTCCACACAAACTTATTACTACAATAGTATATTACTCAATATTACTACAATAATATATTACTCAATATTAATATTAAAGGTTAAATGTGTTTCTCCGTAAATATTTTTATTTTTGTTTTAAGTTTAATGGTAGTGCACTGTCATACGTCCAATCAAAATATTTTAAAATGTCAAATCATATAAGTGATTTAAAATTTATAGACTGACTTGGCGGAAATAATGATTGTCATTGATTGGCAGGTGTAAAAAGAATTTACATTATCAGTGCACCATCCCTTTTCACTTTAGTTTTTTTCTATAAATATTGATTTCAAAAAAAAATTCACAGACTTTTGGTCTGGTTGTTAACTATGTCTAAAATAAACTTACGTTGTAATGTGACATGTATTATTTCAATAATATGATATATATTGTAGTTAGTTCTTTTATACTCGAGAATTGGCTTGTTATTGGAAACTTTAACTTTGTGCTTAACAATAGTGAAAAAGAAGGGAGAAACCATGTTGATAACAATATAGTCAATTTGTTTCATGATACTATTAGAAGTTGTGATCTTTGTGATATAGGATACACAAGCAATACATTGGTGAATTCTTATCTATTCACCTTAAAAATTTGGGTAGAGTTACCCATACAGTAAATTAGAGTAAATTGCATTGGAAATATATAAAATTTAAATTATTAAAAAAATTATTAAACATAATAAAATGATATATTTTTATGGTGGGTAAAGAAGTTTTCCCCAATAAATTTATGTGGGCTAATAACCGTATAAGTATAACAATTACGATCAAGCTAGGTTAGATAGATATCTTTCCTCCTTTAATTGGCTTGGAAATTACTTTAATTATAAACATATCCATATGCTTAGATAAAGTTCAGATCATTGCCATATAAAAATTGTTTTACTGATGACAATGTTCACGGGTCCAAGTATAATAAAATTCACAACATAGCCAGGTTTGAGAATATCTACAAAACAGAGGTAAATAACTATAACATTATAAAAATTACATGGGATAACTCAAAAGGAAAATTTGTTACAAAACTCAAAGACATTATTCAAGCTCTGGACTATTGGGGTGGGAATTATTGAATATAGTAAGTGTAAGTAGTATGTATCATCAATATAGTGATGTTGCAACTATTAATCAAACTTTCATATGCTTAATTCCTAAAACCAATAATCTTGTTACCCCTAGTGATTTTCTCTCTATTTCTTTGTGAAATGTGATATTAAAAGTTGTTACCAAAACTATTGCTAACAAGTTAAAACCCTTATTGAATAGTATTATTAGATCACTCTAAAGTGTTTTTCTCCCAGAAAGACTGATTATTGATAACATTATCCTTGCGTATGAATGTTTCCATATTATGTTTAAAATCATAAAAGTCTAAAAAAGGGTATATCGCATACAAGCTGGATATGCCTGATCCGTTGTTGCACAAGGATCAAAAACAAGAAAATAAAAAATTGTAGTGTAGAAAATCGACACTCGAGAGTCGTATCGCAAGGATTCTTGGATGATTTCTACCAACTAATTGGAACAAAAAAAGGGTTTTTAGGTTTAAGTTTCAATTAAGGTAACAATATTAGTGTTGTTAGAAGAATCCCAACACGAGTTCCATTGATTTCGAAGTCTCTAAGGCACCAAAGAAGGGATGGCAAAAGCTTTGACCACCATTAAAGAATCAGTTTCAAACCAAAGCTTATGTCAACCTTTAGACTTAGATATGTCCAAAGCACGTAAAAAAACAGAAAAATCTGCATAAGTGAATGAGTTCCAACTCAAATTCTCTGCAAAAGCCAGTAAAAAATTACCTAAGTTATCCCTGAAAATACCACTCCAACTGGCGGAAGAAGAAGTGACAACACCATCATAGTTATACTTGATCTAATCCCAATTTGGAGGAGAACAAAGCACTTCTTTAATGTTTTTCGCTCTAGGAGGACGAATGACACTACAAGAAAAAAGGAGATTTACGACACTTGAGTTGTGTCAGTTATCACAAAACCGTCCTTATTCCTGAATTGCGACGGTTGTCACGACAGTTAGGGTCAACTGTCGTAGATTTTTTGCGACAATTATCAAAACACCGTCCTTATTCCTGGACCACGACAGTTCTCACGACGGTTTGAGCCAACCGTCGCAAATTTTGTAGGCATGTTATATAAAATAATGCGACGGTTACCAAAGAACCGCCCTCTTTTCACACTCGCGACAGTTAAGGCGAATTGTCGCAATTACTTTAGCCAATCATAATTGTAACAGCCCAATTTTCAGTAATTAATTATTGGTATTAATTAATTGGTTTAAGTGGTTTATTTGATTTGAAGGAATTATTGGATTTATTTAAATTATATGAGTTAAGGGATTTAACTGATTTATTATACTCCCTCCGTTTTTAATTATATGTCGTTTTGGAAAAAAAATGGTGCCAAAATATAAGTCGTTTTGTAATTTCTATGTAGAATTAATTTTTTTCTTCCTAAAATACCCCTAATTCATCTCTTTTTTCTATAATTTTCATAATTCAGTGAATCTTGTATTCCAATGCAGAGTGACATTATGAATATTGTTTTTCAATGCATTAGTCCAATTTTTTATAGAAAAAGTCTTCCTCTCATAAAACTCTATATTAATTTGTGATTTTTTCAAAATTCCTCTCTCTTAAGAATATATTAACTCCCAATTAAAACTCAGAAATATCTCTCCTCAATGTGAATTCTCAAGTTTTATATATTGTGCATTTTTTAAAGCCATTTTAATATCATAATACATGGTGAGTTAGTCTAAATTTATAGAAAATTGATAATACAAAAAAGAAGTACAATGAAATATTTAGAGGGAAATTAAAAAAAAAAATTAATGAAGAGCCATAAGAATTTGGAGGGAAAAATTTAACAAAAAAAATCTTAATTTTTTCTCCCAGAGTGCTTTAGCGTATCTTTTGGTGAGTGATGGAAAATTTGGGAGGGAGAAAAATAAGGAATTAGTGTAGGATAGAAAAAGACACGTATAAATTTAATTAATTTAATGTTTTATTCATGGAATAAATGCAATCTATATATTCCATCGACAAATCATAATGATTAATCTGGTATATTTTGAAACAAGAGATTTTGAGTGTTTTTAAAAAGGATAATATTGGAATACCCTATAATATATTTACAAAATTAGCAAAAGTTAATAACTTCCTTGGTATCTGTAAAAAGTCCAAAACGACTTATAAAAAAAAAACAGAGGGAGTATTTGGTAGAATAATATGGATTTACCAGATATTTTCTAATTAATATCAAGATGAGATATTTTGTGAGAAAGGATTTGGTAGATATTATGAGAAAAGAAATATAATGGAAAGAAAAATCAAATGGAAAGTATATAAAGGAAAATAGATGGAAAAGAAAACATAAGGGAAAGAGAAGAGAAAGAAAGAAAGAGGAGAAAAGAGAAGAGAAGAGGAAAAATCTTGGAAAGCTCAAGGATCCGCTTCAAGCTTCGATTAAACCAAGGTAAGGGTGAGAAACATTGTTATTTAATCCATGTATGTGGTTATGTATGTGTGGGTTGGGTTTTTGTTGTGAGTTTCCACCATTTTTCAAGTTAGGGCAAAATGGATTTAATCGGTAGAATCGTAGTTTAATCGGTTAGAAATTGGAAATAATTCCGTAGAATAGTCGGGTGATGTGGGATTAAGATTACTGGAACTGGTTCGGTGAGAATCGGTCGATTTTTTTGGAGGATAGAAGTTTTGGGACAAAATGAGGGTTCTGGTTTCGCAGGTTCGCTGGCTCTCGCCAAGCGAGTGAGGGCGAAGTTTCGCCAGGCGAAGCCCAGCGAGTGGCTGGCGAGCAATTCCAGTAGCTCTCAGTGGACTTCGCTGGCTTGTTCGCCAGGCAAAGGAGGCAGCGAGTGGGTTCACCAGGCGAATCCCAGCGAGTGTAGTGGCGAATAATTCCAGTAAACTCCCAGTGGTCTTCGCCAGCTTGTTCGCCAGGCGAACTAGCAGCGAGCATTCGCCAATGGCTTCGCCAGGCGAATGGTAGCGAACGTGACATAGTTTTCTTTTCTCTGTGATTCCAATCCGCGTAGTTTGCTTAGCTTGATGGTGTTTAATCCTTAGCTGAGTGGCATGTTTTATGTTATGATATGTTGTACTGTGGGTAGCCTTTGGGCGTGAATCCTAGATGATAGGATCAAATATGAATTGCATTCTTTTGACAAATATTTGTATGCATTATATTAACATGTTTAAAATGCATGATTATTGTGATGAATTCGTCGTCGTTTGGCACGATATTGTGAACGTATATTGATTGAATGCGATTATATGTGAACAATGCATGAGAATATATTGTGAATATATGTGCATTGATTGATAGATATTATAAATGCATATTGTGTGCATGTGATTAAATGCGAAGAATGCATGGGAACATATCGTGGATATGTGTGCATTGTTTAATAATGTATGTAATGCATGGGAACATATCGTGGATATGTGTGCATTGTTTTGATGGATGTGATGATTGTATTGAATGTGAATGCCTTGAATTGTTATGAATATGTTGTGTGTGCAATCATGTTGTAATTCTTGAAGGGATGAATTATTTGAAATGCATGGGATTAAGATGCGGGAACGGTCTTAAGTGCATTTTGTTGGTTGATTGCATATGCATCATTTAGTCAAGAGGCAATGTTTGCTAGTTTCGTGGAGACTAGTGGCTTGTCCCAAACCTAGAAGGGTGGGTTTGAAGCCTATGGGACGGGCTTTGTTGTTATCGGTCTAGAAGGGTGGACCCGGTTTAAGTGTAAAAACCGAAAAATGATAACAAGTGTTGGTACCACATTGCATTGAGTTGTTTTGGAGTCACATAGCATAAATGTCATTGATATATGAAATATGCTTGTGAGTGAATGTATATTGGATAATTGTGAATTGTGCATGATGAGATATGCTAGATGAATATCCATATTTGTTCATATGTATGATGAGATGTATATGACTACAAAAATGAATTGTGGTGAGAAATGTGGATTATATGTAATTGTTACTTGTATATATATATATAATCTTATGCATTGATTATTATGGTAATATTTCTCACCCTTCTGCTGTTTTATAATGCTCTATGAGGCATTGCAGATTAGGTTGCTGGAGGTTTCTTTTGTGAAGTATAGCTTCATTCTTTTGAGTCGGACTGCTTTGATAATGTAACACCGGGTAGTTAGGCTTGTATAGCATTCTTTTGTGATACACTTGTGATGTATCAGTTGATGATATTTTGTAACATGAATGATATTGATGAACCAACTGGATAACATGTATTTATGTGATTAAATGTTTTGAGGTGATTCAAATGTTTTATCTTCCACTTTAATTCTAAATATCGAGATGTGGGTTTAAGGACTAAGTTCCTCTACTTTGAAAACTATCCCACTGTTGTATATTTTTATAGAGCAGGTGTTGAGTGTTTTATTAGTAATAATGTGACATACTTCTTTTATACTGTATTTTAAATTATACTCTGATAAAATTTATATGTGCCTATATATATTATTGTTTATTTGGGGGTATAGAAGGGGGTGTTACAATAATCACTATTTTTTTATTCCTTTAATTTTTCACTTTTTTCTTTCATTTTTATTTTTTAACCTTTTGAATTTTATTAATTAATTTAATAAATAATTATTATAATTTTCATGACAATGTAGCTTAATATTTTTATCTAAAAAATAATAGTAAAATATTTTCTGTTTTATTATATAAATAATTAACTTTTATTAAAATTAATTTTGGTAACAATGTTAATATATATATATATATATATATATATATATATATATATATATATATATATATATATATATATATATATATATATATATATATATATATATATATATATATATATATATATATATATATATATATATATATATATATATATATATATATATATATATATATATATATATATATATATATATATATATATATATATATATATATATATATATATATATATATATATATATATATATATATATATATATATATATATATATAAATATTTTATGGAGATTATAAATACATTACAAATTATAAATTATAGATTAAAAACATGTTTAAGCTTTAAAAAAATATTGAAAAAAATTTTGTGGACCCCACCTTCTTCTTCTTTTTCTCGCAAACGGTTTCCGAAAAATCCCAAAACCCTAAACTCAACCATCTTCAATTCATTTTTAATGATTCCTTCTCCAATTTAACCTCTAAATCCCTCGGCATCTTTCAATTTCCCGATCTTCTCTTTCTCTCAAATTCTGTCACAAAACCCCTTCATGAATGTATCAGTGAAGACAGAATCGGAATCCACAACAGTTTTAATTCGTGTAATGGTAAGTAGGGACTACGGCGAGTCTGGTGATGGTTTGAAGAGTGAGTTTCGAAGGTTGCAGAAACGGCCTTTATTTAAATGGATTACTAGATCAGTGATGGTAAGGTGGGGATGGTCAAGCGGTTTACACGATCGGCGGTGAAAGTAATTCCTGAGTCCGGTGAGGAGACAATGACTGAGTTAGAGCAACAGGTTGTTGCCATTGCAAGTGGTGGGTTTCTCAGTGTTGGTTATCCATCACAATCTCGATCCATCTTCGTGGAAGCGTTGAAACCGAGTGATACATTTCCGAGACGCCATAACTCAGCAACACCAGATGAACAGACGAAAATGGATGAATCTGTTGGTTTCGATACGCTTGATTCACTTGTGGAAGCAATAGTGCCGAAATCGATTCGGTTGAAGGAAATGAAGTTCAATAAATTTGATGGTGGATTGACAGAAGGTCAAATGATTGAACACATGAAGTATTTAGCTTTGAACAACAAGGTTTTCAAATCGTTTATTGGTATGGGATACTATAACACTCATGTTCCTCCTGTGATTTTGAGGAACATCATGGAGAATCCTGCTTGGTATACACAGTATACACCTTATCAAGCTGAGATATCTCAAGGTCGTCTTGAATCTTTGTTGAATTTTCAGACCTTGATTACTGATCTCACTGGTTTGCCTATGTCAAATGCTTCATTGCTTGATGAAGGTACTGCTACTGCGGAAGCAATGTCTATGTGTAATAATATTCAAAAGGGTAAGAAGAAAACTTTCATTATTACTAGTAATTTTCATCCGCAAACCATTGATATATGTCAGACGAGAGCCGATGGATTTGAGCTCAAGGTTGTGGTGAAAGATCTTAAGGATATTGATTACAAATTTGGTGATGTTTGTGGTGTTCTTGTTTAGTATCCTGGTACTGAAGGCGAGGTTTTGGATTACGGTGAGTTTATTAAGAAGGCTCATGCTAATGAGGTTAAGGTTGTTATGGCAAGTGATCTGTTGGCATTGACTGTGTTGAAACCTCCAGGTGAGTTTGGAGTTAATATCGTTGTTGGTTCAACTCAGAGATTCGGTGTTCCAATGGGTTATGGTGGTCCTCATGTTGCTTTCTTGGCTACTTTGCAAGAGTATAAAAGGATGATGCTTGGATGAATTATCGGTGTTAGTGTTGATTCTTCTGGAAAGCAAGCTTTGAGGATGGCTATGCAAACTAGGGAGCAACATATCCGTAGACACAAGGCCACCAACAACATTTGCACTGCTCAGGTAACTTAGTATGTGTTGTGTTCTCTAACGAAAATTGTTCCGACTGAATTGATTTTAGTTGAAGTGAGTTTAAGGTGAAGTAATTTATGTTTTGATCACAAAATCTTGTGTCATATGACTAGCACTTTTAATAAATTTCAGAATTGATTATATGTTAGCTTTAAAGTAGAATAGATTTTGGTTGAGGATTTTATTTGATTCTGGTTGGTTTTATTTAGGCACTGCTTGCAAACATGGCTACTATGTATGTTGTATATCATGGATCTGAAGGCCTTAAAGCCATTGCAAAAAGGGTTCATGGTCTTGCCGGTGTGTTTGCTCTGGGATTAAAGAAACTTGGATTCAAAGTTCAGGATCTTGGCTTCTTTGACAATGTGAAGGTTAAAACTTCAAATGCCAAAGCAATTTTAGATGCTGCTATCAAAAGTGAAATCAATTTGCGTGTTGTAGATGGAAACATTGTAAGTCATGCATAGATTCTTGTACCAAATCAGTTTGACTATATTTACATGTCTTTGAATTGTGACGGAGCTTGTTTTCTTTTCAGATCACCGCTGCTTTTGACGAAACAACCACGTTAGAGGATGTTGATAAGCTTTTCAAAGTTTTCACTGGTGGCAAGCCTGTACGTTTAAATCATATATCCATTTTGTATTTGTTTTCACAATTATCATGATATCATTATTGCATCTAAATTTTTTATTTGTCTACAGGTCTCATTCACAGTGACATCTCTTGCACCAGAATTTCAAAATGCAATTCCTTCTGGATTATTTAGGGAGAGTCCCTATTTGACACACCCTATCTTTCACACGTATATCCCTTTTCTCGAAAAATTTGATTTATGTCGTTGAATTTCATAAGCATACTACAATTTTGTTTCATTTGATTTTTCCTTTATAGGTACCAAACTGAGCATGAGTTGCTGAGATACATTCATAGGTTACAATCAAAAGATCTCTCATTTTGCCACAGTATGATCCCACTTGGATCTTGTACAATAAAGTTGAATGCAACAACTGAAATGATGCATGTGACATGGCCTAGCTTTACTGATTTGCACCCTTTCACACCAATTGAACAGGCTCAAGGTTATCAGGTACTTCCTTCGTCTCATACTAACTGTCTTTTAAGGTAATGCTCATGTCTTAAGAAAATGTTTATCTATACTAATTTTTAATGCAATAATGCCTTGAAATATAGGATAGTTTTGTATTTTCTGTGTCTAAACAAGCGAATTTGATTCCAGGAAATGTTCGACAACTTGGGTGATCTGTTGTGTACCATTACTGGATTTGACTCCTTCTCTTTGCAACCAAATGCCGGTGCTGCTGGAGAATACGCCGGGCTCATGGTTATTCGTGCATATCATTTGGTATGGTAGCTTGTTGAACTGTGAAGTAGACATTCATATGTTCGTATGTTGCACTACAATAGTATATTAGTGTTGTAGTGTTTGATTCTGTTATTTGATTAATTGAATTTCGATTGAGCATTTTCTGCCGAGTCAGTTTTGTTTCAATTTAAATTTTGGTGCGAATTATGGCTATTGTGCTATATGTTTGAATTGTTGCATATGCGATTGGTTATTGTATACATGCTATGTGTGATGTGGTTCAAAAATTAGAGAACACAAGGTTAATGATTGAAAACTTTTTTATGGTAGTGTTTATTGTGTGAATATCATGAATATTGATGATTACCATTAATGTAACCTATAATAGTTGTATTATTATGAATCCTAAACTGAGTGCAGATTTTTTAAAAAAAAAATATTTGCAACTTGCGGCGGTTCAAACCGCCACAATATACCATAGTTTTTTTATTAAAAAAACTATTTGCAACTTGTGGCGGTTCAAACCGCCACAATACACTTTCGCAATAAAACATAAATTATTAAGCAAGTTAAGACGGTTGAAAACCGTCACAATATGGAGATTACGACAGTTAGCTACTCGTCGTGAAAATAACGACGGTTTGTACGACAGTTTTCACAACCGTCGCAATACGGCCTCGCGACGCACGTTTCCGCGACGGTATTAAAACTGTCGTACCTTACAAATTGCGACGGTTAAAACTGTCGTAATCTATCAAAATGAACCATCGCAATTTGCCAATTTTCTTGTAGTGTTTTATGAGAGTTTAGGTTTTTAAGAAATTGAAGTCGGAGATCCGGAAGGTCTCCAACGGTAAAAAAAACGCATAAAATTCTACATGCTGTCCGTCACGACTGTTTATGTTTTTGGTCGAAATTGTTTTGTACATAACTTTTGATCCATAAGTCCGTTTTGGCCCCGTTCGAAGCATTGGAAAGCTAATGAACAAGGCCATGATGACATCGAAAGCTTTGATGAGAATGAAATCATACATAGAAGAAGAAAAAGTCAAAAGAGAGTGATTCCCAACCATCTTTATTTGAGCCAGGATCTTTCAAATAGAATTGGATACTGCCATACCCCAAATTTTGACCCCTAGATTCCATTATCAATCTAGGTGCATCAATCATATGTTATCTAACTTAACCTCTTTGAAGTTTGGTCTTTGTCAAGATGCAGATGAATTAAGGTTTCACATTGTCAAAATCAAGGACCTTGTGGACTGATCAGTCAAGGTGTTGGATTGATCTTTCACAAAACAAGTCTTCATATCATCAAGAGTATCATATCTTGCCAAAAACAAGTTCTATTTGAGGTTGTTACCAAAAGAATAGGAGCAGTGTAGTGCAAAACCCTAATTAGGGTTTCTTATGGAAAAAGTCAATTGAAGTTTGACTTTTGACTTAAATGGTTTTTCAAGGCTTGAATCATGGTTCATGGTACTCCTATGACTTATTAAATTCTCCTCAATAAGTTTGAAAGGCTCAAAGAACCTAGAACACTGAGGATCGATCCTGAAGATTTCAACTGTTCGGTTCGTCTGTCTGGAAAGTCAACTCTTTGACTTTTAGGGTTTTGACCCCAAATTGAAGCAAGCAAGTTTTCCAACATAACTTTGTTCCTAACTAGTGATTTTTGTGGATATTTAATCAAGGATTGATGGATAACTTGCAAATTAAGAAACTAGGGTTCATGAAAAAACCCTAATTTTAAGCCAACTTGAAATGATCATAACTTCTTAACCACACATCCAAATGGAGTGGTTCAAAGCTTGTTCGAAAGCTCTTGAGGAGTCCTACAAAAGTGTCCTATATGGTTGAGGTCCAAAAATGAATGTATTTTGAGTTATGTGCTCATCAATTTGTGAAGAATTTCAACGCTTAGAAAATTTCCTTGTTTCTTGACTTGTAAGTCAGCTTCTGCGACAAACTTCATGAGAATTTTTGACATAGTTCCCTTTGGAATTTGAGCTTTGGCCAAACATAAAAGTTGTAGGTCATATTTGGGGATTTTTAAAAAGTAGAAAATCATTTTCTCAGCCTTTATGGTTAGGGAGAATCAAAGGAGGTAAGTTGAAGGTTTGTCATGTCAGAAAATCAAGTACAACTCTTGCCAATGGATACGTAAACCAGCCAAATCCCTCCTAACCACTTAGTTAGATCGTATTCTGATGTTTAGAGGTTTAGTTAATGATAGTACAAGAAGGTACCACAAGCAAAAACCATAACTTTGGTTAATGAATTGTTTATTCAAAGAAAGTACAACCAAGTAGCCATGAAAGAGAAACTTTGTGCAAAACCTGTTGCAACTCAGTTGCTGCATCAGATGCAAGTACCTTTTCATTTCATACCAAATATTTACAGGTTGTTAGTGATGATGAAATGCATTAGAAACTCGTTCTTGCTCAGAAACAAAATCACAAGTGGGATTTGCTCACTTTTCCCTCCAAAAAGGCAAAAAAAACTTTGCAAAATGATATGAACTGCCCATACTACTTACTCTCTAACCTTTCCTATAAATAGGAAAATCTTATCACATACAAACCACACCAGATTGATCTAGAAACCAGGAAAAAAATCTCTCATTCCTCTGATCATAACCTTCTTGCAAATTGTGAACTTGTTCTCTTGTAGCACAAAAACTGTCTATGCAAAAACTTTGTCCAAACCTTTTCCAGCCATCAAACATTTCCACCAACACTTAAAACACATCAAAAATGAAGTATTGAAGCTGTTCAAACACTCACCTTCACCAGAAAACACCTCATTCAAAAAGTCAACTGTCAATGCAAGATAGTTTGACTTTTTGCATCTTTGAAGCAAAAACTCTGTCCACTTCATTTCCAGCTACTCTAACCCTTCAAACACCTTACATATAAGTTATTTGAGCTATCCAAATCATTACCACACTCCTTTAACACCATTTCAGAAGTTTTCCCTTGGAAGTTCTTGGTCATTCCTAGCAAAAACCATCATTCTGTCAAAGCAGTCACTTGGAGGGAATTTGGACCACTTGAATAGCTTATTTGGAACATCTTGAGGCAGTTTAAATCATCACCTCTCAACTGGAATTCTTGATCTGTGCATTTTCTTAAGGAGGCTACAAGAGGTAAGTATTCATAACTAGCTACATTTAGAATCATACAAGTTTTTGATGTGCGTTGAGTATGGACATGTTTAATATCTGTTATAGGTCATGTTTGAACCTTGGTTTGCTCTTAAACTTGTATGATTGTGACTGTCTCATTGGTTTTGCTTGCTAGTTTACTTAAAATTTCTTTTCTATAAGCAACATTGTGTTTTTGTTTAAGAATAGGTGCTAGATGTTTGTAAACATCATTTACATGTTATATGTATTGTGTTGAATCACTTAATTGTTATTGAAATGTTGCATTTATGTCTGTCACAATGTTCTTGCTCAAACTTGGCATTTTGGTCACTTCATGTGCTATCTATTGTTTAAACTCATCTCTTGGTGTGTTATGTTTGTAAGCATCATTTATATGTTCCATATGGTGTGTTTGATCATTTGTTTGCTGCTGAAACCATGTGCATTTGACTGTCAACATGTTATTGCACATAACATGTCATTTTTGATGTTGCTATCGAATTTTCCATATGATGCATGATCTGTGAAAACTATCACTACCATTGAGTTCTTTGTGAAAAAATACACAATTTCATTTTTTATTTCACTCAATTTGGTTGAGTTTTGAGCAAGTTATGATTGCTTTTGCAAATCTGCCTAGACTAGGTCCAAGTTGCCCAAGTTTTTGCCTTGCCTTGCCTATTTTGACACCCAATTTTCCAAAGTGCATAAATTCTTTAATTGTTATTATTTTGATTCCATTATTTTTGAAAAATGCTCCTTGATATGTCTAGTTTCAATGTGTGAAGAAAGAATTCAAGAATTGTTATTTTTGAAACACTTTGACCCACTTGAAAGGCATGACCTTTTGGGTTTTTACTTGTTTTCATGAGTTTATTTGACTTAGTACTTGATTTTTCTTGTATGATTGATCTTGTTTGAATCACTTTTGTATGTTTAACATGTTTATGTGTTTGAAAACATTTGGTTCTTTGCTTTACCATGCTTATTCTTGCCTTTGTAAATGCATGAATATGAAAACCATGCCTTGAAACTTTTTGTTGATTTGTGATATGCTTCTTGATATTTTAACCTCTTGAACATGATACCTTAACCTCATCTTACTTGTTTATGTGCCTTTTTAGAATCATAACATGTTTAGGGTTTGATTCTTGCCTTTGTAAATGCATGAATGTGAATGTATGACTTGGAACTTCTCTGTGAATCCTTATGTGTTTCTTGATGTTGTAACCTCACGAACATGATCCTTAACACCCCCTACCTTACCTTACTTGTTTATGTGTCTTGGTAGAACCATAATATGTTTAAGATTGATTCTTGCTTTGAAAGATACTATGAATCTTGTTTACCTTCCCTTATGTAAAGTTTGAACCCATGCTTGAACTGTTGTTACTCTTCTTGCTTGTCCATGATTGATTGTTATCAATATGCCTTGAAAATTATTAAATGTTGTTAAATTTATCTTTTTTTGATTCATATACCATGTTTGACTCAAGTTGTAACTTGTATGCATGAGTTTTGTTTGTTTATCATTGATGAACTTGTTGTTGTTACACATGTTTCATACTTGCTCTTGTTGGTTTGTTACCTTCATGATCTTTAAACACTGTTATGTTAAGTGAAAAACCTTGGTTTTTACCATGCTTGTTGTATATCAAGTTGATAATATCTTATTTCTACTTATCTTTGTCAAGATTGATTCATATGGGATGGAACTTGTTAGTTCCCATCAAGTTGTTTTGTTATCATTCTTGTTTCATGTTGTTACATGTTTGCCTTAATCTTTCTTGGTTGTTACCATGACTTCTATATCTTTATCATATTTGAATGAATGCTTATATGTGCTTTAAATTTGCTAAGTTCTCCCCAAGAGATGAAACTTGTTAGTTCCCATCCAGTTGTCTTGTTATTCCCTTATTATAAAGGAAAGTCTCTCTATTGACTTCACAGTCATAGATAGCTCATTACCCATCCCTTTGACTTGGTTAAGTCATTAGGTCCTTTAACTTAGTTAAGTTATAACCTATATCCATTAGACTTTGCTTTAAGTATAAATACCTACCCCTTGTTAGGAGTATTCTTCAATTATAACTTTAATATAGAGTTTGTTAACTCTATGTAAAGATCGTTGTCATGATTACTTACTCCCATCTTGGCTTTTGTCAAAGTCAATCCCCTTGAGTGTTAAACTTAGATCTAGAGAGTTTTGTCAAACTCTACAAATATTGTTATGTTTGTTCCCCCTTGGAGTCTTGACCATAGTCAAATATTCCTTATCCCTAGTTAGGTAAACTACGGTCACTCTGATTCCATCCTAGTCAGGATACGTAGGCATAAGATGTGATATCTTCGCGAGAAAACATAGAACTATCCTTAGGTCTTTACCTTAAACTTTACCTTAACCTTAATCATATAACCCTAGCAAAAAAACTGAGATAACTTAGCATACACACACACACACACACACACAAAAGGTTCATGTAGAGTACTATAGATGTCTAGGATGTGAGATACCTACCCTAGGCATAACCAACCCCCGATCCCTGAATCTTTAGTTGTGTTGTTACATAGCGCACTTAGGGTTTTCTTTCGATCTTTACCTTCTCCTAAACAAAGTACTTCTTGACAACGTCTATATTCACGGGGCGAGTGATCTCCTCTCCATCCATTGTTGCTAACATCAAAGCGCCTCCTGTCAAAACCCTTTTTACTACGTATGGTCCATCATAATTCGGGGCCCATTTCCCTCTGACGTCAGTGAGGAAGGATTGGATCTTTTTGAGTACAAGGTCACCTTCCTTGAATACCCGGGGTCGAACCTTCTTGTCGAATGCTTTCTTCATCTTCTGCTGATACAACTGCCCATGGCATAGCACGGCCATCCTTTTTTCTTCGATTAAATTCAACTGATCATATCTGTTCTGGCACCATTCAGCTTCTGATAATTTTGCCTCTACCAAAACTCTCATAGAAGGAATCTCAACTTCTATTGGGAGTACTGCTTCCATACCGTAGACAAGTGAAAATGGAGTTGCCCCTGTCGATGTGCGTACCATCGTACGATATCCATGTAAGGCGAATGGGAGCATTTCGTGCCAATCTTTGTAAGTAACGACCATCTTCTGAATGATCTTCTTGATATTTTTGTTGGCGGCTTCGACAACCCCGTTCATCTTTGGTCTGTAAGGGGAAGAGGTATGATGCTTAATCTTGAATTCTTCACACAACTCTTTCATCATCTTGTTATTCAAATTGGAACCATTGTCGGTAATAATTCTGCTTGGCACACCATATCGGCAAATGAGCTGATTCTTGATAAACTTGACAACCACATGTCGGGTTACATTAGCGTAGGAAGCCGCCTCGACCCACTTGATAAAATAATCAATGGCTACCAAGATGAATCGGTGTCCATTAGATGCTTTCGGCTCTATCATTCCAATCATATCAATTCCCCACATAGAGAACGGCCACGGGGATGAGATAACATTCAACGAAGTCGGAGGCACGTGAATTCTATCTGCGTAAATCTGGCACTTGTGACATTTTCTAGCAAACTTGTAACAATCTGATTCCATAGTGATCCAATAATATCCAGCCCTTAAAAGCTTCTTAGCCATGGCATGTCCGTTGGCATGAGTGCCAAAAGATCCTTCGTGAATTTCTGACATTAACATATCCACTTCTTGTTTGTCAACACATCTCAGCAAGACCATGTCAAAATTCCGTTTGTACAACACATTGTTACTCAGGAGAAAATTTCCAGCCAACCTTCTCAAAGTTTTCTTATCTTTGTTGGAAGCTCCCAAAGGATATTCTTGAGTTCTAAGAAACACTTCGATGTCATGGTACCAGGGTTTTCCATCTTCAACTTCTTCAACAGCAAAGATGTAGGCAGGTCTATCAAGACGTTTTACTTCAATCCGAGGGCACTCGTTCCAAAAGTTTACCACAATCATCGAGGCCAAAGTTGCCAACGCGTCTGCCATTCTGTTCTCATCACAAGGGATATGATGAAACTCAACCCTATCAAAGAACGGTAACAGTCTTCTAGCATAATCCCTGTATGGGACCAAATTATCATGTCGAGTTATCCATTCTCCAGTAATTTGGTTGATTACTACTGCAGAATCACCAAACACATCTAAATTCTTAATTCTCAAGTCAATTGCTTCTTCGAGACCCATAATACATGCCTCGTACTCAACTTCATTATTAGTACACTGGAATGCTAATCTGGAGGTAAATGGGAAATGGGTCCCTTGGGGAGTCACAATAACGGCACCTATCCCTTTTCCATGAGCATTGACAGCTCCATCAAAGATTAAACCCCACTGAGAACCTGGCTCTGGTCCTTCACCATGTACGGGTTCTTCACAATCTTTCATCTTTAAGAACATAACATCTTCATCAGGAAAGTCATCGTTAGAGGGTTGATGATCCAAAATGGGCTGGTGAGCCAGATGATCAGCCAAAACACTTTCTCTAACAGCTTTCTGAGTATGGTACTCGACATCATACTCGGACAATAACATCTGCCATCTAGCAATTCTCCCAGTCAAAGCGGGCTTCTCAAAAATATACTTGATAGGATCCATCTTCGAAACCAACCAAGTAGTGTGGTTCAACATATACTGGCGCAAACGCTTGGCGGCCCATGCTAGAGCGCAACAAGTCTTCTCTAACATAGTGTACCTGGTTTCACAATCAGTAAATTTCTTGCTCAGGTAATGAGTGACATGATCTTGCCTGTTTCATCTCGCTGACCGAGTACACAACCCATTGAATCTTCTAAAACAGTCAAATACATAATCAAAGGTCGTCCTTCAACTGGCGGTATCAGGATAGGCGGTTCGAGCAAATACTCTTTGATACTATCAAAATCCTTTTGACAATCTTCAGTCCAAACGTACCCTTGTTCTTTCCTCAAGAGCTTGAAAATAGGTTTACATGTAGCAGTCATGTTGGATATAAACCTGGAGATGTAATTCAAACGTCCTAAAAATCCTCTGACTTGTTTCTCAGTGGCGGGAGCTGGCATTTCCCGGATAGCTTTCACTTTGTCAGGGTCCACTTCAATCCCTCTTCGGCTGACAATAAAACCCAATAGTTTCCCTGATCATACTCCAAATGTGCACTTGTTGGGGTTCAGACGAAGCTTGTATTCCCTCAAACGACCAAACAGCTTAGCCAGGTGTTTAACATGATCATCTTCGGTCTTCGACTTAGCTATCATATCATCCACATATACCTCGATCTCTCTGTGCATCATATCGTGGAACAAAGTAGTCATAGCTCTCTGATATGTTGCCCCTGCATTCTTTAATCCAAATGGCATAACTTTGTAACAAAAGGTGCCCCAGGGTGTTATGAATGACGTCTTCTCTCTGTCCTTGGGAGCCATTCTAATCTGGTTGTAACCTGAAAAACCATCCATGAAGGAGAAAACCTCATATCTTGCAGTACTGTCCACCAAGATGTCAATATGAGGTAATGGGAAATCATCTTTTGGGCTGGCTTTATTCAAATCCCTGTAGTCTACACACATGCGAACTTTACCATCCTTCTTTGGAACGGGTATAATGTTAGATAACCATAGCGGGTACTCGGCAGTGACAAGGAAACCTGCATCAATTTGTTTATGTACCTCTTCCTTAATCTTTAGAGCCATGTCAGGTCGAGTCCTTCTGAGCTTCTGTTTTATCGGTGGACATTATGGCTTCAGAGGCAGACGGTGTTCAATTATAGCTGTGTCTAATCCAGGCATGTCTTGATACGACCAAGCAAACACATCGACAAATTCTCCAAGCAAATCAATCAGCTGTTTCTTCACATCGGGTTTGAGCAGAGCTCCAACTTTCACTTCTCTACGGATTTCTTCTGATCCCAAGTTGATTACTTCCACCGGCTCTAGATGAGGTTGGATAGCTTTTTCCTCTTTCTCAAGCAATCTGGAAATTTCTTCTGGGATATCATTCTCTTCGTCCTCAGCTTCGTACACAGGAAACTCAAAATCCGGAGAAGGTAGTGGATCATTATTCCCAGGTTGTAATTTATGTGGCAATCTGCGCAAGTGATGTGATTTTAAATAAGTTTTTGTAAAGTGGAAAGTGTGTGTACGCAAGATGCTACTTATTATTTTCCAACATCGTGAATAAGTATAAAAACACAAATGTAAATGAAAGCAGTTTATTGATGATAGCAAAACCAAAAAGGCGCGCCCAACAAAGTCACATTTGCCTTGGGCAGAGCAAAGGGAATTATTGGAAATAAGCCCTAACAAATGCAGTTTCGCCTTGGGCAGAGCGAAAATTTTTAAAACAAATGCTTTACTTAGATATATGAATGGCAGTAGGGGCTTCAACCGCACTCCAATTCTTGACTACAACGCCTGGGGTCACAAAGTCTGGGATGTCCACATCTGGATCTTCCTCGGTGACGGCATAAACTCCAAAGGTATAGTCAAATTCATCAGAAACATAGCCTGGATCTTCCATATAGGGCTCATAGTCTTTGTAAGGAATGGAGGACCTTGTAGAACCGTCTGATATGTAGCCCTCGAGTTTGTCCTCTGACACAACATTAATCTGAGGATGATGGACGATCCCTCCACTACGGAACACTTCACTGATCAGCGGAAACCCTTGATTCTTGGTGCCTTGTTGAGCAGAACTGCTGGTGAAACCGAGACCTTCTTTGTTTTTGTTTTCTGGCAAAGACAATACTTTTCCCCACATTGATTGATGACCACTGTTCACTACTCGCTGCGCTTCTTTAAATGATGACATGGATGCCTGAGATCTTTGGACACCTTCGCCCACAATAGACAAAGCTTGGAATTGCGTGCCAACTTCTTCTTCAGCCTCGACATATGAGAATGATGGCAAGTGACTCACCACCAAATCTCTTTCTCCACAAACCGTAACTATTTTCCCCTCGAAAACATATTTCAGCTTCTGATGCAGGGTAGAAGTAACTGCTCCAGCTTCATGTATCCATGGCCTCCCTATCAAACAGCTATAGGCGGCACGAATGTCCATGACCTGAAACGGGATCATGAAAGTCTGTAACCCGATAGTCATGGGCAAATCTACCTCACCAATTACCGTTTTCCTTGACCCATCGAAAGCTTTGACAATAAAGCGGCTTGGCCTCATCGGCGGTCCTTGGTATGACAGCTTAGATAAAGTAGTTTTAGGCATTACATTTAGAGACGATCCAGTATCAACCAGTACACTGGACAGAGAGTCGTTTCCACAGTTCACAAAAATATGTAGAGCCATGTTATGTTTCCTTCCTTCTTCCGGGAGATCGTCCTCATTGAAACCCAGATTATCACTCGAAGTAATACTGCCAATAATGTTATCAAATTGCTCCATAGTCACATCCTGCTCGACATAGGCTTGTTCCAAAATCTTCTGAAGTGCTTCTCTATGAGCCTCAGAACTCATCAGCAATTGTAGCACAGAAATCTTCGACGGGGTTTGCAGAAGCTGATCTGCAACCTTATACTCGCTTCTTTTGATCACTTTCAAACATTCATCAGAGTTGGATAAATTAGACCCACCATATTTCCCCACAGTTGGGTCTTTTGAGCTTGATGGTTCGAACAAAACCTCTTTTTCTTTCGGTGGCACAGTCGGGTAGACTCGACCGCTTCTTGTCACTCTACTGACATCTACAATATTGATTACTGAGGGTATAGTGGGCAAAGGTACTTCTTTCCCATCCTCCAACATAGTAGCGTTGTATCTGTAAGGGATGGCCTTACTAGAGGTATATGGGACAGGTCCAGGCACATTGATCACTAAAGGAGTAACGGTTGGTTTCCTGCTATTGTAAACAATCTCTATACGCTCCACTTCCTTAAAGTGGGGTACTATGACACAAACTTCTTCAGCCTCTTCATTTGAAACTTCTTGACCATCACTTTCCAAACAATCTTCAATCATATTGACAGAGGGCGAACCATGTGGAGGTAACGGATTCTTCTGTACATTAGGGTCGGAATCCCTAAAAGACAAGATTCCATTTTTTATGAGCCTCTGGACATCCATCTTCAAACCGAAACAACTCTCAATATCATGTCCTGGAGCACCCTGATGGTAAGGACAAAACTTGTCAGCTCTATAAGAAGGGGGGGATTCGTGGGAGCCGGAGGTGGAGCTCTCGTCTGAATATGACCCTTTTTAATCAAGGCGGGGAATAAATCAGCATATGTCATTGGGATCGGATCAAAATTTATTTTTCTGTATACACGACCTTGATTATTGGATGGCCGATTCTGCTGAGGGTACTGTGGACTTTGTTGAAATTGGGGTTGTTGAGCAACGGGAGACTGAGGTTGCTGATAGGGTTGCGGAGACTGTAGCTGATAAGCCGGAGCATTAAACACTGGCGACACCACCGCAACTTGGTGTGGTGGCATATATCTCCTTCTGAATTGTCCCTTCTGAATGGCATTAACACCTTGCTCCTTTTTCTTCACAAAGCTGCTCCCATACCTTTTAGGAGCACTCTCTTCTTTGGTCAGTCTTCCTTCACGAACACCTTCTAAACGCATTCCCATATTGACCATTTCAGTAAAGTCACTGGGTGCGCTGGCTACCATCTTCTTGTAAAAGAAAGGACCAAGGGTCTTCAGAAAAATCTTGGTCATCTCTTTTTCTTCTAATGGTGGTGTGACTTGTGCGGCCAACTCGCGCCAACGCTGAGCATATTCCTTGAAATTCTCCTTATCTTTCTGTGCCATTGCTCTCAACTGGTCTCGGTCGGGCGCCATGTCCACATTGTACTCTTACTGCTTGACAAAGGCTCCTCCCAGATCATTGAAAGTTCGAATCTTCATGCTATCCAACCCCATATACCACTTGAGTGCGGCGCCTGTCAAACTGTCTTGAAAGTAGTGAATGAGTAATTGATCATTATCTGTTTGGGCAGACATCTTCTTGGCGTACATAATGAGATGACTCTGAGGTCAGGTATTCCCTTTGTACTTTTCAAAATCAGGGACTTTGAACTTCGGTGGGACCTTAACGTTTGGAACCAAGCACAGCTCAGAAGCACTCTTACCAAATAAGTCCTTTCCACAAAGGGCCCTCAATTCCTTTTGTATTTCAGAAAACTGGTCTTGAAATCCGTCCATCTTCTCTTCTAAACCCACAGTTTCGGTTGGCGACCCATGTAAAATTGGTTCATCCAGAATATATGGGACAGCATTCACATGTGGGGATGCGGTAGTCATCACAGCAGAAACTACAGGAGCAGCTTGAACAGTGGTCACAACAAGGGTCTCAGACACAGGCGGACGGTAACCAGCCGGAGTGAAATAAGGAGGCATCCCCCACGGGAAACCTTGAGGCATACTGTAAGATACTTCAGCAACAGAAGACACCACTGGGATCGGTGTTGGTGTCACTTCGGATATGACAGTTCTGGGAACTTCTTGGTTATTGATCGAGATTTGATTGGACAAAGCTTCCACTAGGCCATTCAACTTCTCCAAACTTTCTTTCATACTTGCAACTTCATCACGGAGCACTCTGTTCTCTTGCTCTAGTTGATCCATCTTCTGGCGTTGACTAGCTCGAGTGTAGTACCGGTGATTCAGTTTGTTCTGCGGAGATGAAGCAAGAGTGAGACCCTGGAATGCAAACGATGCTATGCTTATGTAAAATGGAAATGAGTGTGAAACTTTCAAGAAACTCAAATTATTCTGGTATTGTAACCTTGGAAAAAAACTTATTTTATTTTGATGATCGAAGCATTATAAAATGGAGTACTCTTTTAAGAGTTTATTACATTGAATCAAAAACAAAAGAGAAACTTGGAGCTCTACTTCTTATGCTCCTTCTGCGCGCGAAGTTCTCCCTCTAGATGACTGATGCGCTCTTGCAACTCGGCCTTCTCTCCGATGAGTCGGTCGACACACTCTTTCCAAGCTTCAGTATCTGGGGGAAGATCATCACTGGTGACAGCACTTAAAGAGGTATGATAGGAAAATAAATCTTCTCGCGCCTTCCTTTTCCTCGCGCGTTCAACTTCTGGCAGCCTCTGGGGCTTTTCTTTCTCTACCTTGAGTATAAAAAACTTGTTCTTCCAAGCAGCTTTCAATTTTCGAGCTTCATCCAAAACAGCCTTCAATTGATCTACTTCGCTCACGTCAAACCAATCTGGGTCGTGGAAGGCCAATACCATAGGTTCGTGGAAAGGGAACGACATCTTGAGGTCGAGAGCTCTTGCTCGCACCCAATATAGGTATTCTTCAGAGACAGTGCAATTGGGGTATCCTAAAGCAGCTTTTCCTTCTTTATTGATGTATTCCCATGAGTAAATTATGACGGTCTTCAGGTCTGGGTCTTCTCCTTCTTTGAGAAAGATTCCTTCTAACAGAGTCTGGTCGGGTACTTCAATCATGGGATGCCCAAATTGAAGACGGGCCAGAGCGGGATTGTAACTTATGCATCCTTCTCTCGCAATGAGCGGTATGTTAGTAAATCCTCCGATGTTATGGATCATACATATACCTCCATAGGTGGGGTCATACCACACAATGTCAGAGTGAGTAAGGGCCATAACTATCTCAGACCAACGGGGTGATTCCTCCTCCTCCCAAATAGACGGGTGCCGAGTCAGACGGGCGATGAACCATGAATACAACAGAGCGGTGCAACAGGTGATATGTCCTCCTCCTTCAGCATTCTTCGAGTGGATTGAAAAGTATGTGTCAGCGAGTAAAGTGGGAACGGGATTCTTGAGTATGAACAGTTTAATTGCATCCATGTCAACAAAATCATCGATCTTTGGGAACCGGAAAATCCCATAAACCAATAGAGCAAAGGTGGCTTCCATGATAAGGACTTCCTTTCTTTCAGCATGGTAGCGAACTTTTTCAATCAAAAAGTCAACAGGGAATCCAAGGACTCCTTCCTTGGTGGTTAGATGTGCTTGCACATCGGCCAAACTGAGATGAGTGGCATTGACAATTTCTTGATGACTGGGTGTGTCTTCCTGACCGGTGAATATGGGTCGGGCCGTTACAGGCATCCTCAGGAAATCAGAATACTCTTCCAATGTCGGCATCAACTGGTAATCTGGAAAAGTGAAGCAGTGGTACAACGGATCGTAAAATTGAACGAGGGTCTCCAACAACCCTTCCTTCATCTTGAGTTCGAGGAAACGGGAGACTTCTCCGTATTCTGCTGCGAAGGCGTAACGATTCCTGATGAGGTCTGCTAGCTCTCTCAAGCTTTCAATGTTAGGACTCTGGAAAGTGTACTCCAATACTTCTCTTTTAAAATCCATGGTTACAATACCTGAGAAATAAATTTGAGTTTCTTGAGTAAAGAGAGGAATGTAATGCAATATGAGTAGGACTTCATGGGATCCTAGCTGTTTATAATCATTGTAGCAAAAGAAAACGTTTTTTTTATTAACTTCGGAACGGAATACAAATAATTGCTTTTAAGAGTCCCAAATAAAAGCTAAATAAAAGCCAATAAAGACACTAAAGAAGTTTCAAGTTCTGCTGCTTGAGCTGCTTCTCTAGTTGCGTCTTCTCACGGATAAGGTTGTCCACGATCAATTTCCAAATAGTGCATTGTGGGTCGGAGAAAAATAAATCCTCCATGACCTTCCTCTTCTTGCAGGGGAGTAACTCCTCATCCTTTAATTGTAGCTGCTTCCGGAGTTCCTATTTCTCTTTTTGGAGTTTGTCGATCTCTGCAACAGACACTAGATACTTGTTCTTCCATGACTCTAACTCTTGTCGTAACTTCTTCATAGCAACCTCTGACTTCTCAGTTTCAGACATAATGACATAGGTGGGCTCCCTTCTTGGAGGCATAGGGTCTTGACGAGAGTAAGGCATCCTTAACTTGGTCGCCCTGTCTCTTACCCACTGGAGATACGGTTCTAGCGACACACAATTAGGCTTTCCTAGACTTCTCTTCCCCTTTTTGTGTACACTACGCCATGCATTTAGAATCTTTCCTCGGAGTTCCATATCATTTTTGAAGAATATACCCTCTACTTGAACACTCTTGGGGGGTTCCTTCAATGGGTATCCCAACTGTCGACGAGCTAAAACAGGATTGTAGCTAATTCCTCCATCAAAGCTAAGCAATGGTACATTAGCAAAGTCACCACAACTATCAATGATTAATACTCCATCATACACTCGGTTGTACCAATCAATGTCAGAATGGGTCAATGCCATAATTCTTGGAGACCAAAGCTCTTTGCCAATATTTGTAAAAGAGCTAGACTTCGGCAAGTGCGAAATAAACCACTTGTAGAGTAAAGGTACACAGCAAGTAATCATCCCTCCACCACGAAGGCTTCGGAGGTGTATAGAGTGGTATGCATTTCCCAACAGAGTTGGCACTGGGTTTTTCTTCATAAAGATCTTGAATGCTTTGAGATCGATGAAACCTTCAAAACTCGGAAATAAAAACAACCCATAAACCAGCAAAGCAAAAATTGCCTCAAACAGAGCCTTATTAGAATAATCCGCATAGAATGAAGCCTTCTCGATTAGGAAACCTGTCTTTAAACCAAGAACTCCACCCTTAGTAACTAGGTTGGCTTTGACGTCAGATACCTTCAAACAGAGGGTTTTAGCAATTTCTTTCTCGTCGGGGTCCCTTTCCAAGAAGGGAAAAGGAAGTTCTTCTAGGACAGGTAGACCAACCAAAAAGGAATACTCTTCCAATGTAGGTAACAGCTGAAAGTCTGGGAAGGTGAAACAATGGTAGAGAGGATCATAGAACTGTAGTAGAGTGGCAAGAAGCCCTTCATTCACTGAGCAACCCAACAAAGATATCAGCTTCCCATATTTGTTCTTGAATTCCTCTTGATCTTTGATGAAACCCCACAACTTCTTTAGGTCATCCAATTTGGGACTCTTAAAAGTATATTTCACAGTATGTCTTTCATTTGAAGTCATAGTGACCTACAATGTTCATAAATGAAGGTAAATCCCATGAAGTCCCATGCAGAATGATGCTATATGAATGCAGCAAACACAAGTATTCACATAAGGACACAAAGATAAACAAACAAAGGGGCACCCTAGGTTTGCAACGAGCATGGAGTAAAGGGTATACCCATCCCCAAAGGTTTAAGGACTAAAGGTTGTTTGTACCTGCAGAACGAGGTCCTAAAGGGACTCAAAGTCATTAGCCCATCTTTCGGATGTTATCAATTTCCCAATTACTCGAGGATTAATAATATTCTGAAGAGAACTTCTTTTGAGTGTAGCTTCGCGTAGCACTATTTCGGAATTACTCCCTCATAGTCTCGCACTACATCCTAATAAAGGCCAAAGTTGGGTTAAGGTAACTACGGTCCTCAATATCATAGGCTCCAAGGTCGAAAATAGCAAGTGTCTTCACGATTACTCGTTCAACAGTACTACCTCGAGAGGGCCTCAATTGAGTGGGATTCTCGATTCAACTTAGTCGGGATTCAACTCCCTATAAGCCTCCTCGACTATATCATCATCCTATCTTAATTTCTCTCAAGTTCGGGTGTAGAACTTTATCTCACCACTCAAAGACAATAATCCCAAAAGAAATACAAGAGAAAGCATATAAACAATTAATCAAGTAGGCAGATATATAAAGTAGTAAACAAATAAAATAAGATAGGGAAACCCACTAGAGAGGTCCCCAGTGAAGTCGCCATTTCTGTCGCGGTGAAATTTTGATACCAAACTATTGATTAGTTTGAATCGTTAATTCAATTTGCAACCGATCTTTGATTTGTCCAAAGGAAGGGATAAATATCGAAATTTCCACAATGCAATGCAAATGCAAGGTTTAGATTATTTAGGTTCGGGGGTTGGTTAAACTTAGGGAAGGTACTAGCATCCTAAGTTTCTGTAGTACTCTACAGGAACCTCTTGTTTTATATTTGTTATTTGCTATGTGTTTATCTGCTTAAGGGATTAGAGACCCTAATGGTTTATTTCTAAGTATACTCGATAAGATGTCGCATCTTATGCCTACATATCCTTACGGGAGTGGAATCAGAGTACTTGTAGTTCCCCTAAAGGGTTAGAGGAGCTCTTTGACTGTGGTCAAAGTTCCTACGGGTTTAGGGTAGTTGTTTTGATTGGGTTTAGGAGAAGAGATGAGTCTTCATGTTAAGGGAGATGTAACCACCACAAGTGTAAAGGGGGTTGTAGGAAAATAGTCTTTGCAGCGTCTTAAGAAAAGGGCTTAAGTACTCGGATTGTTTGACGAGTATGCCTTTATCACTCTTAAGGCAAAGTCCCTACATGTTTGATTGTATTGTTGTGGGGGTGGAGATTATATCTCACTTAAGATGATTAACATCTACTCTCTAATGTGTTTGAAAAAATTGTATAGTGTTGTTTGTTTGTCTAAGTTGTAGAGATAATGGTCCTTCCTATGGAGTAGGATCTATCTTAAGCGATCAACTTGAATGGAATCAAGGATCGTGGGGAAATGATGCAAATGACGTGCACTACACACAAGTGTTGACTCATGTGTAGGTTTTTCCTTTGGACGAAATGCGATGCGATAATGTAATGCTGTAATGTAAATTGCGATGAATAAGTTGCAGAAATGTAAACCATACACATACGCATGAAAGCGCTGAGGTGTGTGAGAGTGGAAGTGTCGTGGGGTGCATGATTAGATTGAGTTTTACGAAGTTGATTGATTTTAATGGCGATTGATTGATTTTAGACGGGATTATTTTAAGCGAGCAGTTATTTTTAGATGCGATCAAACCACAAATTAGAGATTTCAAATAAAAGCTACAATGATTTTAATTTATTATAAAACTTAAGTGAAATGATTTATTTAAAATTAATGACTACTGTAATACCCCAAATTTTACCCTTTCTTTTTTATTTTTATTTCAAATTCTTATTAACTTAATAAATTAACCTTTTTTTTTTTTAAATCTTGTTTTTTTTAACTAATAATAATTTAATTAAATTTTTTTTATAACTTTACTAATGTTTTTTATTAACTTTTTTTTTCTATTTAGTTTATTTATTTAAATCAGTTTAAGCTCTTCTTACTAACTTTTAGAATTTAGATTAAAATTTAACTTTTTTTTTTTTCTTTTCTTTAAGAGTAAATTTTTTTTTTTTTTTTAACCTTTTTTAAATTAATTTCTAACACATTTTTTAATCAAATTCTAATACCTTTTTTAAAATAAAAATCTAACTTGTTTTTAAAATTAAATCTTTTTTCTAACTTTTTTTAAATCTTTTTTCTAACTCCTCTTTAAAGTTAAATCTTTTTCTAACTTTTTAAAATTAAATCTTTTTTCTAACTCCTCTTTAAAGTTAAATCTTTTTCTAACTTTTTAAAATTAAAACTTTTTTTCTAACTCTTTAAAGTTAAATCTTTTTCTAACTTTTTAAAATTAAAACTTTTTTTCTAACTCTTTAAAGTTAAATCTTTTTCTAACTTTTTAAAATTAAAACTTTTTTTCTAACTCTTTAAAGTTAAATCTTTTTCTAACTTTTTAAAATTAAAACTTTTTTTCTAACTTTTTTAAAGCTAAATCTTTTTTTTCTAACTTTTTAAAATTAAAACTTTTTTTCTAACTTTTTTAAAGCTAAATCTTTTTTTTCTAACTTTTTTAAAGTTAAATCTTTTTTTCTATTTTTTTTAAAAAAATCAAATCTTTTTTCTAACTATTTTAAAAGTTAAATCCTTTTTTTTCTACCTTTTAAAGTTAAATCTTTTTTCTAACTTTTTTAAAGTTAAATCTTTTTTCTAACTTTTTTAAAGTTAAATCTTTTTTTCTAACTCTTTTTAAAAATTAAATCTTTTTTTCTCTAACTTCTTTTTAAAATTAAAATTTTTTTTTCTTTAACTTCTTTTTAAAATTAAATCTTTTTTTTCTAACTATTTTAAAAATTAAATCTAACCTTTTTTTTATAAATTAAATCTATCCTTTTTTTTTTAAATTAAGATCTAAATTCCTTTTAAAATTTAATTCTAACAGTTTTTAAAATAATTCTAACATTTTTTAAAACCAACATTCAAATATTTTTTTTATTTTAAAATTCTAACTCAGTTTTTTTAAACTTAAAACTCTAATTTTTATTTAACTTGAAACTCTTATTTTCTTTGCTAACTTTTAAATTTAAATCCCAACAATTTTTTAATCAAATCCAATCCCAATGAATTCCAGATCAAATCAATCAGATCATATCATCATCATAAGAAAATCAGCATCACCATCATTGAATCAAATCTGAAATCATCATAAAAATCTACTCAAATCAAATCCGAGATTGAAAAAGATTGAGATATTCAAATTAAATCTGAGATTAAAAAAGATTTAAAAATCAAGTATAAAGGGGACGGAAATCATAACAAGAAGGGAGAGAACTTTTTTCGTAAAATCCAAGCAAACTCCGTCAAAAATCCTCTAGCCTCAGGACAAAGCATCATCGGCCATCATCATTCCGTAAGGATCAAAAAATATAATTACAATTTTTGTGTTGCTTTTCATGTTTTTCAGGAAAAAGAGATGAAGAAGACAAATCGGCGGCCATGCAAAAGAAGAAGAAGATAACATCCGTGAGAGGCAAACAAGAAGGAGAGGAACACACGCAAACTCAGAGAGCAGAGAGAAGAAGAGTGATGACCGGCCCCACCCTCTTTTTTATTATTTATTGTTTTTCCATTTGTTATTTTATTTTGTTCATCTTTTTTAAAAAAAAATCAAGAAGGCCCTTTCTTTTTTATAACCAAAAACCTTTTTCAAATTAATTAAAACTCTTTTTAAATAAAATAATCAAATGTTTTTTTCAAATAATAAAACTTTTTTATAACTTTAAAGTAAAACGTGTTTTTAACTAACATTAAGATTTTTTAAATTAAACCAATTGTTTTTTAATGATTAAATCTTTTTTTCAAAATATTATCACTAAAACTCTTTTTTAGAATAATTAACCAAACTTTCACTTTTCTATTAATAAATTTTTTTTAAAACTCAAAACTCTTTAAATTAAAATTAATCTCTCTTTTCACAAATTTAAATCCTTGGTTAAAAAGACCATAAAAGTCCTCCAAAATTCATACGGTTTGTTTCTCGTTCAATTTTGATTTCGTTTTCGTCTAACCCCACATACTGACATTTTTGTTTGTTTTGTTTCTTGCAGCTATTATGTTCAATTTGAAACTTATTTTCGGTTTTATATTTAGCTATTATAATTGTAACTGCTTATGGGATGTAATTTTGCGAGACAATTGTCGCATTTATCTTTCCGCACTTTATGTTTTGCCATTGTATGTTTATCGCGTCTTTACCAATAATTTCACTCCTCCGAAGGAATTAGGTCTAGCCGTTTGACCGCCGTGTCAATAGTCCTCAACCTCAAAACTACACCCTTACAAACCCTAATTTTCCATAAATGTCTCGCCGCAGACAAAGTTACCATTTTACCCCTAGCACTAGGTCAAAGAGCCGTCGTGCTCATTTTAGGGTTTCCCGCCGTGGAATCCCTAATTTAACCCTAATTACAACTTAACAATTCAACGTAGAGATTTGGAGTTTTTACACTCCACGTAAGCGTGTCCTTAAGATGCGTTTATTCCCCTTGAGACCTTGACCACGGTCAAGAAGTTTCTAACCTCCCTATTGAGGGGAACTACGATTACTCTGATTCTACTCCCGTAAGGATACGTAGGCACAAGATGCGATGTCTTGCCGAGTAAACTTAGAATTAACCCCTTAGGTCTCTTTTCTCACTTTTAATCCTTTGTGCATATACCTTAAGCAAATAAATAAAGCAAATAGTAAACATCTGAACAAAAGGTTCCTGTAGAGTACTACAGAAGTTTAGGGTGCTAATACCTTCCCTAAATTTAACCAACCCCCGAACCCTAGATCTCTCCCCGCATTGTGTTTACGATGCAAAATAGGTTTTCCCTCTTTTGACCTTTTCCTTCGGATAAATCAAAGAGCGGTTGTGAATTGAATTGCGATTCAAACTCATTAATAGTTTGTGATCCTATTTCCACCGCAACAGAAAATGGCGACTTCACTGGGGACTTTCTAAACTTTTGAGGGTTATCCCTAATTTGTTCATATTTATTACTATCTGTGTTATTATTCATTTGCATGTATATATTTGTGCTTTGATTGTGGGACTGTTCCTTGTGCTGTGAGATAAGTCCTACGCCCGGACTAGTGACATTATTATAGGATGATGATATATTCGATGAGGCTTATAGGGAGTGAATCCCGACCAAGCTGATTCGAGAATCACCGCTCAGTTGAGACCTTTTCGAAAATGGTTCGGTTGAACGAGTAATCGCGAAAACTTTTTCCATGGTCGATTGGAGTCTGTGATATTGAGGACCGTAGTACCTTAACACCACCTTGGCCTTATTTAGGACATAGTGCGGGAACTATGTGGGAGTAGTCCTACAACGGTTGCTACGCGATACTACACTCAAAAGAGGTTCTCTTGAGAATATTATTAATCCCTGAGTCAGTCGGAAGGTTGATAATATCCGAAAGATGGGCTGATGACTTTGGGCACTTTTTAGAACCTTGTTCTGCAGGTACAACTAACCTATAGTACACTCCTTTTGGGATGGGTAGACCTTGACTCCGCTCACGTTCCTTTAACCTAGGACTTTGTGTGTTTTCATGCATTGCATCCATGAAGCATCTCATTGCATTGTATTTCATGGAGCTCAAACATCATTTATGGATATCGCGGGATACCATAAATAAATAAAAAATAAGATGGAAAAAACAAGAAAAAGATTTCCTTGGTACCCCACGACATTCGTAAATGTTTGAATTCCATGAAATCTTCATTTACATTCACATTTTAGCATCATACTTTTGCATTGCATGTGTCTCCCGATTTCTCATACTCGGTTCTCTCACACTCCAGTTTTGTCACCCTGAATTCTCTGCATCAATACGACCCTTCAAAAGAATGGAAGATAAAAACCAAGAGATCAACCGTGTCAGCCATGAATTTGAAGATCTTCGAGGAAGTGTAGGGCAGATTTTGGAGATGTTACGAGCTCTTAGTGTGAAGGTGGATGCTCAGTCTACTGTTGTTTCTAAGACTAATACCGTTATGGAACCTCAACCAGCTGTTACTGTCAAGAATGTACCTCCTCACGGTCTTCAATCCGGTTTGGTGCCTCCTAGTGCTCAACCAGTTCGACGAGCTACCCCTCCAAAGTGCAAAACTCCTAACTCCGACCATGGTAAAGGACCTGCACGTTCGAGGAACCGCAAAAAGGCTACTCCTCAACCTTTACAATATCAGCAGAGTTATATTCAAGGTTATCCGTTTCTATATGTTCAACAACCCTATGTAGCTACTGTTGCACCTCCTTTCGATCAACAGTTTCCTACATGCCAGCCTGTACAGTCAACTCCGGTATATCAAGCACCGATTCATCAACAACCTTCCGGTTATCCGCCCATGCAAGTTCCTGTCGACAGTCAACGAGTGCCCAACGCTCCTGTTCACCAACAATCACAGAATCAGGTTCCTTATCCCCGTAAGAGGCAGTATAAGCCTTGTCCTCCAATTCCGATAACTTTCACTGAGTTATACCCCCATTTAGTACAACAAGGTCTGATTACCACCAGTGCTTTGGGTCCTCCACCTAATCCATTACCTGCAAGTTACAACGCTACCGCTCATTGTTTATTTCATGAGGGTGCGCCCGGCCATGATCTAGAGAATTGCTATGCTCTTAAGAAAGTTGTCAGAAATTTGCTAGAAACGAAGAAGTTGTCTTTTGGCGATGCTCAGCTGAAGATCGAGACTCCTCTCGGGGTCCCTCACTTGTCAAGTGCGAATTCTGCAAAGCATGCTACGCCTGTGGCAAATCAGCCGAATCCAGTAATTATTCGAAGGCCTAGCTCGCTTCATTTCAGTAACCCTCAAGGTGATATGACCGGGATCAACAAAGAATCTGGGAAAGTTATTTTGAAGCAACGACTGAAAACTGTTGAAGATGTGACCAGCGTAACTGGGGCAAGCCATGACGACTCACAGTGATCATGAACCAGACGTCCTTTCCATTGAGGCTCCGCCAAAGGAAACTGTTACTCTTGAATGCAAGATTTCATAAACATTTAGAAGGATTTTTCCGACAGTTCATTTGTTTATTTATATGCATTTCTCTTTGATTAAGCATATTTAGCATGCATGAACTTGTTTATCTTTGATTAATTAATGCAACGCATATGTTTGTCTTGAATAAATCCATTCGCTTCACTCATTCAAAAACGTTTTCATAAATTATAATGCCAACTTTACCCGATCTCTTGTTCTGATGGAGAATTGGGGGGAGGATGACGAACCCAAAACGTCAGATTTCTTGTCGTATGCTTTCGATTGAAACCCGCTGATGATGTAAGGCATTGTTTCAAATCCCAAACACTGGAGATATAAGGATGTTAATCCCTAGTCAACCCTTTGAACCTTGAAGTAGGAGTTTTTCTTTCTTTTTAAGAACCTTCATCCTAACCTGGGGCAGGGTAGGTTTCAGTTAAACCGATCGAGCGCTTAGACTCTTAAAAAGGAAGAGCCAACCTTCGAGAATTTATCCTTAGCATCTTAAGAAGTCCAATACAATGGCTATCCCTCGGTTACCTAAGGAGTGGGGCAGTCACGAGCCTTTCGAAAGATTTACACGACTTATGCATAAAATAATATTCAAAAAAATAATAAAAGCCCGCTAAGTCAAAACCTATGAAGGAGACTTAGGCAAAACTGGGGCATCCCGCTGGACTCCAAAGTCAGATCAAAAGACGTTGTCCAGGCAAAAGTTAGGGAATAAGAACACCAAACCAGTAGTTTTTTAGAACCCCTATAAAGAACAAGGTCGTGTGACCAATTGCCAAAAGAAATAGGTGAGTGACTGCCATGTCCAAAGCCTTGATAAGTTCTCGACCATAGCAAATCCGCTTGAGATATGAGCGTTCGTATCCGGTTAACTGAATTAGGATTGGAGAACATCACGAAGAAGGGGCGGGTACAAATATCACTTTGAGCCTTTATCTTTTGTTTCTCAAACCGTGAACCGAGCCACGATACAACCTTCAAAAGACCTAATTGAAGTAGGACTTCGGTTGAAAGCATACTTGACAAGACCACGTTTCCTGACTCCTACGAGCTATGCTCAAAAATTCATGTTGGCATTATAATTCAAACTTATATCCTAACCAGTGATCTCGGTCACGAGTTGTTGAGGTATCTTTTTCAAAACAAAAAAACAAAAAATTCAAGACAAATATATGCGTACATTGATAAGCTCAGGATAGGCATTTCAGGCATGATGACTTTGCTTGATATCTTAGAGATTTACATATGGACATAACCCGTGGAACTTGATGATCCTGCTAAACAGGGGCAGGCAGTTTCCCAATTCGCTTACCAACGCGAGTCTGACGTTCTTAAGAGCTATTTCCCAAAGATTTCATCGTAACACGATTAATTTTTGCCAGTTACGTCGGGACCTGACAAACCTCTCAGAGAGTTTAAAAACAGTGGGGCAACCAGACTCCGTGTTCTCTATAAAATCCTCTTGAGATGACCCAACCTCACAACGCAAGTAGTCTGGGGCACCGTGTTTTTTTAAAAAAAAAAAGGGGAAACAAATGGCGACTACTATAAGATCCTTCAAGATCAAGGCCATGTGGTTTCACAACTTTTCTTCATGCACCCGACGGATTTTACTCACGGCGGCCTTCGTTCCCCAGTAAATCTCAGTGTTGCAACAGGCTCCTAAACTATTGCCTCATCACAGTCCCCAGCGAGACTATAAGCTGACAACTTTTTCTTGGGTAACTCGGAAGTGTCCCTCAGGTTTTCTTCTCCCCATGAGAAGACGTGATACTGTGCACCCAAGCAGATTACCTTCTCCCCAGAGAATTCAGAACTTTAAAACCAGACTTGGTTCTACCATTGATCTTTCTTACTCATGATTGACGTATTGGTTGCAGAGAACACAGGGTACCTCCGTCGAGATGTTTATTTCATCTCTCGTCCCGTCTCTAGTCAGTTTCGTCAGCATACGCAAGGGCATAAGCATCACATGCCTATTTCATTACATATTCATTACATATTCATTACATATTCATTACATATTCATTACATACTCATTACATACTCATTTCATAACATCCTGCATATTTACATACATAGACATCAACATACATTCATATTAACATATTCATTAACATACGCGTTAGCATGCACAGGTTCATTGTGTCTCTATCATTGGTCGTTACCGCCGAGTAACTGGGGTTTGTCCATTCTCTTCAAATAGATTGTCAGCCTTAAGCATAAAATACCTACTTGTTTCCAGTTTCCCCACAGAGCTCGATCCTCGTGGATGACGGTTACTTCAGCTATCTTTCCTCGCCAGGATTAGATATTTACCCTTCGAGATCATTCCCTCGATGGAGTCTTGATTACTAGTCTTCTTTCTAGCTCGATCCTAGATTGAATCTCAGTCTTGTCGGTCGTCGAGCCCAACCGGACGTGCATTTATTTTTCACCATCTAAAGATTTTCACCATACCATGGCAGATACGCGACTGTTTTCGCCCGAGAAGTTTATCACTGTACCCGGACGTGCATTTATTTTGCACTATCTTCAACTACAATCATTTACAGATACACGCCAGTTCACGCCTGGAAAATCTATCAGTACAACACTTTACAATCCTACATGTTACAACATCGGTATACAACATTTCTCACCTAAGAAACCGATCCTATCTTCGTTATGACTCGCAGCAAATGGCCATCTCCATGATGCAGTTGGGCTTCCATTTACCTGTCGTCTTGAAGTATGGGAGGTTTGAACCAAATCGTATTCAGGAGAGCACGATCTTGAAGTACGGGGAGGTTTGAGCGAAATCATATTCAGGAGAGCACGATTCTGAATTATGAAGAAGTTCATTTACCCTTTAGTAAAAGAAGGAGCCGAATCATATTCAGGAGAGCACGATTCTGAAGTATGAGGAAGTTCAGTTAGCCCTTTTCATATTCAGGAGAGCACGATTCTGAAGTATGAAGAATTTCATTTACAAGAAAGAGCTGAATCATATTCAGGAGAGCACGATTCTGAAGTATGAGGAAGTTCAGTTAGCCCTTTTCATATTCAGGAGAGCACGATTCTGAAGTATGAAGAATTTCATTTACCCGAAAGAGCCGAATCATATTCAGGAGAGCACGATTCTGAAGTATGAGGAAGTTCAGTTAGCCCTTTTCATATTCAGGAGAGCACGATTCTGAAGTATGAAGAATTTCATTTACCCGAAAGAGCCGAATCATATTCAGGAGAGCACGATTCTGAAGTATGAGGAAGTTCAGTTTACCCTTTTCATGTTCAGGAGAGCACGATCTTGAAACATGAAGAAGTTTATTTATCCTTCAGTAAGAGAGAATCAGAATCGTATTCCAGGCGCCGACCTTAAATGCGAGAAGATTTATTTATCAGATAAGCAGCAGCCTCTTTATTTGAGTGCTTATCCATTTTGGCACATAAGTCCCTTCCAAGTGACAGTTCTCCCGCGAGAAGCTTATCAGGGCACTTCCCATTAAAGTCCATTTATTTTGGCATACAGCCGGTCCTTACCCTGTATATTTGATACGGATTTCCGAAAAGTCCGTTCGATCCCATCACGAAGGATAGTTTATAGAAGCTTGGATGTTATTCTTTGCTCAATGCTCCAGTGTTCTGTAATCGATCTTGCAACCGTGTAGATCCAGTTATTATTAGACATTCCCAAGTGGAGGTCATCTCATAGGTGCCATCTCCATTTAAGGATCTTATTCTCAAAGTCCATTTATTTTGGCATACAGCCGGTTCTTTTCACCCTGTATATTTTCTACGGATTCCCGAAAAGTCCGTTTGATCCTGTCACGAGAGATAGTTTACAGAAGCTTGGATGTTATTCTTTGCTCAATGCTCCAGCATTCTGTAATCGATCTTGCAGTCGTACGTGATCCAGTTTTACTTTTAGATTCCCCAGTGGAGGCCGTCTCATAGGTACCATCTCCATTTGAGAATCTCGTTCCTTTTCTAAAAAAGACAATTGGTCGTGTTCGCACCAGTTGACCACCATTTTTAGAATTCCCCAGTGTTGTACTGTGTCCCAGCGCGTCGTTTCCCCCGGTGTGTTCTTCTCGTAGCGTCTGTCCCTGTGTCGTCGTATTCGTCAGCATTTTCGCATCCATCATTCCAGCATACGCATCATATCATATTCATGGCATCGTCTACATTAGTCTGTTCTCGCTTGGTCCATAGCATTGCATATCGCCACATATAAGGGCAAAATTTTCGGTTATCTATATTTAAATCCCTCCACCATGATTCCTCGAGTCTCCGCCACTCAAATCATCCGGTGTAGTTATTTAAATAGGGGCAACTGTAATACCCCAAATTTTACCCTTTCTTTTTTTTTTTATTTCAAATTCTTATTAACTTAATAAATTAACCTTTTTTTTTTAAAATCTTGTTTTTTTTAACTAATAATAATTTAATTAAATTTTTTTTATAACTTTACTAATGTTTTTTATTAACTTTTTTTTCTATTTAGTTTATTTATTTAAATCAGTTTAAGCTCTTCTTACTAACTTTTAGAATTTAGATTAAAATTTAACTTTTTTTTTTTCTTTTCTTTAAGAGTAAATTTTTTTTTTTTTTTAACCTTTTTTAAATTAATTTCTAACACATTTTTTAATCAAATTCTAATACCTTTTTTAAAATAAAAATCTAACTTGTTTTTAAAATTAAATCTTTTTTCTAACTTTTTTTAAATCTTTTTTCTAACTCCTCTTTAAAGTTAAATCTTTTTCTAACTTTTTAAAATTAAATCTTTTTTCTAACTCCTCTTTAAAGTTAAATCTTTTTCTAACTTTTTAAAATTAAAACTTTTTTTCTAACTCTTTAAAGTTAAATCTTTTTCTAACTTTTTAAAATTAAAACTTTTTTTCTAACTCTTTAAAGTTAAATCTTTTTCTAACTTTTTAAAATTAAAACTTTTTTTCTAACTCTTTAAAGTTAAATCTTTTTCTAACTTTTTAAAATTAAAACTTTTTTTCTAACTTTTTTAAAGCTAAATCTTTTTTTTCTAACTTTTTAAAATTAAAACTTTTTTTCTAACTTTTTTAAAGCTAAATCTTTTTTTTCTAACTTTTTTAAAGTTAAATCTTTTTTTCTATTTTTTTTAAAAAAATCAAATCTTTTTTCTAACTATTTTAAAAGTTAAATCCTTTTTTTTCTACCTTTTAAAGTTAAATCTTTTTTCTAACTTTTTTAAAGTTAAATCTTTTTTCTAACTTTTTTAAAGTTAAATCTTTTTTTCTAACTCTTTTTAAAAATTAAATCTTTTTTTCTCTAACTTCTTTTTAAAATTAAAATTTTTTTTTCTTTAACTTCTTTTTAAAATTAAATCTTTTTTTTCTAACTATTTTAAAAATTAAATCTAACCTTTTTTTTATAAATTAAATCTATCCTTTTTTTTAAAATTAAGATCTAAATTCCTTTTAAAATTAAATTCTAACAGTTTTTAAAATAATTCTAACATTTTTTAAAACCAACATTCAAATATTTTTTTTATTTTAAAATTCTAACTCAGTTTTTTTAAACTTAAAACTCTAATTTTTATTTAACTTGAAACTCTTATTTTCTTTGCTAACTTTTAAATTTAAATCCCAACAATTTTTTAATCAAATCCAATCCCAATGAATTCCAGATCAAATCAATCAGATCATATCATCATCATAAGAAAATCAGCATCACCATCATTGAATCAAATCTGAAATCATCATAAAAATCTACTCAAATCAAATCCGAGATTGAAAAAGATTGAGATATTCAAATTAAATCTGAGATTAAAAAAGATTTAAAAATCAAGTATAAAGGGGACGAAAATCATAACAAGAAGGGAGAGAACTTTTTTCGTAAAATCCAAGCAAACTCCGTCAAAAATCCTCTAGCCTCAGGACAAAGCATCATCGGCCATCATCATTCCGTAAGGATCAAAAAATATAATTACAATTTTTGTGTTGCTTTTCATGTTTTTCAGGAAAAAGAGATGAAGAAGACAAATCGGCGGCCATGCAAAAGAAGAAGAAGATAACATCCGTGAGAGGCAAACAAGAAGGAGAGGAACACACGCAAACTCAGAGAGCAGAGAGAAGAAGAGTGATGACCGGCCCCACCCTCTTTTTTATTATTTATTGTTTTTCCATTTGTTATTTTATTTTGTTCATCTTTTTTAAAAAAAAATCAAGAAGGCCCTTTCTTTTTTATAACCAAAAACCTTTTTCAAATTAATTAAAACTCTTTTTAAATAAAATAATCAAATGTTTTTTTCAAATAATAAAACTTTTTTATAACTTTAAAGTAAAACGTGTTTTTAACTAACATTAAGATTTTTTAAATTAAACCAATTGTTTTTTAATGATTAAATCTTTTTTTCAAAATATTATCACTAAAACTCTTTTTTAGAATAATTAACCAAACTTTCACTTTTCTATTAATAAATTTTTTTTAAAACTCAAAACTCTTTAAATTAAAATTAATCTCTCTTTTCACAAATTTAAATCCTTGGTTAAAAAGACCATAAAAGTCCTCCAAAATTCATACGGTTTGTTTCTCGTTCAATTTTGATTTCGTTTTCGTCTAACCCCACATACTGACATTTTTGTTTGTTTTGTTTCTTGCAGCTATTATGTTCAATTTGAAACTTATTTTCGGTTTTATATTTAGCTATTATAATTGTAACTGCTTATGGGATGTAATTTTGCGAGACAATTGTCGCATTTATCTTTCCGCACTTTATGTTTTGCCATTGTATGTTTATCGCGTCTTTACCAATAATTTCACTCCTCCGAAGGAATTAGGTCTAGCCGTTTGACCGCCGTGTCAATAGTCCTCAACCTCAAAACTACACCCTTACAAACCCTAATTTTCCATAAATGTCTCGCCGCAGACAAAGTTACCATTTTACCCCTAGCACTAGGTCAAAGAGCCGTCGTGCTCATTTTAGGGTTTCCCGCCGTGGAATCCCTAATTTAACCCTAATTACAACTTAACAATTCAACGTAGAGATTTGGAGTTTCTACACTCCACGTAAGCGTGTCCTTAAGACGCGTTTATTCCCCTTGAGACCTTGACCACGGTCAAGAAGTTTCTAACCTCCCTATTGAGGGGAACTACGATTACTCTGATTCCACTCCTGTAAGGATACGTAGGCACAAGATGCGATGTCTTACCGAGTAAACTTAGAATTAACCCCTTAGGTCTCTTTTCTCACTTTTAATCCTTTGTGCATATACCTTAAGCAAATAAATAAAGCAAATAGTAAACATCTGAACAAAAGGTTCCTGTAGAGTACTACAGAAGTTTAGGGTGCTAATACCTTCCCTAAATTTAACCAACCCCCGAACCCTAGATCTCTCCCCGCATTGTGTTTACGATGCAAAATAGGTTTTCCCTCTTTTGACCTTTTCCTTCGGATAAATCAAAGAGCGGTTGTGAATTGAATTGCGATTCAAACTCATTAATAGTTTGTGATCCTATTTCCACCGCAACAACTACTATGAAGAATTATAAAAAGTTGTCTTGCTATTTGTTTCTAAAATACTAAATAGGTTTTAATGTTGATTAGCAATTAGGTGTAAATAATTTAAAAGGGACTTTTTAGTGGACTCACGTATTACTAGCTAAAACGTTATTAAATCAAGAGTTGATTTTAATTAATTAGCAACATAAATATTTTTATGTGAATTAATAGGGTTTTCTAAAAAGAGTTCTAAATATTAAGATAAAAGGTTGATTTGAATTAAATAAGTAAAAAAAAAGAGAATAAACGATTTATTAAACAAAATAGAATAACTAAACATAATTAATTAAAATAGAGCTGATTATTAATAAAAGTTATTAGTTTATTCTGGAAGGATTAATAGTTATAATAAAAAATAAAAATCAAGTTAGGATTTAATTAGCTGGTGGATTAGAGACTGATGGTAAATTAGGGGTTAGTTAGAGGGGATCGTTGGATCCGGTGTATGTGGTGTACGTGTGCTGCAGTTACGATTATTATTGTAAACAAAACAAGAGACAGAAAAAAGAACGAAATAATGCGGTGAGCCCTAGTTCCCCCAAATCGAATCCTCTCCTCTCTCGATCGCTTCCCCCTCCATTTCAATCTTACTCATCTCTTCATCTTCTTCACCATGTTGAACCTGAAAACACAAAGAAAATTGTCAAGAGTTCAGAGACGTTTACGAATCAAAGGTTTACCGAAAAAAGTCGTGGGCGACGGGATTCGAGATGGCGAGGCGGCTTCGAAGGTTTGGAGCCTCGTGGCGAGGGGCGGTGGTTTCGTGGCGGCTGGAGAGATAAGTTCTTCTCTTGCTTCATTTTTTAGGGTTTCGCACTTGGGGTTTTGTGGTGATTTCTCGGTCTTGTCGGATAGGCTTTTTTCTGTGTCCTTTTCTCGATTTCAATCTCCTTTATATAGGCTTCTTGAATGAAAATGATTTTGGATGGACAATGAATATCATCTTGAATGTGGATTGAATTTGATTTAGGATTTTGAATGTCTGATCGTATCTTTCTGTTTTGGGATAGGCAAATATTTGAAATCTTTCCTTTTTCAAACGATGGCCATGATGATTTGTTAATTGATGTCTCAAATCCCTGATTTTGTTGTATCAATCTGATTAAATACTTATTTTTCTAGGTTCAATACTCTGAATCCAGATTGGATATTCCAACGGTATATACTTGAAGGGATTACTAATTCGTATTTGGTTTTTGACGGGTGCAGAAAACGGTTTTGACTTGGGCCAAGGGAGGATTAGCAGCCCAGAGCACCAACTTGACTTTTCTTGACATTAGACGTAATGAACTTTGATTTATCTTGGTATTCTCTGGTGTAGACTCACGTGGAGATGCTCAAAGTTCTCTCTTGCAAACGAAAGAAAAAGAAAAAAGCGAGGTTATTGTTTTACTTTGTTCTTCATTCTTGTTTTCAAATCAAGTTTGATGTGTATCTAATGCTATTTTCCTTTGGTGCTAGGATGGTGAATTAAGCTGATCAGATGAAAAGAGTATCGGGCACTCCCAAGACAACCTCCAGACATGTTGTTGGGAACTGTATCATACTGAGCAAGATGATCATGATGCATTGGTTTGACGTCTCTGATGTGACTGTCTTTAAGTTGTTCAGAACATGGCAGTGGATCACAATTGGGTAGAGATTCAAGTTGAGGCAGCTGATCTTCAGGAACCAATATGGAGATTAGCAAAGTGATGGTTATGAGGGTGAGTTTCAGGATGGGAAAGGTGATGGTTGGGATCAATTGTGGAAGTGCCCAACTCATTTTTAGTCGTGACCACATCATTGATGGTCTGCTCCTCAGTCATGACCACCTCATTGTTTTGCTGTATTTCAGATACTACAACTCCACCATCATTTGAAAGCTCCTCGGAATTACCTTCAGCGAAGAACTTTTGATCCAGAGTACCCTCAGAGCTAACAGAATGATTGTCAGAGGGTGTTTCAGACTCGACTGATGGATTATTGGTGTGATATATGGTTCGCTCACACACCTGGGAGACAAAATAGACCGTGTCAGCTCCTTTTGGTGGTATGTCTTAAACTGCGAGAGATTTCCTGCATTTCCTTGTTAGTGTTCTAGAGATCCTTCTGCGAATTCTTAGAGAGCCTTCAATTAGCTGAGGCATGGCTAAAACCAACATATACTTCCTGCAACTTCTCCATGTTTGGTTAATGATGACAGTATTCTAGGGTGTTTCCCTTAATCCTGCGGTTCCTATCTCTGATAACTTGGTATATGCTGAACAAGGTTGCTAGCTACTGATCAACGTGGGCTGCGGTGTCGTCGTTGATATTCCTTTCACTCCCAGCTCAGTTTGTGAAGAAGCTCTCAGCTTATTTCGTAAGTTTCTCGGCACCCTTAATTGTTTCCCAGGTTTACACAAATGTTGCATCCCCTTCACAAGACTTCTTCTGTTACAGGATGCGTGATTCTATTCGGTTAAATACCTGCTCGGTTCGCGAGGAGACAGCACAATCTTGCATTTACTTGGAGCTTTCCAGTACAAAAGGTTGATACCAGTGATATGGCTGGAATTGAGTTCAGAGAATTGGATGTCAAAGGGATCTCTGAATTGTACCTACTGACATGGCTAAGTAACATTGATATGTTCCAAAATCCACTTCTCTCAAATCAGAGTGTAATGGTAATGAAGTTCTTCACCCATTTGGTTCGATTTGTTGGCCATGATCAAGGGTGTGACGGATGCGAAGTCTCTCGAGCATACGCTAGAACTATGACAAAATCCTTTGCTGAGGACCCGATAATCGTTGGAATTCGGTCAGATGCGGATGCTGCTGAATCCGGCCACAATTCAACCAAACTATGGAGTTCAGTGTAGGGAGCACTGGTTGTCCCATACATTTAATTTCAATCTCAGTTTCACTCGTCAGACCTAGTTTCTTCATTAGGTATTTTTTTGGATGAACGAGACAGGCACGCTTCCATCCTTTATTCTCAGACAGCTTGCAGGAATTTGTGGCAATGGTGTATCTCCTTCCTGGATGATGATACGGTTGTAACATCGAAGACGTTGTGGATTCGGATAGAGGTAAAGGCGTTGGAGTACACTGTTCCTCTTTTTCTTTAATTCATTATGTATGCTGAAGGTTAATTAACTGTGGCATTTGTTTTTGACAGGCAAAAGGTGTATCTACTGGTTGCTTCGAAAAGCTCCTCAATTAGGCTTCTCTTCAAGTAGACATGTTTTGGGTTTGAATTGTTTCCTCTACAAAATGTGATGCAAGAAGGTCTTGTATACTGTTTCATTCACTGATTTATGCCTTAGTATTCTACAAAGTAACTTTCAAATATAGCTGGATCTTTCATATCTACTTTTTCATCATCGGAATCAATATCCGCATTTTTCTCAATGCAAGCTTTGAGTATTGCTTACAGAGTCCTTTGTTTCCTTTGATTTTAGCAAAATCAACATTATAGTAACATTTTCCGCAAACAATTGTTGGGCAGAAGAAATACATAAACTCTGGTGCTTTACCGCCTAGGGGCAATAACGTGACCAACAACACCAATTATTGTTACTTGTCAACAAGGAAGCATCTTGTAATAATGTTTTGAGCAATGAAGCCAAATCATATTTAATTTAAGTCTTCATTTAAATTCTTTTGTGGCCCTCTGTTGTATATAAAATTTTGATGCATAAATGTCATGGCATGTGGTTTTGAGACGATAGTTCTGAACATAATATCCTTGGAGTAGAAATCGTGTATCGAAGGATATGGCCTTGTAGAGTTCTAGCATCTTCAAATTTTGAATTACCACCTTATGAAAATCATAAAAATAATAAAATCTCCTTGAAATTGCAACTTTGGCACTTTAAATGATCTTGGATCCATCCCCCGAATATGTACTTTGTAATTTGGGCCCAATTTCGTATATGACATTTACAACTTGAATGAGCAACACAATATACAATCTCACGTCAGAGCATGAAACTTTGCTTGTCAAGACTCATAGATTTGAGGATGAGTCAAAAGGTAACTTGAATGAATCAAATCTTAAGTCTTTTCTACCCTCACAAAGAAAGACTTAAACGATGATGGACAAGGTACACAAACCACAAAGATACAAATCCAAATAATGACACTCAACACCAACGGAGGGAACACCCCAACTCTCCTCGTGATACATACCGAAGCTTTTGAGACCTTTGAGTAAAGTGACATTAATACGTTCCAACCCAAATGCCATAGAAGAAACAGTTGGTCGATCTTTAAAGGCTCAAACCAGTAGACAACTTTAGGGTCCTGAATCACATGGATTACATCCTGAAAAGCTGGACTATGAGAATAAGTAGAATTTACCCTTGAAATCAATGTTCCTGCACACACTTGTTAGTCGCACATAAAGGTGAAAAACGAAAGAAAAACACCCAAAGAGGTGGAGTCTTAAGGTCAAAAATTAGGGTGCAACAGTTACATAGCGCACTTAGGGTTTTCTTTCGATCTTTACCTTTTCCTTTGGATAAATCAAAGCTCGATGGTAAACTTCATGATTTGTGATTCAAGTTAATTAATATCTTGACATCTGATTCTCACTGCAACAGATACGTTCGACTTTTGATTGTTGAGGATCCAATTGTTTCTTGAAAACCAGATTTAGTTTAGAATTAACACCATAGCCTCTATCAACACTAATGCACACTACTTAGACTTACCCTGGTGACAAAACTCGAGTCATTACTCCACCGAACAAAAAACGTAAGTGTTTGTAATGCTACCAAGCCAAGACCAAAGAGCTTTCGCAAAGCTACAGTGGAAGAAAAGATGAGTTGTGCTTTCCATATCATTATGACACAACGGGAAACAAGAGGCCAAAGAAATACCTCTTTTCATGATGAGTAAATCAGTAGGAATTTTTCGTGCATGAGTTTCCAAATCAAAACAGATTTCGATGGAGGAATATCGGCCTTCCAAATGCTCTTTGCCTAAACCAAAGGAGGATAATGAGTAGAAAAGAACAAATAGTTATCCTTAAGGGTATCCTTATTACCACTATAACCAAGAAATAGGGAACTACCAATGCCCATTAGAGATGAAGTCATTAATCACAACATTAACATTAATGTCTTTTACGTGAAGAAAATATAGAGAGGTATAATGTAACAACGAATGACTGTACCAGAAGTTGGTCCAGAACTTAATCAACCGACCAGAACCCAACGACCAGCTTAAGTGGAGATGGATAGTGGGAAATAAAGATTGCATACCTATCTAGAGAGGGAAGAAGATGTGATAATTAATCCAGCCATGGTTCCTCAAAACTTGGTTCTTCAGAAGGATAGCCCATGACTCATTGTTATTCAACATATCCTAACCCAGCTTGAGATTAGTAGCATCATTCAATTGAATTAAAGGTCTCAACCCAAGGCCACCCGAATCATAAGGCTGACAAGTTTTTTTCAAGCCACCAGAATTGCTTTCTTCTTATGAATGTCACTGCACCAAATAAAGTTTCTGCAAGATTTTTCAATTTTTTTAAGAAGGGAAAAAGGCCAAGAATAAATGTTGATAGAGTACATAATCATGCTATGGACAACAGATTTAACAAGAGTGGTTCGACCCGCCATGGAGAGAATGGAGCCTTTCCAAGTTGATAACTTAGCAAGAATTCTGTCTGTTAGGGGAAGGAGGTGGAACGCTTTGAGACGACCTTCGAAAATAGGAACTCCCAAATAATTAAAAAGGAGGGAACCTCTGTTGAAACCAATGTAATAAAGGATATGATTAACCTTCTTGTTGGAAATGAACCCAAAGTAAACATGAGATTTTTCTAAGTTAACAATTGGACCAGACGCAGCAAAGTAATCATCAAAAATGCGCTTTAGAGCGTGAATGTTCAACAATTTACTCGAGCAAAAGATCATGATGTTGTCGGCATAGAAAATGTGAGAAGGCACAAAATTATTATTAGAAATTTTGATAAGACTAAGATCGCCGTCAGAGACAACCTTAGAGATGTTCCTACTAAGAACGTCTTCCGCTAAACAAAACAGGATGGGAGAAAAGGGATCACCTTGGCGAACGCCCCCTTTGCATTTGAAATAACCGTGATGCACACCATTAAGATTAATGGAAAGGTGACCCGAAGAAAGGATGATCTTAATCCAATTACAGAACTTCTGAGAAAAACCAATTTTTTTAGGACTTTTAGAAGAAACTCCCAATTTATCGTATCGAACGCCTTAGCAATATCAACCTTTAAAGCCAAATTTCCATGCTTGTTCTTGTTATCCAGATTGTTGATCACTTCGGAAGTTGAACAAGTGCAGTCTATAATGTTTCGTCTGTGAATAAAACCACACTGCTTCTTAGATATAATATTTGGTAAAATGGAAGCCAACCTGTCTGCTAAGATATTCGAGATAATTTTGAATTTGAAGTTCGCCAGAGCAATAGGTCTATACATGTTCATCGAATGTGCATCTTTGGACTTGGGAATTAGGATGGTGGTGTTAGCATTATAGTTGGGCATAGTCCAATCATGAGTACAAAATTCCAGAACTACATTGCACACACCAGTTTCAATAATATGCCAATAAGTGTGGAAGAAAACACCACCAAACCCGTCGGGACCAGGGGCGCTTTTTTTGTTTAGGCCAAAGACAACATTACGAATCTCATCTTTGGAAGGAACCATAGTCAGCAAGAGATTTGTGTTGTTGTCCATAATAAGAGGAATGACCTGCTCAACCGAATTATTATCCAGACTGAAGCTCTCATCACCAAATAAGCTGGAGAAATAATTAACTGCAATGGAAGCCATCTCAGATGGATTAGTAATGATATTGTCACCATCTTTGAGGTAAGTGTTAATGTTGTTGGATCTTTTAATTTTAGCCATACAATGGAAGAATGAAGTATTTATGTCGCCACAAGTATGCCATGAAAGATTATCTTTTTCAGACCAAAAAGGTTCCTCCTGGATGAGAACTTTCTCCAAATCCAGCTGCACCTTCTTCTCTGTTAATCTGAGCGCTGCATTAGGCCCTTCTAAACTGATACGAGTCTGGATTTTTTTTGAGATTACCGTTATGTTTAATAACAAGGGTGTGGATGTCACCAAAGACCACTTTGTTCCAATCTTTGAGCTGAGGTTTGAGAATTTGCAGCTTCTTGGATAATATAAACATAGGGAAACCAGCGATATGTATGGACCAAATTTTGGCAATAAACTCCTGACAATTTTCGTGAAGTGTCAACATACGAAGAAACCTGAAATGAGAGACAACCCGAGCCGTGGAGAAAGAAGGATCAAGGATAATAGGTTGATGATCAAATTGAAACTTGGGAAGAGAAGTAATGATTAATGAGTGACTATCTAGGATCCACTTATGGTTGCAAAAAGCCCTATCTAGCCGACGTTCCACAGAGGCACGACCACTGCGGCCGTTATACCAAGTGAAATCAGCTCCTTTAGTAGGAATATCAATAAGTTGGTTATGATCAGTCCAGTCCTTAAAATCACGCATGTGAGAAGTGTTTTGACTATTGACACCTCTATGTTCATGGGAGCCGAGGATGGAGTTGAAATCCCCTATGTAACACTAAGGGATATTGGAAGAAAGGGAGCTAAGATCATCCCAAAGTCGTGCTCTAGTCATATTGCAAGTTGATACATAAACAACGACAAAACCAATCGTGAGGTTATCAACAATGATGGTGAACGCAACATACTGGTCAGAAGCCGAAATTATAATCGAGTTTAAGAACTTATTACAAATGCACCAAAGGTTTGGGTACAGCTGATTTCTATCATTCTTAGCAAAGAGCTTCAGATTAAGCCTATCCCAAAAAGAAAAAGGAAGATTCTGGTGATTCATCCACGGTTCCGCAATCAGACAGAGATCGGGTTTATGAGCATTTATGACATTCTTCAAAGCTGATTTGTAAGGGGAGTTAGCAAGCCCCCTTATGTTCCAAAAAAGGCACTTCATGAGGAAGTTTGAATATTACCAGCCAAAGATTTGGTAGCAGAAACAACCTTCAAATTTGCATTTTGTTTTATTTTCTTTTTTTGTGACTTAGAAACTACCAATTGGAAGTTATTTTCCACTTTTAGTTCTTCATCCATCTCTTGGTAATCACAAACATCTGCCATGTTAGCCCACGGATTTTTTAGAAATTCAACATTGGACTGTTGGATATCCATAGCAGGATCATCGAAATGTGTAGGCTGTGTCGCATCAATAAACTCAGAAGCCTCTGAGCTAGAGGAACTAATGTTGTCAATATGATTATCATTGTTACAACCAACAATTGCATGAATCACATTCTTGAGCAGATTCTTGAGCAGAGGATCGACGACAGTAGATGCAACTTCGACAATGGAGTCCAAGTTATCCTCAAGTGTCACATCCTTACGAACATGACTTGTTTCCTCCAAGTGTAAATTTTTAGTTCTCTCTCAGTTTCCACATTCACATTAACATTTGTTTTATTAATGAAATTAGAAACCAACGGTTTTTTCGACTTGTCCTCATTATCATATTTATACCTTTCTTCTTTGCTTTTCTTCCTTCTGCAATTTTTTTCAATGTGACCAAAAGCCTTACAGAATTGACAAAAGTCCAACAACTTCTCGTATTCAATACCTAAAAAAAATGTAAAGTCGGTGCATTCGACCAGAATACTATTTCTAAGTTCAGATAGCAAATCAACATCCACCAGGGCATGAACAAAATAACTGAAGGCCCTTTCAAATGGTGAATGATTAGAAGCGGAATCAATACATATAGGAGTACCAAGACGATTAGCTATATCAAACATGGTTTTAGGTGTCCAATATTTTTGAGGAAGCCCAATAATCCTGACCCAAACTTGAGCAGAAGATTGATTGACAATATTAGGGATGAAATCTTTCGACCAAGGGAAAAGTTTCAGCAATCCAGGGTTTAGGTTCCAAGAAGAATTCGATCGAACTCTTCTAACATCTTCCAAATTGGAGAAACATAATTCAAAGAATCCTTTGTCAAGGGAAGTAACACCCCATTTGCTTATACCATTCCATAATGTGTTCAGTTTGGCTTTGAGCTGCAAAACTGTAAGAGGGGAAGAACCGTTAGGCCACAAAATTATGTCATGCAAATTATGTTTATAAGCCTCCACTCCAATGAGGTACTCATCTTCATGAATCACAATGGAGATACAGTCATCTTTAATACAGGGAACTGGTAATTGACTCGTTGGAATGTCACAAACATTACCAAGAGCCTCAACAAAGGATTTAACATGTTTTTTAGTAGCTATATGTATACCTTTAGAAGGCGCATCAGCTATGACCATTTCAGGAAATAGAGTTGAACCCATCATAACCTCAATAAAAGGGGTAAAAGCAGAAGAAGAGAATCTCAAATTTAGGTAATTTAGGGCTTTTCGAAAGGTCCCTAATATTTTAAACCAAATCCAAAAGCAAACCACACCTAAAACTAGGAATAAGACAAGGGAGAGGGGAGACAAGCAAGACAAGAAGATGCACCGCCATGGGGGCGCCGCACACCTCTACAACTGGTTTCATGCTAAGAACCAGACTACAACGGTCATATTTTCGACATAGTAAAGATAGCTCCAAAACAGAAATATAATCAAGAACAAAACAGAACATGCATTTTCAAAGGTTCTCAGGATGCCAAAGGGCAAGCAAAATTCTAATTCTAGGCTTCAAGAATATGACGCTAATGCAACAACGTTTTATGACAGTCAAAGTAAATAAGACGATAATTTACCAAAGAGTATATCATAAGCAGCAAGATCCTCACAGAATAAAATTCACTCAACTCTCAAATGTTTAGGTTATTGTTTACACTCAAATCACATCATAAAAATTAGCATTGTCATAAGTTTGAAAAGGCTTTAACATCCACATTTGAAATACATGTACACAATAATCAAAAGGACATTATTTGGGTTGTAACCTGTTCAAAGTAAGGGTAGGATAAATCCTAAGGGGTGTTGCACCCCAAAATTTGACCAACAATTATTTATTCATTGAGTGTTTGGAAATAGATACCTTCATCAGACAGTTCAAGAGATCTTCAGAGGAAGTGGATTGAAACCAGGGTTGTGTGCTTCATAGCTTGAGAGTTGTGGGTGCCCCTCAGATGATTCTGAGGCTTTGAGAATGAACTTGATGTTTTGATAAAGTGTATGAGATGTCTTGATAGCCATCATGAAGCCCAGAGAAGTCATTATGCAAGAGTTCAGAGGATTCAACCATGAATGGTAGAATTAGGGTTTTGACTGGGTCAACCCTAGGATAACTGAAGATTTGGAGAAGGTTGAGACCCAATCCAAGGGCCATGAGATCATGGAATGATGTATAGAGATGTTATAAAGATGATTCCTAGACCAACTCATCATGATTGAGGAGTTTGAGAAGTTTTGAGTTAGGGTTTCTGAGGATTGTCAGTGAGAAAACCCTAATTTGATCCCTATATTCCAGGCAGTTTTAACTCTAGATGTGATTGATATCTCATCTTCCCCATAACATGAATGTTGTAGAGCTTGTTCTAAGATTTAATTTGAGTGGTGGAAGTCCTTGATAGGAGTTACAGAGCTCAAGTTATGGTTTTGACAAATTACAGGTCAGCAGAGGTATGTGAATCTGGGTCCTTGAAAGTCACCCAACTTGCAGACAACTTTTGCCCTAGTAGGTTGATTCCTATGATTTCTTGGTAAACATGAATGTTGAAGAGCATCTTCTTAGCTTTAATTTGAGTGGTAGAAGTCCTTGATTGGATTTGTGGAACTCAACTTATGGTTTGAACAAGGCAGGGGTATTTTGGTCATTTGTCAGTTATAGGTCATTTTAGCCAATGCCTAAAACTCCTATTTCCAAGCCTCAAATGGAAAAACTCAAAACATGAAAGTTGCTCAAAATGTGATTTTAAGTCTAGAAAGAAGGTCACAAATTGTTGGAAAAGCTCATAGCATGAGATTGCATGATTGGTCCAAAATGAACTAAAAATGGCTTATAAACTTGAAAAGTTGAAATTGAAAAGTGATTTGGAAGATCCACAAATCCAAAATAGGTCATCCAATATATCATTTTGATTGGAAAAACCATTTTGAGAACATTGGTTTAGCTAGAATTTTGAATTGGAGCCTTAAAATGGGTGATGCTTTGAAAAGTTATTACTTGAAAAAGAAGGCAATGTTGGAAAACTTAACACAAGGTAATTACAAGGCATGTGAGCTTCCTTACCATTCCATATTATCATGTGATGAGATTTTAAAAGGTGTGTAAGTTGGTTAGAGGTGATATATCATGAGATCCCAAAATACCATAATAGGAGAATTTCAAGAAACTTCCACCACATTCTAGATGAATCTAGACACATCCAATGATCATTATATAAAGAATGCCATGAAGAGAGTTCAGGGTTGGTGATAGAGAGTCAAGTCAGAGGAGAAAGAGAGCGATACATTGCCATTAAAGAGCTTTCTTCAATTTCAAGCAACTTTGAATTTCATCCACTACAAGCATCCTCCTTCCATACAAGTGCATACAGAAGATCTTCCACCATTAGAAGGGCATTGTTGAGAGGTTACAAGCTCTGAATCGTGCTCAACATCACCTCATCTCATCTTCTTGACAGGTTTCTTCTTCACCTTCTATCTCCTAAATTATTGAGCTTTAACTAGTTTCATAGATACAGAAATGATGCACTAGGGTAGATGATTCATTCCCATGAATTAGGGCACGATCTGTGAAGTTCCATAGCAGGACCAAGAATCTTTGATTCTCAAGAAGTGTTTGAATTTGGAGTTTAAATCATCAAGAATTGGTTTAGCACGTTTAGGTTAGCATATAGAACATCTGTAGATCATTAGAGTTAGGGTTAATGAAGGTTGATCTCAGGTGATTTTGGTTTGGATCGTGACATTGCAAGCCTCTGTTAGAATAACCTAGGTAGAATCAGGGAAAACTACTCGTGCCATTTTATTCCTCTCATTGAGTAGAGCATTTTTCATTTTTGAATCGTGTCGAACCATGGCCTGAGCAGAGAGATAGAGGAGCTCGAGTCTTGGTGCATGGAGGAGAGGGTTCTGAAAACCCTAGGTTTCATTTGGGACGATGAAGGAGGTCCCTTAGATCAAGCTCCAAATTTGACTCATTATGTTGATCCAGCGGCAGTGATTTAATCTGAGAAAGAGAGGGAAATTTCAAATGAAGCGAAACGCAGTCGTTTCACTTAAAGCCACGCTGGGCTCAACGCGCTATCCCCACCCCCTTTTTTCTGGCCCATGTTATTTTTAACTAGCGTGAGTTGCTTGTCGCACCGCCCCTCCCTTTAATTGATTTTAATTCTTTTATTTTCTTCTTTTATTTTTTCTGTTTTGTTTAATTCATTAATAAATGATAAAAAATGAGTTTTGACTTCTTATTTTTTCTATGATTAGATCATTTTGTATAGAAAATATTAAAAATAAAAATGGGATTTTATTTTTAAGTCTAATATTTTTAATAGATTTTCCAAATAAATAGCTTTTATATTGTTTAGTTTTATATCATGATTTTGTAGGAATTGTTTTAGGACCTTCCATTAGGTTTTTTAATCCATTCTTTTTTGTGCAATTAGATGATGAACCATAGTTCCCCATAGGATTTTTTCTAGAATTTTAGAATTAAATTTTGATTAGTTTAATTAGGGTAGATTTAGGGTATCCTAATTAGGGTTTAGATTGTGTTTAGGTGTTGAATCCCTTTCTTTGATTGAGTTTTGTCTTGATTTTTAGGTAGAGGCCTATGTAGATGTTATGAGTAGGTGTTGAGGACCCTTGTGAATAATTGTTAGATTTTTCCCCATTGGTTTAGCATTTTTAGGTATTTTCTGAAGTTGCCTATTGATTTTGTCTGCCCTGTGGTTATCTGTTCATCTTTGGGGTTTATTCTGAGGAATTTGTTGAGGGGCTTGTGTTGCCTTGAAGACTTTGATGGAGAGCATCATGAAGAGAAGATTGTAGATCAAGATTCAGAGACCCAGGGCTTGGCTAGTTCCCTGTCTGTGAGGTTTGAGATCCTGAAGTTTGAAGGAAGTTCATGGTACTTTCCTGAGGAAGGCACTATGAATGACTTTCATTCTTTCTTCTCACCTCTTTCTTAAGTATCCAATGATGTTGGAGCCAACTTGTGAGTTTAATTTCTCCTGAGGAGGAATGTAAACTGATCACATGTTGTTGAGCCACATGGGATACAACTCCTAAGTGGAAGCCTCCTAGTACTTTCCCGAGGAAGGTCCTATGGGTCTATTCACTTAGTTCCCTTAGTTTGTCTAGGATTTCTCAAGTATCCAATGATGTTGGAGCCAACTTGTGAGTTTAGTTTCTCCTGAGGAGGAATGTAAACTGATCACAGTTGTTGAGCCACATGGGATACAACTCCTAAGTGGAAGCCTCCTAGTACTTTCCTGAGGAAGGTCCTATGAATCTATTCACTTAGTTCCAATAGTTCAGATAGGATTTCCTAAATATCCAGTGATGTTGGAGCCTGCTTGTGAGTTTAGTTTCTCCTGAGGAGGAATGTAAACTGATCACAGTGGTTGAGCCACGTAGGATATGATTCCTGAGTATACACCTCCTAGTGCTTTCCTGAGGAAGACACTATGAGTCTGCCTACTTAGCTCCCGTTCTTTGGTAAGCTTGTTCTGAAGCTTGAAGACTGGGATTGTTTTCTTTTGGTTAGGTTTTGCTTTAGGGCTTTGCTTAGATTTGATTAGAGTTCTGTTTTAGGGCTAGGATTAGAGAGTAGATGACTCTTTCTCAAGCATGTGGTTTGTCTGCCTGATGGCACTTCATTTCTTTTATCTGTTTTTTGCTTGATAGCATGTTGTTTATCTTCAGTATGATTACTGTTATTTCATGACTGGCTTGAGGTTGAGACGAGCTTGTGGAGGCTGAAGCCCCACACACATTTCCTCCCTCACTTGCATTGCATGCATTTTACTGTTAAGCTGAGGCTTTGTCTGTTTTGGTGTATCATTGACATGATCCCTTAGGACTCTCATTTCTTCTGATGAGGATTTGATGATAGACTTTTAGGTTGAAACCTATGCATGACAACTTCTAGGAGTTCCCTGTTCAAACCTCAACCATAGGATGAATCCATGGCATGATAACAGTAGGACTTGATAGTCTCCCTCCTAGTTGGGCCTGTTCTCTTCTCATCTCAAAGCAGTTTAAGATACAGTAATCATGAATGATTTCTTTCGTACGTTACGAGCCTTAAGCTATCTGAGGTGGGATGTTTAGTATGGTACCTTTGGGTGACATGCGACGCATTCACTCTCAGGTCATAGTCTCTAGTGCGGTTGAGATCGCAAACACAATAAAAAACACTTCTCTCAGGAAATAACCCGTAGTTTCCCGAACTACGTTTGCTCTGATCTTCCATGCTGTGTGGAAGTACGTAGGCATAGGACGCGACGTCCTAGCGAGCAACCTTCAACCTTTCCCCCGTAATCCTTCGTAGGCCGAACTACGTTGACTCTGATTTCTCATTCTCTGATGAGAATACGTAGGCATAAAGTGCGACGCTTTGCCGAGTCATTTTTCTTTTCTTTTTCAGCCAGCCTTGATAGGTAGATAGATTATAACCAACCCGTCCAAGTAAGCAAACAAGCGAGGATCCCGTCGAGTACGACGGACGTGAGGGGTGCTAATACCTTCCCCTTACGTAACCGACTCCCGAACCCAGACAATGGTTGCGATGACCTTGTCTTACCCTTATTCGTCAGGTTTTTCCAATTGTTTCCTTTCCCGTTCTGAGGGATAAATAACGAAAGGTGGCGACTCTTCTGTCATGCCGGCACCTTATTTTCGCGCAAGCGACAGCTGGCGACTCTGCTGGGGACCGAACCCAGAATCTCTGGTTCTCCGGTTCCCTATGAGAGTCAATCCTATCGTTTGTGTGTTTGCTTGTTGGGTTGCGTTTATTTATCGCATTTTTACTTCCCGCACTTTACTTCCCGCATTTTATTTCCCGCATTTCATTTCCAGTTTGATATGATTATCTGTGCTGCTGTGGGAGAGGGATGTTACTATGAGTGAGAAGCCGGACCTGGGCTTGAGTACACACCTAGATATAGTTGTGGAGAAGTAGTAGACGAACCTGTCTGCTGAGCAGGCACAGTTCCCTACGAAAATCCGCGCTCAGACGAGATTCTTGCAGAGGTGCTCCTTTCCGGTCCTGAGGATCTGAGGGGAGTCCAGACGTGAGGATTGTCGACTCTGGGGACCGATCATTTGGAAGTCAGCTAAGTGAGGCCTCTTCATGACTTGATGATGCCACTCCTTCTGGGAATCGTATCGTCACTCATGAAAGTCTGTGACGCTGATGACCGCATAGGATGCCGTACCTTTGTCCGTGGATTAGTGTCGCTACTGCGAAAATCGGCGCCGGCTTGACAGGAGAGTCGCCACCGTGCGTTATTTATCCCTCAGAGCGGGAAAGGAAACGCTCGAAGTAAACCTCGCAAAGACGGGAAAAGGTATGGTCATCGCAACCAAAACCTGGATTCGGGAGTCGGTTATGCAAGGGGAAGGTATTAGCACCCCTCACGTCCATCGTACTCGATGGGATCCACGCTTGGTGTTTATAGGTACAAGGGTGTATTATCTATCTACGCTGATGGCTGGTCTGAAAAGAAAATAAAAGGACAGGACTCGACAGAACATACGGTGTTCTGGGCCTACGTATTCCCTCGTGCAATGGGAAAGTCAGAGTCAACGTAGTTCGACTGCCTACGTCTAAACGGGGGAAAGGTTGCTCGCCAGGACATCGCGTCCTGTGCCTACGTACTTCCACACAGTATGGAAGATCAGAGCAAACGTAGTTCGACTAACTACGGGTCAACAGGGGGCTCTCACACAGCAGTGAGAAAACAAACTGGTCTCTAAGGCTCGGGAACCTACAAATACGATCTGGCCTCAAACGCGCTCGGGCAAGAGAAAGGGATAACAATTAGTCGTTAGCGGGAAAGTCTCGATCGCACAGCCGCGAGAGAACTAAAGTTAGTTGTTAGTGTGCTCGCTAGGATATCGCATCCTATGCCTACATATCTTCGTCTGGAACGAAGAATCAGAGCAGCTGTAGTTCAGCAAACTACGGGTCAAGCTACTCAAAAACTCCTACAGAAAGGAAAGGGAAACCCTAGAACTATAGCTGAGAAACAGGGGAATCTATATACTGCTATCACACCTGGTTAACCGTCCTAATGTCTATCATAACAACTCCGCAGCGGAGAAGTCAGAGCTCCTAAGGGATCATGGCAACAGGACTAAACCACAAACAAGAAACTGCAAAGTAAAGGAATACTGAAAATATGCATGAATGCAACAACTAGACAAACAAGGCACAGAGGCCGCAAACCACAAAGGCAAGGGAGCTCAGCTCTACCAAATACCAACAAGCAAAGCCACTCAATAATAAACAAGCAGAAGGAGGACCACCTCAACTTCTCATGCACACAAAGTCTACTTCTAAGATGCACCTACTCAGAACTATCCAGATGAATACCTAAGTCTAATGCAACATAACATCACACAAGTCAAACAATCCAAAGAGAAGGCAAGCTAACCCTGAGCAGGGCCTCTAACAAACCTGAAACAAGCTCCTAATCTATCTCTCAAACAAAACTCTATACAGCACCCTAAGCAAAGATCTAAGCAACAACTTTAATCAAAACCCTAAGCAAGAGGAATCAATCCCAGTCTCCAAGCTTCAGAACAAGCTTACCAGAGAAAGGAAGATAAGCAGACAAGCTCATAGTGCTTTCCTCAGGAAAGTACCAGGAGGTTACTACTCAGGAGTCATATCCTATGCGGCTCGACAACTGTGATCAGTTTACATTCCTCCTCAGGAGAAATTAAACTCACATGAAGGCTCCAGCATCACTGGATACTTGAGAAAAACCTATATGCACTAAGGGAACTAAGTGAGCAGACTCATAGGACCTTCCTCAGGAAAGTACTAGGAGGCTGACACTTAGGAATCGTATCCTACGTGGCTCAACAACTGTGATCAGTTTACATTCCTCCTCAGGAGAAATTAAACTCACAAGTCGGCTCCGACATCATTGGATACTTACGAAATCCTAGATAAACTAATGGAACTAAGTGAATAGACCCATAGGACCTTCCTCAGGAAAGTACTAGGGGACTTCCACTTAGGAATCGTATCCCATGTGGCTCCACAACATGTGATCAGTTTACATTCCTCCTCAGGAGAAATTAAACTCACAAGTCGGCTCCGACATCATTGGATACTTACGAAAGAGGTGAGAAGAAAGAATGAAAGTCATTCATAGTGCCTTCCTCAGGAAAGTACCATAAACTCCCTTCAAACTTCAGGATCTCGAACCTCACAAACAGACAACAAGCTCCTAGACTAAGCCTCAATCCACTGCATCTTTGCAAGCTCCAACAGGACCTCCATCAGCTCCTACCTTCAAGAAGAACCCACAGGCCAACAAACCACAAGAGACTATCTCTGAAGTTCAACCACAGTTGAACTTCACAGTCAGAAGTCATCAAGACTTCTCCTATCTTCAGGCTCAGACAAATCATATCAGGACACCCTACAAAAATCTATCAAAAATCTAATGGGAGACCTACATGGCTCTAGGATAACATACTGAAAAATCAGAACAAAATTCAACACCAAGTGAAAGAACTAAAATCAGCAACACAGACATATCCACAGACCAATTATTCAACATCAATAACAGTGAAAAAAATGCAATTAAAATGAAAATGCATGATTAAGCTAATGTTTCTGCACTATAAAATTCTACACTGAATCACGAGTCTACAGAAAAAAGAACGGAATTATTTGACTAAATCTACCATTTTTTATGAATTTTCTAATGATATGCATGCATTAAAAAAATAAAAGAAATCAATTAAATGGAAAATATACCAAAATATAATCAAACAAAAATAAAATGTCATTTTTATTTTTATTTAATTTTCTTAACATTTTCATGAAATGGCTGAAAAAAGAAGAATTAAAAAAGATCACCTATTTTCATTTTATTATGATTTATTTGCAATACAAGAAAATATAAAGAAAAAAAATAAAAGAAAATGGAATAAAGCTGGGGGGGTTTAAACAGCAAGGAGTTATGAGTTATTCTACATTGGGCCCTGATTGGGGGGTGCTAAAAGCAATTTGGGCGCAGGGCCCAGCTACCAAAAATAACTAACAAACACAGCAAGCAGAAAAAAAACCTGGGGGGTGCCGTTAGCAGCTTATTTCAATTATTATCATGATAGGCTTGGACGAGGGGGGGTGCAGGTAGCCATTGGGGCCTAAGGCCCAAATCCACTCATCCAGATCTTACACACGGGGGGGGGGGGGGGGGGGGGGGGGGAATTGAGTGAAAACGAGGGTAGTGTTCAGCAGAACACATTTGGGCCTAAGCCCAATACTCTAACCAGAAAACCCTAATTAATCAAACAACAAAACTACTCTCCTTCCCCAAAATGCCATTCACTGTTCATAACCTCTAACCCTAATACGCTGTTCACTGAGATTCTCTCTACCCTACTTCTGAAATTCTCGAACATCAAACAATCCCTCACAACAATCTGAAACTGAACCCTAATACGCCTCACCATCCTTCCCATCTCAGTCCTACATTCAACCTAAATCCTCTTCAACCCAAAATTGAATCCATACGCTTCAACAATCAAAACAAAACGCAAACAAGGATCGAAGAACAACGCACCTGGATGTGGAATACGAGCAGATATTGAAGCTTCTGGAACCTTTAACACGAAGATCTTGAGTCGTCTTGAAGAGAACTCAGAATCTGGAGTTCTGATGAGCGCCTATGAGGGACTCTGACAACGGATGAATCTCCTTGAAGATTTGGTGAACTCTGAAGACCATTGAGGAAAATCGCGCGAGAAGAACTAGGATCGGTTGATGAAGTTGAAGATCCTTGAATCTGGAATATTTCAGTGAAGAACACGCACTTTGTGGAATAACGATCTGAAGAACATTGAAGGGATCGTTGAAGAACTTTGAATCTCTATGAAGATCTTCGCAAGGAGGTGGCTGAATCGTTGAAGATCTTGAAGCCTGGTGGATTTCTGGAAAAATATCTCAAACGCTGATGAGGATATGAGGATTCCGGCGAACTTACGTTTTCCGGCGAGAGATTAGATGAAGGTAGAGGAGACGATCGGAGGAAGAAGATGAGTTTCTGGGGATTTTGGGATGTTTGCAGATTCCGGTGAGTGAGACGGTGGTCGGAGTCCGTTAGCAGTGGTCGGAGGCCGTTGTCGCCGGTTTTGCATGCCCGGCGAGGAGTCTCCGGTGAGGAAATGAGGCGAGGACAAGTGTCGAGCAAACTGGCAGAGAGAGGGAGTGTGGAGGACAGCTGGGAGGACACGTGGGAGAGTCTGGGAGAATTCTGAGTGGGTGGTGGCGTGCTTACTGTGAAACGCGTGGGGCCTCCTCTGACGCAACACGTGGCGCCACTATTTATGCCACTGAAGTTCGCTGGAATCTTCTGGACACTTCTGGACTCTGCTGGAAAGAAGCTGGACGAACTGGGCTGAATTGGACCATTGGGCTGCGTCTGGACCCTTTTTTTTTCTGACTTCTGAAATGCAATCCTGGACAAAAACGCAGACTGGGCCTTGCACTGCTTTGGGCCCAATACGAAAATGAATAAAAAACTGTAAAAAAAACTGGATTAAACTAAACCTGATTAATGTCTAATTACCTAATTAATCTAATGATTGACTAATAAACTATCTTAATCCTAATTAAGTCTAAAAAAAATCAATTAACCTAATTAAACTCTAAAAAATCAATTAAGATCTAATTAACTCTAAACTTCTACTAATTCCTATTAAAATCCTAATATCATTTAATATCTATTAAAATCTATCATTAAAAAGAAAAACTATATTATTTTCTATATTATCTAAACACAATTAAACCTATTTTAAAATCTATAGAAAATTCTAAAAATGATTTTAAAAAACAATTAAACCTATTAATCCTAATTTTTATCATTCTATTTAATATGCTAAGAAAATTCACTAATATTCTAAAAATGATAAAAGCTATCTAAATTCTATTAAAATTCTACAAATGATTAAAATCTATTTAAAGGTTTCTATAAAATTCTAAAAAAAAAGAATTAAGCTATTAAAATATTCAAAAACCTATTTAAATTCCAGAAAAATCTATAAAGCCTATCTAAAATTCACAAAAGTCTATAAAAATCCTGAAAATGCAGATGAATGCAAATGACCGCCATAAAAGCGCACACGAGACCAGATCGAATCGAACAGAGATCCCCGGGCATCAGAATATCCCCAAAATTACTGTGCAAGCTAAAAATCACCGAGGAGCGCGCAATTTCCCGAAAATAAAACCCTGGTGATCTGGACTAGATCTGCCATATCTGATAGACGAAAGTCAAGCTGTAAACTCTGATATCCCCTGTTTTGCACAAAAATCATCTGTCTGATTTGCGAATATGAATTTAAACCATGAGTCAGATAGGAGAATCAGTTGGTCAAATTTTAGGGTGCAACAGCTGCCCCTATTCAAGCGACTTGGACCTGAAGGGTTTGAAGAGCGCTCAGCCTTCAAACATTCAGAGGTACGAGACGGTTGAATACAAATAAAACCCGAAAATTTGCCAACCGCGAGCATATACTGTACTGCTTGGAGAATAAAGCCCAGAAAACCGAATCCAGTCATTGCGGCACCAAACTGATTAATCATCTGATAAAGAACTCCTGATTTGAATACCCGTTGCTTGTGATACCCCATATAACAAACCCTGAGGGCTACAACAACATACCTGATCCTCTCACATTGCCTACTGATAGGCAGGAAGAGAAATATACTCACATCGCCCAAAGATGGACGGGAAGACACCCTGATTGAATACTCACCTCGTCTAATGATAGACGGAAAAACAACATTAATCTCCCCATTCACATCGTCTAAGGATAGACGGAAAGACACCATAATCTCTATATTCACATCGTCTAAGGGTAGACGGCATCATCCTGATTGATGAAACAAATCAGTATTCTCATTATCTAAGGGTAGACGGCATCATCCTGATTGATGAAACAAATCAATATTCTCATCGTCTAAGGGTAGACGGCAACAAAGCCTGATCGCATACTCACATCGTCTAAAGATAGACGGCATCATCCTGATTGATGAACGAATCAATATTCACATCGTCTAAGGGTAGACGGGAAGCACTAATCTCTGAATTCACATCGTCTAAGGATAGACGGGATCAAATTCTTAATCTCCATACACACATCGTCTAAGGATAGACGGAAAGTCACCATAATCTCCATACACACATCGTCTAAAGATAGACGGGAAGAAATAATTCTCCGTACTTGCATCGTCTAAGGGTAGACGGCATCATCCTGATTGATGAACAAATCAATATTCACATCGTCTAAAGATAGACGGGAAGCAATAATCTCCGTACTTGCATCGTCTAAGGGTAGACGGAAAGACACCATTAATCTCCATATGCACATCGTCTAAGGGTAGACGGAAAGACACCATTAATCTCCATATGCACATCGTCTAAGGGTAGACGGGATCATCCTGATTGATGAACAAATCAATATTCACATCGTCTAAAGGTAGACGGCATCATCCTGATTGATGAAACGAATCAATATTCACATCGTCTAAAGATAGACGGAAAGAAATTCATAAATCTCCATATGCACATCGTCTAAGGGTAGACGGAAAGACACCATTGCGCAATTCAACATCATCCCTCGAATTTCAGAATTCTTCTGTCTACGGAAATTGATGGAAAGATCAATATCTTTGAAGGGGCCACATCGTCAGTATGGACTGACGGGAAGAAAACCACCTTTTAAAGAATCATGTCGTCAATAAGAATCAACGATCACGCAAACTGAACATTCTTCGAAGAACCTCGACATCAATAAGGATTGATGGTCAGAAAAGTCCCTCTTAAACGTCATCATATCCAATAACCAGAAAGAGAACCAATATCCAAAATCATTTTGAAACCTTTCAACAACCAAAGATAGCCGGAGAAGACTCGCTGGGGAAACTCACCATGCGTATGATCTGGCAATAAGAAACCTGCTGAACAGTAACTCGAAACTTCACATCGTCTGCTGACAGACGGAAAGAAAAGCCACTTGCGGGAGAAGCTCTATTTTGAACCTTATTGAAAATCAACCAAAACTTCACATCGTCTACTGATAGATGGGAAGGAAAGCATATCCTGGGGGAAACCCCTTCTTGAAACCTTACTGCGACCACCCGCAACTTCACATCGTCTATGGATAGACGGAAAGAAAACCACACTCGTACTCAAGACGTCGGAGAAGTCCATTCATTGGAGGAACACATCGTCAATATGAATTGACGGGAAGAAAAGTCTGTCGATATCAGATGACTGCTTGATCAAAGCATAATCGTTGTATGATCTGAGATACAAGTACTCTGCTGAACTGTCTGAATACTGTTGCTGGATAAATGCCCCTGAACCGATCACAGAGTAATTCACGCGCCATATGAGGCTGATAGAAAATCTGACTTATGCTTCGTATGCTTATGCAAATGCTCTAATCTTTCTACAGCGTAATGCTCCATTCTAGATAGAAATGTTATGCACTTTGAAAATGTCATGCAGGTATGATGCAAATATGACGATGCATGCAATATGCTAATGCAGGCTCGAGCTGCCGGAGAAGGCCGGGTACAGAAAACCACTTCAGCAAAATAAATGCTGAAGGCGAGGCCCACTCCGCTGGGGATAAACTGGATATCACTGAATCGTCCTAGCAAAGTAAATGCTGGGAGAGTGAAATCAACTCTGCGGGGGATATTGGGAACTTAACCGAACACCTCGATGAAGTGATACCCTGCTGGGGTATGTAACTCCGCTGTGAAATAGCAGACATGCTGAATATGATTAGACTCTTCTAGGTATAGCTTATCCGTACCAACGGTGAATTAGACTTTGCTGGAGGCAAGGGAGGGAGTCCTCCTGCGCGCTGATGAAGCTCGGATCTGGAAATTGATGCGCCAATACGGATGGGCTTCACAGTAATCGCGAACTTGGATTTGAGCTCTTAAGCCATCTTACTGGGTCAGGTACAACTGACGCTGGAAAATATTCTTCCTGGATACACAGCCTTTTAGTGAAGAGTCAAGGGATAGTGACACGACTTCCCGCATTTGTCTCGCTCTCGAAAATCGACTGCATCTGCTCGAATAACTCTGAATGACCTTGCTGAAGCGGAGAAGACCAATCCTTTCGCGTCTGATATGCCCCAGCCTACAGGACATCTGTGGGGATAGTCCCTGAAAGGAAATCTGCAAATCTGTTGCCTCGATGGTCTGATATAACATGCCTCAGTGTTCTGAACTTCTGAGAGACACTTCAACTCACCTGCTTCTCGCATAACTTCTGAGCGCTTAAGATGGTCTGCCCCTGACTGCAATGACCTTGCCCCGGTTATTTGATTCAGAATAGTACCTCCTGACTACGCCGTATTCACCGAATCTCAACCTGATTGCCCCAGGATAACTGACTTCGAAAAGCTGACCTAACTGGGGATCATAATAAAAGCTTGCACCTGCTCTCGGAACATTCGGGCGTTCTGCATTCTATCTTGACCATACTTTCCATTGTAGGAAACTTTTCTGCTGTTAAGCGCTTACTTGCAAGTAAAACAAATTGTTCTGCATAAAAGATGTATTAATGCAACGCATATGACAGCTTTGACATCCAATCTGTTCACTGGGAAAAGGAAAAACAGTTTATGGCATATGATGCATAAAACATTTATCAACATCAGTATCAACATGGTAAGAGGAACCTTTTTAGGAGTCAGAATCGACGCGACCTTTACCGGAGTATGCTTTCGAAACAACCTGCTTCAATTAGGACTTTTTGAAGGTTGTAATATGGTCAGGTTCATGGGTTTGAAGGAAAGGATAAAGGCTCAAAGTTTACTTTAACCCACCCATTCTCCTTGATGTTCTCCCATCCTACGTTCAGCTAATTTGACCTTAGCGCTCACCTCTCAGAGGTTGAAAGATAGGAATGATAGTTCGAGAAACTTTTGGATTTTGGAGTGACAGCCACTCACTTTTCATCTTTGACACTTGTGGTCACGCGACTTGTATTTCCATCGAGGATTTTTCTTTTGATCCTTTTCATCTTTCTCTTTTCATATCCCTAACTTTTGCCTGGACTGACTCCTTTTGAGTTTCTTTTGATTGATTTTTAGTCCAGCGGGATGCCCTCATTTTTGCCTAAGTCATTTGTTTTGAAGTTTTCTTGACTTAGCGGGCTTTTGATTCTTTTTCATTTTTTTTTCGAACAGGTCGTGTGACACTGGTTGTCTGACTCTTTGGGAAGTGATGTGGCTGTCCCACTCTTGATTGAACCATTGTGGTCTTTTAGGCACGACCTCTAGGGACGTGATTGATCCTCGAACGGACACTCCTTTTGCCATTTGGACGCTCGGTCGAATTAGCTAACACCTACCCTGCCCCAGGTTAAAGATCGAGGGTTTTTCATTCACAGAAAGAAACTCCTACTACAAGGCTCAAAGGGGTTAACAAGGGATTATCTTCCTTATATCTCCGGTGTTTAGGGATTTGAAACAATGCCTGTACATCATCAGCAGGTTTTATTTCAAAAGCATACAATATCGGTAGTTACATGTCGGTCATTTTCGTCATCCTCCCCAAATTCTTCTTAACCAAATGTTGGACATTTGTAAACACAGTTAGTGAACACGACTGGATTCAATCAAAACATGCATATTTATTTCATCATCATCAATTTGAATGAAAGCAACAAGTTTTACAAACAAGCTTACAAATTCAAACAGGAAAGCAACTACAAATGTAAAGAAATGACAAGCTAAAACAAAGAAAATATGCTAGCTTCCGAGAACCGGGCTTTTGCATCTGCCCTGCTGCTGAACCAGCTATCTTTATTAGAGGCAGTCCGATGCTATCCTGATCTGCTTTCAACGACTCAACCAAATTATAGAGCCCCTCCTTCTTCATTCAGATGATTTGGGAACCTCTTGGCCCGAAGCTGATTGCTGCACTATCAAGCAGATCCTGCACTTTGTGCTTAAAAGCATGGCAACTTTCTATATCGTGGCCCGGGGCTCCAGAATGAAACTCACAGTGCTTGCTTGCATCATAGCCAAACGGGGGAGCTCCCGTTATTGGCGCCAGAGTTCTTTTCTCTACCAGATTCAATCCCAACAATGTCTGCAACAACTCGGCATATGTTGAGGGAGGCTTCTCGAACGCTCTTCTCGGTTTACTACCCTGGAATCTTCGTTGAGCCTGCTGTGCCCCCTGCTGAGGCTGCTGCTGCTGGTATCGGGTTGACCCTTGAACACCCTTTGTATCAAATGCAACATCGGCTTCTTGATCTTCAATGTGTTGATTAGCGCTCTCCCTATGCTTAACCATTTTCTTTCTTAGATCTGCCCCAGGAATAGGCAACAGTTGTGGGCCTGGAGATTCTGACACCATGGAGTCCAGGATACGCTTCTGACCCACCGCAGCTTTGGAAACATCTGTCATCTTAGCATCGACTGAGACAGGAGCAATATGCACAGCTACGCCGCTCGGCATGAATTCAATATCGTGCGAGTCAATCAGGTCTTGAACATTGTGCTTAAAAGCATGACAACCCTCGATGTCGTGCCCGAATGCCCCAGAATGAAATTCACATTGCTTACTGGCATCGTATCCCTGAGGAAACACTCTCGTTGGTGGTGCCAACGTTCTCTTCTCAACCAGATTAAACCTCAGTAAGGTCTGCAAGAGCTCAGCATAGGTCATAGGTGGTGCCTCAAACATTCTCTTTGGCTTTCCTTCCTGGATCCTCCGTGGAGCTGGATGCATCTTTTGTTGCTGCTGCTCAGGTTCCACCTGCACAGGTGGCGCGAGCTTCTTCATTGCGGCTTCAAATAGCTGATCGTCCTCTTTCCTAAGCACATTCTTGACTACCTCCATGATCAAGCTCATTTGGGTCTTCAGCTGACTGTTCTCCTCCTTGAGGATCTTCTGTTCCAGACGCATCTCTTGCATGTCTCTCATCATCTGCCCCAGCTGGCTTCGGACTTCGATCAATTCAAACTGATTCTGTTCCATATCTCTGAAGGAATTCCTGCAATAAACTGAGACGATGAGGAAATAAGGCCCACGGTTCTGATATACCTGTTAAATGATAATGCAATGCGGAAAGCAAACACATATTCACAACGAGATAAAGAGAAACTCAAGCTATAAGCACACAGACGAACATCTCCCACATATGTATAACCAACAAAATCAGCAGGTAAGCACAAATGAGTATGAATATAACGACCCCAGCCAACAGTCCTGGTGGTGGTCGGCAGACACTAGTGCACAAAGGCTAAACGGATTAAGCAGAGAAAACAGATGCGACACCCGGCACAGAAACCTCTAGAAACTTCCCCCATATTCAACTGAACTCTCTGATTGACAATCTTCAGAGCACACACTTCCTGTGGAGTCTTCCATGACATTAACTGACGAACCCCCACAACTGGAAGATGGAAAATCATTAATCTGAACACAACCCTGAGGAGTGATGCAAATACGGCTAGAGTCTAACAGATCTTGAACCTGACTTCTAAGCACTTTACAATCATTGGTTGAATGCCCCTGTGCCCCAACATGGTACTCACAGCAGGCGCTGGCATCAAAACCTGGAGGATACGGTGGAATCACCGGCTTAGTCTCCTTCGGCACTATCAATCCGCTTCTGACCAGCTCTGGCAACAACTGACTGTACGACACCGGTAGCTGAGTAAACTGCCTTTCAGGCTTCCTTGGTCTTCGTGGAGCGTGCTGACGCGATCGGCGATAGGATGATCGTTGACTTGAAGTGTCTGAAAACTGATCCTGAGATGCTAGAGATTCTGAGGTGGCGTCATCTCCTTCCCACTCTTCTTGAGAACTGACAACTGACTCAATCTTATTAACTGGGACGTAAGGAACACCTCGAAACTTTCCACTCCTGAGTCCTCTCTCAACAATCTCTCCCAGCCTCATCAGGCCCACAAAGCTTGTGCAACTGAACAATTTGTCAAAATAATGGCCTTTCAGAGTACCCAAGAAGATGTCAACCAGTTCTCTTTCCGGAAGCGGTGGTCGAACACTAGCAGCCAATTCTTTCCATCTTCGCGAATACGCTCTGAATGATTCATTTTCCGCCTGAGACAATTCTTGCAGATCTACGAGACTAGGAGTCAAATTCAAGTTGTAATCGTACTGCTTCATGAAAGCTCTGGCTAAATCTACCCAAGATCGAATCTGATTACTCTCTAATTGCACATACCATCTCAACGATGCCCCAGTCAGGCTATACTGAAAGCAATGGATCATCAATTTGTCATTTCGCACAAACGAAGTCATCCTTCGACAAAACATCATCAAATGCAGCTTCGGACAGCTATCTCCCGTGTATTTTTCAAATTCCGGCACTTTGAACTTGTACGGCAACACGAGGTCAGGAACCAAGCACATGCCTACAGCATCCAGGTTGACAGCATCTTTGGCTTTCAAAGCTTTCATTTGCTCTTCCAACACTCGGACTCTTCTACCATCGTCAAGAGCTCTTGGATCTACCATCCCAGCTGCTGGAATATCTCTTCGGTAATTCATCACAGGGAAAGCAACACATTGATTGTTAACCGGAGGATAGCGTTCATTTCGGGCAAGAAACCGCTCATGCCGATCTCTGTTCTCAACAGCAGGCTGCACAACTTGGGCTGCAGTAAGATTGTTTGCTTGCGGGAAGCCTTCCATAGGATCATACTGATGGTTGGGCGCCGTGGCGAACCTTGCCAAAGTGTCAGGAAACTGGAAATTGCCTTCAGCCATAGCTGCCAATTACCTGTAACGGACTTTACTGCTTGATTCTGCTCAAATCTGCTTCAGCCCCTTGGTCGTCTTCAATACTCCACTCTTGCCTCAAACAATTCCCCGAGAATCACTTTCTGGTGAAACACAAAGGCTGGATAAGTGCTCTGACCTGCTAAATGCTATGCAATATGATTTATGCAAACAGAAATACAAAAATGCTAACGTGCATGTGTGCATTGGAGATATTTTCCCTCCAATTCCAGTGTCAGTGGTAGCGAGACGAGATGAACCATAAAGACAATATTTGGAAAAACCCTCATATATTGATTAGAATAACAGTCTTGTCAAGAGGTTACATAACTATGCTCCATACAGCTGATATGACAAGGAGGATCCCAGCCAACATGCCTGGTGGTGATCTCAACATACAGAATACAAGAGAAATCAAATACGGGTACGGTTGCGGAAGTCCTCGACCATCTTCTTTGTCTCTGCATGATCTGGTTGATAAATCAAACCTTCTATCAGTCGATCCCTCTTCCTGACTGTCCCCTGGATGTCTCTGACAAAGTCTTCCCAAGCCTTATCATTAGCACCATCCCCAGGTTTGGGTCTCTTGGCATCTGCTCTATGCTGGAAATCTTCCAAGTTCTTCATGGCATCTGTCAACTTGCGCTCGGCTTCGTATCGGCGACAGGCTTCTTCTTCAAGCTCTTCATTCTTCACTTTGACCTGTTCTTCTAACTGAGCAATCTGTGTCTTCAGCTCTTCTTCTCGCTCCTTGCGCTTGGTCATAGTGAGATCCCAGTGTTCTCTGAATTTGGCTAGCTTTGTGTAGGCCCTTTCCAGCTCTTGCTTCTTGGTGGCCAACACACTACTAACGGAGTCTACATCTAACTCCAGACGCTTCTTGGTTTCAGTCAATTCCAATAGCGTAGTCTTCAGATGTTTCAGAGTTTCATCATGTTGCTTAAAAACATATCCTGTTTCAATCTTTTCATGCCGAAGCTGGGCATTCTCCTGCTCTAAAGCCTCTTTAGCCTTTGCTAGCTCTTCTTTCTTCGCCATCAGCTGCTTGTAGACCTGAATGTCCACAGTGGTAGGCTCCTCTACCGGAGGAGGATGCAATGGCTGAACCGCTGGATACGGCATAAGGAACTTCACAGCTCGCTCACGAATCCATTCTATATATGGGCTAGGACCTCGAGTATCCCCTCTGCTACCTGAAAGCTTCCCTCTCTTGTGCAAGTTTTTCCAGGCTTTCTCAAGTTTGGTCAGCATCTCTTTCCCTATTGCCCCAGTGAGATACAGAGATTCCTGTATCTCCTCGGGCTTTGGCGCTCCTTGAGGTACATACCCAAATTGCTTGATCAATAAGGAAGGGTTATAGTTGACACAACCTTTCCTTCCTATTAACGGAACATTCGGGAATCCTTCGCCTTTGAGTATGACTTCAGCTCCAAATACCTCTTTATTGGTCCATACCACGTTCTCAGCAGTCAATCCCATTAAGCGCTCGGGCCATCCTAGAGAATTGATAGATGTGACAAACGGGCCTGACTTAGGCATATGACTGGTGAACCACCTGCATAGGAGAGGTACACAGCAAGACACATTCCTTCCTCGTCGCTTTTCATTCTGGTAATGAGTTGAATGGTGGATATCTCCCAGCAGAGTAGGGACTGGGTTCTTCGCAGCTAAAATATAGAAGGCATCAGAATCAACAAACTCAGGAATATTCGGGAACAACACGATGCCATACACACATACAGCAAGGATGACGTCAAAAACATCCCAACTACCCTTCTGGGCATATTCTCGAGCCTTCTCCACCAAGACATCCAACGGAAATCCCCATACGTCTCCTCTTCTGATCATCTTCCCAGACAGCTCAGACTCCTTCAAGCACAGGATGGCAGAAAGCTCAGCCAGCTTAGGCTCAGCGTCCGTACGATAAAAAGGCATCTGCTCACGGATCGGTATATCCAGAAGTGCAGAGTACTCCTCCAGGGTAGGAGCCAAAACAAAGTCGGGAAATACAAAACACCTGAGCTCCGCGTCGTAAAACTGTAACAAAGTATAGATGCCGCTGGTCTCGTAGGCAGATGGCTGATAAACGTAGGTCAGAATCCTCCCATATCTCTTTCTGAAGTCACCCATTCCCCTCTTCTTAGCAATAGCAATCAACTCTAACAATAGACTGATATTCGGCGACGGAAACTTATAGGGCAATACTCTCTTCAGGTTTTCCATGTCTTGCTAGGAACAAACACCAGAACTGGAAGGGAAAATATGTACCTGCAATACACACACGTTAGTTGAATGCAGATGGTAATGCAATGATGCAATATGATAAATAATGCAATCTGCGAACACAGGGGCTATGCTGTAGCCTGAAGAGGAATATCTCTGTGATCGAGAACAGAAAACCAACACGGTCACCAGAATCTCATGCCACTAACTACCATCTGATACTCAAAATATCAATCCCCTGGTAAGAAAACCATCTGAACCTCTGTATCTGGCGAGAATACCCTCTGATAATAGCCTCACCCTCAGATAAGAAACCCATCTGACCCAGACAACACACCTGGAGATGAATCAAGAACACCATCTGAAAAAGGTACTGAATCATGGTTTCTGAAGGCCAGTTTTCCTGCAATAACCCAGTCCCTCTCACAGGTAGGATAGACCTAATCCACGGACAAAGGTACGGCATCCTATGCGGTCATCAGCGTCACAGACTTTCACGAATGACGATACGATTCCCAGAAGGAGTGGCATCATCAAATCATGAAGAGGCCTCACTTAGCTGACTTCCAAATGATCGGTCCCCAGAGTCGACAACCCTCACATCTGGACTCCCCTCAGATCCTCAGGACCGGAAAGGAGCGCCTCTGCAAGAATCTCGTCTGAGCGCAGATTTTCGTAGGGAACTGTGCCTGCTCAGTAGACAGGTTCGTCTACTACTTCTCCGCAACTATATCTAGGTGTGTACTCAAGCCCAGGTCCGACTTTTCACTCACAGTAACCTCCCTCTGCCCACAGCAATAATCTTAATAATATAATGCTGGAAAATAAATGCGGAAAGGTAAAGGTACAGAAAAGTAAAGTGCAGAAAAGTAAAACACAATATGCACAACACCCAACAAATAAACACCCAAGCGCTAGGATTGACTCGCGTAGGGGATGGGAAACGGTCCCAACATAAGGGATGGGAAAAGTCCCTAGATGCTATAGTCCCCAGCAGAGTCGCCAGCTGTCGCTACTGCGAAAATCGGCGCCGGCTTGACAGGAGAGTCGCCACCGTGCGTTATTTATCCCTCAGAGCGGGAAAGGAAACGCTCGAAGTAAACCTCGCAAAGACGGGAAAAGGTATGGTCATCGCAACCAAAACCTGGATTCGGGAGTCGGTTACGCAAGGGGAAGGTATTAGCACCCCTCACGTCCATCGTACTCGATGGGATCCACGCTTGGTGTTTATAGGTACAAGGGTGTATTATCTATCTACGCTGATGGCTGGTCTGAAAAGAAAATAAAAGGACAGGACTCGACAGAACATACGGTGTTCTGGGCCTACGTATTCCCTCGTGCAATGGGAAAGTCAGAGTCAACGTAGTTCGACTGCCTACGTCTAAACGGGGGAAAGGTTGCTCGCCAGGACATCGCGTCCTGTGCCTACGTACTTCCACACAGTATGGAAGATCAGAGCAAACGTAGTTCGACTAACTACGGGTCAACAGGGGGCTCTCACACAGCAGTGAGAAAACAAACTGGTCTCTAAGGCTCGGGAACCTACAAATACGATCTGGCCTCAAACGCGCTCGGGCAAGAGAAAGGGATAACAATTAGTCGTTAGCGGGAAAGTCTCGATCGCACAGCCGCGAGAGAACTAAAGTTAGTTGTTAGTGTGCTCGCTAGGATATCGCATCCTATGCCTACATATCTTCGTCTGGAACGAAGAATCAGAGCAGCTGTAGTTCAGCAAACTACGGGTCAAGCTACTCAAAAACTCCTACAGAAAGGAAAGGGAAACCCTAGAACTATAGCTGAGAAACAGGGGAATCTATATACTGCTATCACACCTGGTTAACCGTCCTAATGTCTATCATAACAACTCCGCAGCGGAGAAGTCAGAGCTCCTAAGGGATCATGGCAACAGGACTAAACCACAAACAAGAAACTGCAAAGTAAGGGAATACTGAAAATATGCATGAATGCAACAACTAGACAAACAAGGCACAGAGGCCGCAAACCACAAAGGCAAGGGAGCTCAGCTCTACCAAATACCAACAAGCAAAGCCACTCAATAACAAACAAGCAGAAGGAGGACCACCTCAACTTCTCATGCACACAAAGTCTACTTCTAAGATGCACCTACTCAGAACTATCCAGATGAATACCTAAGTCTAATGCAACATAACATCACACAAGTCAAACAATCCAAAGAGAAGGCAAGCTAACCCTGAGCAGGGCCTCTAACAAACCTGAAACAAGCTCCTAATCTATCTCTCAAACAAAACTCTATACAGCACCCTAAGCAAAGATCTAAGCAACAACTTTAATCAAAACCCTAAGCAAGAGGAATCAATCCCAGTCTCCAAGCTTCAGAACAAGCTTACCAGAGAAAGGAAGATAAGCAGACAAGCTCATAGTGCTTTCCTCAGGAAAGTACCAGGAGGTTACTACTCAGGAGTCATATCCTATGCGGCTCGACAACTGTGATCAGTTTACATTCCTCCTCAGGAGAAATTAAACTCACATGAAGGCTCCAGCATCACTGGATACTTGAGAAAAACCTATATGCACTAAGGGAACTAAGTGAGCAGACTCATAGGACCTTCCTCAGGAAAGTACTAGGAGGCTGACACTTAGGAATCGTATCCTACGTGGCTCAACAACTGTGATCAGTTTACATTCCTCCTCAGGAGAAATTAAACTCACAAGTCGGCTCCGACATCATTGGATACTTACGAAATCCTAGATAAACTAATGGAACTAAGTGAATAGACCCATAGGACCTTCCTCAGGAAAGTACTAGGGGACTTCCACTTAGGAATCGTATCCCATGTGGCTCCACAACATGTGATCAGTTTACATTCCTCCTCAGGAGAAATTAAACTCACAAGTCGGCTCCGACATCATTGGATACTTACGAAAGAGGTGAGAAGAAAGAATGAAAGTCATTCATAGTGCCTTCCTCAGGAAAGTACCATAAACTCCCTTCAAACTTCAGGATCTCGAACCTCACAAACAGACAACAAGCTCCTAGACTAAGCCTCAATCCACTGCATCTTTGCAAGCTCCAACAGGACCTCCATCAGCTCCTACCTTCAAGAAGAACCCACAGGCCAACAAACCACAAGAGACTATCTCTGAAGTTCAACCACAGTTGAACTTCACAGTCAGAAGTCATCAAGACTTCTCCTATCTTCAGGCTCAGACAAATCATATCAGGACACCCTACAAAAATCTATCAAAAATCTAATGGGAGACCTACATGGCTCTAGGATAACATACTGAAAAATCAGAACAAAATTCAACACCAGGTGAAAGAACTAAAATCAGCAACACAGACATATCCACAGACCAATTATTCAACATCAATAACAGTGAAAAAAATGCAATTAAAATGAAAATGCATGATTAAGCTAATGTTTCTGCACTATAAAATTCTACACTGAATCACGAGTCTACAGAAAAAAGAACGGAATTATTTGACTAAATCTACCATTTTTTATGAATTTTCTAATGATATGCATGCATTAAAAAAATAAAAGAAATCAATTAAATGGAAAATATACCAAAATATAATCAAACAAAAATAAAATGTCATTTTTATTTTTATTTAATTTTCTTAACATTTTCATGAAATGGCTGAAAAAAGAAGAATTAAAAAAGATCACCTATTTTCATTTTATTATGATTTATTTGCAATACAAGAAAATATAAAGAAAAAAAATAAAAGAAAATGGAATAAAGCTGGGGGGGGTTTAAACAGCAAGGAGTTATGAGTTATTCTACATTGGGCCCTGATTGGGGGGTGCTAAAAGCAATTTGGGCGCAGGGCCCAGCTACCAAAAATAACTAACAAACACAGCAAGCAGAAAAAAAACCTGGGGGGTGCCGTTAGCAGCTTATTTCAATTATTATCATGATGGGCTTGGACGAGGGGGGGGTGCAGGTAGCCATTGGGGCCTAAGGCCCAAATCCACTCATCCAGATCTTACACACGGGGGGGGGGGGGGGGGGGGGGGGGGGAATTGAGTGAAAACGAGGGTAGTGTTCAGCAGAACACATTTGGGCCTAAGCCCAATACTCTAACCAGAAAACCCTAATTAATCAAACAACAAAACTACTCTCCTTCCCCAAAATGCCATTCACTGTTCATAACCTCTAACCCTAATACGCCGTTCACTGAGATTCTCTCTACCCTACTTCTGAAATTCTCGAACATCAAACAATCCCTCACAACAATCTGAAACTGAACCCTAATACGCCTCACCATCCTTCCCATCTCAGTCCTACATTCAACCTAAATCCTCTTCAACCCAAAATTGAATCCATACGCTTCAACAATCAAAACAAAACGCAAACAAGGATCGAAGAACAACGCACCTGGATGTGGAATACGAGCAGATATTGAAGCTTCTGGAACCTTTAACACGAAGATCTTGAGTCGTCTTGAAGAGAACTCAGAATCTGGAGTTCTGATGAGCGCCTATGAGGGACTCTGACAACGGATGAATCTCCTTGAAGATTTGGTGAACTCTGAAGACCATTGAGGAAAATCGCGCGAGAAGAACTAGGATCGGTTGATGAAGTTGAAGATCCTTGAATCTGGAATATTTCAGTGAAGAACACGCACTTTGTGGAATAACGATCTGAAGAACATTGAAGGGATCGTTGAAGAACTTTGAATCTCTATGAAGATCTTCGCAAGGAGGTGGCTGAATCGTTGAAGATCTTGAAGCCTGGTGGATTTCTGGAAAAATATCTCAAACGCTGATGAGGATATGAGGATTCCGGCGAACTTACGTTTTCCGGCGAGAGATTAGATGAAGGTAGAGGAGACGATCGGAGGAAGAAGATGAGTTTCTGGGGATTTTGGGATGTTTGCAGATTCCGGTGAGTGAGACGGTGGTCGGAGTCCGTTAGCAGTGGTCGGAGGCCGTTGTCGCCGGTTTTGCATGCCCGACGAGGAGTCTCCGGTGAGGAAATGAGGCGAGGACAAGTGTCGAGCAAACTGGCAGAGAGAGGGAGTGTGGAGGACAGCTGGGAGGACACGTGGGAGAGTCTGGGAGAATTCTGAGTGGGTGGTGGCGTGCTTACTGTGAAACGCGTGGGGCCTCCTCTGACGCAACACGTGGCGCCACTATTTATGCCACTGAAGTTCGCTGGAATCTTCTGGACACTTCTGGACTCTGCTGGAAAGAAGCTGGACGAACTGGGCTGAATTGGACCATTGGGCTGCGTCTGGACCCTTTTTTTTCTGACTTCTGAAATGCAATCCTGGACAAAAACGCAGACTGGGCCTTGCACTGCTTTGGGCCCAATACGAAAATGAATAAAAAACTGTAAAAAAAACTGGATTAAACTAAACCTGATTAATGTCTAATTACCTAATTAATCTAATGATTGACTAATAAACTATCTTAATCCTAATTAAGTCTAAAAAAATCAATTAACCTAATTAAACTCTAAAAAATCAATTAAGATCTAATTAACTCTAAACTTCTACTAATTCCTATTAAAATCCTAATATCATTTAATATCTATTAAAATCTATCATTAAAAAGAAAAACTATATTATTTTCTATATTATCTAAACACAATTAAACCTATTTTAAAATCTATAGAAAATTCTAAAAATGATTTTAAAAAACAATTAAACCTATTAATCCTAATTTTTATCATTCTATTTAATATGCTAAGAAAATTCACTAATATTCTAAAAATGATAAAAGCTATCTAAATTCTATTAAAATTCTACAAATGATTAAAATCTATTTAAAGGTTTCTATAAAATTCTAAAAAAAAAGAATTAAGCTATTAAAATATTCAAAAACCTATTTAAATTCCAGAAAAATCTATAAAGCCTATCTAAAATTCACAAAAGTCTATAAAAATCCTGAAAATGCAGATGAATGCAAATGACCGCCATAAAAGCGCACACGAGACCAGATCGAATCGAACAGAGATCCCCGGGCATCAGAATATCCCCAAAATTACTGTGCAAGCTAAAAATCACCGAGGAGCGCGCAATTTCCCGAAAATAAAACCCTGGTGATCTGGACTAGATCTGCCATATCTGATAGACGAAAGTCAAGCTGTAAACTCTGATATCCCCTGTTTTGCACAAAAATCATCTGTCTGATTTGCGAATATGAATTTAAACCATGAGTCAGATAGGAGAATCAGTTGGTCAAATTTTAGGGTGCAACAATTAGGTCCATACCTGTGAGCGGGATTGGGGATATTGCAGGAAACTTTGACCTCCAGACTACCTGGTTTTCTTGACAGTGAATCAGTCATGTTGGGTTCTCAGTTACAGGTATGTTCTTGATAGAGCAAGAGTTTGATCAGAGGATTTTATCATCAGGTGTTTGTCTGTTCTTGAGAGAGCGGGCTTTGATCAGAGTATTGTTATCAGAGGTTTGTTCTGGATGGAGCAGATTTTGAATGGGGTCTGAGGATCTCGTCAGCAGTTGTTATTTTGTTCTTGATAGGGCAGATTTTGAGTGGGGTTTGAAGATCTCATCAGCAGCTGTGTGTTTGTTCTTGAGAGGGCAGATTTGTGATTTGGGGTCTGAAGACTTCATCAACAGATATTCCTTGATATTGCACCCGGGGTCTTTATTATCAGGCCTTCGTTCTTGTCAGGGCAGAATTCTGATCTCGATCCTATCAGATGGTTATTCTCAGCAGATCAGATCAGTGGTTTTACACCGGGGTTTCCTTCTCATCAGCGACCGTTGACATCGAATCTCCACAGCAGCCACCTGGATATATTGTTGCATACCTGCATTTTGCATTAGCTTGCATAATCATTCCATTAGCGTGTGTCTGTGACAGGTACCGTTTCCCCGATCCAGGATCTCTCGCCTCTTATTGTGGTACTGCAACCGTTCTCAGAAAGACTGTTGCGTACGAGTTCTCGGTCCTTGATGTGTCGAATCTGACTATTGCTATGTGAGGTTACTATTTCCATGATTGGGCCCAGATTCCTCTCCTTATTATTGTCAGCAGGTGCCAGGATCGGGAGAAATCTCTCAAGCACACAGACACACGCATGCATCTGCATAAAGCATTTTTGCATGACATACATTCTGTTACCTTTTCCTAACCTTTGATGTTTACAGGTTTTTCAGGTACTCAGGTTCCGAGCTGCTTTCGATCTCCAGGATTGATCAAAGATTCATCCACCGCTACTCAACTCGCGCCAATCAAACGAGAATCATGGACCAGGTACAGTCAGATGTTCAGGAGCTTCGTGAAAGGATGGATCGTTTTATGGAGCTGATGCAAGTAGTTGCGAATGGGCAAGACCAGCTTCGTACTTTGGTTCAACCTCTCATCTCCAGGGTTGACAGTAACGGAATACTTCATGGCGGGGCCGTGCCTACTCCTCCTCAAGGGGATACTCCACAGAACGTTATTCCTGCTGCCGGGGGCAACGGTAGTGCTAACGGCAATCTTATGACTAATCTCGGACTTAACGCGGCGGGCGCCGTCAATGGTGGTTTGGGAGCCAATGTTAACGTGGGGCCGGTCAACGGCAATGTTGGTGCAGGAAATATGGTGGTGCCTCAACCGTGGCTGGAGGACCATCAGGACGACATTTTCTCTCAGAGAGGTGTAGAGGCTGAGTTGACTGCTGAGGCTCGACTCAGGTTCAAGGCGCTGGAAGATAAAATGAGAGACATAGAGAATCAGAACACATTGGGCGTTGACATGTCCAAACTAGGGTTGATTGCTGACTTTAAAATACCTCACAAGTTCAAGGTGCCTATCTTTGAGAAGTATAGGGGCACTACTTGTCCCCGTGTTCACCTCCGATCTTATTATAGAAAGATGTCCGCTTATTCTGACGATGAGAAGCTGCTGATGCACTTCTTTCAGGATAGTCTTTCTGGTCCATCGCTCGAATGGTATATGGGTTTGGAGCCCGCTACCGTGCGCACGTGGAAAGATCTCGCTGAAGCGTTTGTTCTCCACTATCAATATAATAGCGACTTGGCTCCCAACCGAGTTCAGCTTCAGAATCTCTCGCAGCGGAGCAATGAAAGCTTCAAAGAGTACGCCCAGCGGTGGCGTGAATTGGCTGCTCGGGTTCAACCGCCGATGGTTGAGCGTGAGTTGGTACAGATGTTCGTGGCTACCCTTCCCGGAGTCTATTATGAGAAGCTGATTAGTGGCATGTCCGGAACATTCTCGGCCCTCATCACTTTGGGCGAGCATGTTGAAAACGGTATAAAGATCGGAAAGATTCAGGGCGAATCATCCTCAGCTGGAGGAGCTAGCAAGAAACCCTATATTGGCAAGCGTCGAGAGGGAGATGCCAGTGCTGTCACTAATGCTAGGAGAAAGGGCAAGGGCCCTCAGTCTCAGATCGCTAGCATAAACATCCCAGCTGCTCCCCCACAGCCGCAGCAGCAGCCCCAGCAACAGAATAATCCGGGATATAAGAGATATCAGAATCGGGGTCCCCTGGCAAATCGTCAGTTTGAAACTCCTCCTATGTCATATGCACAGCTTCTGCAGACGTTGCTTCAGCTCCAATTAGTTCAAAAGAGGACGTTGGCTCCCTTGACAGGGGCACCACCACCGGGGTACGATGCCAATGCTACTTGTGAATTTCATTCTGGGGCACCTGGCCATACAGTTGAGAACTGTAAAGCTTTTAAGCACAAAGTCCAGGACTTGGTTGACGCCAAGGTGATCAACTTTTCTGACAACGTGCCCAACGTCACCAAAAATCCAATGCCTCATCATAGGGGGGGCGGAGTAAATGCTGTTATCACTGAAGAGAATTCAGACTTGCTGACTGATGTCAAAGATCTGAGGACGCCGTTGTGTTTTGTTAAGGCCAAGTTGCTAAAGAAAGGCTTCTTTCCGGGATGTGGAGAGTTTTGCATGGCTTGTGCTACACTTCCTGATGGGTGTGAGCAGTTGATCGAAGGTATCCAAAGTCTGATGGCCGAGGGTATTTTGCAATTCAGTCGGAGCATTGAGAATGCGTCAGGGGAAATTGTGCTGAAGCAGGCAGAGGAAGTTGCTACCATTACCATTCCTCGCCACCCTATCACTATTTTCGCGCCCCGACCGCCTACTATTACCATCACCAGGGCCGGACCAATCCCATTCGAGAGCACTAATGCCGTCCCATGGCATTACGGCGCCGAAGTATATTGTAACGGTCAGAAGATAGAGCTTGAGTCATCCGGATCGACTGCGCAGAATCTTGCTGAGGTCAGTGGTATCACCAGAAGTGGTAGAGTGTTCGCACCGGCAGAGGGTGCAGCAGAGAAAGTAGTCCGGGCTGACGCTGTGGACAAGGGCAAAGGTAAAGCTGTTGAAGAGGTTCCTGCAGGGGCATAGAAAGACTTGTTGGTTAAAGATGCCGAAGAGTTCATGCGACTGATCAGGAAAAGTGACTACAAGATTGTAGATCACCTTCACCAGACTCCGTCGAAGATCTCGATTCTCAACCTGTTGCTGTGTTCTGAAGCGCACCGCAACGCGTTGCTGAAAGTATTGAATGCTGCATACGTGCCGCAGGAGATATCAGTGAATCAACTCGAGGAGGTAGTGGCTCATGTCAACGCTGGTAATGGGATGGGGTTTACAGATCTGGAGCTGACTCCCAAGGGAAGAGATCACAACAATGCCTTGCACGTCTCGATAGAGTGCAGAGGCACGATTATGTCACATGTCCTCGTAGATACGGGTTCCTCACTTAATGTGCTTCCGAAGAAGGCACTGATGAAGTTGGATACCCGTGGACTGCTGTGCACGCCCAGTGATCTGGTCGTGAAGGCCTTTGACGGAACCAAGCGCCACGTCTTCGGAGAATTGACCCTGCCAATTCAAGTTGGTCCAGAGACGTTTAATGCGGTGTTCTATATCATGGATATCATGCCCGCCTATAGTTGCCTCTTAGGTCGGCCGTGGATCCATTCTGCTGGTGCCGTGACGCCCACGCTGCATCAGAAGCTTAAATATGCTGTTGGGGGCAGCATAGTGACAGTCTGTGGTGAGGAGGACATCATGGTGAGCCACCTATCGTCCTTTAAATATGTCGAAATGGATGGTGAGATCCATGAGACTCTTTGCCAAGCGTTTGAAACCGTCAGGGTGAAGGAGGTAGCTCCCGTGGTGGCAGAGAAGCAAGAGGTGAACCTCTCCTCGTTTAAGGAAGCTCGGGCTGTTGTCGAAGCTGGTTCCACCCCAGGCTGGGGGCACGTTTTGGATATACCGATCAAACAGGATAAGTTTGGATTAGGGTATTCTCCTGGAGCTGAAGCTTCACCCTCTTCTGGTAGCTCGTCTCATGGGAAAGGGCCGATCTTGTTCACCAAGGGGGAGTAATCTTCGAGAGTATCAACGCTACGTCGGAGGACAGCGGGGACAGTGATTGTGATCTTGATGCCTGGATTCAACCGAGCAAGCCAGGCGAGCACCTCCACAACTGGACCATCAAGGAGATTATCGAGCTGACAAGTGAAGAGTAATGATTTGCTTTTTACAATCTTTGTACAACCCTATGTCCTGCCCGGGGCATAGTGGTTTTACTGTCAGGGCCTTGTTGGATTATGTGTATGCATTTTGTTAATAAATAAAAAGGCGTTTTCTTCGTAATCAAATGTTGTGTTCTCTGTTATTCATATTTTATGTTTGTTTTGAAAAACAGCAAAATGGCAACGAGGTTCGTGCTAACCTGCATATTCTTGCTTTAAACTTAACCCTTGTTATTGCAGGATCCACGTAACAGATGACATCGACTCTGGACCCTCTACGGCTCACTACGACTTTGATTGCCCGATCTATCAAGCCGAGGATGAGATTGATGAAGACGACGACCTTCCGGAAGAGTTGGCCCGCTTGTTGAGACAAGAAGAGAAGGTTATTCTGCCTCATGAAGAGGAGATTGAGATTGTAAATCTGGGTTCTGAGGAGCTCGTCAGGAATGTCAGAGTAGGGGCTGCGCTGCAGAATGATGTCAAGCATAGACTGGTCGAGATGCTTCGAGAGTATAGTGACGTCTTTGCTTGGTCATATGAGGATATGCCCGGACTTGACACAGATATCGTGGTTCATCGCTTGCCGTTGCGAGAAGATTGCCCTCCAGTCAAGCAGAAGCTCAGGAGGACGAGACCAGACATGGCTGTAAAAATCAAAGAAGAAGTCCAGAAGCAGTTGGACGCAGGATTTCTAGCCGTTACCACCTACCCTCCGTGGGTCGCCAACATAGTGCCTGTACCGAAGAAGGACGGTAAGGTACGCATGTGCGTCGATTATCGGGATTTGAACAGGGCGAGCCCTAAGGATGATTTCCCGTTGCCTCATATCGATGTGTTGGTCGACAATACAGCCCAGTTTTCCGTGTTTTCGTTCATGGATGGCTTCTCCGGTTACAACCAGATTAAGATGGCGCCGGAGGACATGGAGAAAACGACGTTTATTACCCCCTGGGGCACGTTTTGCTACAAGGTAATGCCCTTCGGTCTGAAGAACGCAGGGGCCACTTACCAGCGAGCAATGGTAACTTTGTTTCATGATATGATTCATCATGAGATCGAGGTCTATGTTGATGACATGATTGCAAAATCCCAAACGGAGGAGGAGCATTTGGTCAATTTGCTGAAGCTGTTTGAAAGGCTTAGGAAATTCAGGCTGAGGCTGAATCCTAACAAGTGCACTTTCGGAGTGCGGTCCGGAAAGTTATTGGGGTTTATCGTTAGTGAACGAGGTATTGAAGTTGATCCTGCGAAGATAAAAGCTATCCAAGAGATGCCAGCGCCGAAAACAGAAAAAGAAGTTCGTGGTTTCTTGGGCCGAATAAACTACATTGCAAGGTTTATCTCTCAGCTCACGGCCACTTGTGAACCGATGTTCAAGTTGTTAAAGAAAAATCAGGCGATTACTTGGAATGAGGATTGCCAGAAGGCATTCGACAAGATAAAGCAGTATCTTCAAGAACCTCCAATCTTGATACCCCCAGTGGCTGGACGGCCATTAATCATGTACTTGACAGTTCTGGAGAATAGTATGGGGTGTGTTCTCGGTCAGCACGACGAGACGGGCAGAAAAGAGCATGCCATTTATTATTTGAGTAAAAAGTTCACTGAGTGTGAATCTCGATACTCGATGCTGGAGAAGACGTGTTGTGCATTAGCTTGGGCCGCCAAACGTCTACGACAGTATATGCTCAATCACACCACTATGCTAATTTCGAAGATGGATCCGATCAAGTACGTCTTCGAGAAGCAGGCTCTTTCGGGCAGGATTGCCAGATGGCAGATGGTGTTAACAGAATATGATATTCAGTACGTCTCCCAGAAAGCCATCAAGGGAAGCGTATTGTCTGACTACCTTGCCGAACAGCCAATCGAAGACTATCAGCCGATGAAGTTCGAATTCCCTGACGAGGACATTATGTTTCTCAAAGCAAAGGATTGCGAGGAGCCATTGCCCGATGAGGGGCCGGATAGGAAGTCTCAGTGGAAGTTGATATTCGACGGAGCAGTTAATTCCTATGGAAGTGGTATCGGGGCTATCATCACGACTCCTCACGGATCCCACATCCCGTTTACTGCGAGACTGACGTTTCCAGTTACCAACAATGAAGCAGAGTATGAAGCATGTATCATGGATCTAGAAGAGGCAATTGATTTGAGAATCAAGAATCTAGACATATATGGTGACTCAGCGCTTGTAATCAATCAGATCAAAGGGGAGTGGGAAACTCGTCAAGCAAATCTAGTGCCGTACATGAATTATGCCAGGAGGCTGCTTCCGTTCTTCGACCGAGTAGAACTTCATCATGTACCCCGGGCTGAAAATCAAATGGCTGATGCTTTAGCCACGTTGGCTTCAATGTATAAGGTCAATCTTTGGAATGAAGCTCCAAGCATTGTTCTTTCGCGTCTTGACAGACCAGCATATGTGTTCGCAATCGAGGATGCCACTGACGGCAAGCCATGGTTCCACGACATCCAGACCTTCCTTATGACTAAGGAGTATCCTGCGGGTGCGTCAACCCAGGATAAGAAGACTCTGAGGAGGCTATCTGGAAACTTTTACCTCAATCCTGATGGAGTGCTGTATAAGAGAAACCACGATCTCGTGCTACTCAGATGTGTAGATGAGAAAGAAGCAAGTATGCTCATGGAAGAAGTCCATGAGGGCACATTTGGTACGCACGCCGGCGGGCATGCCATGACGAGAAAGATCCTGAGAGCAGGATATTACTGGCTGACTATGGAGTCGGATTGCTTCAGATTCGCGAAGAAATGTCATAAATGCCAGATTTATGCTGATAAAGTTCATGTGCCGCCGTGCCCATTGAATGTCATGTCCTCCCCTTGGCCGTTCTCCATGTGGGGCATCGACATGATAGGCAAGATCGAGCCCACTGCATCCAATGGTCATCGTTTCATTCTGGTAGCTATCGACTACTTCACCAAATGGGTGGAGGCAGCCTCGTACGCTAATGTGACCAAGCAGGTGGTAGCTAAATTCATAAAGAGGGACATCATCTGTCGCTATGGAATTCCCGAGCGGATCATTACTGATAATGGTTCGAATTTGAATAATAAGATGATGAAGGAGCTGTGCCAGAGCTTCAAGATTGAACACCACAACTCATCTCCTTACCGGCCGAAGATGAATGGCGCTGTTGAAGCGGCCAACAAGAACATCAAGAAGATCGTTCAGAAGATGGTTGTGACGTATAAAGATTGGCACGAGATGCTGCCGTTTGCCTTGCACGGTTATCGTACGACGGTGCGTACGTCGACCGGGGCAACTCCTTTCTCCTTGGTGTATGGTATGGAAGCTGTCCTACCGCTAGAAGTGGAGATTCCCTCTTTGCGAGTTTTGGTTGATGTGAAACTTGATGAGGCAGAATGGGTGACGAATCGCCTGAACCAGCTCAGCCTGATGGACGAGAAGAGGTTAGCATCGATTGCATTTGGTCGCCTGTACCAAAGCCGAATGAAGAAAGCTTATGATAAGAAGGTGCGTCCTCGAAGCTTTCAGACGGGTGATCTCGTCCTGAAGAAGATTCTTCCGCCACACTCCGATCACCGGGGCAAGTGGACTCCGAATTACGAAGGGCCGTATGTCGTCAGCAAGGTCTTCTCAGGAGGAACTTTGTTGTTATCCACGATGGATGGTGAAGATTTTGCATCCACGGTGAACGCGGACGCAGTTAAAAAATACTTTGCTTGAAAGAGACCCGCTGGACAAAAAAAGAAAGAGTCCAGGCAAAAAAGGGGCATCCCGGCGAACCAAAAACAGAATAAAAGGTTCGGGCAAAAATTAGGGATATATTGAAAAAATGTACACCCGCGGAGTCGAAAACCTACACTGGGCGGCTTCGGCAAAAAAGGGTATCCCGGTGAACTGAAAACCCGGAAGGGCGGTTCACGCAAAAGTTAGGGATTTGAATAAGCAAATGACTGCGTTCCACGTATGGACTTTCATTGTTTAGTGGTTCGGAAGACCTGAGGGCCGTTTATCTGAATCAATCTCTTCCAAAGCTGAAGCATCGGAGAAGTATCGAAGTCGAGTGGGTCTTAGAGGGATCAACTCATGGTGTTCGTCTACGCCTCGATTGCCGACATTTGTATATACTGATGTATATTTATGTTTTCTTTTGCGCGGCTTCCTCATTCCAGGAGCTTGCCTCTGTTGTAAAACATTTTTGCCCATTCAGGGGTTCATCATCAATAAAATGCACATTATTCAGCAATTCTACTTGACTGCTTAGCATTTATCTGTTTTGTTTGCGAATGAAAACGCCGATATTTTTGATAAAATGCGCATACATAAACTTGCGGGCCTAAGCCCATTGATTGTTGAAACAACTAATTAACTGAATATTGTCACGAGATAATAACCTGGATAGGCCCCTTTGAAGAGGGTATCTTGTCTGTTTGTTTGTGTTGTTGCAGATGTAACCCTTGCCAGAAGATGTGTCGTACGCATCCCCGAAGCAGGATGAGTCCTCCTTCTCCAGCAGAGTTCAGTAGTCTCTCCTCCGCAGAATCAGAATCAGAATGGTGAGCATTGATATGTTTTCCCCAGGTAGAGGTGATTCTCTTCCCCAAGCGGACGCATCCTGAAGGTAGGTCACTTCGTCGGCTGAGTCAAGCACCGAAGAATGACGTCGTCTCTCCCCAGCACCGGGTCACAAGTGCAGAGTTCATAGAAATGATTGAGTACTGAAGCTCGTGTTTTCCCCAGTAAAGTCGTCGAAGCAGGATTTTCCCCCGCACCGGGTCACAAGTGCAGATTTCGCAAAAGGCTGTTCGTTAGCCGAAGGATGCAGTAACTGATGGTGCCAGACTGAAGTCTCCAGCGGAATTGAGATTCCTCACCAGAGTCAGGCTCTCTCCTGAAGTTGGATGACTCCCTCTTCCCCAGTAGAGTGTTGGAACAGCTGATGTTGTATTCCCTTGCAGAGTTGTACTTTCCCCCGAAGTCAGATGATCCTTTCTTCCCCAGTGGAATCGAATTCCCCATCAGAGTCGTACTCTCCAATGAAGTAGAATGATTTCTCTCCCCGGCTGAGTCCGCAGAAAAGCAGAATCCTTGAACATTGATCGGATCATGATCGATGTTCCCCAGCAGAGCATTAAGCAGCCGATGCTGTACTTCCCCAGGGTCGCACTCTCTATCGAAGCAGAATGATTTCTCCTTCCTCTGCCGAGTTTGCAGATGTCTATGAGATCCGAATCCTTGGAAGTTGATCAGATCATGATTGGTTTGTTCCCAGTGGAGTGATGAGCAGCTGAAGTTGGTTCCCCACAGAGTGGTCATCCCCAGAAGAGTAGCCGAGACGGCCGCGCAGTTCATTCTCGCGATTGATATCAGCAGATCCAAGTTCTCGTAGAGCTTCGTCCCCTGCAGCAGTCAGCTGAAGTTGTCCCCCTGCAGCAGTTCGCGGAAGATCAATTCCCCAGACAGAGCCTGATTGATATTGGCATGTTCACGATATCCTCAGCAGGATGATTCCTCTACCTGAGTAGTTCTTGTCTCCTTGACAAAAGGGTTTCCTCCTCCCAGCATTTATTTTGCGGACGGGATCGCATCATTGTGCATGACTGCATAGCCTTTAACACTACATAGCATCTGGCGCTGCATAGCATTGTGCATGATTGCACAACATTTAGCATAAACGCATATCATTCCCGCCGTGTGGGGCATGGTGCCGAAGCATACGCATCATAAGCATGATCTAGGTCATTATCATTCTTGCCTTCCAGGTGTGCGACCAAAAGACCGGTTGCTCAGGACGATTCTTGATATTCTCCCCAGCAAGGTCGCTCTTGAGATGATTCTTAAAGACCCCGGTGTGATCCCCGCAGTCGCTCGCTCAAGACGATTTTTGAGACCCCCAGCGAAGTCTTCGGTTCGAGATGATTCTCAAATCCCTCAGCAGGGCCATTTGCTTAAGACGATTCTTAAGACCTCAGTACAGCTTCCCGGGTTGTTCGCCTAGTATGATACTTGAGCTCCCCAATAGCACCTCCAGCAAGAGTTGCCCAGGAAGGTTTCTGGAATACCCAACAGAATGTTTGCTCCAGAAAGGTTATTAGTTCAGGACGATTCTTGAAGATGCCCGATGGATCTGTTTGGTCAAGATGATTCTTGAAGTCCAGAGCAGCATGGTATGTCTGCTCCAGCAATGATGTCTAATCTGAAGATGGATTTCGTAAGCGCCCGAAGGCGATATCGGAAGGTTCCTGTGAGTCCAGATTTCCGTGTTGAAGAATCAACGGGTGGCTGAAGACAAGGTTCCGGAGTTGTAGATACAACAGAGTGATTCGCGTGGGTCTGAAGACCAAGTCAGTTGTCCGGAGAAGGTGATTGATTGCGATCAAGTGGATAGTTTTTCTTCTGACTGAAGTCAAAGATGTTTCTCCAGCTGAAGCGGAGTTTTGCCTAAAGGCAAAGTGTTTGAATCCCCGTAGAGTCATGAATGGCTCAGGATACCATTTCTCTGACTGAAGTCACAATTTTCCTAAGCTGAAGCGAAGGTGCCCGAAGGCAAGATTATCCCCAAGGTCATGAATGACCCAGGATTCATTTTTTCGGACTGAAGGCCGAAGTATATCCCTGACTGAAGTCACGGATACTCTATAGCAGAGGCGGAGTTGCCTGAAGGCATATCCATGTATCCTTGAAGGCCAAGGATCATTTCTTTAGACTGAAGTCGAAGATACCTCCTGCAGAGTTGCCATCCTTGAAGGCCAAGGATGCTTATCTTCAGAAGTACTTGAAGATCTTTTCTAGCTGAAGCTGGAAATGGCCAGGGGCCAGGGTTTCATATATCTTTAATGTTGAAGTTCTACGGTGGGCAGTGTGCAGCAGTATTCCGATGTTCGTTATGGTTCTGAGGGTGAACCCCAGATCAGAGTGTGCTCGGTTAAGTCTCTCATTCCCAGCGGAGTAGTTTCAAATACGCAAGTGTACCTTTTGTTCCATTCACCAGGGGTGAACCCCAGGTCAGATTTGTTCAGGGTTGCATTTTTGTCCGGCGGCGAGGTCAGATTATGTTTGTTCGACGGCGAGGTTGGATATTTGTCCGACGGCGATGTGGAATGTGTTCGACGGCGAGGTTGAATGTTTGTTTGACGGCGAGGTCAGACTCTTTAAATCCCCAGTAGAGATGATGTTTGTACGACGGCAATGTCGGGTGTCTCTCAGAGCGATGTTTGTTTCCGGCGGCGATGTCAGATTTAGTTCTCCAGCGGCGATGTTGGGTATTTTGATTGTTCGACGGCGATATCAGGTTTAGTCTTCCAGCGGCGATGTTGGGTGTTTTGGTTACCTGAAGACAATGTCAGAAGAAGTTAACGAGGATAACTGGCGGCGGTGTCAGATCAGTATTTCTCCAGCTAGTTGTTGAGCAGCTAGTGTTGCAGTATTCAAAGAGCTGTTCCCCGCAAAGTACCATGTGCTCGCGCAGTTGGCAAATTTTCGGGTTTACCGGTATTCAATCGTCTCGCACCTCGATTGGTTGAGAGCCGTTCGCTTCTCACCCAGTCAGGTTCAAGCCATTTGAATAGGGGCAGCTGTTGCACCCCAAAATTTGACCAACAATTATTTATTCATTGAGTGTTTGGAAATAGATACCTTCATCAGACAGTTCAAGAGATCTTCAGAGGAAGTGGATTGAAACCAGGGTTGTGTGCTTCATAGCTTGAGAGTTGTGGGTGCCCCTCAGATGATTCTGAGGCTTTGAGAATGAACTTGATGTTTTGAGAAAGTGTATGAGATGTCTTGATAGCCATCATGAAGCCCAGAGAAGTCATTATGCAAGAGTTCAGAGGATTCAACCATGAATGGTAGAATTAGGGTTTTGACTGGGTCAACCCTAGGATAACTGAAGATTTGGAGAAGGTTGAGACCCAATCCAAGGGCCATGAGATCATGTAATGATGTATAGAGATGTTATAAAGATGATTCCTAGACCAACTCATCATGATTGAGGAGTTTGAGAAGTTTTGAGTTAGGGTTTCTGAGGATTGTCAGTGAGAAAACCCTAATTTGATCCCTATATTCCAGGCAGTTTTAACTCTAGATGTGATTGATATCTCATCTTCCCCATAACATGAATGTTGTAGAGCTTGTTCTAAGCTTTAATTTGAGTGGTGGAAGTCCTTGATAGGAGTTACAGAGCTCAAGTTATGGTTTTGACAAATTACAGGTCAGCAGAGGTATGTGAATCTGGGTCCTTGAAAGTCACCCAACTTGCAGACAACTTTTGCCCTAGTAGGTTGATTCCTATGATTTCTTGGTAAACATGAATGTTGAAGAGCATCTTCTTAGCTTTAATTTGAGTGGTAGAAGTCCTTGATTGGATTTGTGGAACTCAACTTATGGTTTGAACAAGGCAGGGGTATTTTGGTCATTTGTCAGTTATAGGTCATTTTAGCCAATGCCTAAAACTCCTATTTCCAAGCCTCAAATGGAAAAACTCAAAACATGAAAGTTGCTCAAAATGTGATTTTAAGTCTAGAAATAAGGTCACAAATTGTTGGAAAAGCTCATAGCATGAGATTGCATGATTGGTCCAAAATGAACTAAAAATGGCTTATAAACTTGAAAAGTTGAAATTGAAAAGTGATTTGGAAGATCCACAAATCCAAAATAGGTCATCCAATATATCATTTTGATTGGAAAAACCATTTTGAGAACATTGGTTTAGCTAGAATTTTGAATTGGAGCCTTAAAATGGGTGATGCTTTGAAAAGTTATTACTTGAAAAAGAAGGCAATGTTGGAAAACTTAACACAAGGTAATTACAAGGCATGTGAGCTTCCTTACCATTCCATATTATCATGTGATGAGATTTTAAAAGGTGTGTAAGTTGGTTAGAGGTGATATATCATGAGATCCCAAAATACCATAATAGGAGAATTTCAAGAAACTTCCACCACATTCTAGATGAATCTAGACACATCCAATGATCATTATATAAAGAATGCCATGAAGAGAGTTCAGGGTTGGTGATAGAGAGTCAAGTCAGAGGAGAAAGAGAGCGATACATTGCCATTAAAGAGCTTTCTTCAATTTCAAGCAACTTTGAATTTCATCCACTACAAGCATCCTCCTTCCATACAAGTGCATACAGAAGATCTTCCACCATTAGAAGGGCATTGTTGAGAGGTTACAAGCTCTGAATCGTGCTCAACATCACCTCATCTCATCTTCTTGACAGGTTTCTTCTTCACCTTCTATCTCCTAAATTATTGAGCTTTAACTAGTTTCATAGATACAGAAATGATGCACTAGGGTAGATGATTCATTCCCATGAATTAGGGCACGATCTGTGAAGTTCCATAGCAGGACCAAGAATCTTTGATTCTCAAGAAGTGTTTGAATTTGGAGTTTAAATCATCAAGAATTGGTTTAGCACGTTTAGGTTAGCATATAGAACATCTGTAGATCATTAGAGTTAGGGTTAATGAAGGTTGATCTCAGGTGATTTTGGTTTGGATCGTGACATTGCAAGCCTCTGTTAGAATAACCTAGGTAGAATCAGGGAAAACTACTCGTGCCATTTTATTCCTCTCATTGAGTAGAGCATTTTTCATTTTTGAATCGTGTCGAACCATGGCCTGAGCAGAGAGATAGAGGAGCTCGAGTCTTGGTGCATGGAGGAGAGGGTTCTGAAAACCCTAGGTTTCATTTGGGACGATGAAGGAGGTCCCTTAGATCAAGCTCCAAATTTGACTCATTATGTTGATCCAGCGGCTGTGATTTAATCTGAGAAAGAGAGGGAAATTTCAAATGAAGCGAAACGCAGTCGTTTCACTTAAAGCCACGCTGGGCTCAACGCGCTATCCCCACCCCCTTTTTTCTGGCCCATGTTATTTTTAACTAGCGTGAGTTGCTTGTCGCACCCCCCCTCCCTTTAATTGATTTTAATTCTTTTATTTTCTTCTTTTATTTTTTCTGTTTTGTTTAATTCATTAATAAATGATAAAAAATGAGTTTTGACTTCTTCTTTTTTCTATGATTAGATCATTTTGTATAGAAAATATTAAAAATAAAAATGGGATTTTATTTTTAAGTCTAATATTTTTAATAGATTTTCCAAATAAATAGCTTTTATATTGTTTAGTTTTATATCATGATTTTGTAGGAATTGTTTTAGGACCTTCCATTAGGTTTTTTAATCCATTCTTTTTTGTGCAATTAGATGATGAACCATAGTTCCCCATAGGATTTTTTCTAGAATTTTAGAATTAAATTTTGATTAGTTTAATTAGGGTAGATTTAGGGTATCCTAATTAGGGTTTAGATTGTGTTTAGGTGTTGAATCCCTTTCTTTGATTGAGTTTTGTCTTGATTTTTAGGTAGAGGCCTATGTAGATGTTATGAGTAGGTGTTGAGGACCCTTGTGAATAATTGTTAGATTTTTCCCCATTGGTTTAGCATTTTTAGGTATTTTCTGAAGTTGCCTATTGATTTTGTCTGCCCTGTGGTTATCTGTTCATCTTTGGGGTTTATTCTGAGGAATTTGTTGAGGGGCTTGTGTTGCCTTGAAGACTTTGATGGAGAGCATCATGAAGAGAAGATTGTAGATCAAGATTCAGAGACCCAGGGCTTGGCTAGTTCCCTGTCTGTGAGGTTTGAGATCCTGAAGTTTGAAGGAAGTTCATGGTACTTTCCTGAGGAAGGCACTATGAATGACTTTCATTCTTTCTTCTCACCTCTTTCTTAAGTATCCAATGATGTTGGAGCCAACTTGTGAGTTTAATTTCTCCTGAGGAGGAATGTAAACTGATCACATGTTGTTGAGCCACATGGGATACAACTCCTAAGTGGAAGCCTCCTAGTACTTTCCCGAGGAAGGTCCTATGGGTCTATTCACTTAGTTCCCTTAGTTTGTCTAGGATTTCTCAAGTATCCAATGATGTTGGAGCCAACTTGTGAGTTTAGTTTCTCCTGAGGAGGAATGTAAACTGATCACAGTTGTTGAGCCACATGGGATACAACTCCTAAGTGGAAGCCTCCTAGTACTTTCCTGAGGAAGGTCCTATGAATCTATTCACTTAGTTCCAATAGTTCAGATAGGATTTCCTAAATATCCAGTGATGTTGGAGCCTGCTTGTGAGTTTAGTTTCTCCTGAGGAGGAATGTAAACTGATCACAGTGGTTGAGCCACGTAGGATATGATTCCTGAGTATACACCTCCTAGTGCTTTCCTGAGGAAGACACTATGAGTCTGCCTACTTAGCTCCCGTTCTTTGGTAAGCTTGTTCTGAAGCTTGAAGACTGGGATTGTTTTCTTTTGGTTAGGTTTTGCTTTAGGGCTTTGCTTAGATTTGATTAGAGTTCTGTTTTAGGGCTAGGATTAGAGAGTAGATGACTCTTTCTCAAGCATGTGGTTTGTCTGCCTGATGGCACTTCATTTCTTTTATCTGTTTTTTGCTTGATAGCATGTTGTTTATCTTCAGTATGATTACTGTTATTTCATGACTGGCTTGAGGTTGAGACGAGCTTGTGGAGGCTGAAGCCCCACACACATTTCCTCCCTCACTTGCATTGCATGCATTTTACTGTTAAGCTGAGGCTTTGTCTGTTTTGGTGTATCATTGACATGATCCCTTAGGACTCTCATTTCTTCTGATGAGGATTTGATGATAGACTTTTAGGTTGAAACCTATGCATGACAACTTCTAGGAGTTCCCTGTTCAAACCTCAACCATAGGATGAATCCATGGCATGATAACAGTAGGACTTGATAGTCTCCCTCCTAGTTGGGTCTGTTCTCTTCTCATCTCAAAGCAGTTTAAGATACAGTAATCATGAATGATTTCTTTCGTACGTTACGAGCCTTAAGCTATCTGAGGTGGGATGTTTAGTATGGTACCTTTGGGCGACATGCGACGCATTCACTCTCAGGTCATAGTCTCTAGTGCGGTTGAGATCGCAAACACAATAAAAAACACTTCTCTCAGGAAATAACCCGTAGTTTCCCGAACTACGTTTGCTCTGATCTTCCATGCTGTGTGGAAGTACGTAGGCATAGGACGCGACGTCCTAGCGAGCAACCTTCAACCTTTCCCCCGTAATCCTTCGTAGGCCGAACTACGTTGACTCTGATTTCTCATTCTCTGATGAGAATACGTAGGCATAAAGTGCGACGCTTTGCCGAGTCATTTTTCTTTTCTTTTTCAGCCAGCCTTGATAGGTAGATAGATTATAACCAACCCGTCCAAGTAAGCAAACAAGCGAGGATCCCGTCGAGTACGACGGACGTGAGGGGTGCTAATACCTTCCCCTTACGTAACCGACTCCCGAACCCAGACAATGGTTGCGATGACCTTGTCTTACCCTTATTCGTCAGGTTTTTCTAATTGTTTCCTTTCCCGTTCTGAGGGATAAATAACGAAAGGTGGCGACTCTTCTGTCATGCCGGCACCTTATTTTCGCGCAAGCGACAAGGGGTACTAGACTAAAATTCAAAGGGTCAAAAGAAAATTGAAAGAAAGTGCAAAAGTTGAACTACAAAACACTTCATTCACTTTCAAACAACAACTTTGCCACTATTTCTCTTCTCTTTTATTTTTTTTTTCTCTTTTTTTTTTCTAGAAGGAATATGTATTGACATCCTTCTCTTCTTTTTTCATTTTTTTGTTTTTCTTTTTCTTTTTCTTGCCAATTTTTTGAATTAAATAACACAACTATAATTATTTAACCCCACACAACTTCAAACAAGACTCTTTCAATCCCTTAAGTAGGGTGGCAACATTGTTTTTCACTTTTCGATTTGTAATGATTTTTAAACAAAGAATGGGATAAATAGGCTCAAGGGATGGTATTATTCAGGGTTGGCTTTTTGGCTAACTGACTAAAAAAATAAAAGAAAAACAAGTTATCTTTATCATATCAGTGTGCACAAGTAAACAAAAAGTTTCAACAAAAGTCAATTCAAGTTCTAGAGTGGCTAACAAACATGAGTGAAATTGTACAAGACGAAACAAATGAATTTTTGTATGTTATCCATTAAAAGGCTAGTGAGTGCAACTTTCCGTTAGATTATTTTTTATGATGTCAAATAGGTCGGCATATGACTTACATAGGTCGACTTATGTAACGTATTTTTCCTATACAGGTCGACACATGCATCGAATCGGTCGACATATGACTTACATAGGTCGACCTATGCAACGTATTTTTCCAAAAACTCATGATTTTTTCAAATCTCTTGCATTCTCTTTTGCCTCCAAATTGTGCGGGCATGCACACGCTCGCACGTACACGCGCACACACACACATATAACGTATTTTTCCAAAAATTCATGATATTTTCAAATCTCTTGCATTCTCTTTTGCCTTTAACTTACGCGCGCGCACACACACATACACACAACTTGCATGATTATTGTGATAAACATGGCATTAAGCATAATTTTTCCACTCCAAGAACTCCATAACAAAATGGTGTTATGGAGCGCAAAAATCGTGTTTTAGAGGAGTTGGCTAGAACTATGCTTAATGAAGGTAATCTACCTAAGTATTTTCAGGCCGATGCCATTAGCACGACATGTCATGTCTTAAATACAATACTAATACGTTCTATTTTAGACAAAACTCCTTATGAACTACTAAATGGTATAAAACCAAATTTATCGCATCTTCATGTTTTCAGATGCAAATGTTTTGTTTTAAATAATGGAAAGGATAATCTTGGAAAGTTTGATGTGAAAGTCGATGAAGGTATCTTCCTTGAATATTATCAATCGAGCAAAGCTTATAGGGATTATAATAAAATATTACTTATTGTTAAAGAGTCGGTACACATCACCTTTGATGAATCTTATCCGAAAAATGTCAGGAAAGGTGTTTCTTTTCATGATGTAGGTGTATCTTCTTAAGATATTCTCAAAGAACCCGAAGAAGGAACTGATTAGCCTAAATAGGTGGAACTTGAGAAAGAAGAAGATGGCGATTGTGAAAAGGAGAAGGATGAAAGTCCACCTGCACTGGACAACCTTCCTTTGGCTCGGAGAATCTCCAAGGATCATCCAATCAATAACATACTTGGAGACATCACCAAAGGCGCGACAACACACTCTAAGATAAGTAACTTCTGTTATCACTTTGCTTTGTTTCACAAGTTGAACCTAAAAACGCGAAAGACACCCTACTTGATTAGCATTGGCCTATGGCCGTGCAAGATGAATTAAACCATTTTATAAGGAATGATGTATGGGACTTTGTCCCTCATCCGCGAGATCATCATGTCATTAGAACTATGTTGGTTTTTAGGAATAAACTCGACGAAAACTGAGTGATAACTAGGAACAAAGCTTGGCTAGTGGCTCAAGGTTATAACCAAGAGGGGGTATTGACTATGAGGAAACTTATGCTTTTATTGCTCTCCTCGAAACTATACACCTTCTACTAACTTATGCTTGCTCCAAAGATTTCAAGTTATATTAAATGGACGTAAATAATGCTTTCCTTAATGAATATATTAATGAGGATGTGTATGTTTCACAACCTCCCGGTTTTGAAAATCACGAGTATCCTAATCATGTTTATAAACTAAAAATAACTTTATATGGCCTCAAGCAAGCCCTTAGGGCTTGGTTGGGAGACTTAGTAAGTTCTTAATCGGTCAACGATACTCTAGAGGGAAGGTAGATACTACACTTTTCATTAAGCGTCAAGAAAAACATATTCTTTTAGTTCAAGTTTATGTTGATGGTATCATTTTCGGTTCCACTAACATGCAATTACTCAAGGAGTTTTCTAAACTTATGCAGGGTGAGTTATACTGGTAATTTAAATTAAAGGTAAGTTAGATTGATTAGTGGCTTAGTGAACAATTTATCATGAATTGCAAAAATCATGTTATGAGCATGCCTTTAGCTAATGGTGCATTTCCTTTATGTTGGACGTGATGGAAGTATGTACTACCATGAGCATTTGTTTGTATTCCAAATGCTATGTTGATGTTATTGTATCGTGATGTTGCATGTTAAGCAGTTGGCTTAGTGCAGGTACTTGTGGCAGTGCAAGTTTGGTGATTGGACATGGTGCATGGCATACATGATTTTGGACATGGAACGGACATAAAGTTCAAGACATGGTGCAACAACTTGAAGACAACATGAAGACATGGTGAAGCTGAAGATTAGAGAAAATGGGCTTAGGATAAGTGTGGTCACATTTTGGTCAATTGTTTGACCAAAAGTCAATTGTAGGTCAAACTTGGATTTTTTTCATGTATTCTTCATTTTATTTGTCTATTCTCTTGTATTTGAATATTGAAATCTTGACTTGTATATGGATTGACTTGCTTTTCAAGTAATAAAATACTTTTAAAGTGAATGTTAAAAATCAAATATGATGATCATCGGAACTTCTCATAACCCAACAATGATATTAGAATAAAAAATGGTGGTACAAATAGATAAGAATAAAAAAAGTTTCAATTTGATGGGAATATATTCATGAATATACTCACACTTAAACGAAAGATTGTTAAAATATCAAATAAGTATAAGTCTATCGTTCAACACTTTATAAATAAAATAGCTAATACACTTAATAATTTAAAATTCTAGATTAATATATAGTGTCCAACCCATTAAAAAAAAAAGGTGTTTAAAGTCCAAATCTCAAACACGTTAACCTCTCCTAAATATAACACTTGAATTAATTTAATCTCACTTTTTACTATGTGGCAAAATGTAAGTGAAGTTTAGTTAGATTTTTTATTGTTAATATCTTTTTTTTAAAATAAATATTTGCAGAAAAAATCATAATAACTCGAATTCAAATTCTAAATTCAATAAATATCTTCATAATCAAACCAATGTGACACAATTGTATAAAGACTATTGATATATCAATTAAATTGCATGCTTCAAACATATTTTTTATTATTAAAGATATAAATTTTCTATTAAAAAAAATGTATAATGACACACAACAAATGGAATGAATCCCAATCCCACAAGTAAGAATTATTGAATTACAAATTAGGATACACTTCCCTATTGTGCCTCCGCTAATTAACTAGCATTATTCATTAATCAATTGTTCTTAAAATAGAGATTCATATGCACCACATAAGCCATAGAAATCAACTAGAGTTTCCATTTGAAGTGGACAACCACTAAAACAAAGCCAACATCTACTTTTCCTCTCCCAAGAAAAAAAAACACAAATGATTTTCTTCTCATTCTTCCATCCTCTCAATTTCCCTCTTTCAAAGTCATCAATCTCACCCAAATCACATATGTTGTTTTTTCCATGCAAATTTTTTTAACAATATTGCATGCATAATATTCAACTTGTTCATGCCTTGTTAATAATAAGGCAATGCATTTTTTGAATCATATCAAAAAAGTGTCTAACATATACAATGGAATTAAATATAAGAAGAAGTGAAAGTGATGACAAAATATAGATCTATATAGATACATATACAATAAGTGATTGTATTGAGAGAAAAAAAAAACAAAAATGGCAATTTTAAAGAACTTAACTGTTGATGAAATGGTGTGCTATTCACCAACTATGATAACAACAAATGGGATATGGCAAGGAGATAACCCTTTGGATTATGCTCTTCCTCTCTTCATCCTTCAAGTTATTTTAGTTGTTGTTGCCACGCGAATCTTCGTCTTTGTACTCAAGCCTCTTCGCCAACCACGCGTCATAGCTGAAATTTTGGTTAGTTTTTTTTATCTATATACTGCCAGTGTAAAAAGTTGACGATAAATCATATTTACACTAAGATATTTTTGTTTGATATATATGTTATGTTGTGTGTTGCAGGGAGGGGTAGTGTTAGGTCCTTCTGTTCTTGGAAGAAACAAAACATTTGCTGATGCGGTTTTTCCTCTGAGAAGTGTGATGGTGATTGAAACAATGGCAAATGTTGGTCTTTTATATTTTCTATTCTTGGTTGGAGTAGGGATGGATGCGTCTGCAATAAGAAGGATGGGTAAAAAATCAGTCACCATAGCAATTGCTGGTATGGTGTTACCATTCGGAACGGGAGCGCTATTTTCGATCTTTCTGATGAAAGAGAATGAGAAAGCCGCAAATGGAAGTGCTTTTGTGTTAATTCTTGGTGTTGTTCTTTCTGTCACTGCATTTCCTGTTCTTGCTAGGATCCTTGCAGAGTTGAAACTGATCAACACGGAGTTGGGAAGGGTTGCTCTTTCAGCTGCAATCATCAATGATGTTCTGTCATGGATGCTTTTGGCTATAGCTATTGCTTTAGCGGAAGATGAAAGAATTTCTGTGGCTTCTATAATGGTTGTTTTGTCGAGTGCTGCATTTGTTGCCTTTAATGCTTTTGTTGTAAGACCGATAATCATGTGGATAATAAGGAAAACGCCAGAAGGCGAATCGTTTAGCGATTTCTATATATGTTTGATTCTAGCAGGAGTGATGATATCAGGTTTCATCACAGATGCTATTGGAACTCATTCAGTTTTCGGTGCTTTTGTGTTCGGTTTGATTATTCCATCTGGTCCACTTGGTTTCGCGCTTATTGAAAAGCTTGAGGATTTTGTTTCTGGCCTTTTGCTTCCTCTCTTTTTCGCAATTAGCGGATTGAAAACCAATATTAGTCTCATCATCGGTGTTACTAAATGGGCTATTATACTCATTCTTGTTATTTTGGCTTGTATTGGTAAAGTTGTTGGAACTTTGATTGTTGCTATTAGTTATCAAATGTCACTTTCTGAAGGTGCTGCTCTTGGCATGCTCATGAACACGAAAGGCCTTGTTGAAATTCTTGTTCTTAACATCGGTCGAGATCAAAAGGTATCTATTTATAGCTGTTGGTTCAGGGTTCAATCTGTGTATTGTGTACTGCTCGATGCGTATGAATTGATTAATCTAAACTAATGAATTCGTCGCAGGTTTTGGATGAGGAGGCGTTTGCGACGATGGTGGTTATAACAATACTAATGACTGGAATGATTGTGCCTGCAATATCAATTATATATAGACCATCAAGAGGAATGATATCTTACAAAAGAAGAACGATTCAAATGTCGAAAAAAGATGCAGAGTTTAGAGTACTAGTGTGTATTCATACCCCAAGAAATGTTCCAACAATGATAAACCTCCTTGAAGCCTCAAATCCAACTAAAAAATCACCAATATGTACCTATGTGCTTCATTTGGTTGAACTCACAGGTCGAACATCGGCGTTACTCATTGTTCATACATCGAAAAAATCAGACCACACTGCTCTCAACAGAACCGAAGCTCAATCGGATCACATAATCAACGCCTTCGAAAACTACGAACAGCACGCGGAACATGTATCAGTCCAACCATTAACAGCAATCTCCCCTTACTCCACAATGCACGAAGATATATGCAGTTTAGCCGAAGAAAAACGCGTCGCGTTTATAATCATCCCTTTTCATAAACAACAAACAGTGGACGGAGGAATGGAAGCAACAAACATGGCGTTTCGTACGGTTAACCAAAACGTGTTAGCGAACTCGCCTTGCTCAGTTGGAATTCTAGTAGATAGAGGCTTAAACAGTTCAAACCGTTTAGTTGCCGATCAAATGTCGCATCATGTAGCAGTATTGTTTTTCGGAGGACCAGACGATAGAGAAGCGTTAAGTTACGGTTGGAGAATGTCGGAACATTCTGGAATAAGCCTAACCGTAATGCGTTTCGTTCCTGGAGAAGACACGGCCATGAGCGAAAATAGTTCTAGTCATAACAATAATGCAGATAAACAGAGAGTTCTAACAGTCGAAACAGACGTGGACGAAGAAAACGATCAACAACTCGATGAGAGATTCTTACATTGGTTTATGATGAGCCATGTAAACGACGATTCAATAGCTTATATGGAAAAAGTTGTGAACAACGGGGAAGAAACGGTAGCGGCGATAAGGTCAATGGGAGATGTTTTTGGACTATTTATAGTTGGGAGAGGACAAGGAGTAATATCACCACTGACAGCAGGACTTACTGATTGGAGTGAATGTCCTGAGTTAGGTGCAATTGGTGATTTGTTAGCATCTTCTGATTTTGCAACAGTTGCATCGGTTTTGGTGGTTCAACAATATGTTGGTGCTGGTTTAGAAGATGGATCGGTAACACCTGTGTTAAATGAAGAATATGGTGGTGGAAATCAATCAAGTTATATGCCACCAAGGGGGAGTCAATCGGTTGCATCACCAAGGGGGAGTCAAGCTGTTTTTAGTACAGAAAGGTGTTGATTTTGATTTTGGTTTATGTATTCTGGTGTGGTAACAGAGTAGTTTTAACTAACTTTTTTTTTTCATTTTTGAATTGGGTCTTCATGGTAGTAATTGTTTACTTTTGCAACTTTTGTACAAAATGTACATACATATGTACAATTTCATTGTTCAATAGTATATTCTTTTAGGTGAATATAAGTGAATTTTATGTAGTTATTGCCTTGAGGCTATGATAACACATTCCTCAACGAAGAACTCAATTTAGATGTCAAATTTTTTATATTATCTTGAAGAAGTTAGCCAAAGCTATTGGTCTGTAATCCTTCATCCTGTATGCCCCTTGTTGTCCTAGGTACAAGAATAATAATGTTAGATTTGAGCTTGTCTTGGATCATGCCTGAGTTACATCATTGCCTATAATCTCCCATTAGCTTTCGTGGAAATGACCCCAGAACCATATGGCATTCATAACAAATATAGTTTGTTTAATCTCTTGTTGGGAAGGTATCCAGTTGTTTATTATCTTATTGCGTAGTCTCTTGAGATACATTCTCCTGAATTAGCCAATTTGGTGTACATTACATTGAACTTAGTACGTGAATATAAACGGTAGGCGGTCAATGGTCAGATCAATAGGCTCTGATACCATATTAAGAATGTGTAGTTGAGACTAACTCAACCATACAAAACCGATTTATAAGGTAAAATGTATCACTTTATATAAACTCTTTAAAGAGACTCTATGTCTAACTAGTGTGAGACTTGAAGTCTTTTCAATAACCCACGAAAAGTGGTATGATTTGAGCTTCTCCATTTCATGTTTGTGTCTATATTTCCAAATACTCTTTTGTTCCAGACTGAGAGTCATCTTGAGATGTAGGATATGTTCTTATTGTGGATTCATGATTAACTAAAATAGAATAATAATATGAACAGAGTGTTTGACTGTTATATAACAGATTATTTTGTTCCAAAATTCCATCCAATTATGTAAACGGGGCTTAATCTGGTGTTCTAGGTAAGTTGCGCTCATTTTGTTTTTAAGTGGGTTAGCTGATGTGAATTTGTCCATACAAAAAATCCTCGCAAGATGTTTTATCTTGAGTCTTTTCCTCTTTTTCATGAGCTCTCAAAACAGCATTGAAGTCCCCAGCAAATAGTCACGATTCTTGATGGATTGATTGAATGTGAGATAATTATGTTCATAATTGTCTTCTACTGGTGTAATGATTGTTTGCACGCATTGATGCTAGGTAAATTGTTAAATTGTTAGCACCAATCAGGTTTAACCTGTCATCCTGCGTTATATCTGGCACCTCTACAATATTCGTGTTTTTGTTGTTATACTCTTGTCTAAAGTTACTGATTTTTCATAAAGTATGAGTGCGTACCGGAAATTTAGTAAATATTTACAAAAATACTTGAAATTTTTTATATCTATGAAGAAATACATGATTTACCATTTTTGGTAGAGATCGGTGTGTCCATACCGAAAATTTTGAAAAATCCAGTATATATCAAAAAAATTCCAATAATTTTCGATAGGTAGCGAAGTGTTGAATTTTTTTTTCTTTTTTTGCCATAATTTTGTAAAATAAACAACCCGATAAAATAACTACCCAATAAAATATTTACATAAAATATAAAATGTGTTACATATAGGAATACATAACAAATTATGATGACTATCTAACTTCGTCTTCCTAGTGCCTAAAGCGTCCCACATATGTTACTACTCATTCTCTTGTAGCTTCAATACAGTTTGTCTCCAATGGTTGATGACGGGAAGCAATGGATAATCAAATTTCAACTTTACCTGAACTCAATGATTGTTGTTGACAAAACCAACAACAATGATTTTATGTCTACTCGTATACATAGGTAGAGTTATGACAAGGGGAAAATGTGATGTTAAGTTTCTTGGACATGGAGACAAATATGACATTGTATCTACAAGCAATAGGGTAACCCCTATCATAAGTTGTCATCCATTTGTCCATACACTGCACACGCAAGGTAGCTACTCGCAACACACTCTTAAGCGTAGAGACCATGTCATAGAACAATTTGGAATATACTTGGGTAACACTCATGAGGTTTTTTGAATCTTTGTCTTTCAAAGGAGCAGCTATGTACCTTGGAGTAATATTGTACTTCTTCGTGTCATTCACAAATAGTTCTCATGATCGTTTAGACAACCTAGTATGTCATGACCATCTAAATCCTTAGTTAGTTGATGATTGTGTAACCCGCACCTAACCATCACCTTTCAACTGCTACCACTGGACACAAATCTCAGTCTAAAAGGACATTTAACTTTCACATTATAAATGTCTTATGAGGAATTATTGCTTTCAGAATGTATTCTTTCTTTTGTAGTTTCCTCCTCTCTCACAACTCCTAATCAATTTATCTCTCCTACCTCACATCCCATTTGGGGTATAAGAACGAACAGTGACAACAATAATACCATGTTGTTTTTAATGGAGTGTGTCCATGCTAATACTTCAGAGTGGAAGAAAAATAATTTTCATTTACAACATATAAAAAGTAAACTATCAATATCATAAAGATGAAAAAACCTTTAAATTTTGAACATGTTAAAAAGAAAACATACAGTGTCAATGGTGAAGAAATGTGTATCTATACAGGAATTTGTCAACGAGCCTTCTGGTTCTGAACCGCGCAAGTAAAACATTATTTTGTACTATCAGAGTTTTTGAATGTATGCAAAAAATTTGGTATATCGGAATTTTAGAAATATCATGTGATGTAAGATTCTTATCAGTGTTTTTTAAAATTTCGTTAAGTTTTTTAGTTTTTCAGACACTTATCAGAATTTTCAAATTTCCCGACATTCCTTCATCGATAATTTCAAAAATCCGATAAAATTGTATGTTTTTTCCAAAAATATCAGATTTTCTTATATTTTCGGTATAAATGCGAACATTTTACAAAATGCAGAAAAAAAAACCGTACCGAAAATTTTGTTTTAACTATAAAAAATTTTAAAATTTATAGCTTAGGAAAAGTGAAACTTATTGACCAATTATAATTTTTAGTTGGTAAATAATATAAGGGACATTTTTGTTAATATGCAAATATATAGGGGTGTCATGTATAAAATGGGGGTGGCAAATTAAGTGCTCCACGTTGGATCACATATGCCCATAATAGGGAGAGTTTACGAGAATTTACTTGTCACCCCCCAACTTATGTCTAACACCCTCACATATTTCATTAAATCCAAAACCGTCCTTGGACAAAATTGGATTTTAATGACCAAACAAAAGTTTTGGTAGTTCATTCAAAATTTTTGATATCAATTAAAATTTTCGATAGTTCATTCAAAATTGTCGGTATAGGCTTATACTGTTTTTTTTTCAAATTTCCGGTGTCTTTGAAACATTACCGGTATTTTTAAGAAATACCATGTGATACCAAAAATTTTAACCACACGAAATTTTCGGTAGTGCAAATTTTCAACAGTTACGATTTTGTCGATGATTTTGTACCACTGTGATTGGACTGATTGTTTTATGTGGCCCAAAATGAATCCAAAGTTGTATAAATAGGGGTCATATGTTGTTAAGAAAAACATCTTACAATGCATCTTCCTTAGTTTTTGTTTAAGGCGAAAGTGTACTTCAACAGGGTAAAACCTCATGTAGAGTTTCGGCTTTCGATGGCATCGCAAGTCTCGTCGTCTTGAGATCCAAGTTGAATGATTTGTTCCCCAACACTGAGAATAGAAAGGTGGGTAAGATCAAGTTTCATGTAGACTGGATTGATATTAATGGAAATGTGAAATACAACCTTATTGAGTTAGATATCGATGAAGATTTGAAGGTTAGGTGGAGCACATTTCACTATAGGCTAACTAAGAGACTGATTGAGTTTGATGCGACAATTTCAAGATCCGTCGACGATATAGTCAATATGTTGAAACATCCTGAATCATCTGGAAGTGTCTAGGTTTTGTGATCCTTATTGTTAAGTTATGTTATTTATAATGTGTTAAGTTCCCCACAAACTAATAAACAAAATATAATGTAATAAAAAGTATGGTGCTAAATAGTCAGAGTCACAGAACATACAAATAATACAAATGTAAAATCAAATATCTAAATAGGTCCCCTGCAGGCTATATGTTACGCTTGCGAAAATCCAGTAAAAACCTTACTATGTAGGTTTACCAAACCCATGAGATTATCCATAATAACAGCGATCATTTGCAGGCGTTGCTGGTCATCAACACTAGGTGGAGGCGGCGCCATGTCATTGGCAGGTCCCCTAGCATTGATAGGCACAACATCATCATTTGTATGCTCAACATGTGGGATGATGTGAGGGTGTGATATAGTAAGGTACTACTCCAAGTAACCATCCTCACACTGCACATCATGTTGAACCCTTAATACGTTATCTCTAATGGCACAGTCAGAGTTGATGATGTTACTATGAAACCCCCTGTCAATTCTTGAAGCTCGAACAGCAGGAACCGGCCGTGGGATGCCTTGGACATACCCAAACTGGCACAGACACCTCTTAGGCAATTGTCTTACCACTAAGGTCTCCCACCATATATAACTAGAAAAAAAGACTCATCAGACTCACGATGGACTCTATGATCTGTGTATGGTATCTAGATGACATCCTTTATTATCAATGCATCAAGTCTCCTCATTTTCTCTACAATACCACCTGGACTTTCTTGATTAGCCTTCCATTTCTTCGCCCGGGGGTAGTTAGCAGGGATATTTTGCACCCTTATGTCACAAATGGTTGAAAATACTTGTATATCTGTTGAAAAGTATTTTAGGTGGGTGTTTTATCGTATCCATAGGGATTGTACGCAAGATATATCGATGCTTGTCGTTCAATAGTTTAATGTTCTAAGTTAAGAGTTTTCAAAAGATTTCTTATTTTGTAACATAAGTTTGTTGCAAAGAGTAAATTAGGGCAAAGATGTTTTGTTTCAAGAAAAGCATGTCAAGATTAGATTTCGCTAGTCCTTTTCAAACGTATCTGATTAATCAAGCATGTGAACTTAGTTTCTACCAGTACAATCGCGTATCCTCGCGAATCCGTTCATTTCTAAATCGGCTCCGTGAATATTATTGTTTTAATCGCTAGATGATTTCTCAAAATAGAAATCAAAACAATAAACATAAAGATCGATACAAAGCAAATATTAACTTTCAAATCTATGTCTAGAGTTTGTTGGTTAATAGATGAAGAAATTATATCAAGACTTAGAAAATCTATGTCTAGAGTGATTTAAACCATAAATATATCATTAAAAGCAAATATCTTTGTCATCTACTAATCATAAACCTTGCTCGCATACAAAAGATCAAAAGAAACACATAAAAGCAAGATTAACTACCTCTAATCTTGACACAAAAGTGTTTATCTACCCATCACCATGGTAGCTTGATTAACAAGTAAGAAAAGAAGCTTTGCTAGCATCAAAGTCAAAGAATCGAGGATTGATGCTCCAAAGATTTAATTCTCACTTTTCTTTGGGTTCCTAAGATTTTTGACCTAGAAAACCCTTTTTATCTCTCAAAATGCTGAAAAGTGTAAAAGTACAAGAGTTGGTGAAAATATCTCCAAGGGAAGATATTTATAGCAAGTGCACAAAATGCAGTAAGTGGCACCGCGCTAAGCGTCATCAAGGGCGCACTAAGCGCGGTCAGCAAAATATAGACAATTTTTCAGGAAGCGTGGTAGAAGCCCTCTTAGCGCGGTTGGAGACTTTAGCTACTGGAATTTGCAGAAAGGGCGCGCTGGTTCTGCGCTGAAAAGCTTGCTTAACACGATATACCGACACAAACTTTTCGAAAATCAACTTTTAGGCCTTCTTTCCTTCACCAATTGTTCATCATCAAATATAAGCAAGAAGACCTGTCAAAGAGCATCAAAATTATCATAATTCACAATATTTACACTAAAATCGAAAATTAACATAAATGCACTAAAACTAGTAGATATTATACTAAGTTATCAAGGAAACCAATTGAAAGGGCTATAAAATAAAGTCAAAAGTATGCACAATTTGGCCCTTAACAATATCCAACACTGATAAAAGAACATAGACAAATCAAGAAATGTCATACATAACAATTAAATAAGAACTAAATTACAAATAATAATTTTTAATACACCTGGAATAGACTTAAATAGCCAGCAAGTTGTCTGGTCTCAAAGGTAATCGCAACTCTAAGTGTTGCAGATAGAATAGTCAATGCAGCGCACCCCTAAGCCCAACTGGTATGCTCAAGGCTACTGAACAGCCACGGGTGCCAAGCATCAATATAAACATGAGACTTATCCGCAAATATATTATGTGTTACTAGTTGTATCATGTATACTCTTGTGGCTGCCTCATACATCTATCTCTCCATATGCTCGGTATACATGTCCCGAAGCCAAGACATACGAAAGCGAGCTCCTTTATTAAAATCAAACTCCTTTAGCACAACCTCATCAGTAACTCCTAAATCCCGTGTAGTCGCGATACATGCAAGCTCCTAGTTAATAACAGGAGCCATGAACAATATATCAGCAATGGGGAGATGGAATAGGGAGGAGATATCATCCAAAGTGATAGTCATATCCCCAAATGGAAGATGAAAGAAAGATGTCTTCTTATGTCATCGCTCAACAATGGAAATCAAGAGTCAAGCATTAAACATGGTGAGTGAGCAGTTGGCCAATGATAGGAGACCAAAGTTAGCAACAATCCTTCTAACCTCCTTAGGCATCAAAATCTCACAAAAGCTCTCCATCTTTGACATGTGGGTATCTCTATGCGAAAAATACCCGAGCGCATCTCACGCTTAGCAATACAACAGAGTCGCCACTAAACTTTATTTATTCCAAAAGAAAAGGGAGAATATGGATAAAACCCAAGGGAAAGAGAAATGGGCAAGGGAGTCGGTTATGTGAGGGGAAGGTATTATCATCCCTCACATCCGTTGTACTCAATGTGAACCATTTTTCTTGTCCTTTGTGTGGATGGACGTTGATATCTAAAGGTTACTCGCGAAAGAAAAAAATTATAATTAATGTGATCGAGGAGGATTGAGGCTCTCGTACCTACGTATACTCATAGTGCAATGAGGAAATCAGAGTTCTGTAGTTTGGAGAACTAAGGGTGAAAATGAAGGAAAATTACTCTCCAAGATCTCGCAACCATGTGCCTACGTATCCTTATAGTTTAATGAGGAAATCATAGCTTTGTAGTTCGGAGAAGTAAGGGTGTGAAAAAGAAGGAATGTTGCTCACCAGGATCTCGCATTCTCGTGCCTACGTATCCTCATAGCGCAATGAGGAAATCAGAGCTCTGTAATTCATGGAACTATGGATAATAAGACAAATGGTGTTATAACTAAGAGAAGGAAAGAAAGAGTTGATTGAATTGCAATGAGCTTTCTTAATTTGAAAAAGTTTTGCAAATTAGGGAAATGTCTATCTAAGCATGGGACTAATAAGATAGACATGCAATGAAAAAAAGGGTTGCCAAAGTATGGGACTAACATGGAAAACATGAGATTGTCTGTCTAAGAATGAGACTAACAAGACAGACTTGAAGGGAAAAGAGTTTTCCAAGGCATGCGACTAACATGGCAAACATGAGAGCGTCTATCTAAGCATGGGACCAAAAAGACAAACATGAGAGGAAAAGAAGGTTTTCCAAAGCATGAGACTAACATGGAAAACATAAGTGGGTCTATCTAAGCATAAGACTAACAAGATAGACATGAAAGGAAAAGAAGGTTTTCCAAAGCATGAGACTAACATGGCAAACATGAGAGAGTCTGTCTAAGAATGGGACAAACAAGATAGACCTGAAAGCAAAAGAAGTTTTGCCAAAGCATGAGACTAACATGGAAAACATGAGAGAGTCTATCTAAGCATGGGACTAAAAATATAGACTTGAGAAGGAAAGAGACTTTCCAAAGCATGAGACTGACATGGCAATCATGGGAGTGTATATCTAAGCATGGGACTAACAAGACAGGCTTGAAAGAAAGAGAGTTTGCCAAAGCATGAGACTAACATGGCAAATATGAAATGAAAAAGGTTTGCTAAAGCATGGGACTAACAAGACATATTTGAGAGGAAGAGAGTTTGCCAAAGCATGAGACTAACATGGCAAACATGATAGGTAATGACCCATAGATGTGTGCTTGATCATGAGGTGCTTAACCCAAAGAGGTATGAACGCCAAAGAAGGTTATTTGGTCCAAAGTGTTGATGATTATTGTAGTGTTGTAATGTTGACATGTTGAGTATAGAGAAGACTTGTCAATTGTTGATTCAAATTGCTCTAAAGTCAATGAGTATAGGTGAATACTTGGGGCACTGGTTTATTCGTCCCATATCCAAAGATATTAAGAATGGGGGTAGGAATTCTCCATTCCTATTCCTTCAATACCATTTAAGGCTCGCGGCGCACAATTTGAGTTGAGATTGTCAAGTGTTGAAGAAAAGTCTTTGTGTTGCTTGAAGTCTGAAATGGCATTGAGGCATGGATGAAGACCTTGTCAATTTTTTATTCCAATTGCACTAAAGTCTATGATTAAAGGTGGACACTCTGGGCAAAAGGGTCATTCGTCTCACGCCCAAAGATATTCAAAATGAGCGTAGGAATTCTCCAGTAGCATTCCTTATCTATTACTTAAGGCTCGTGACGTATAATTTGGATTATAACTGACAAGTTTCGTGGAAGAACCTTTGCTGCGCTTGCTCAGTAATCCAGTCTACAAAGTCAGTCTGGCTTAAATTGCTTGAAATGAAGTCTTGAAATCTTGAGATTCAGAGTAGCTCTAGTATAGAGGGATAGTCTTGTCAAGTGATCAAGAGATGACCACTTGATTAAGGCAGAGGAATTATGCACAGTCAAAGGATTTAGTTTATCAAAGCGCATTTGATTAACTTAATCAGAGAGGATGAACATCAGTGAGTCAAGCATGAAAAATCAAATTTCTAAATCGATGAGTTAGCCAAAACTAAGGGACTGAGACCAATGTTAATGCTTAGAAGTTAATTCACCAAAACTAATCCTAAAAGAGATTAAAATTCTAACAGTTTGATATTTGACTATATTTGCACACCAGTTAAATCAGATTAAAATTCTAACAGTTAAGTCATATGAAATTAACTCAATTATTTTTTATGGCACTAAAATTCACAAAAAACAGCTAGAAAACAATTAATATGGAAAAAAGATAAAGAAATCAAAGGAGAGTCAGGGTACATCATCCAGCAAGGGAGTAGATAGTATTTGAATTATTATTAGGCTCAAAAGGAAGTCCAAGTTTGTTTAATTGTTCTAGAAAAGGGGTGTGTGAGCAATAAGCAGGTGTGTTAGGGAGAAATGCAATGGGCTCATGGTTGGTTCTGAGCCCAAACGTGAATTGAAAAGGAGGGAGGTAGCATCAGAATTGTGACCTGTGCCAAACAAATTATCAGAGAATAAGAATCAGGAATGCAACAACAAATAGGAAAATACCGACAATGTCCCTTAACAGCAAAATAAATGGGAAACACACACAAAAATGATTAAAATAAAATTAAAAAAATACAAAAACGCGAAATTTAATCTAATCAAGCGAAATAAGAATTTTGGGAATTTTTTTCAGATTTTTCTGAAACTATAAAAACAGTAAAAAAATCATAAAAAATAGAAAAATGATGAGTTTCAGATTTTTTATTTTTTATTTTTATTTTAATCGTTTTTTTTTTTTGTGCTTCCCATCTATTTTGCTGTTTAAGGACATTGTCGGTATTTTCCTATATGTTATTGCATTGTTGATTCTTATTCTCTCATAATTTGTTTGATCACTGATTTTTTTTCTAATGAATCAGAAAAGAATCAGACTAATTTGAGAAGATCTTCCTAAAAACTGATTTTTTTACGCTAAAATGCAAAAAGGCCAGAACGCAAGAACATTGAAACACAACACCTATTACTCTAATAATATTGGTTAAAATCTACATGAGTCCTTGGCAACGACGCCATCTCATTTTTCACAACATCAAGAATCAAAGGATTAAGGAGTTGCCTCACTATTTTTGTTCCATCTTCAAGTGAGATCCTACGCATACTCATGGATGAGCTATTACTAAAAATATCAGTCCAGGTCCATCCAATTTCCTTCTTATGTTTCTTTAATACCTGCAACACTTTTTGTTCATGTTCAAACTCAAGTTTAGACAAATAATTATAGACAACTTTTCTTCTAATTATAAAAGTGCATATTTAAAATTTGAAGGAAGTGACTTAAGCTTTAAAGTAGATGGTTGCTCAATGGATGACAAAATTTTGGAAGCAGGAACTACATTTAAATCTGCAACATCAACTTTGTCAGTGGAAATCTCACGAGAAATATCAACCTGTAAGGCAGCTTCAATTTCAGCACAAACTAAACATAAGTGAGTTTTAGTACAAACATCACAAGTATAAGTGTCATCAAAATCAGACAAAGAAGGGAAATCGACATAAAGTGAATCAGGTGCAGCAAGTTCTCTTAAGATTATTTGTTCACTCATGTTATGGTAATGAAACTCAAAATTAGAATCAAACAAATTATGAGAGAACAAGAATCAGCAATGCAACAAATAGGAAAATACTTACAATGTTTTTAAATAGAAAAATAGATGGGAAACAAAAAAATGGTTAAAATAAAATAAAAAATATGAAATTTAATCTAATTAATCCAAATAAGAATTTTTGGTATTTTTTTGGATTTTTCTAAAACTATGAAACATTAAAAAAATTCATAAAAAATAGAAAAATGATGAATTTCAAATTTTTAGGGCAGCTTCCATTATTTAGTATCTAAATAGAGGCTTTTGATCCGTGATTTTTTTCTAATGAGTTGGTAAAGAATCAGACTAATCTGAGACAATTTTCCTAAAAACCGATTTTTTTAACGCTAAAATATGAAAAGGCCAAAATGTAAGACGTTAAAGAAAGAACGCTGAAACACAACACATATTACTCTAATAATATTGGTTAAAATCTATAAGAGTCACCGACAACGACGCCGATTTGATCTGTTGTCGCACACGGGTCAAAAACGAGTTTAAAAGTGTAGTTTAGTGTAGCGACACTCGAATGTCATATCACAATGACTCTTGTCTTGATTTTTACCAACTGATTGAAATAAGGGGGCTTTGATTCGAATGAGAATAAGTGATTATGAAATAAGATGATCTACTGTTTCGGTTTCCTAACTTATCATTGGTTAATATAATTTTCAGTTTCCTAAGCATATTTGACCTTATTCGATTACAATACCCACTGACAAACGCAATTGGTATTATGTGATGTATGTTCCTATTATCCGAATTAAGCAAACAGATTTAAGCTCTCGCAAATTAAGCAAACGCGATTTAATCAAACGCGATAACGAAAAATCTACGCTAACATGATTATAGTTAAGGATCATGCAACAATCGAATTTAACAAACTATTTCCTATAAGCAGCAATCGAATTAAGCAAATGAAAGCAGTCAAATTAAGAAAAAGAGTTTATAAGAATAATTGAAAAGAAATCAAAATTAAACTGAAATTTATAAAAACTTAAAATGTCGGCGAAAACCAATTACAACAGATCAACCGTGGAAACTTTAGTTCTTCGTGAAAGTCGTATCCTAGCTTCTAATTTTCGTGAATGCATAATAGGATTACTATAGCGGCAAAAATCCTAATATAACAAAAGGAAAATTTAAGTCCTCATGGAAACCGACCTGAAAATTACAAAAATCAGTCCAAACTAACTATTTTAATTAAGTTTGGAACTTCAACGAATTATTAGACCCTGCTTCACTCAGAATCAGCTTTAAACTTCAACACAAAACTTGTAGATCTTTCTTTTAGCTTTCTAACTCCTATTAGAATGCATCAATCCAATTCTTATAGCTCAAGTTATGGTATGCTCCATAAACAGGTATCAAACAACAGTTTAAGCTGAAAATAAAGTACGAAAGTAAAATAAAGCCATAAATAAAACTAAATTTAAAAACACACTAAAATAGGAAAAATAATGAAATAAACTATAGATTGCCTAAGTACACTAGTAGAAGAATCTGCATCAAGATGCACTGATCAAATTGTCTCAACCTTTCACGCTCGTTCATACTCCAAGCCAATGTTTCTTCTCAATTATCCAATGCCTGCGCCAGAAATCACACCGCCACGACGGAGGCGACAGAGCACGGCCAAAAATCAGAAAAATATCACCATCAGAGTCCTAAGTTAGAGCTCCCCTTAAATACAAGAGAGATAAAACTTTTCTGCATATGGAAATGTTAGAGACCAATCCTTCTCCCCCTTTGTCATTAGCAAAAAGGAAGAGGAGCAATGAAAAATAAAGAAAACAAGCATACATAGTAAAACATAATCACAAATTCATATAACACAGACAAAAACAGAACTTTGTTGATATGATACGAAATAAAACATACGCATATTGTACGAGTACTAAAACAAATACGAAACATAAAAACTTAAACTTAAACAAATTCTAGAAAACAGTAAACAACAATAACAAGTGCTTTTAAATGTCATCATCCGACATATCCTCATTCGCATATTCTTCATCTTCACTACCTTCCTCATCTTCATCATTACTGGTATTGGAAGTTTGAGAGTTCATCACAAGTCTTCGGAGAGAGTTAATCGCCTGAGTGGTTTCTCTATGTTGGTTCATCATAGTAATATAGAAAAATTCATTGGTGATGCCCCCTTTCGAAATGGTATAAGGATGGTTGAAAGAAGAAGAATCGTCTTCTGCATGTTTGTAGGTTCCATCAGAATCTTTCACTATGTCGGTATTTTTGATGATTGTGATTTCGTTAATTTCATTCGTCGTCAGTTTCAGGGTAATTGAAGGTTCTCGAATCAAATCCAAATCAGTTAACTCTAGAATTCTTGAAATAAGCCGTGCATATGGAAGCCGAGTGGACAAGGTGAGTTGTTGTTGAAGGTGGTACGTCATGGTTAAAATCCAATTGACTTTAATTCTATTCTTGATAGCAAACATCAACTGCATCTCCAAATCATTTATCTGAGAATGGTAGGATTCTTTAGGAATCAAAACATAGCAGATAATATAATGCAACATACGATCATTGACGGACAGATTCTTCACATAACACAAAGTGCGAGCAGTCCATTGACCTGCAATGACGGTTGCTCTTGGAAATCTGCAGATGTTGTAGTAGTATTCCATTTTATCATAGTTTGACCACAGACCATCCACATGGTTGACACCTTTCCGAAGGAAAAATCCTGTGTATGGAATTTTTAGGGTTGCAGCAATGTCTGGAAGATCTTCATTCAACTCACAATCCCGAACAGAAGTGACCAACATGTGTTGTTCATTCTCATTGAAATGGATTGACAATTTGTTCATAAAAGATTTTACTAGATCTGGGTAGCACCTTCCGTTGTCAGAAACAAAGTTATCGATCTTTTGAAATTTCAATAAAGCTGGGAAATCAAAGGAAGGTTCTTTGTTGCTTTATTTTAAGTAACATTTTTCCACCAAAAGTCAAATTTGAATCTCTCTTGAATCAAAAGAAATGAAATGAATGGATCATAAAATTGAATGAGTGCAAGTGATGAATCCAAATCCTTAATTAATGAACATAACCAATGATCACCCACATTGAAAGCTCAGCCACACAATTATCATAATAAAACCTTAATCACAAATGGAGATATTTGACCATGATGCTACACTTATATTTTGAGAAATCCAATTAGAATTCTTCAGGCCTTTGACCTAATGATGTTTCAATTCTTCAGGCCATTGACCTAATGGTGTTTCTAGGTGTAGATAAATGCATGGTTTTACCTAAAAATGAATGATAAGTGGAAATGCATGCAAATGACTTAAAATGCTATAAGCCAGATTAATTGGAAAAAAAAGTAGGGCAAATTTTGTGGAATGTCACCTTCAATATGGGACAATCTTGTAACAAGCAAAGTTTAAAAAATTATTAGTTAGTTTCAACACATCAAGTAACAATAATAAATAAATTAAAGTTAAACAAAAAATATATACCTCTCCCTACCATAATTGATATGCCACATGGTCGAAATATTATGTAAGTATTGATCGATCATTAGGCCCTCCAAGGAACTCTCTGTTAGTTTTCACTGATGAATCCGTCAAAACAGGACTATAACCTCTATATCACATGTACCAGTGGTCTCAAAGTAACTTGTCTCGGCCTCAGCAGCAATATAGACCACACCTTCCTCAGCCTCAATAGAAATAGGGGTCACATGTATATCGACTTCCTCATCAGCAATAAGGGCCACATCAGTCTCGACCACCTGAGTTAGGTGAATAACAGCGTAACCCTGCATCTCCTCAACATGAACAACCTCAACAAACTACTCATATGCATCATTTTTAGTAAGAATCAGTTAGAATTAATCTCCCTGCCCTTAGCTACAAAGACTCTACCTCAGTTGCCCTAACACGGGAGATCACAACCCTTCTATCTGTGATCCTGGAAGCAATAACGTCGTCCTTTCCTCTGGTCCTCACTAAAAAATGGAAAAAAGTTCCAAAAATCAATTAACTGCCGATAATTTCAAAATTTCTGGTATTCTGTAGCTTTTGACGGCAATTTCAATTTTCTAGTATTATTTTAAAAAAATTTACTATTGGGATTTTCATAATTCTTGGTATACATGTATGAGTTTTTCCCAAAAATTTCAAAATTCCTGGTATAAAATCATACATGTATACCGACATTTTTTAATTCATGATATAAATACATGAGTTTTTATCGGGAATTTCAAAATTTCTGGTAAAAATTCATGAAAGATTTGATTTTTTATCGTATATTTTAACATTGCCTGAAAAATCATGAAAGTTGAAAAAGTGCTTACTTTGGATGAAATTGTAAGTATGCATTTGCAAATTTTCGGTATCGTCAAACAACTTTTGATAAATGCGAGAATTTTGAGTAGATTTGGAAAAATGGTTTTAAAGTTGTGAAGGATAATGTGGTAAATTCATTTAATGTATGAGGGTGTCAGGTATAAGTTGGAGGATGGCTGGTTAAATTCCCAGAGTTTACTTTATGAGGGCCTTTGGTTCGTGTTGGATCACATAGGCCCATAATATAGAGAGTTTACTCTAGGAGGGGTAAGAGTGATGAGCAAGGGTGACACTTAGAAAAAGGGTGACATGTAGAGTTTGTTGAGACTGTACCAACTTTCCTAATCATAAGGAGTGCATCATAGGGTTGAGAATTCACTTTGGTTATTCTACTTGTTAGTTATGAGTAGGAAGCATGAGGATTTCTATGGGTAGTATTAGGGATATTTTCCCCAATTTTGTAAACAATTTGTTGGATTATTATAATAAAACAGTCTCTAACATTCATCTCTTCGTATAGCTATTATTTTATGTTGCTTGATTACTTTTTGTTGCTTGAATTCTTAACAAACTGGTTCAACGTACCAGGTACGTGAACAAGGATTGGCTTGAGAAGTGAATGCTTATAATACCTAAAAAGTTGGAAGCAAAGGTTGCTGCCCTTGAATTGAAGTTTTCAGATGTCAAATTAGTCCTTGCTGAGGTGCAAAGTATGACTAAGAAGAACCAAGCTTATCTCATTTACATGCTTGATAAATGCTTGGGAAATACCATGGGCATAAAGGATGATAACTAGAGAAAATGGGTTCATTGGAGAAGATGGAATCACCGTTATGAGCCAAAAGTGGGGAAACTAAATATCCTCACAATAAGTTGCAGGGAGAAACATTGATGAAGTTCCAAAAAATCTGTGAAGAAGGTAAAACTTCCCATGTTCGACGGTGACGACCCAACGTGATGTGTATTTCAATACATTGCAATAGAAATCAATGTGAGCTTCTCTCAACTCTGTATGGAGGGCCCCACGATCCATTTATTCAATTCTCTCATGAATGAGGAGGCACACCTCACTTGGGAAGATTTTAAGGTGGCGTTGTTGAAACGATAAGGGGAAATGACGATGATGATGTGTATGAGCAATTAATGTATATCCATCAAAGAGGGACAATGGAGAAGTATATCCACGAGTTTGAGTATCTCACGACGTCAGTTCCTCGTCTTCCTGAAAAACAATTTATGGGGCATTTTCTACACGGGTTGAAGGGGATATCAGAGGAAAGGTTTGGATTTTAGCAGCGATGGGTAGGATAACGAGAGCAAAATTTTTACAGGTGACGAGAGTTGTAAAAAGGGAGATTTAAGGTGATGGTGAGTCTAGGTCACAACGATATTATAAATATGGGGGCCCAAACACTAGATATGGATCCTAGGGGTTGGGTCGGGTCAATGGGTCATACTGGGTGTTTGTTAAAGGATGTAAAGAAGGGATTTAAGAGAAGGTTCACGTGTTTCAAGTAGGCCTAGAGGAGAGAAAAAACCCAAACAGGAAAAAATGAGAAATGGGTCAAGGGACCGTGAGTTCAATCATTAGAATTTCTTAACGCAACCTATATGTTTATAATGCACCATGTGAATTTCCAAAAACTCCTCCCATTTCCGGAGATGCATCTCTGAACGCATCCCAAAACACACTCAGCGAAGTCCATTTTAAGTTACGCCCTTTTTTTGTTTACTTTATTTCGAAGATGCATGTCTAAAATAATTATGTAGTTACATTTTCGTAACACAGATAAATCAATAGCAGAGTCAACCAAGTAATTTTCCAAAATGAAATTACCATTCATAACATAAAATACATTTAATGATGATTTCAACATAAAATACAACATTACACTTCAATATCTCGGTGGACACTTCAACATCTTTACAATATCTTTGATCGACCTTAAAATTGTCATTTCCAACTCGAGCAGAATTTTTGTTTCGAAACACAAATATGTATTCACATAGCTCTTACATCTACTTGCGTCTTGAGCTCAAATTTGATGAACTCAATTTTCCCTCTGTTATCAATCAACAGTGAATGGTACTCGAGCTTCACAGTTCTTCAATTGTCTACGTAAGGTATTATATGGTGGATTTTGTCTTTGATATCTTTGAGGGAGGTGAAATCGATGAGCTTAACGTTCGCCCAGGTGTAGAGCTGGAGTATGAGACCTTTGCGACATACCAATCGATGTTAATTTGTAACATTTGAGACATTTTTAGTTTATGTGAAATATAACATTAGAGCACTTTAATTTATAAAATCCATTTATCAATATGGACCACTCAATAAATTGCAAGCTGATTCTGGAGATGATCTCCAGAACCGCACCCTATTATCTTGTTTCGGAGATGCATCTTCAGAACCTGTCTTAAAGTAATTCCAAAACAGAACCTATTTTTTCATTTACAAAAGAACAAATATTAATATGGGGAAGATCAAAAATGCATTAAGACACAATATGAATAAAAGGTGAATATATTGCACTTCAATTATATTGAGACATGATTACATACAATTATTTGTCCAGTTAATCAAGAAATTAAAACGAATCGAAACATATGTCGTCGCCTAAATCTATTGGTGGTACCCCGTTAGACTTTTGTACATTTGATTCTTTTTTAATGTTATTAAATTTCTTGAATTCTTGCACCTTTCCATAAAATGATTCGGCCAAGTATCGGCTTTTATGGTTGAATGAGTCGTCTACTTTGATGATGTAAGTGGTATAGGACATCCAATTACTTGATTTGAGGTGGGGCGGTGCGCAGTGGAAAAAAGTTTTTTGAAAAACCATAGTGTGTTAGGTCAACACACACTCTATCATACGCACATGCTATTAGGTGACCCATTTTAGGGAAGCACATTTACTTTGCCTCGGGTGCCGGACAGCTAAGGCAAGGAACAAGAGATTCATAAACTTCATCGAATTTTTATTTCTTTATGTATAATCATGTGTATGATTCTTTGTGTGTCTTTAACTCTTTGATAAGTTGATGGTGCACAAGTGTATGATTATCTTTTTCTTTGCCGAGTAAAGCTGAAATGGCTCGGTAACCGCAATTACCGTCCCCACAACATTGATGATCTGTTCGATATTATTGTGTATAAGAAATGGCATCTTGTTGATGAATGGAATCTTTGGTGAAGGCGGCGTCGGAGGTGGTTTGCTAATGCGAGCTCCTTTAACAACATTTTTTTGAGATTTTAGAGTTGGTGAGTTAGGAAAAACTTTGTCAACATGTTCAAAATATGAAGGAGACCGTGTAGTCAAATTATCATTCAATGTAGGCTTCATTTTCTTCAGAGCACCTTTTGTTTTTACAGGTTGAGAGGGAGGTTTCATGTCGGTGGTTTTCGGATAGGCAATCTTCCTCAATTGTTATTTCATGTAGAGTTTCATGTTGTCATTGACTTTCAAAAATCTCTCTTGTATCATTTCCCATTTGGTCGAAATTGATATATTTGATTTACCATCATTCATGATAACATCATCATCAAACCTAAGTCTCTTCCAATGAGAGCAAACCTCGTCCATTCTTATTGGGTCACCAAGTTTCACCTTTTTAACACAAGCACGTGGGAGACCATATATTTTCACAATTGTGCATCCACACTTTGCGCTATCAGAGCTTACGTTATCAGCCAGTTTAGCCTCGTGAAAATATAGTTTAAACTCCCCCAAGAAATATTATCGACCAGCTGAGAATATAGAGTGTTGTCTTTAAATATCTATTTCAATATTGTAATGTTCTGGCCAAATGATGTTTGTATCTCATTATGTTGGTTTTGAATCATGTGGTTCATGGAGTCCCAGTCTCTACAAAAATCGCCCTTACTATTTCCCAACTATTGCACCCCAAATTTTGACCCCTTAGATCCTCATCATAATTTTAGGATCATATTCATTTGATTAACTAACCTTAACCCATTTCAAGTTTATCTTTGTCAAGATGTAGATGAATCAGGGTTCCGTACCGTCAAAAATCGAGGCTTCGATGGTTTGATCAATCAATGTTTTGGATTGATTCAACTATAAACAAGATTAAGGATACCACATTGGGTCGAGTATGAATCCAATTTGAGATTGTCACCCAGGAATTTAGAACAATGCAGCTCAGTATACCCGATTAGGGTTTTCGATCAGGAAAAGTCAACCGTAGTTTGACTTTTGATTTAAAAAGTGCTCCAATGGTGGGATCATGGTCCATGAAGCTCCTATGGATGAGTAAATTCTACTCAAGAAGTTTCAAGGCCTCAAGATACCTGGAACATCAACAGTCAACTCGGTAGTCACCGATTGATCGTACGGTTGACCGAAAAGTCAACTCTTCGCTCATAAGGAATTGGACTTCAAGATGTGCATCAAAAATGTCCCTTATGTCATATTACACCTGCCCATAAAATTTCATGACTATTGGATCAAGGGTTGAGGAGTAATTGCAAAAGTCGGGAATTAGGGTTTTGAAAGGGGCAAGACCATAACTCCTCAACCACACATCCAATTGAGTTGGTTCAAAGCTCATTGGAAAGATCTTGACAATTCCTACAAAAGTCCCAAAGTGGTCCATGATCAGAAAATGCATAGATTTGGAGTTATGACCAAATTCATTTCAAGAAGGGAAATAACTTGGAAAAATTCTAAGTTATTTGGCCTTTTAGGTATGTTTTTTCAGCAACTTTGAGAGGTCTTTTGACCTAGTTTCAGTGGGAATTTGAAAATCTCAAAAACATAAAAGTTGTAGAGCTACTTGAGGGCTTTCTAAAAGTGTGGTAGAAACTCCTCAATAGCTGTCGCTACTGCAAAAATCGGCGTCGGCTCCCCAGCAGAGTCGCCAGCTGTCGCTACTGCGAAAATCGGCGCCGACTGAACAGAAGAGTCGCCACCGTGCGTTATTTATCCCAACGGAGGGAAAGGAAACGCTCGAAGTAAACCTAACGCAAAACGGGAAAGGAATAGTCGTCGCAACCAAATTCCTGGATTCGGGAGTCGGTTACGCAAGGGGAAGGTATTAGCACCCCTCACGTCCGTCGTACTCGACGGGATCCACGCTTGTTTTCTAGTACGGATTGTTATTCTATCTACTCTACAGGTCTGAGGTTAAAAGAAAATAAAATGACTCGGCAAAGTATCGCACTTTATGCCTACGTATTCCCGTCTGGAACGAGAAATCAGAGTCAACGTAGTTCGCCTACCTACTGGAAAGGAGGGGAAGGTTGCTCGCTAGGATACGGCATCCTATGCCTACTTACTTTCATACAGCATGAAAGATCAGAGCAAACGTAGTTCGGGCTATGGAAGACACAGATTTGTCTGACTGTTTTTTATCCTTCTGAAAAAAGTTTTCTCCTGATTACGAGTCCAAGCGGACAAAAATGACACTTTGATTGGTTTTCAGTCTTTTTACGCAAGAATTGTCTTTTACTGATGTTTGACCTCTTATTGTATTTTTGATTGTTTTGAGATGAGAAGAGAACGACGCTCTGAAATCCTAGGGTTTGAAATGGGAATCAAAACTATCCTAATGTTGTCATGCATGGATGAGAACCTAATGTCTGTCATATTTCTCTCTTGCGCAGAGAGAAACAGAGATCCTAGGGGATAAACGGAAAAGCAACAGCATATATACAGTAAAGCAGTAAAATGCATGAATGCAGCAATACAAGCGAGGCAAGGGAGTCCCACTCAACCTCGAACCTGAAAAACAATAGGCAAAGTGAAACGGCTTCACCTCAAACCTAAAGGGAAAATTAACAAACAATACAGTAAAGAAAAATAAATCCCAAAACCAGCTCTGACAGCACATCAGCTCCTACAGCAGCAGCTCTGAAAAACATCCAACTCTGACAGTTGATAAACAGCAAAATAGTAACATCTTCAAGTGAACCCCAAGATCCAACTCCAATGACCTCCAAGCTTTAGGTAAGCTCCATCTTCAAGAAATCACCAAGCTTAAGCAAGCACAGAATCTCAAACAATTGACAGCATCAGACAGCAGATAGCTTCAGACAGCAGTAAAACCCTAATTCATCAGTTGCACAGCTCTGACAGCACAAGCTCCTCCTTCTTCAATCTTCAATGCACTAGGTCTTCTTCTACAAGCTCCTTCCTTCAAGGTAATCACTCCAGCAAAGAATTGATTTATCAGAATAAATTGAATGTCAGACAGTTTATTGACAACCAAAGGAAGTCTATGAACAGTTGACATTGTAACAGACTGTTTCCCTCAAAGTTCTACCTCCTAGATAAAACCACATATTCCTCCAAAGGAGGGATGTGAATATCATGGAGGGACTTTTAATCATTGAGAAGAATGGAAGCAAAGGAAGCTATCCATGTTTATGAAGGAATTTGTTCTGTTCTAAGGCTTTACCTATCTCCTATCTCCTATGTCTTCAATCAACTCTAAGCACAAACAATCTTCAAGTTCAACATTTGATTATCATCTTCAATCTTCTCTTTTGATGTCTTCATGCTCCATAAGCTCAAGCCAAGCCCCATACCCCATATCAAAGCCCAAAAGCCCCAACACACAATTAAAAACCCAAGTGGGAACACCAAACAAACACTCCATTTGTAAAATATACTAAAAATAGTAATATAGTATTTAAAATTATAAGATTAATTCTAAGGGGATTTCTACATCTACCCTACATACCCTATATGTCCCAGAACCTAATTCATGCTAAAAACCCCAAAATAAAATGTTATAATGCACCTATGTTGAGTTTGAACCCTACTACTATCACCCTAATGTTCTCTAATCAAGATTAATCCACAAAAATATGGAATAAATCTCTAAAGGAACCTATACTTCTAATCTAATCAACCCAACAAGAATCAACTCAAAACTATTCACCAATTGGTCACAAGCAAATTTACAAAAACATGTATCAAATGTACAAAATTAAAGAAATTAATAAAATGGGAAAAATCAAATTAAATTGAAAAATGGGTGAATATGAAATTTATTATTTTCATAAAATCAAAAATAAATCCAAGATCATGGAGGTATTTTTGAAATATTTTTCTGATTAATTTTGGATTTATTATGATTTTTAGAAGTTAAATGGAATAAAAATAAAGCTAAAATGAATTTAAAATGAAAATAGAAAATAAAAAGCTGAAATAAAATGAGATGCGTTGGATGAGAAGACTGGTAAGCGAATCTAAGGATCCTGAGAGTGTCGACGTGGGGTGTCGACTGGCGCGCCACCTCAATTACTGAAACGCGGCGTTTTGGCTAGCGGAGGCAAAATCTGGGTTTAAATCATGGCCGTTGGATTCGTTCTTGGTCAACTAGTCCACTCCACATCCAATGGTACACACATCATCACCAACCTTTGAACTCTGGACTTGGAGGAAAAGCCATGGCAACAGAGTTCTTGAACCTTCATCTTCCCCACTCGAATTCCATCAATACCTCATCAAATGCCAAAATTAAAAACCCTAAACTGCTCCAAATCCCACCAGGAACTCACCTATGGTAACTACCCTCATTGAAACTCAATCATTCTCTAAACACGATTCGATTATCAGAATTTGGTCCAACATGAAATCTCACCATTCTTCAAATTACTTGATCTAATCTATTCACTACCTCACCAGGATCAATTTCCACTATCAAACACATGTTCTACTTCGACATTCACCAAGTTATTACTCAAAACAGAAATTGTGTTCATCACTTAATTATCTCTAAAGCTCATCAATCAAAACCTAAAAGCTTCCTCTAACCACCTATGATCATTCTAAACTAACAAAGCAGGCTAATTACACCTAAATTAAGCTATAGATTGGAAGTTACTAACCTGAGAATTTGAGAAGAACAGATGAATAAAACCTTCAAACCAAGCTCTAGCAAGCTCCAGATACGATCAATGGATGATGAACTTGCTTCTGTATGCAAAATAACCACTTGAAATGGCCTGGATTGTAGAAATCGAATCTGAGTTGCAGGTCTGAAATTCTGAGATCAAGAACACGATTTGGCCACGAATTTACTTGGATCTTGATCAGAAATCACTCAGTAACATCAATGGAAGTAATTGGAATCAAGAAACTGGATGGAAAGTAGTGGAGTGAGTGTAACCGATTTCAATTGCAAGCAAGAAGTGTGAAAACTCAGTCTCTCTTCTCTCCTTCAATTATCACCAAAAATTTGATCTGAACCAACTCTAATCAATATATAGGCCATGTTAGAACTCTCTAGCACCTTCTGGATCCTTCCTATGAGAATTTGAATTTCTCATGTCATGAATTTCTCTCTTGATGGGATGCACATATCAACTTTGCTAACAGCTAGTGCAGCACATGGTTCTGATCCCAATTTGTCATTAGAGGAGATATTGGATGTGTTGAAATGCCTTAGAGCCTTACATTTGCATTGCCAAGTGATTTTGCAAGGGTGCCTTATGATTCAAGAAATCCATTTACAAAGAAAGTCTTTGAAACAACCATCAACTCAAAATTGTGGCAATGTCAATGTTCTTAAAATTCCTTTTACATTCAAATTGGTATGTCATATGCCTTGGTTTGGTTGTGTAAGTCCAAAAACCCTAATTTCCAACTTTGGCTTATTTAAAATATACCTTCATTTTAGGCCATTTTGGTGATTTTGTGAAGCAAGCCATTCCAAGTTCTCATGACCTCTTATCTAGCCTAAAAACATCATTTTGAACACATCTCATGTTGAAATTGTTTTCATTTGAGGAGTGGAAGATGGAGATTTGGACTCATGTTGAAAAATGACCTATAATTCAACTTTCCCAAAATACCCCTGAGTTGCCAAGACCATAACTTGAGTTCTACAACTCCTCTTGAGGACTTGTAGTACTCAAATTAAATCTAAGATCAAGATCTACAACTTTCATGTTGGCCAAGAATCCATTTGAAAACTCCTTCATGGGCAAACGTTGCTTGGAAGTCAAGTGACTTTCATAGATAAATTTCAATGTCCTCTGATGACCCATAACTTGCAAGAACCATAACTTGAGTTCTATAAATCTCCTTGAAGACTTCTAGTACTCAAATTAAACGTATTGAGAAGATCTACAAGTTTCATGTTTACCAAGAATCCATTTGTAACTTTCATTTTGCCTTATCTGGCTTGGAAGTTAGGCCTAAATTAGGGTTTTTACACTGAAACCCTACTTTAGCAACTTCTCTTCTTCTTGATTTCTTTTGATTTCTCCTTGGCACAACACCACACACATATCCATATATCAAATCATGAATTCCACATCCTCCAAGTTGGCCTTGATGCCCTCCAATCATCCATTTGACCTAGGGTTGACCCAGGGTTGACCCAGATAAAACCCTAGTTGACTGCATTCAACTGTAGCTCTGGTACTTGTATTAATGATTTGTCTCATCTTTAAAATGACCCTCTAGGTCCTCCATGATGCTAGCACACATTCCATACCCTCATTTCATAGCTCATATCTCATTGATGATCCTCAAACACACCCCCAGATAGGAGAGAAATCCACTGCTTGACCTTCTAACTTCTCAAAGCTTCAATTCCTTTCCTGGTGACTTGAATAGACCTAGGCTTGAATAAAACCCCTTTTGATGTGCTTCTTTAGATAATAATGGCACTTGATCCCTTGTTGGATGACTTGCTTATGATATGCTATGCAAATGATTGAACTATGTACACTATCTACTATGCAAATGACAATGCAATTGAAACATAAATCAAGTAAAAATAAGTTGGTCAAATTTTAGGGTGCAACAGCTTCATCATTGCTTTCTTCGGCAGCACATTCAAGGAAGACCCGGTATCTACCAACACATTGGACATGACTGTGCCCCTGCATTCAACCGAGACGTGCAACGCCATGTTGTGCTCTCGACCTCTTGGGGTCAAATCAAAATCCGTAAATCCCAAACTATGGCCTGCGTTCACGTGCGCCATCACCCCCTCCAGCTGATTCACAGAAACATCTTGGGGTACAAACGACGTGTCTAGAATTTTCAATAACGCATTCCTATGGGCTTCGGAACACAATAACAGCGACAATATGGAGATCTTCGACGGCGTTTGTTGAAGGTGCTCAACAATTTTATAGTCACTCTTACGGATAAGACGCATAAACTCTTCTACATCTTTCAGTGACGTTTCTTTTTCATTCCTCTGCACTGGAGCATTCTCATTCACTTTACCTTTACCTTTTGCCAATCGTTCAGCCTCTACCTCAGGCGATATAAAAATTCTCCCGCTCCTTGTCATCCCTCCAGTCCCGACGACATTGTCCACAACCCCAGCTGGTCGTTTACTGATATCAATTTTCTCCCCATCACAATATGCTTCCAGTCCATAAGTCCATGGTACTGCCTTGGTGCTCTCATAAGGGACTGGCCCTGCCTTTGTAATAGTGATCGTCGGCCTCCTGGCTGGCGCTGTTATAGTTATCATTTTCCGTGGAATTGTCACCGTAGCAACATCACTCTGCTCATCAGCCAACACCTCTGCAGGTTTCTCAACTGTCGTTTTGTCAAATTACAACGTGCCTTCGTCTATCAAGGTCTGAATACCCTTCTTCAATTCAGCATAACCCCCAGCTCGGGTCCAACATTCTAGACAAAACTCATCACAGCCCGGATACACACCTCATTTCAATAACCTGCTCTTTACTTCACACAACGGTGTTTTCAGTTCATCAACATTCATGATCAGATTCAAACCCTCCTCAGTCAAAATAGCATTTGCCCCATGGTTGGGCATAGGCTGTTGTACTATATTTGGACCCACTTGTCCAAAATTTATGGCCTTGCTATCCAGTAGATCCTGAACTTTATGTTTAAACGCATGACAGGCCTCTATGTCATACCCGGGTGCCCCGGAGTGGAAGTCACAATGTTTGTTAACATCATACCCATAAGGAAGGGTTGGTCCCGTGGGCGGCGCCAAGGTCCTCTTTTCAACTAAATTCAGCCCCAACAGTGTCTGAAAGAGTTCCGCGTACGTGGAAGGAGGCGCTTCAAACACTCTTTTCGGCTTCGCATTCGGAAATCTCCTTTAGCCAGCATTCTGCCCCTGCTGCTGCTGTGGCTGCTGCTGTTGTTGCTGCGGTTGTTGTTGTTGTCTTTGTTGAGGAATCGGAATCGTGACACTAGCTATCTGCTGCGGCTGATTATACTGGTGTCTTCCTCTGCCCCTGCCCCGGCCACCAAACACTACACTAGAATCACCTTGACGTCGACCACCAAATGCTTTTCTATTACCTCCCGACGAAGTAGACTCCCCAGCTTGGAACCTTCCCACCTTAATACTATTCTCAATCATTTCACCCATCAAGATTAGATCAGAGAAACTGCCCAACGCAACAGGAAACAACTTCTCGTAGAATATCCTCGTGAATGTTCCAATGAACATATCATTCATTTCCTTCTCCACTAGAAGGGGATGCACTCTGGCCGCCATGTCGCGCCACCTTTGCGCATATTCTTTGAAACTCTCCTCAGTTTTCTGTGACAAGCCTTGCAGCTGGACCCTGTTTGGTGCCAGGTCAATGTTATACTTGTAATGAGTCACAAACGCCTCAGCCAGTTGCTTCCAGGTTTGGATCTGAGTGGGCTCCAACCCCATATACCACTCAAGCGACGGTCCGGATAAACTATCTTGGAAGAAATGCATCAGCATTCTTTCATCATTCGAGTAAGCGGACATCCGTCTGTAGTAAGAGCGAACATGCACCTTCGGACAAGTGTCTCCCTTATATTTATCAAAGGTGGGAGCTTTAAACTTCAGCGGTACCCTTAGGCCAAGCACCAATCCCATTGTGGTCATATCTAAACCAGAAGTATTCTGATTTACTACACCCTTCATTTGTTCCTCAAGCATTTTGATCCTCTGAACAGGATCCACAGGTCCATCCATACCCCTACCAGAGAAGGCATCTTCTTGTTGGTCTTCCATCCAATTAACATTCTCATTTCCGTACCCATCATACCCATTGTTACGACCAAATCTAGTCTGATTCATCATAGGGCCCCGTCCTCTGTTACCGTACCCTTGAGCGACCCCGGCAGGTCCAAAAGGCATCATTCCAGCACCATTTCCGTTACCGAATCCACCATAGCCCTGATTAGCATTACCAAATCCATCATGTCCGAAACCCTGAGCGTTGAAGCCAAACTTTCCATCCTGGTTGACATAATCAAACCCCTGGTCGTTATAGCCTAATCCATTGTTACCAAAGTCATTACCTCCATTGTTATCACCGCCCAGATTGGCGTCTCCGAATCCAACATTGTTAATGACGGTCTCATTACCAATTCCTGTATTACCATTCCCGGCGCCAGCGCCATGGTTCACATTCACAGCAGGTATATTCACCACAGGTGGAGCTACAGGTGTAGGAGTACCATCCCCGTGAATGGTGTCAACACGTACAGAATTGTGGTCTTCGTTTCCATTCCCGGCATTCCTCGCCAGCAATGGTTGCACCAAAGTTTGCAAGTTTTCCTGCCCCTTCACAATTGTCTCCATCGTCTGCATGAACAGCGCCAGCTTTTCACGCATCTCCTGCATCTCGTTTTGCATCTGGTCCATGACTCTTTTGCAGTTGGTATGAGTAGAGTGTCAGTGAGGGCGTTGACTTTCAATCCTGGAAAAACCTGGGAATTTGCAGGAAATGAGATACAGTTCAATAATCACCTGATAATGCAATATGAATGTGTATGCAAATGCAACATGTGTTTGTGCATTAGGGAATATCACTCCCCAATTCTAGTGCCAATTTGCCAGTGTGGGGACAGTGATAGCAATAAGAAGCTCGAAACCCAATCATAGAAAAACATCTCATACATTGCAGAAAATCCCATCAAGTCAGGAATACAATATTAATGAGCGTACAATAAGAAGGCATGACCTCAACCAACAATCCTGGTGATGGCCAGCACAATGCAAATAAAGCATACACATCAATACATGAGATAGTCAAGTGCGACCATACGCCTGGTACTCCTCTAATAATCTCTTAGTCTCTGGATGATCTGGTTGAGTAAGCAAGGCTTCGACAAGTAGATCTCTTTGCTTGAGAACACGTCGTAAATCACCAATAGATTCCTCCCATGCCCCTTCTCCAAAGCGGTCATCTAACTTCCGTTTCTGAGACACAGCCTCCTTCTTGCACTTGATGGCTTTGTTCAATGAGTTCTGAAGACCATATCTTGTCATAACCTCCTCTTCATACTTTCTCTTGCTAGCCTTCAACTGATCTTCGAGTTCAGAAATTTGTTGTTTCAATTTGTCTTCCCTCTTTTTATTGTTGGTTAGCGTAGCATTCCACGATCTGTTGCACGAAGCAATTTCCCGGTAGGCGGCATCGAGTGACTTCTTCTTGGACTCTAACATATCATGAGCTTCTGAATTCTTTTCCCATGCGTTCACGTTTCTTTGTCTCTTCTGTCAGTTCAGCACCTAGCCTGTTTACCAACTCAGTCTGCTGTTAGAAGGAATACACAGCTTTGTTCTTCTCACTCCGGATTTGAGCCAATTCCTTCTCTAACTCTTCATTGATCTTTATCAAGTCTTCTTTTTCTTTCACAACTCGCTCGTAGACCTCAATAGCCACAGTAGTCGGTTCCTCAACTAGAATGGGAACGGGACGTGATACTGCTGGAAAAGGCATTTGCACCTGCCTTACCCTCTCTTGAATCCACACCTTGTAAGGCATATAGGCTTGACAATCATTCTTGCCTAGTAATGGTTTCCCTCTTCTGCAGATATGATTCCAAGCGCGCTGAAGCTTGGCTAGTAATTCCCCACTCAGGTCACCAGTGAAATACAGAGATTCCTGTATTTCTTCTTCCTTCGGTGGACTCTTCAAAGCATACCCAAATTGTCGAACCAACAAAGATGGGTTGTAATTAATACAGCCCTTCCTTCCAATTAGAGGAACATTGGGAAACCCGACGCAACTGAAGATAATCTCTGACCCCAATAAATCTCTATCGAACCAGACAATGTCTTCCGAAGAAAGTCCCATTAGACGCTCAGACCATTCAGTTGTATCTGCAGATTCAACAAAAGGACCCTTCTTGGGCAGATGGCTCTCAAACCACATATTCAACAAAAGTACACAACAATGGACATTCTTCCCCCTTCTGTTTTCATTCTTATAATGCAAGGAATGATGGAAATCTCCAATCAAGGTAGGCACCGGGTTGCCTGCAGCGAACAAGTGGAATGCATCCAAATCAACGAACTCAGGCGGATTAGGGAACAGTATAATCCCATAGATGCACAAGGCAAGAACAACGTTAAACACGATCCAACAGCCACTTTTGGCATATGCTTGAGCTTTGCTAACCAAGAACTTGAGAGAAAACCCCGAAACTCCATGCCAGGAAGTCAACAACAACTCTGCAGGATCAATATGCAAGGGAACAGCTAAGTCCTCCAGCTTAGGCTTAGCATCAAAGTGGATGAAGGGCACTTTGTTCTGAACTGGCAACTCTAGAAACTCAGCGTACTCCTCCATAGTCGGAGCCAAAATGAAGTCCTGGACCATAAAACACCTCAAGGAGGGATCATATAACTGCATCAATGTGTATAACCCATTCAGCTCGTATGTGGTTGGTCTACAAACCAAATTCAGTAGCTTCCCATAACTCTTTCTAAAACTTCTCCTCACATCATCATCAGCTAGGGAAATCAGACCCAACAGGGAAGTCACATCAGGAGTAGGCAACTTATACGCAACAGTCTTCCTCAAAGTACTCATAATAACAGATAGAAGTCCGGAGCACTAGAATCGGGAAGTATGAAAATGCACCTGCAGCACAGACACACGTTAATGATATGCACATGAGGATGCAAACAATGCAATATGCAACATGCAACAGGGGATCAAGTGCCCCCTGGTTGAGAAGTCTAATCCATAATATTGGCCTCAAATAGACCCACAAACTGCTCAAGACCATCCACAATGCTCCAACCTGGTCTCTGACAGACCCAATAACACTGTCCTCAAATACCACATCACTGAATCTCAATCAAGAAAACCGGTAATCTGGAGGTCAAGTTACCTGCATGTCCCAACCCCTCTCACAGGTAGGTGTCCTAATAACTGACACAAGGTATGGCATCCTATGCGGTCGTTGGCGTCACAGACTTTCAAGACGGATGATACGATACCCATAAGATGTGGCATCATCATGTCCTGAAGAGGCCTCACTTAGCCAACTTCTAAATGATCGGTCCCCAGAGTCGACAATCCTCCAAACCAACAACCCCCTCAACCCAAAGGGTTGAAAAAGAAGTCAACCGGGAGAACCTCGTCTGAGCGTGGATTTCATGAGACACTAGTACATGCAAAGCATGCACGCGCCCACTAATTTCCACTCTAATTCTAGGTGCACTCAAGCCCAGGTCCGGCTTATCTCTCAATCATAGAACCCCCTCATACCCACAGCAATAATCACAATAATATAATGCTGAATGTAAAATACAGAAACGTAAATCCATACAAAACCGATGACGGGAAAACAAGCGCTAGGATTGACTCGCGTAGGGAACCGTTGGAGTCCCCAGCAGAGTCGCCAGCTGTCGCTACTGCGAAAATCGGCGCCGGCTGAACAGAAGAGTCGCCACCGTGCGTTATTTATCCCAACGGAGGGAAAGGAAACGCTCGAAGTAAACCTAACGCAAAACGGGAAAGGAATGGTCGTCGCAACCAAATTCTTGGATTCGGGAGTCGGTTACGCAAGGGGAAGGTATTAGCACCCCTCACGTCCGTCGTACTCGACGGGATCTACGCTTGTTTTCTAGTACGGATTGTTATTCTATCTACACGAATGTATCACCACCCCAGTGGTTACAACATGCGCCTTTCACCTCGCATGCCAGGGTTCGATCCTCAGTGATGACCCATTTTTGGTATTTTATTTCATTGTCATGTTTTCATTATTTTCTTTCTTCTTTTCCATTCCATGTACACGCGCGCGCAGTGCCCAAGTGGCTAAGTCCTGGGTTTGTGAACCAAAAGGGACTAGGTTCAACCCCCTCCCATGGCATTTCTTTTTTATCACTTGCTTCATTCATTTATCTTCATGAAATTCAATGATTCATAACTTTTGCATACTTTATTATTTTTGATCAATTATTTTTGCAATGTGTTCATTTTTATGTCTAGTTTTATTTAATGAAAGAAAATTTCAAATTGCTTGTATTCACAATGCCTTTTTCCTACTTGAAAGTTGGTTCGTTTTTAGGGTTGTTACCTTGCGTTTTGATGAATTTCTCTTAAACCATGCCTGTTTATATCTTGTGAGATTTGTTGATGTTTTATTCCTTTGTGTTTGTTAACATATTAAGGCTTTGTTTCTCATTGGTGGTTACCATAAATTTGTTGTTCTCTTCCTAAATCTTGAACTTAACTGTTGTGAACATTCTTTACATACTTGATTATCATCAATGCCTAAATGTTATCACATTTGAACTTATAACATGATCATCTTAAGTTGTGACTTATTTGTATGATTGTTGTTTCCATATTTGTTAATATGTATCCCTTGAGTTGCTTCCTTTATCTTTGTAAAGATGTGTCATACTTGGTTGAAACCAACTGTTTTATTCTAATCCGTGCTTATTGTGATATGAATGCTTGGTTGGTTGTAACCATATTCCTTGTATTCATCATGCTTAATTGTTTATATTGCTTTGTTAAGTATTTCTTCCCCAAGTGATGGAACTCTTTAGTTCTCATCCAAGTCGCCTCCCTTCTCTCCTTCCAAATGAAAGGTCTCTCCATTGACCCTTGTGTTATGGATAGTTCATTACCTACTCCCTTGACTTTGTGAAGTCATCTTGAACATTATTATAAGCTATTAGACTTTGCTCTAGTCTAAAAGACCCACCTTTACTAGGAGTATTTCTTCAACTAGAACCCTAGGATAGAGTTTGTAAACTCTACGTAAGAATCATAGTAATGATTACTTACTCCCCTCTTGAGTGTTACAATATAGATCTAGAGAGTTTTCTTAAAACTCTATACAAACATTGTTATGTTTGTTCCCCTTTGAACCTTGATCATAATCAATGTTCTTCAACCCTAGTAAGGTGAACTACGATTGCTCTGATTCTATCCTAGTTAGGATACATAGGCAGAGGACGCGACGTCTTTGCGAGCAAACTTAGAAACTATCTTTAGGTCTTAACCTATACCTTTTACCCAATCCCAATCCATAGCAAACATTTAGCAAACTTAGCATGCAAACAAACAAAAGGTTCCTGTAGAGTACTACAGATGTTTAGGATGTGAGGTACCTACCCTATGCATAACCAACCCCCGATCCCCGAATCTCTTAGCGTTGTTGTTACATCGTGAAAAGGGTTTTTCTTTCTTTAGACCTTTCCTTTGGATAAATTAAAGTCCAATTGTGAATTTTTAAGAATTAAGATTCAAGTTAATCAATAGTTTGGTATCCTGATTCTCACCGCAACAGAAATGGCGACTTCACTGGGGATGATACTTAACTTGAGGGTTTAGCCTATTTTGTTTAAATTGCATGCTATATTTGTGAATATTTGTTTAACATGTATATTTGTCAATATATTTGTTTATGTGTCGGATATTGGGTGCTTTGAGTGGTGAGACGGTCATATACCCGGACTTGAGTGCAATTATGATAGGATGGTGGTATGTTCAAGAAGGCTTATAGGGAGTTGATTCCCAACCAAGCTAACTTGAGAAACCACCGCTCAGTGTAGGCCCTCTTGAAAGTTTAGTATTGTTGATCGAGTATTTGTGAAAGCAATGCTACTTTCGATGAAGGAGCCCATGACACTGTGTACTTTTAGATTACATTCTACCCCACTTTGGCCTTATTAGGATGTAGTGTGATGACTATAAGGAAGTATTTCCGAAATAGTTGATACGCGATACTACACTTGGACAAGACTCTCTTGAGAATATTATCGATTACCAAGTAATTTGGGAAGTTGATAATATCCAAAAGATGGGTTGTTGACTTTGGGAACTCTGTTAGAACCTGTTCGACAGGTACAAATTAACCCATAGTGCAAATCCTTGGGGATGGGTAGACCTTGGATTCACGCTCGTCTTTTAAACCTAGGCTTGTCTTTGTGTGCATATGTGTTGTTAGACTATGGCACGGATCTAGAAGGGGGGTTGAATAGATCCCCAATTAAAATTTGAGTCGGCGCTACCAATTAAAAATTGGTTTTGAAAAATTGTTTTAAGTGCGGAAGCGGCCGAGGAAAATATAGTCTAAAACGAACGGTTATTGGAAAACCGGATATGCGTAAGCCTTTGGATTAATGACAATATGGAAAATAGAATCACAACACTAATCACTCTTATCAATGATCTACTTCAGTTGTTAGGATTCCTAGTTCCAATGATTCAAAGAGCAAACCAAAACTAGATACACAAGTAAGATAATTTTGGTTCAAGCAATTTGCCAAACACTTGGTGTGCAAAACACTCCAAGTGATATTTATGTTGAGTAAGTGATTCCAACTAGCCTAGTACAATGTCTTATTGTACTTTGGAGTCAAAAACAGAGTTTTAACCTCTTACTCAATTGATATCACAATTTTGACCATAGTGCTTATACAAAAATTACTTATTTTGAGCTATAACGTAAATGCAGAAAAATAGAGAAGACAAGTATTTGGTGAGGCAGTTCCCCCGTCGTCCTCGCTTCGGGGTACGTCTGCCCTCAATTCTAAAACTAGAATTGAGATAGATTTTATAGATATCACATGTTGAATGTAACAGTTTATACAAGGATTGAGCAGCAAATATACAACAGAAATCTCAATGTGTTGAAAGTTGCTTTCACTCCTTGCCCCTTGATTCAAGATGAATCAAGTCCTCTGATTATTGTTGATGGACCTCCGATTCCAGCCACCTTATTGAATAACACATTGTTGTTCAAACCTTCGGCTCCGACTGATCTCAACAGCAACAAATCGAACCCGAGATCTTCCCTTCAATATCACTGAATCCGCTACTAGACTTGTGAAGAACACCTCTTCACAATTACCTTCGCTCAGTTGACCCTTAATGAAGAATCTCGTCCAAAACCCCCAAAATTCAAACCAATCTTGGAGGGTAAAACCCCAACGGTTTTATTCAAGAAAGAACCTGTCACAAGCTTCAACCCGAACTTGATTCTCCAATCTAAGCTTCGAACCTTATCACCTTGAATCACTCACAAATGCACTTCAAAAATGATTGTGTGTAATTGAAATGTTGTGAGATGTTGAAGATGAAGATGATGAATCTTGGACACCTATTTTACTCTTTCTTGTTTTTGAACACATGAATCAAAGATTATCAAATGTTAATGTGACACAAGTGGTTAAACCAGTATATATAGTATCAACCCAATTATAGACATAACAGTATTTCAAATATAAGATGGAATCATTTAAAAAGAGGATTTCCGCGCGAACGGTCGACTGCAGCAGGTCTGTGCGTCGATGCATGACCTGTGTTGTTTGGAAATCTGGAAAATACATCAGTATGCGTCGACCATACAGTCGGCGTGCACTGACCCGTTGAAAACTATTTCCTTCATGCGCCGACCCTATGGTCGACTCATGCCTTTATGCGCTGACCCGTTGGAAAATTTTTCCTTCATGCGTCGACCCTATGGTCGACTCATTGCCTTGTGCGCTGACCAGTGGAGAAGTGCTCTGATGCATGCGCCGACCCTATGGTCGACTCATGCCCTGCAAACCTACAAAAATTCATCAGTTTGTGGTCTTTCATGCCTCTGGTCATGATTGCATTTTATCTACACATAGTATATTTATTACAACAGTTTTAAGACAAGTATAAAAGGATATGGTAGGTGATACGTTGCATCTTTTTAGTAGATCTGGAGTTTATAGTTTCCAATCTATCCAAGGCTGTAATTTGTCATCATCGAAACCTGTATTGACCAATGTCTTGCAGACTTGTGTGATGTGTGGCGATTTTCCTCCACAACACAAATCGCCACATGTGTGACCTTTGCATTTCCTGTGTTTGTGCATTCTTTGCATTCATAGACATCACATTATAAGGTTTCATGGAACTCAGACTTTTTTGTTTATAAACATCAGAGGTCGTTATGAATAGTGAAAGAAAGAAAACTTTGAAGTACACTTACAAGGGTTTTAACCTAGATGACCTAAGGAGGTTGAGCACCTTGGTGACAGATCCAGAGGGGTTCCAAAGCAGGTATAGGAAGCTGTTGTTACTATTGAAGATAAAGATGGATAGTGGACTTATTTCTACACTTCTCCAGTTCTATGATCCACTCTACCATTGTTTCACCTTTCCCGATTATCAGCTAGTGCCCACACTAGAAGAATACTCTCATCTGGTTGGATTGCCCATACTTGAAAAGTCTCCTTTTCGGATCATGGAGGAGGACCCTAAAGAGCAAGATATTGCCAAGGCTACATGTTTGGGATTGGTTGATATTTAAAAGAACATGATTACAAAAGGAGGAGTTTTTGGATTAAATGCAGAATTCTTGGTTGAGAAAGCTCAATATTATGCGGATCATTTAAGCATGGATGCATTTGATGCTATCTTTGCCTTGCTCATTTATGGCATCTTTTTGTTCCCTAACTTCGAGAATTTTGTGGACCTCAATGCCATTAAAATCTTCTTGAAGAGGAATCATGTGCCTACCTTGCTAGCAGATGCATATCATTTTGTTCATCTGAGGAACTTTCATAATGGAGGGGTGATTACTTGTTGCGCTCCTTTGTTATACAAATGGTTCACTTCACATTTGCCTAAAGCTAACGCTTTTTGGGATCCGAAGAAAGGATGGTGGTCACAGAAGATCATGGCTCTCACTCACTCCGATATTGATTGGTATAGTCGTGACTATGATGGAACAATGATCATTAACAATTGTGGGGATTTTGGCAATGTACCTCTTCTCAGTGCTAATGGAGGAATCAGTTATAATCCAGTCCTCGCCCGTCGACAATTGGGATACCCTTTGAAGGACAAACCCAATGGGGTTCATGTGGAAAGCATTTTCTTCAAAGAAGAAAAGGATAGTCAAGAGCTAAAACAGAAGATTCTAGAGGCTTGGAAACATCTGCACAAGAAAGTGAAAAAGGATCTTGGAAAACTCAACTATGTCTCTTTGGAGCCATACCTCCAATGGGTTCGGAAGAGAGCCATCACACTAAGGATGCCTTATCCTAAACAAGAACCTATGGTTTTGAAAGAAGAACGCACCTTGGTCTTCATGTCTGAAGAAGAAAAGTTGAAAACCGCTTTAGTCAAAGCACGACAAACCGAAGACGCTTGGAAGCACAAGTATCAAGTGGTCATGGAAGAGAATACAGAACTCCAGAAACAACTCCAGTTGAAAGACAAAGAAGTACTCTCTTGTAAGAAAAGGAAAGCACAAGAAGAACTTTTTTCTTCTAGTCCTCAGTCTACTCCGTGGAAGTTAATTGTGGACAAGTTCATTCTTGAGAAGGCTCAGATGGAAAAAGAGATCGAGAAGCTCAACATGAGGCTGCTAGGGGAACCTTCTTAGGATTTATTAGTTGTTGTTTAACTTTATGTTTAAAACTCTTGTAAGAGGAAACAATATTTTGTAATCCCATCTTGTTGATCAATGAATAACGACTTTTGATGTTCGTAAATATCTGAGTTCCATGACACCATGCGCATTTACATTTGCATTTTTTCTAACCATTCAAGAAAATTCAAACTTTTCTTTTTGCAGACGACAACATGGTGAGACGAGGCATGCTTCCTTTTCTGGATTTGAAGTTGGGCCATCATAGGATGTTGGCAAGACTTGTCAGGAACCCCGCCACCTTCATTGCCAAATATGGAGATCTCCTACCACTAATAAGTGCTCAAGTCAACGAGTTCATGCTGCAGGATCTTGTTGAGTTTTATTCTCCAACCTACCACTGCTTCGTCTTCCCAGACTTTCAGCTGCTTCCGACCATAGAGGAGTACACTAACTATCTGAAGATTCCGTGGACTTTCACACTTCCTTATGGAAAACCAAAGAGAAGAGATTTGGCCAAAGCCCTACATCTCAAGCCAGAGGATTTACCACCTATGAGAGCAAAGGGAGGATATTACGGAATGGAAGCAGGACCACTAATGGAGATGGCCGAATATCATTATGAGAATAGAAATTTGGGCATCTTTGAAGCAATCTTGGCATTCCTAATATATGGGTTGTATCTCTTCCCAAGCCGTTATGACTTCATCACTGAGGAGGTAATTCGTCTCTTCATCATCAAAAATCCAGTAAACGAGATACTGGCAGATACCTATGTGGTCATCCACCGCTACACCTTGTATGACCTCGGCCAGTTTTCATGCTGCCTCGCATTGCTTGACAGATGGTTTACATCCCATTTGCCCAAGACCCACATCCTTTGAAGGTTTTATAGCAAGAGTGCATGGATTTCCAAGATCATCACTCTCAAGCATTATGATATCACCTGGTATGACATCAGCCTTGGTAATTTAGTTATGATTCCCAGTTATGGAGACTTCCCCAATGTACCTCTCATTGGAACGAAGGGGGTCATCACCTACAATCCTGTTCTTGCTCAGCGTCAGTATGGGTATTCAACCGGGCCAGAACTGGAGCCCGAGCTACTAAGACCTTGCTTCTGTGAAACCGGTTGCAACCCGGAGTTGGAAGCTCGTGCTCACTACGCTCAGAGAGATCCTCACCTCTTGGGTATAACTCCAATGGAGAACATAAGTTGTTTAACTACCAGAGCTTACTTGCTTTGGTCGAAGTAAATAGCTTTGACCATGTTCTACACTCATGATCATGAGATAACGATGGAACCAGAGGTCCCCAAGACTAGGGAAGAGCTGAAATACGCTTTGATCAAAGCACAACGAGAGAATGAAAACCTGTGGGAGATCATCCGCCAGGACCGAGCTCACATCGAAGACCAAGAAGGAGAAGGATCATCTTGTTAGAATGATCATTGTTTCACCATTTCCTATTTTCCCTAAAAAGGATTGTAATCCTATGTTGCATTTACTTTCACTTCCTGTTGTAAGAAAGGTCTTGCTTTTTAGTAAGAGCCATCTATTGTAATAGACTTTAAATTATCAATGAAAAATGCTTTTTAAGCATGTCGTTACATGTTGTTCCAACTTTTTGTTTGTAAATAAAATTTGCTTTTCCTTGAATGGTTTGTGCATTATGCATTTACATTTGCATTTGCATCTCATCCTGCATTGGTCTTGCATCTGAGTTCCGCAGCTCATCCTTTGTTCTTGTTCAGAGAAAAAAGAGAGAAAGGAGTCACGTTGAATTCTCACAAATACAACACTCGATCCAAAGCTCAGAAGAAGATGGCTGATAATGAACAAAGGTTCGACCAAATGGATAACGACATTGAAGGAATCAAGGGTGACGTCAGCCAGATTATGGAAGTTCTCAATATAATCAAGGCAAAGATGGACACACAGTCTACGGTAATCTCCGAAGTCGCCGCGACAACGACCAATGTCACAGTAGCTCCAGTTACCACTGCAAAATTTCCCTATGGCATGTCTCGGGATTTCGTGCCACCATTCAGCAATATACAATCTTCAAGTCTTCAACCACTATTTGATTCAACAATCAGGAATCCCATTTTCACTCAGGCGGGTGGACCAACTACGGTGCGACCTGTTTTCCACAATCAACAACCTATCTTTGACATACCGGACGGTTCTGAAGTCAAGGATGAAAAACATGAAAAACTGAGGGTAGAAATGGACATTATGGCTAAAATAATGAGAGCCATCGAAGGAATCAATGTTTTCGGGTCTGATGCCAAGGACATGTGTCTGGTGTCCGGTTTGGTATTCCCCCAAAAATTCAAGATGCCAGTGTTTGACAAATATGAGGGGACTAATTATCCCAAGGTACACCTGATCATGTACTGCAGGCGGATGGCTCTGCATATTGAAATCGACAAACTGTTGGTGCACTGCTTTCAGGACAGTCTTAAAGGAGCATCAGCTAAATGGTATCTCAGCCTGGATCAAGCAAAGACCCATGGTTTTCAAGATCTTTCAGATGCCTTCATTCAACAATATAAATACAACATGGACCTGGCTCCAGACCGCCGCCAGCTCCTCAGCATGACACAAAAGAGCACTGAAACCTTCAAAGAATACGTGCAAAGATGGCGCGGGACTGCTACTCAGGTAGAGCCACCCCTTACTGAAAAGGAATTGGCAGACTGGTTCGTAGACACGATCAGACCAGAATTCTATGAGCGACTAATCAGCAGTGTCACAACCAACTTCTCTGACGTCGTAGCAGTGGGGGTCAAGGTTGAAGCCGGCTTAAAAGTGGGAAAGTGGCTACTCTAAATACTAATTCAATCACCAGTGCCGCAAAGAAGCCGACCAACAACTTTCACAAAAAGAAGGAAGGGGACGTAAGTATGGTAACATACGGATAGAAGGCGCAAAGTTCCAAGAACCATCACCAGCAATACCATCCACCATCATACATAGCAGCCGTGACTCCAGTTTTTCAACAGTCATCGCAGCAGGGTCCTCAGCCTGGGGCATCCAGTAATCAACAATAGTATCATTCCGGCAATCAACAACAATATCATTCTAACAATCAACAACAATATCATCAACAACAGGGTCAGCTGCCTCAAAATAGGGCTCCAAGGGCGAATTACCAGGCGAATCGACCAAAAATACAGCCTATTTCGATGAGCTACACTGATCTATTCCTCATGTTGATAGAAAGAGGCTTGGTCAAGACAAGGAAATTGGGTGCTCCACCTAATCCACTTCCATTCTACTACAACGCCAATGCCCGTTGTTTTTTCCATGAGAACGCTCTGGGCCACGATCTTGAAGGTTGCTTCGCACTTCAGCACCTCGTTCGAGAGTTAATCGAAAAAAGGATTCTGTCCTTTGAAGACAATCACCCGAACGTAAAGAATAACCCTCTACCAAATCATGGTGGAGTAAATGCTATTACTGAAGAAGGGGAAAGGTTTGAGGATAAGACATTTACTACCATTGATGAGATCAAGGTACCGTTGGTAGAACTACACAAACGCCTTGCTCAAGCATGGGCACTTAAAACATCTCATGAAGACTGCGAACAATGCATGCTGAACCCAGAAGGTTGTGACCTTGTGAAAAAAGACATTCGAGCAATGATCGAACAAGGGATGATAGAGATTGCTCGCAGGAAGAAAGGGGAAGATGTGGCAGTCGTTGAACCCGTGTTTAATATGCCTGAAGAGCCTAGCAAAAAGGTTATTTTCAGAAACAACAACTACAAAAACGTCCGGCCAATGTTCCGCGACGATGCACCCCCGAAAGTTGAGAGAGAGCAAGCCAGATTTGAACCAAGGGGAGGATCTAAACCTCACCCAAGGGTCGTAACACCAAAACAGGATCATTCATGGTGCGAAGGAATTTTCAAAGAAAGGAAGCCGGTAAATGTAGCTAACATTGCCGGTGGGAGTAGGATGACCCGGAGCGGTCGCATATACCGACCGCGGGTAAATAATGCGGTTCCACCGCCAGCAATTTTCGTTCCAAAAGTTGTTGTTCCTCAAAAACCCATTCCAGATGAAGTCGTCACTAAGGAAACTTTGGTCAAAGGAAAAGAGAGCCTAAAAAATGATGAAGAAGAGTTTCTGCGAATCATCCGACGAAGTGACTATCGGGTGGTAGACCAACTGAATCAGACGCCGTCTAAGATATCAGTCATGTCATTACTTTTAAGCTCCCCGGCGCATCGCCAGGCTTTGCTAAAGATCTTAACACAAGCCCATGTTACCAAAGACATTACAGTGGGGCAGTTCGACTCCATTGTGGCAAACATTACGGCCTGCAACACCCTAAGCTTTGATGACAATGATCTAACAGCTGAAAAACGCAAGCACAATCGTGCTCTGCATGTTTCAATCAAATGCGAAGAAGATACAATTGTCCAGGGTGCTTGTTGACACAGGATCCGCGCTCAATGTGATGCCGAAGAGGACACTAGCCAAGCTGGCTTACCAAGGTGCTAATATGAGGGCAACATCTCTCGTAGTGAAGGCATTTGATGGGTCTAGAAGAGCTGTAATAAGGGAGGTTGATCTTCCTGTCATGATAGGACCGCAGATCTTTGAGGTCACCTTTCAGGTGATGGACATCAATCCAGTTTACAGTTGTCTACTGGGGAGGCCGTGGATACACGCAGCAGGCGCTGTTACCTCTACCCTCCATCAGAAGATGAAGTTTGTTGTTGACGATCAGTTGGTCACTGTCCACGGAGAAGAGGATCTAATGGTGAGCAACCTATCCTCATTTCGATACATCAAAGCTGACGGAGATTCCCTTGAGACAGTCTTTCAAGCGCTAGAAATAGCCCACGCTGTTCTAGTCGACGAATCTGACATAACTCGCAGTCCATCCTTCACCTCTGTTCAGAGTATCAAGGCGACACTAAAAGCTGGAATCCCGTTGGGATGGGGAGATATCATTGAAGTCAACACTCGGAAGAAGAACGATCGACAAGGGTTGGGTTACAAACCAACTCTAGAGGGCGAGCCATAAGAAAGAACCATGAGGAAGAAGTCTCTGAAAGAAATATTTACCAGTGGCGGAATACAAATCAATGCTATCATTGCTGAGGATGAGGATTGCAATCTAGATCATCTGATAACTCGGGGAGAAGCAGCTTTACACAACTGGGAGGCTGTGGAAATTCCTGTCTTTTTACCTTTAGAGTAATTCATTTTGCTTGTTAGCTTTGTGTTTTTTTTAAAATTCCTGGTCTTGCCCAAGGCCTGCGGATTATTTTGTATTGGGCCACTTTGCGATTTGAAAATCTATGAATGAAAAAGTGTTTTTGTTAAAACTCTCGTTTATTTATTGCTTATCATCATTTCCACGCTTTTGTTAAAAGGAAAAATGGCAATCTTTTTTGAAAAAATAAAATAAAAACAACCCTTCATCTGCATGTCTGTGTGTGTGTCTAATTATTCCCAAAAATAAAAACATGCAGAATACCTCCATCACCCACAGAATCCCATGATCATTCGGTTCCTTCTACTAGTGGTTCATCTGTCTTCCAAGCTGAAGAAGAGAATGATGAAGAATTAGAAGTCCCAGAAGAGTTAAAGAGGATGACTGAGTATGAAGATGTTTATCTCCAGTCGTACAAAGAGCAGATTGAGGTCATCAACTTGGGATCCGAAGAGGAAAAAAGAGAAGTCAAGATTGTGGCATCATTGGGGCCCGAGATCAAAAGCAGGCTGATCGCACTCCTCAGAGATTATGTCGACATATTCGCTTGGTCTTATCAAGATATGCCAGGGTTGGATACCGACATTGTTACGCATAAGCTCCCCCTGAAGCCAGAATGTCCTCCGGTCAAACAAAAACTTCGCAAATCAAGACCAGACATCGCTCTTAAAATCTGAGACAAAGTCAAGAAACAGATTGATGCGGGCTTTTTAGCAGTATCCAAATATCCATAGTGGGTGGCAAACATCGTACCAGTCCCAAAGAAAGATGGCAAAGTCAGAATGTGCGTTGATTATAGGGATTTAAACAAGGCAAGTCTGAAGGACGATTTCCCTCTACCACATATTGACACTTTGGTGGATAATACAGCTAGCTTCGCAGTATTCTCATTCATGGACGGATTTTCTGGTTATAATCAGATAAAAATGGACCCAGCCGACATGGAGAAGATAACCTTCGTCACACCCTGGGGAACCTATTGTTATAAGGCCATGCCTTTCGGTTTGAAGAATGCATGGGCAACGTATCAGAGGGCCATGGTCACACTCTTCCATGATATGATGCACAAAGAAATTGAAGTATATATGGATGACATGATTGCGAAGTCTCAAAGCAAAGAAGACCATTTGGATCATCTGTTGAAGCTATTTGAGAGACTCTGAAAGTATCAACTAAGGTTAAACCCAGCAAAATGCACCTTCGGGGTTCGCTCAGGCAAATTACTAGGCTTCATCATTAGTCAACGAGGAATTGAGGTAGACCCCGACAAAGTAAAAGCAATCCAAGAGATGCCTGCTCCTAAAACAGAGAAACAAGTCAGGGGTTTCCTCGGACGTTTGAATTACATCTCCAGGTTCATCTCAAATCTAACTCCTACTTGCACGCTAATCTTCAAGTTGTTACGAAAAGATCAGACGGTGGTATGGAACGAAAGCTGTCAGTCCGCATTTGAGAAAATCAAGCAGTATTTACAAGAACCTTCGGTGTTGATTCCTCATGTGCCGGGAAGGCCTTTGTTCATGTATATGATAGTACTAGAAGATTCAATGGGTTGTGTCTTGGGCTAGACTGATGAGTCGGGAAAGAAGGAGCACACAATCTACTATCTGAGCAAGAAGTTCACCGATTGCGAGAGTCGATACTCCCCGCTGGAAAAAGCATGTTGTGCTTTAGCATGGGCCGCCAAGCGTCTAAGATAGTATATGATCTGCCACACTACGATGTTGATTTCTAAGATGGACCCCATCAAGTACATCTTTGAAAAATCAGCTCAAACGGGAAGGTTGGCTAGATGGCATATGCTCTTATCAGAGTATGATATTCAGTATGTTGCTCAAAAGTCTATCAAGGGAAGTGTCTTGTCAGAACACCTCACAGAGCATCCCATGGAAGATTATCAACCACTCAAGTTTGAGTTTCCTGATGAAGATGTGATGTACATTCAGTGCACGAAACTAGAGCCTGGTCCGAAAGAAGGTCTCGAGCCTGGATCTCGGTGGGAAATGATGTTTGATGGAGCGTCAAACAAGAACGGACATGGTGTTGGAGCTGTTTTGAAAAATCCAACCGGGGGGTATACTGCCGTCACAGCCCGACTTTGTTTCTCGTGTACGAATAACATAGCCGAGTATGAAGCCTGCACCTTAGGATTGGAAGCTGCCATTGATCATCGCACCAAAATCTTGGAAGTAATCGGTGATTCTGCTTTGGTGATCTACCAGCTCAAAGGAGAATGGGAAACCAGGGATGAAAAGTTGATCCCTTACAAAACTCATATCCTAGAGATGGCTGGATATTTTGATGAAATTACCTTCAAGCATGTACCGAGAGCGGAAAATCACATCGCTGATGCATTAGCTATGATGGCATCAATATGGAAGATCCAGTTTGTTAACGAGGCGCCTCTGATTCGCATTGAAAGAAGGACAGTATCCGCGTATGTTATGACAATAGATGAAGAAACTGATGAGAAACCGTGGTTCCACGACATCAAGAACTTTATTCAAAATCAGTAATATCCAGCTGACGCATCCAGAATTGACAAAAGAGCCATACGAAGATTGTCGGCTAAATTCTTCATCAGCAATGGTACTTTGTACAAAAGAAGCCACAACATGGTTTTACTCCGATGTGTCAATGAAAAAGAAGCAAGTCTCATCATGACTGAAGTGCACGAGGGAACATTCGGTACCCATGCCATGGCTAAGAAAATCTTAAGAGCAGGTTACTTTTGGTTAACTTTGGAGACGGATTGCATACTCTTTGCTCGGAAATGCCATAAATGTCAAGTTTATGCTGACAAAGTGCATGTCCCTCCACATCCTCTCAATGTGATGACATCACCATGGTACTTTGCAATGTGGGGCATATACATGATTGGGGCAATAGAGCCAAAAGCTTCCAACGGCCATCGCTTCATCCTTGTTGCAATTGATTACTTCACCAAATGGGTGGAAGCAGCGTCGTATGCGAACGTGACAAAACAAGTGGTTGCTCGCTTCATTAAAAAGGAAATCATCTGTCGATACGGTATTCCTAACCAGATCATTACTGACAATGGGTCAAATCTAAACAACAAAACAATGAAGGAACTCTATGATGATTTCAAGATCAAGCATCATAATTCGTCTCCCTACAGACCAAAGATGAATGGCGCAGTTGAAGCTGCAAACAAAAATATCAAGAAAATAGTACAGAAGATGGTCATAACATACAAGGATTGGCACGAGATGTTACCATTTGCTCTACATGGATACCGAACATCAGTGTGAACTTCAATAGGGGCAACTCCCTTTTCCTTAGTATATGGGATGGACGTTGTGCTGCCCATCGAAGTCAAAATACCTTATCTAAAGATCTTGATGGAAGCCAAGCTTGAGGAAGACGAATGGATAAAAGAAAGGTTCGACTCATTGAACCTCATTGATGAGAAAAGAATGGCGGTCATGTGTCATAGTCAGATCTATCAACAAAGAATGATAAGAGCGTTCAACAAGAAGGTTCGTCCCAAAGAGTATAGGGAAGGAGAGCTTGTGCTTAGAAAACTCTTACCAACTCAAAAGGATATGCGCGGAAAGTGGATGCCCAACTACGATGGCCCCTTTGTTGTAAAAACTTTATTTCCGGAGGATCTCTAATTCTTGAGACCATGGATGGAGAACAACTCAAGTACCCTATCAACTCAGATGCAGTGAGAAAGTACTATGCCTAAAGCAGAAAACCTAGAAAGGAGATTCCAGTGCTTCAGCAAGATGGAAGTCCAGGGATTGAAAGCTGACAAACGTCGGGGCAAAGTCTTGTGCAATGTGTTAGAAGAAAGATCAATGTCTGTCATTCTCGTCAGAAGCGACGAAGCAAATGAACAAATAGTTAGGAGGACCGGATTATTATGGGATTCTGTAACCCTTTCTGTTTGCCATTTCTTCAAATGTATAAAGTTCCCGAGGCTTTGCCCTTTGTAAAGTTCTTGTCTATCAATGAAATCAGATTTTGGCCAATCATTGTTATGATCTTCTATTTTTGTTATGCAATTTCACTTATTTGTTAATAAGGATTTTTTTCGAAAGCAAAGTGTTTTGAAAAACTTAAATTCTGTTTTAAAAAGAAAACACAATTTGACAAAACAATTGAAGAACTCTAGAGGTAATCTGATAACATTATGCAGTTCTCAAGCCGTGAAAGTTTGCTGTCACCTTTGACCAAACTAGATGCATCCGACAGCAATTCCTGCTCTTAAGCCAGGACTTCCCCCTCTGCAGGGTTACGAGGATATTATCTGGGAAGATTGTTATCTACACCAAAAGAAAGCTTCGCCTAACTTGAAGCAATTGAGACTCAGCGTGACGAGTTCCCTCTATGTTGGCCTCGTTTTCGCTCTTCTTTCCTTTTTGCGGGTCAGTCTGCATACAACATCATATCAGCATACGCATTTGTTTGCATTTGGTCTTGGTCTCTGTTTGTTTGGCTGTCGCCTTTGAGATCCTTTAGTCATTACCTCTATCTTTGATCTGTTGTTGTAATTTCGCTTCTAGGTTGACACCCTAAGGTTACTAGTAATCTAGGGATTACTATCTTCTCTAGGAAACTGGTGGTGACTAGTGTTGCACCCCAAAATTTGCTCAACCTTTTCTTGCCTGATTTGTGTTTCATTGCATTTCATTTGCATAGTTACATCATTCACATACTTCAACCATTTGCATATCATAGCATATCAAGTCATCCAACAAGGGATCAAGTGCCATTTATGTCAAAAGAAGCCTATCTAGAGGTGTTCTCTGAGCCTGAGAGACCATCCAAGTTATCAGAGAAGGGTTGAAGTCATGAGAGGTTTGAGTGCCCACAGGTGGATTTCTCTCCTAACTTGAGGTGTATCGAAGATCATCAGCATGGAATGTGAACTTGAGGTGTGTATGGATCTCATGGAATTCCTAGAGGGCCCTATTGAAGCTGAGACAAGTCATTGATTCAAGTACAAGAGCCACAATTGAGGTGCAGTCAACTAAGGTTTCATCTGGGTCAATCCTAGGTCAATTGAGTAATTGAAGAGCATCAAAGCCTACTTTGAGGTCATGGGGTTCATGGAATGGTATGTTGATACATGTGTGGTGTTGTGCCAAGGTTAAGCAAAGAAGAATCAAGGATGTGGGAAGTTGCTAAATTAGGGTTTCAGTGTAAAATCCCCTATTTAGTGCCTAACTTCCAAGCCACATAAGTCAAGATACAAGTTTCAAATGGATCTTTGGACAACATGAAACTTGTATAGAATCTCAATACCTTTAATTTGAGTACTAGAAATCCTCCAGGGGATTTATAGAACTCAAGTTATGGTTCTTGCAAGTTACAGGTCACCAGAGGACACTGAAATTTATCTGTGAAGGTCACTTGACTTCCAAGCAACTTTTGCCCTTCAAGGAATTCTCAAATGGATTCTTGGCCAACATAAGAGTTGTATATCTTGATCTTAGATTTCCATAGAGTACTAGAAGTCCTCAAGAGGATTTGTAGAACTCAAGTTATGATCTTGGCAATCCAGGGGTATTTTGGGCATTGGTGATTATAGGTCATTTTCAAGAATGTGCCAAAATCTCCATCTTCCACTCCTCAAATGGAAAATTGTTCAACATGAAATGTGCTTAGAATGATGTTTTTAGGTCATATGTGAAGTCATGGTGGGTTGAATGAGCTTGTATCATAAAGTTGCTAAAAATGGCTTAAAAAGAAAGAATTTAAAGGCCAAAAATGGAATTTCATGATTTATGGTCAAAACAAGGCATGTGGCATATCATTTTGATCAGAATCAACATTTTAAAGATGATGGTATTGTCACTTTTGGCAATTGAGGTCATTTGCACATGGTTTCACTTTGTTACTTAAGATTGAAGAAACATAACCATCCAATGCCTTAAAATCAAATGCAAGGGAATTACTATTCCAATTCAGTTCTAAATACCATGAGGAGAGAAATTCAAAGGAGATGGTGAGCTGAAACGGAGCAAGGCATGGTTTTGGCATGTGATATTTTCAAAGGAGATGAGAAATTGAATTTCTCATTTGAGCCATTCCAGAACTTTTCAGATTGTTCTAACACGTTCTATATAAGATGTGTAACTGATTCAGTTGGTTTTTTGGGTGAAAGTTGAAGAGAATTGAGAGAGAGCAGCTTGGAATTTGTTCATTGCATCAAAATTCGAATTCTGGAATTGGAGTGATTTCAAGCCAAACCAATGCATACAGAAGCTTCAAAGTGATTATGTGAAGGAATCTGGAAAGAATTGAAGCTTAATTTGAAGCCAAGACTACTCTGTTCATTCACTTTTTACAGGTTTGTAACTTTCAACTTATAGCATAATTTAGAGGGAATTGGCTAGGAATTGATGTGTAGATAGATTGTAGACATTGCTAGGATGGATTCTGGTAGAAAAAATGGAGGTTTAGAGACAAAACTCTAGGTATTGCAAATTCTATTAGAGCTTGGTTCTCACGATTCTTGGAACGATAATGGTGTTTAGATGGTGATAATTGATCATTGTAACGTGTAGTTTACATTAGTACCTTTAATTTCAAGATTTTTGGTAGTTGAATTTGGAGTGTGATCTGAGCTTGCTATCGGTTTTGGAGTTGTGGTTTGAATCAATGGAAATGGAGGTTGTAATTAGACTCTGGGTGAGGAAACGAGCAAGATTGAGTGCTTAGGTTTGATGTTTGGTGCATTTTTGTGATATTGGCAATTGGGGATGACGGTGGCGCAAGCTCCGACCACCGTCCTGAAAATCTCCCTCTCATATTTGAATTTTGGGGAAGATGGTGATTTCACCATTAGATCTAGTTTTGACCATTGACTCAGACTCAATCCAAGGGTCACGCTTGCATTTCAATTTGTGAAGAGAGTTGAGATGGAGACCAAAACTCTGCGTTTCATTTAATTTGTTGGATGGGCCTAACATTTGAATTGCTAACTACACCCTCCTCCTGGCCCATGAGTGAATATGCACGTGAATTACTTGCTATTTGCCACACGATTTTTCCCAATTTCCTTTTAATTTCTGAGTGGTTTTAATATGTGGTTTGGGCTTAAGGTTCACTTGCTAACCACACCCCTATTCTGGGCCCAGTCTGGGAAATAACTGAATCCAATTGCTATTCCACACGCAGTTTTATTATTTTCTCATTGTTTTTTCCATTATTTTTATGTTTTGCATATAGTTAGAAAATAAATCATAATAAATAGGAAAATAAACATTTTTAGGCCAGGTTTTTTTCCCATGACTCTTTAGAGAGTCTAGAATTTTAGGAAATTAAGAGATTAAGGATTCATGCATTTTAGAATTTAATTGCATTTTTATAGTTTAATTGCTTTTATTTTGAATTTGGTTGATACATGATTTTGTTGATTTTATTGTGACTGATTGGTGCATGGTTTTGAGTTGATTCTTGCTGGATTGATTAGATTAGGGAAGCAGGTACCCTTAGAAATTTTATCATAATTTTGTGAATAAATTTTAGGCCAGTTTGGGTGGTGAGCATAAGGAGTGTTAGATTTAGGGTTTCAAAACAACTAGTTGTAGTTTAGAGCATAGTTTGGGGACTTAGCGTTTGATTTAGGTCCTAGGATTTATATGGGGTATTGGGTATAGTCTTAGGTTCCCTTATAAATTTAATTAGGATTTTATGATCTATTTTAGCATTTTATTTGTATTCTGCAATTGGTGTGATGTTTATGGGTTTCTCCCTTGGATGCTTGGTTTGTTCAGTTTGTTTGGGCTATTTTGGGTGGGCTTTTGGCTTGGATTCTGCTTAGATGATCTTGAAGACCAATTGAAGTTGATTTGGAGTGCTTGAAGGAGCTTGGACATGAATATTTCCTCATCTTGTGGGTTGCTTGTTAGGAGCTTAGGAAAACTAGGGTTTTAGCAAGAGCATTAGGCTAGTTTTGCTTGTTTCTTCAAACCTGGAGTATATTGTTCATCTCCATTCCATCCAATGACATAAAGTCCTCTTAAAGAAGTCACATCTCTCCTTTGGAGGGATGAGTGGCATGCTTTAAGAGTAGAACTTTGAGGATGCCAGTCTATTACAGTGTTAAGATCTTAAAGACTTCCCTTGGTTGTCACTAAGTATCTCAACACTTCAACTTGATCTTGTTGAATGATTCTCCCTTGGAGGTGCTTGTTGAAGTTTGGTAAAGAGAAATTTGAAGCTTATTGAAGTTTGTGCTTGTTGAAGCTGGTTGCTTGTTGAAGCTAGGGTTTTGGTGCTTGTTAAGGATTGAAAGTTTAGTTTGCTTGTTGAAGCTTGTTGAAGATGAAGTTTGGGCTTGTTGAAGCTAGGAGTGGTGCTTGTTGAAGCTGCTTGCTTGTTGAAGTTGTCTGCTTGTTGAGGTTGTCTGCTTGGTGAAGTTGTTTGCTGCTGAAGTTTGTTGCTTGTTAAAGAGGGAAGCTTGGTGAAGCTTGGTGCTTGTTGAAGATTAAAGGTTCAATGGAGCTTGAAGATAGGGGTTATTCATGAAGATGAAGGTTGTTGCTGTCAACTTTTTGCTGTTTAACCAATTGTTGCTGTCAGAGCTGCTGCTTGTGTTGTCAATTGTGGGAGTTTGATGTTGCTGCTTGGGCTGCCTCCTCTGTTTTATTTTGGTTTTTCTGTATTGTTTGTTGGCTTGTACAGATTGCCCCCTTAAGGTTTGAAGTGAATGTTGATTCACTTTGCCTATTGTTTTCCCAGGTTCGAGGTTGAGTGGGACTCCCTTGTCTCGCTTGTATTGTGGCATTGCATGCATTTTACTGTATTTGCTTGCTTTCTTTTCTGTTTATCACCTAGGATCTCTTATTTCCTCTGTGCAGGAGGGAATTATGACAGACATTAGGATTCTTATCCATGCATGACAACATTAGGTTAGTTTTTATCCCCTTTTTAACCTTAGGCTTTTTAGAGCTTCTTTCTCTTCTTATCTCAAAACAACTCAAAAATACAGTAATAAGGTTAATCGATGTCGTACGTTACGAGCCTTGAGCTATTTGAGAAAGGGTTGCTGGAGAGCTTCTTTCCAGTAGTCTGGCTGCTTAGTGTGACACCCTTTGGGTGACACACGACGTAGTCACTCTCAAATCATAGTCTCTAGTGCGTCAGAGATTGCAAACAAACTAAAAAACACTTCTTTCATAAAAGATTCAAAACAAACATCAAACTGTCATTTTTTCCCGCTTGGACTCTTAATCAAGAAAAACCCTTTCATAAGGTAATAAAAAACCAGTCAGACAAGCTTGTGTCTTCCGTAGCCCGAACTACGTTTGCTCTGATCTTTCATGCTGTATGAAAGTACGTAGGCATAGGATGCCGTATCCTAGCGAGCAACCTTCCCCTCCTTTCCTGTAGGTAGGCGAACTACGTTGACTTTGATTTCTCGTTCCAGATGGGAATATGTAGGCATAAAGTGTGATACTTTGCCGAGTCATTTTCTTTTATTTTTAACCCAGACCTATAGAGTAGATAGAATAACAATTCGTACTAGAAAACAAGCGTGAATCCCGTCGAGTACGGCAGACGTGAGGGGTGCTAATACCTTCCCCTTGCGTAATCGACTCCCGAATCTAGGACTTGGTTGCGACGACCATTCCTTTCCTATTTTGCGTTAGGTTTACTCTGAGCGTTTCCTTTCCCTCCGTTGGGATAAATAACGCACGGTGGCGACTCTTCTGTCATAGCCGACGCCGATTTTCGCAGTAGCGACAACTAGCAGTATCTGATTTACACAGATGGGCGGTTGTTACCAATGTTTATCTCTGATTTGGTTGTCACTAATAATCTTTGAAAGTCTAGTAGTCACTAGCATTGTTTATAACCAATTATGGTTGGTGTCTCGATTTAGTCGTCACCAACAATTTGCCAAACCCAGTTGTCACTAATTCTGTTATAAAGAAACCAATCGTTATTGGAGTCCTTTTGATTTGCTTATTACCAATCTTTGTTAAAATCTAGTGGTTACTAGTATTGCCTTTTAAAACCAATGGTCATTGGTACTTGAATTGGTTGTTACCAAAACTTCCTAAAAATCCAATAATTATTGGCATCTCCTGGAACCAGTTGTTATTGGTACCTTTTTGATTTGGTTATTACCAATCTTTCTGAATCTAGTAGTTACTAGTATTACCTTCAGATCCAATTGTTATTGGTACCTTTTGATTCAGTTATTAACAATCTTTCTGAATCTAGTAGTCACTAGCATTATTTGGAAAATCTAGTGTTTACTAGGATTATCCAGAACCAGTTGTTATTAGTATACTTGATTTGGTCGTCACCAGTTGGCCTAAGTCCAATAGTTATTGGCATCGCTTAAATCGGATTGTTATCATCACTCTAGTCTGGTTGTTACCAAACCCTTTGGAAATCCAGTATTTATTGGTATTACCCACCTCCAATGGTTATTGGTCTCCTTGGACTCGGTCGTTACCAATCTTCCCAATTAAATCTAGTGGTTACTAGCATTATCTAGAATCAATTCTTATTGGTATACCCCGATTTAGTCATCACCAATCCCTTCTAAGTCCAATAGTCACTGGTATTGCTTGAAAACTAATTGTTATTAGTCGGTCGATACCAATTCCCCCAACCGAAGTCCTGTGTTTTACCAATATTGTTTGGAATTCCCAATTGTAATTGAAACTTTGGTTTGGTCGTCACCATCATCCCCAGTAAGTCTAGTGGAAACTAACACTAGTTGAAACTATTTGTTGTTCTGGTCGTCACCAGTTTCCCCATTGAAGCTTTTGCTTTCCCAGTCAAGTCTCGGAGAACTAGTGGATACTAGCTTCCCCGACGCGTCCAGTCTTATTTCTAACCTTTTCCTGAAGATTCCGTTTGAACTCTTCGTCATAGGAAATTTCTCATCTGGTTATCCCCAATGAGGTTCGTGTCTCCGTTCCGTCTTTTCCCCGGTGAAGATTTGCTTCCCCATTGGATTTGTTCCCCAGCAAAGTTTTCCCCAGTGGGTTTCTTCCCCAGTGAGGTTTGCGTTTCTTTTCTTTCGTTTCCCCAATGAAGAATTGCCTTCTTCCCCAGTGGGCTTCCTCATCTGGTTATCCCCAGTGAGGTTTGTGTCTCCTTTCCCCAGTAAGGATGTGTCTTCCCTGGTGGAATTTGTGTCCCCTGTGTAAAAGATTCCCTTGAACAACATCTTTAGTCATGTTTGAACTATCTTGCTTAATTTGCCTTGAATCTTCCCCAGTGTGTTGGGTCCCTTGTGAGTGGTTACTCGTCGTATTGTCGTTCTTTTGTAATTGCTCGTGTGTCTGCATCAGTCTTGCATTCAAGCATCATAAAACACCATTTAGAACTCATTGCATTTCAGCATTTGTCCTTTTGCATACCATCGGATCTAAGGGACAAAATTTTCGGTTTGCTATATTTAAATACCTTTCACTACGATTCTATGAGGATTGTCATCTCTCATTGCCATCTAGTGAAGATATTTAAATAGGGGCAACTGTTGCACCCCAAATTTTGACCCCTTAGATCCTCATCATCATTTTAGGATCATATTCATTTGATTAACTAACCTTAACCCATTTCAAGTTTATCTTTGTCAAGATGCAAATGAATCAGGGTTCCGTACCGTCAAAAATCGAGGCTTCGATGGTTTGATCAATCAATGTTTTGAATTGATTCAACTATAAATAAGATTAAGGATACTACATTGGGTCAAGTATGAATCCAATTTGAGATTGTCATCCAGGAATTGAGAACAATGCATCTCAGTATACCCGATTAGGGTTTTCGATCAGGAAAAGTCAACCGTAGTTTGACTTTTGATTTAAAAAGTGCTCCAATGGTGGGATCATGGTCCATGAAGTTCCTATGAATGAGTAAAGTCTACTCAAGAAATTTCAAGGCCTCAAGATACCCGGAACATCAACAGTCGACTCGGTAGTCACCGATTGATCGTACGGTTGACCGAAAAGTCAGCTCTTCACTCATAAGGAATTGGACTTCAAGATGTGAATAAAAAATGTTCCTTATGTCATATTACACCTGCCCATAAAATTTCATGACCATTGGATCGAGGGTTGAGGAGTAATTGCAAAAGTCGGGAATTAGGGTTTTGAAAGGGGCAAGACCATAACTCCTCAACCACATATCCAATTGAGTTGGTTCAAAGCTCATTGGAAATATCTTGACAAGTCCTACAAAAGTCCCAAAGTGGTCCATGATCAGAAAATGCATAGATTTGGAGTTATGACCAAATTCATTTCAAGAAGGGAAATAACTTAGAACAATTCTAAGTTATTTGGCCTTTTAGGTATGTTTTTTCAGCAACTTTGAGAGGTCTTTTGACCTAGTTTCAGTGGGAATTTGAAAATATCAAAAACATAAAAGTTGTAGAGCTACTTGAGGCTTTCTAAAAATGTGATATAACTCCTCAATAGCATTTGTGAGCTGAGAGTTATGGATCATGGAAGTTGGGGATGCCACACTTGAAGTCACCACTTCAACTTTTTCCAAAATTCAAATTTCAACAACTTGGGCCATCCTTAGCCATTCAATCATGTTTAATCTGATAATTAGAGGTGTGGATGAGTAAAAATGCAGAAAAAAATGAAAGATGTGAAGAGAGAGGAGCAAGTTGAAAAAAAGTGGCAATAAAATAATCAAGAAATGTGAATGAGGAAAGAGAAACTTTTTCTCCAAAACTGTAGCAGCTGTAACCTCAACACTCTAAGCTATATTTAGTCACCTCATGTACATCTTTCCACTTGATTTTCTTGCTTGCCTTGAGCCAAAAGACTGATGTATGGAGCTGCCACAAGATTTTGGCAAGATTTCTCCAAAATTTCCCTCCAAGAAGCCAAAATCCAAATCTGCCCTCACCTTCATTTTCCCTATAAATAGAGGCCTTCTCTATGTTATACACCACACCAGAGCTATCAAGAATACATAGAAACTCATAGATCTCTCATTCATTTCCTTGCTTGAAAGTGCTTAAGTTCTCAAAATCACAAAAATCACCATTTTCCACTTTTCATGCTATTTCTTGTTCCAAACATCAAAACACTTCAAAGACCATATACACACCCATAAAATGGCCATTTGAAACTGTTCCCACCATTAATTTCATAAAAAAACTCATCAATCTAAAAGTCAACCTTCATACCTCCATATTTTGACTTTTATGCACTTTGGAAGCCAAGTCTCTACTTAAGGCCTTTCCTACCACTTCAACACCCTCAATACCTCATATATATCTTGTTTCAACTGTCCAAAGACTCAAAAACCAACTGGGAGGTTCATTACTCAAACTGTCCTAAAGGATTGCTTATTGCTTCAAGAGGAAGAAAACTCCAAATCTGTGCCAAAGAAGAAGATCTTTGGGTTTCTTTGCTTCTTAGCTTGCTCAAGAAGGTCTACAAGAGGTATGTAATGCTCAAACTCCTCATTATACATACGTTGTCATGTTTTGTAATTTTGAAGTTCTATTTTGAAAACCATAGTCATGCTGTCCCAAAATGGCTCTTTGTCAAGATTTTGTGTTTATTGTTATGTTCTTGCTTTTGTTAAAGTATAGTGTTCATGAGTGATATGTATTGATGATATGCTGTCAAGGATGAACTTTGTATGTTGTTTACAACTGTTTTGAGGAATTTGTCCACAAGAGTAGCTTTAGAGGTTTTAATATGAAATGTTGGTGTGTTGATACAAATATGTTAGCTTTTGATTGTTGTTGTAGCTTATTAGTTACTTTATGAGGTATCTCTGCCCATAGGTCATGTATGAACTTAGAGGGGCTGTTGTTTCACAGTTGTGATGTTTGTTTCAATTGCTATACCATTATTCATGAATGTTGTGCTAAGATAGTATGTAACTGCTCGTGTCACACTCAACTGCAATGTTTCATCTCATTTGCTTGAGCTGTTGATTTGTTATGGTTTGGTCTTGTTTGTCTTAATTGAAACTTGTTGAAACTGATCAAAACATGAGATTTAGCTAATAGGACCTGATGTGAGGTTTATTGCTTGTTTTGCTGCCAAATGCTTGCAACAACATATCAGTTCTTGTTTTGAGCAGTTTGTGTTTGATCTTTAAGTGTGAAAGCATCAGTTAACATATTTAGAGGTTGTGTGTGGTATTTGCATGATCAAACTGGCCCTGCATTTTCAAGACAGCTGTTCACTTTCAAACTTGCATTTTCAAGCTTTATGTTACCAACAACATGTCCAACTTTGTTTCAGTTTGTTTCTGTTTGATCTATCAGCCTAGAATCATCTCCCTACATGTTTTTAAGTTTGTGTGTGATGCATAACTGTCTCAAATTGCCATGACCTATTCTACTACATTTGAACTTTGGCAGCCTTGCACATTCATGTTACAATTACAACCAATATACCCTTTTCTGTTTGGTGTTGATTTGAACTGATTCTTGAGCATGAAATTACCCTTTAGCATATATGTGATATGTGTGCATCATTGGTTTAACATGAATCTCATTATTTGAAGAATACCTTGTTGCACCACCAATTTGTTTCAAAACAGCTTTTTGCATATCAATCACCATATCAATTTCTGTTATGTTTGCAATATGCTTGATTTTTGAGTTTGACCTCATTTATTTTCATGTTTGTGATGTGTATGTGCTAATTTCATAACATTGGAACCACTCATTTTGGACTTGCCTCATCTCTTGCTGTCAAACAGCTTTTTGCAACCACAGCTGCACACACCATACACTCATTCTGTTTGAAGCATTTTTGGGTTGTTCCATGAGCATTAGACCATTAGATAACATGATTAGGGTTTGTATGTGTATGAACCAGACCTCATTTTGAATGCTGTGCCAATTTGAACCTCATCCTGTTTTGACATCCTGCTCACATGTATATTATACTTGCAACTTTTGAACCAACTTTTGTTGTGTGTATTTTATGTTCAAACTTGAGTTATAGAATCATCTATGGACATGTTTAAAGCTTGTGTGTGGTGTTTGTTTGGTCTAAAGTTGTTCCATTCATGTCATGGCTTCAATTATGCATTTCATTTGTAAATGAGCAACTAGCATACCATTTTCATTTCTGTTTGGTTTGTGATTGATCTTGAAGTGTAGAAACACTAGTTAACGTGCTTATAGTTTATGTGTAAAGTTTGTTCAACCTGGATTTTCTAAATTCATGACATAGCTTTCAAAATGCATTTTTCAGTTTTCACATGGCATTCCAATGACAGTTCTGTTAGGTTTATTATCTTGGCATTTGGTTTGTTACCATCTTGTTGTTCATTGCATTTCAAGTAGTGTAGGGTGAGATTTCATGTTTTGTTGTTGATTTAATCAAAGTTTGACATACATCCATGCTTGGCCTTTTTGTTTGAAAATCTGGACAGCAGAGCCACTTTGCCTTGGCCTGCTGCTTATCTGTTGTTTCTGATCAGCCTTGATCCCTTAAAATACCACATTTGAGACCAACCACAATTGATGTATGTTGTAACTGCTGGCTGTTTGTTTTTATCAACTTGGTTTTTGCCTTGAGGTCATTTGATTTTTGTTGTTTGAGAGCACAAGTTCACTATTTTGCAACTCACCAGCCAATATGTTGCCCTGTTGTATTATGCACAAACCTTTTAATGAGACACATCCCATATCATATTCACAGTATGCTCCAACTTTCTCCTACCTTGATCTGTACCTGGTTTGGCCCATGAATTACAAAATGCATCCCAATTTCCTTTTTTGCATAATCTATCGAATTTTGTTGTGTGCATGTTGTTTGAAGAAATGGTTGTTACCATCATCATCCTTGTGTAAAAACAATCATGTTTTAGGCTTTAATTTTGTTAATTTTGGTGTTGATTTGATCTAGTTTGAAACCTTCACGCCTTTGGCTATGGTTGTTTGTATTTGGCCCAAAATTTTACTCAAGATAGCCTTATCTTTTTTGGGGTGGCTAAATACACGAATGTATCGCCACCCCAGTGGTTACAACATGCGCCTTTCACCTCACATGCCAGGGTTCGATCCTCGGTGATGACCCATTTTTGGTATTTTATTTCATTGTCGTGTTTTCATTATTTTCTTTCTTCTTTTCCATTCCATGTACACGCGCGCGCAATGCCTAAGTGGCTAAGTGCTGGGTTTGTGAACCAAAAGGGATTGGGTTTAACCCCCTCCCATGGCATTTCTTTTTTTATCACTTGCTTCATTTATTTATCTTCATGAAATTCAATGATTCATAACTTTTGCATACTTTATTATTTTTGATCCATTCTTTTTGCAATGTGTTCATTTTTATGTCTAGTTTCATTTAATGAAAGAAAATTTCAAATTGCTTGTATTCACAATGCCATTTTCCTACTTGAAAGTTGGTTCATTTTTAGGGTTGTTACCTTGCGTTTTGATGAATTTCTCTTAAACCATGCCTGTTTATATCTTGTGAGATTTGTTGATGTTTTATTCCTTTGTGTTTGTTAACATATTAAGGCTTTGTTTCTCATTGGTGGTTACCATAAATTTGTTGTTCTCTTCTTAAATCTTGAACTTAACTGTTGTGAACATTCTTTACATACTTGATTGTCATCAATGCCTAAATGTTATTACATTTGAACTTATAACATGATCATCTTAAGTTGTGACTTATTTGTATGATTGTTGTTTCCATATTTGTTAATATGTATCCCTTGAGTTGCTTCCTTTATCTTTGTAAAGATGTGTCATACTTGGTTAAAACCAATTGTTTTATTCTAATCCGTGCTTATTGTGATATGCATGCTTGCTTGGTTGTAACCATATTCCTTGTATTCATCATGCTTAATTGTTGATATTGCTTTGTTAAGTATTTCTTCCCTAAGTGATGTAACTCTTTAGTTCTCATCCAAGTCGTCTCCCTTCTCTCCTTCCAAAGGAAAGGTCTCTCCATTGACCCTTGTGTCATGGATAGTTCATTACCCACTCCTTTGACTTTGTGAAGTCATCTTGAACATTAGTATAAGCTATTATAATTTGCTCTAAGTCTAAAAGACCCACCTTTACTAGGAGTGTTTCTTCAACTAGAACCCTAGGATAGAGTTTGTAAACTCTATGTAAGAATCATAGTAATGATTACTTACTCCCCTCTTGAGTGTTACAATATAGATCTAGAGAGTTTTCTTAAAACTCTATACAAACATTGTTATGTTTGTTCCCCTTTGAACCTTGATCATAATCAAGTATTCTTCAACCCTAGTAAGGTGAACTACGATTGCTCTGATTCTATCCTAGTTAGGATACGTAGACAGAGGACGCGATGTCTTTGCGAGCAAACTTAGAAACTATCTTTAGGTCTTAACCTATACCTTTTACCCAATCCCAATCCATAGCAAACATTTAGCAAACTTAGCATGCAAACAAATAAAAGGTTCCTGTAGAGTACTACAGATGTTTAGGATGTGAGATACCTACCCTATGCATAACCAACCCCCGATCCCCGAATCTCTTAGCGTTGTTGTTACATCACGAAAAGGGTTTTCTTTCTTTATACCTTTCCTTTGGATAAATTAAAGTCCGGTTGTGAATTTTTAAGAATTAAGATTCAAGTTAATCAATAGCTTGGTATCCCGATTCTCACTGCAACACCAACCAATTTTTTAAAGTAGCATGGGTTGACTCAACTCTGTTACTTGTTTTATTTCTAAGGTGTCCAACATTATCAATCCATGCAAAAACAAATTTCTCCTTCACCTGGTCAATAATTGTACTTTCAATATACTTTAACAAATTTGGATACTTTTCACACACTTTCCTGAAATGCATAGTGTCGCTACTCGAAAAATACGCGCAACAACGGGGAAGGCGAAAAGGAAAAGGACAGAAGAGTCACCACCGAATTTTATTTATCACATGAGGGGAAAGGAAAATATCGAGAAAACCTTAAGAAAAGAATGGACAAGATGGTCTCGCAACCAAGATCGGGTTCGGAAGCCGGTTATGCAAGGGGAAGGTATTAGCACCCCTCGCATCCATCGTACTCGATGGGAACCATTTGTTTGTCGTGTGTGAATTTATTTGCTTAAAGATTATGTTATAAAAAAGAGTGTTTCAAAGGGGTAAAGGGAAAGGTTAGAAACGGGGAACAAGGGGTGACGAAGGAAAGAAAGGACTCGATAGGACTTCGCGGTCCTAGGCCTACGTATTCTCAACAAATATGAGAAAGTCAGAGTCGATGTAGTTCGGGAAACTACAGATATAAGGGGGAATGTGCTCGACAAGGATTGTGGCCCTTGTGCCTACGTATCTTTACTTGAACGAAGTAAAGAATCAGAGCAGCCGTAGTTCGTCCTACGATTTGTTGACGTTTTTATGGATGATGCTATCGTACGCATTCTAGCAGTTAGGTGTATTGCTGCTCGCTCGTTGGAGACTTAGGCATTACCTGTTTGCGGTAGAACGGACGTATCATATCCTTTTCGAAAGACAAGTTTTCGCCATGCGAGGCAAGATGTCACATTTGATTTGTTGAATTATTTTTTAGGGGCGGGATAAATCTTCGGATAGTAACCCCTACGGGTAGTATCCAATTCTTTATCTCAAAGTTTTTGTTATGAAAGGATGTGGCGAACATAGCGTCTTCGTATTGAAAGACGAGTATCAAAACCACACACACTACAGTGAGCATCTCGACACTCGGAGAGGAAGAAGTCTACACTTAATCCTCTCTTTTTAGTTCAATACAAAGAGAACTTCATTCTCTTATTAAAGCATACGATCGGGGTGCATTTGATCACAAGATTCAAACTCTTGCTTGCTTTTAAATTGGTTACCAATATCTACTGCCTTCAGAACAACACCTTGGACATTCGGAGAAACAACTTCTTTTGAGAAAACATCGGGGTGCACCATATTTAATAAAATCCATTAAAACCATAATAGTATATAAGCTTTACTACTGAAGGCAAACTTGGAAAATAAACATAGACAACTTCCAGAGATGCATCTTCGGACAAGTTCATACTCGTTCTAGAGATACATTTTCGGACACAACGTTACTTTTTTCAGAAAAAAGAATGATTAATGTGAGTAATGCATAGAAAAATGAATTATCTTTACCTGAAATTCTATCTTTTTTTACTCCCTATGACATGATAAATCAAAATAATGGAGATTTTGAGTGAAAAAGTGGATTGAGAATGAAAGGTTTTTTGGTGAAGGGTTTGGTTTAAAAACAACAATGGCAACAATGGTTGTATGATCATGCAGCTATTTCTTTTATCAGATTATTCTAGAGTTGCATCTCTAGAAATATCTAACATGCAAAGGTGATAGAAAATTTCAAAATTCCGCTCATATTTCTAGAGATGTATCTCTGTAATTTCTACTGAACTGGAAATTTATTAAGCTAACCCTTAAAATGTTCTGGAGATGCATATCTGAAATAAAAATAACCCAACTTATAGGGCGCTACTCAGAATGGTCTTTGTTAAGTGTGTAAAGCTGCATTCGGAGATGCATTTTTGAAAAATGGGGACATTTTTGTAAATTTGTGTGGTGCATAAGAAGGGAAATACCTAGAAAGACTATCATAAAGTTCATTAAGAAAGATCTTGGGATTAATGATTTGGATAAAAACATGGTCATTGATAGAACATTAGGGAAAAAGTTGATCTATGCAGTCGATCCCATTTAGTGAGATATGACTTTGTTGTTGTTGCCGCTGCTTGGATTCCTAACAATTTTGTGATGATATGATGTATGTATCACATTTATTTTCCAATTTTTGCTTCATAAGCCCCATATGTTGGGAAGTTTTTGTTGCCTTGTGTTTACACAATATTATGTTATACTTAGTTGCTTCCAATACCAACGTGGAACCTAACTGAGACTAGATGAGTAGTGTTTTAGGCTTATGAATTTTGTGATGTTGTCCAGGACAATTCTAGAATTAGTATTTCTTATTCCCCTAATATTCCAATAGAATACCTCCACAGGGAATGTTTGTGTTGCCTGCCTTGTAAATTGGTGTTGTATGATTCCCTTGCAATATATGATTCTAATTCATACCTTCATTAGGAAATTTAAATTCATAAAATCCCTTACATAGTGAAGTTGACTTCCATGGTGATAACTCATTCTATACAACATTGAGTTTTGTTGCAATATCACGTGTCTTTAAAGGTCTTTCACCATTTCCTATGATTTACGCCCATGGAGACTCTTTTTGTAATCTTTAAAACCTTTGTTATACTCTTCTCGGATCATCTTAGTACTAATTGTTTCCCCTTTTATTCAAGGTTTTGGCAGTTGTAAAATTGAGATCTCTTCTTGTGTTGAAAAAACCTACACAAAAGATTTCGGTATTTTCTCGCTCGTTCCCATGTAGTAGTGCCAGGAACAAATCACTAATTTTTGACGGACCATTAGATCATCTTCCTATGGCGCACACATCTAGGCTTAGTGTAGAAAAACCCTTAGCATCGAGAGTAAAACCTTAGCAGTTATTATCATTATTACTTTGAAAAAATTATTTTAAATTTAATTTTACATGCAATTTAAAACATATTAAACTTTTATAATAAGTTTTGATACACTACAAAAGGTTGTTTGAATTTGTGTTGTTAATCTTAATAGTCATGCTATTGCGCTTTTCTTTACAAAATAAAAATATCATGAATTTTCAATACTTACTTCATATTGTGTTTTCTTTTATAATTTAAATCTCATCTTAAATTAATTTTAATTATTTATTTTTATTACCATTAAAGTTTAAAAAATTAATATGTTTATAAATACTTCAAATATTTATTGAAAAATTATTTTTTATATTCTAAAATTAAATTAATATAGTGTTTGTTTAATTAAATATTAAAATGGATATAATAAAAAGAAACTCTACATAAAAACTATGGGACATATACTCTAACCCAATGAAATAAAAATACCATTATCCCAAACCTAAAGTGTAATACAATGCAAATATAATCCTAAAGGATAACGAAATTAAAATCATCTAAACGCCTTGTTGGAGGGACTTAAAGTCTCGTCATACAGGTTCCTATAAAACATCCCGTCAGAGGGACTTAGAGTCTCGTCAGACAAATTTCAGCTTAAAGTCTCGCTCGAGGGACTCGACCGAAGTTTAGCCCGAGAGACTCAAATTAAAGTCTCGTCTGAGGGACTCATGTGAAGTCTAACCCAAAAGACTCATCTAAACACCTTGTCTGAGGGACTTAGATTATCCTCAGACAGGCTCCTCTAAAATATCTCGACTGAGGGACTCAGAGTCTTATCAGACAAGCTCATATAAAGTGTCTCGTCTGAGTGACTAGAGTTTCGCCAACCATGCTTCAACATAAATTCATACCTTAAGGACTTAGAGTCTCGTCATACAGACTTCTATCTAAATACTTCGCCAGAGTAACTTAGAGGTCTCGTCAGACATGTTTCAATCTAAACGCCTCGCATGAGAAACTTTGAGTCTCGTCATATAGCCTTCAACTTAAAGTCTCACCTGAGAGACTCGGCTGAAGTCTAGCCCAAGATATTCATCCAAATGTCTCGCTTAAGGAATTTGGAGTCTCATCAAGTAAGACTCACCCGAGCACATCACCCGCAGGTCTAGTCTCCACCAATGCAAAGTCAATTAAGCACTTCGCTATAACATAGAATATCCATATTATACTTCTTACCACTATACATCACCACTCACTAACATACATTACAATGTATACATATTTATATATAACCAAGCATCTCATCATGCATACATTCACGATTCACTCATCATGCAACACATCTATTCACTCATCATGCATACATCTCATCATGCAAATTTTTTCACGTGTTTTTAGAAGGTTATAATCTATGAAAATATCTTATATAGTGTTTATTTTTTCTTATTCATAGAAGAATACAATTGGTCAAATTTTGAAGCATTATAGGTATCAAAAATAAGAAAAGCGGTGTCTAATACTAAGAAAAGAATGATATATGAAGCTTTATTAGAGAAAAGTATGGAAAATTGGAAAAAGGGTTAACCAAATTAGTTGCATCACAATTTTTCGTTCATATTCGTAGTGTTCAGTGTATTTGGAAATTTGCTGAAAATAAAGAAATATATGCTGATGTGTCCAATAAAAAAAAAGTAGGAAATTGTGGGCGCAAGTGACTTCAACTAGATTACAATTTTGCTTATCAATGTTTGATAATACTAGCATAGACCATGATCTAATTTTTAAAGGATAAGACGTAGAAGAATCAATTCCTATTCGTAAAAGTAAAAATTTTATACTAAAAGTAATGTTTTCAGTAGCCATAGCTCGAACAAGATTTGATGTACATGGAAATGAAGTATTCTCTAAAAAATCGGTGTATTTCTTTTCTGTTAGAACACAGATTGGTTCTTAATAATAACTCTTTGTTTTGATGATAATTGTTAGGAAATTTATATATAAGAATTATATACTCTAAAATTTGTTTGAGAGTTTTACTGCAGATTGAATTCAAATTAACTCTCTAGAAGCAAATCTGTTTTAGATACAAGAAGCTATCCTGACTCTGAAGCGCCAGATGCACCTTACAGAAGAATCTGATTGCTCCTTACAGAAGATCCTGAGCGTAGTCTCCAGAAGGATCTGAAGCAAGAAGCTCCAGAACATTTTGAGTCAGAAGCATCTGAAGATAATCAGAAGCATCTGAAGTTGAAGCATCTGAAGCATAGAAGAATATTGATTGAAGAGTTTCTCAAAGCATTAGTCTACAGAAGTTTCTGAAAGTACCAACGCTGCCTAGTACTGAAGTTCTGTGTCAAATATGCTCTGATGATCAACACGCTGAAAGTACACCTGCTGCAGAAGACTCTGATATAGCAAAGTTCTGAATATCTTTAGAAGACTCTGATCCATTCAGACTCTGAAGAACTTGCTGAAAACTGAAGAAGAAATATTCAAGAATATATCCGTTGGAGTTATTCAACGTCTCTTTCCTCATTTGTGCTAGACACACTTACACAGACAAAAAGGATTTTTCTGTGCCATCTACTTCTAGGAAAGGTCACTTGATGTGAAGACAAAAAGGTTCAGACCTTTTTTGGGACTCTCTTTTCAACGCTCAGCTTCCTTGGATCAGCTGCCTATAAAAGGAGAACTTCACCACATTCTTCAGTTACACAATTTGCTGAAAAGAAATCATTATATTCTAAGCTCTCATTCATTCTTATTCTTCTTAGAATTTATTGTACTTAAACTTAAGAGAAAAATCACTGTTGTGATAAAAGCTTTATAGAAGCATCAATACTCTTGTATTTAATTTACATTGATTGTAAAGGTTTTTCCTTAAGAGGATTCAGTTGGAATCAGTAGCTCTTGAGAAGACTAAGAACTGTTGTTCTTAGGTGTTACTATTGTAATCAGTTTGATTTAATAGTGGATTAAGTCCTTGTTGAGAAAGGAAAATCACTCTAGGAAGGGTGGACTGGAGTAGTTGTTTAAACGAATCAGGATAAAAATAATTGTGTGATTATTTTTAAGCTTAATCTTTCATACTTATTCAACCCCCCCCTTCTAAGTATTATCTCACCTTCATTTTCATCACATAAGAGTCGGCTAAAATATTTGATATCAATAGACCTGCAGACACACTTATGATCAAACCAATACAATTAGTTAATAAATATGTCATAAGAAAATATTTGCTTGAGAAAGTTCTCCCGACAATTAAAAAAAATGACCAAGGGAAAAATGGATCAACTGATATTTATTCAATAAGACAATGCAAAAACACACATTAATTGTGAAGATGAAGAATTTCATCAAATAACTTCACAAGATGGATTTGATATTCATTTTATGCGACAGCCACCAAATTCTCCTGAATAACTTCGTTGTTTTTCACAGCCATTTCTGGTTTATCTATTATTCTTTTTTTTTGTTTTTAAAAAACGTAATTTCTCTGTTGCATCACTTTCTTCCTCATCCTCATCCTCACATCGCACTTCCTATCCTTCTGGTGTCCTTGTAATTTCCTCTATCGCAAATTTTGAGACACCTTCTTTTTCGGCTGTCCCCTTCCCCTTATCATCTCTCTGATCAATATTTTTATATTTTAAATTAAACTTGTAAAACTAAAAACTATTTTATTATTAACATAAAAAAATATAATAAGTTTATAATATCTATGATATATTTCATTTTTTATTTATTTAAAAATTATAATATATTACTTATAATTATAAACATTAAAAACATATTAAAGATGATATCAAAATTTAAATTTATGGTAAATTAAAATACAATATTTTTTAAAAAAATTATAATAATTTTTTATTTTATAAAAATTATACATTCTCAATTAAAATAAATTAAATAAATACGTGGAAATATGTGTAAGTGAACAAAATACAAAAATATGTGTCATTTAACACTAATTTTAACTTATATAATTTACAATAATATTACATTAATTTATGAATATTAAGATAAATTATGGAATAATATCCAAAATGCATATAAATTTTTTTAAATAAGAAATAATGAGTACAAAATAATTTATTGTTAACCTAAAAAAATATATATTGAAATTTCTTTTAAAATAAGAAAAACTATTTTTTATTTGTGGTGTAGCTTAAGTGTTACAATGTATAGAAACTATTTTTTTGATTAAGTTTCACTTAAAAAATCACGAATCTTAATAAAAAATATTTCTTCTTATTTTTAAACAAATTTCAATTTATATTTTTTGATTTACGATATTATGATTTGATACTCAGTATTTATTATTAGAAACTATTTGATTATATTTTTAGATTAAATTATGCTCATTATTTATTATAAAAAAAATGTTATAAGAAAAAGTGAAAGGATACTATTTTATTTTTAGTGAAAGGATACTATTTAATTTTTATTTATGTGAGAAAGATATTATGATTTAATAAAATAAAAATACCAGGGACACATAGGACTTTTCATACAAAGTGGGTTTATGGGTTCTCTTTTATAAATGTATAAATTACTTCTTGTCACTTTTACGCACCAGTTATATCAGAAAACCTAGTGATTTCGGCTGCACCTTCGTCTCAAAGGTTACTATTGTTCTTCTATCAATTCATCTTTCTCACAACGGAAATTCTCGTTATTTTGTTAATTTGTTAATTTTTATTATTGTTCAGGAAGTGAAGAAGAACGTCTTTGAAATCAACTAGCAATTATGTCTGGGTATGCCCTAATTTCCTTTAATCCTTATCTTACCTGTTTTATCCCGATATAAGGGTTTTCATGATTCAATGTTTTTGAGATTCTAACTGGTAACGGTGAATCAAGTTAGTTTCAGTCCAATGATAGCGGCTTATTGAAATAGTTGGATCTGATAAACATTTTTGAGTATCTGTGATTTGATCTTTATGCGTTAGATTTTGAGTTTCGTTGATTATTTGCTGAGTATTTATTTACTTTTTTTTAATGTGGGGAGATTCTTTGATAATTTGCTTACGGTTGAGAAACTTTTGCTGCTTCAGTGAAGAAGCAGTTGTTGCAGCCGAGCCCGTTGTTGCTGCACCTGGAATTCCAGGGGAGCCAATGGACATCATGACTGCTGTTCAGCTTGTCTTGAGAAAGTCGCGTGCTTATGGTGGTCTTGCACGAGGTCTTCATGAGAGTGCTAAAGTGATTGAGAAGCACACTGCACAGCTTTGTGTTCTAGCTGAAGATTGTGACCAACCTGATTATGTTAAGTTGGTCAAGGCTCTTTGTGCTGAGCACAATGTTAGTTTGTTGACCGTTCCAAATGCAAAGACCCTTGGAGAATGGGCTGGTGTAAGTGCTCCTGCTTTGCTGTAAATTAGAAATCTTTTTCATAAATTTTCAAAATTGGATTTTGTTATGGTTTTTGTTTATGCTTTTGGTGTTGTATCAATTTATTTTGTATTTTTGTGTCTTCTTGCCTTCTTGCAGTTGTGCAAGATTGATTCAGAAGGAAAAGCTAGGAAGGTAACTGGTTGCTCCTGCGTGGTCGTCAAGGTATGACTTACATTTGAGATGGAAATGTTTGTAGTCTGTTATCATCATCCCATGCATGTATGCTTAACTATTTGCATTTTGTGCAGGATTTCGGTGAGGAACATGAGGCATATAATGTTGTTTTGCAACATGTGAAATCTAACTGAGTTGCAGTTTTCCTAGATTTGTTGTTCTCAATATGAAGTTTTTGTATAAGTTTTAAGATTTTTGTTTTTATGGATTATCTTTTTTGAGACTGAACTTGTGTGTGTTGTGACCCATTCTCCATTGATACTCTTGAGGCTTGAGACTTACTATCAGCTTGATGCAAACTTGCAGAAATAGAATTTTGATGTTTTTCATTGATTAATACCATAGTTATTTATGCAACCACTTTTGTTTTTTGAGAAAGGCAGTACAAACGTTATTTAATTATTGTCACTTGTTGAACTTTTTCATCCAGAGTAATTCTAACCCTTAACTTTTTTTTTTTAGTATATTGATTATATTATTAGAAACTAATTAAAAGGTTGATATGTAGACTCGATTGCCTCTACTGAATTTTTCACATGAGAGGATCCTAGTCAGTTGAACACTGTAATATGTTCCATTTATTTTTCATTGAAGTTTAGAAAAGGATGAGATGAAATATTAAAATAGGAGATGATTGTGGTTTCTTCTAGCATTCATTCACATAAATGATATAGCTTTTACCTCCTTAGCTGAAAATGAACTGAATTATATAATGTTACTAAGTTGTGATGAATGTTTCAAATGTGTGGAGAAGTGAAGTCTAACTGATGAACATATTTTAATGTTTTTATGATTATTGTTGTATATCTTATTTTTAATGATCTTGTAATAATAGCATGATGATTTCTTTTATCAATACCTTCCTTTCATAAGTTCAAAAACCTATAATTGACCACCATTATGTTGATGGTAAACACGAGGAGAATTTCCCTAATCAATTAGTCTTTTCTCCTTATTTTCTTCTCTTTGGTTTTCCTCCAATTAGAGTTTCTCAAAACCATCCCAAAAAATAACAACTTAATGAAGCGACACCTTTCTTGTCAAAATTGTAGTGATTTCTTCCTTATTACTAAGAGAGAAATAGAAGAAGAGTGGAAAGACAACATATGTTGACTTTGGACAGTTAGTTACACCTTTAAACTGCTGACTCATTTAGTTTTAAGTCCTTATTAGGACTGTTACTAGTCTATACTCTATTATATTTCCTTCAAGTGTATGGTCTTCTATTGAGAAAGAGTATATCGGTTGATGGCAAGAATTTGCAGTACTTCTAGACTTTTATTGACCAGTTTCTCCCTCAAAAAAGATGTCCAATTTTATGTGTTTTGTTTAGACATAAACGACATGATTATGAGAGAGCAACAATGTTCAAGTTGTAACCAAAAAAAAAAGGAATGATAGAGTACTTGGAATTCTACCCGGAGAAACAGGATCCACAAGTCTTTTGAGGTTGTGTTAGCAAGACTTATATACTTCACCTTTGTGTTATTGTTTCATGGACCATCAGAATACAAGATTAGGTTTTAGGTATATGCATGACCCAGAAGTGGATTTTTTATCATCTCTACACCTCAATCAGCATCTAAAAATACTTTGAGAGAAAAGGGAATGAGAGTAAAGGCTAGTTATGTAAAAGTCTATGATGCAAAGGGCCTTTTAGGTATCTAAGGATCCTTTTCACTACGACCCAATGCCTTTCTAGAGTTTGAGACAAGAACTAACAAGCTTTGTTGATTGCAAAATTGATCTCAGGTCTTGTAAGTGTGGCATACTGCACTACTCCTACTATGGACATGTAGTCTGCCTTGAGAGTTTCAAATTTGAGATCATAGGTGTAAGTAGTCCTTTTGCTCTAGATCATAGGTGTAAGTAGTCCTTTTGCTCTAGACAAATTTGCTTTTGTGAGTAAATCTCTTAGATACTTGGCTTGAGAAAGGAGAAGTGATCCATCTGTTTGGTGAGTAACCTCCATACATAAGAAATATTCCAGGTTTCCCAAATGTTTGAGACGAAATTGATCATTGAGTGTGTCTACTAGGGACTTGATATGAGACATTGAATTGCATGTCACAATTCTGTCATCAACATACATAAGCATATCAATGCTATATGTTGGTGTGATTAGTTTGAATAAGGAAGGAACACACTTGCTAGAAATAAAGCCAAGACCTTTAAGAGCACTATCGAGCCTTTCAAACTAGGTCTTTGGTGCTTGTTTCAAGCCATAAATGTCTATGCTTGTGCTCAATTAAGCCATTGGTGATGTGTTTGAGGACAAGCAAACCTGTGAGCTATGCATCTTGTGCTAAGCAAAGTGGTGAGAGCTTGTTTCTCACCACCACAATCGGTTTGTATTGCTTTTACCTTAGTACTAAATTGTACTTCAATAGCAGGGCATTTGATTTTAACTTGATAGGATAAACCCAGGTATATTTAGTGCAAGCATCCACACAAGTGAGTAAGTATTTATAGCTTGAAGTGAAAGCATAGGAACTGGCCCCCCTACATCAGCATATAACAAGTCAAAAGGGGAATGCCAAACTAAATGAGATAAAGAACTAGAAGTCTCTGAATTTTTTTCTAGGCAACAAGAACTACACAATTCAAGGCTAGTTTTATGAGGCGAACAAATACTAAATTCTGAGAAATACCTTTCCTTCCAACATCAAAGACAACAGCAGAAAAATTATGGCACTTGATTTACATTTCAGAACCACTAGAGTTAAAACAAAAATGTAAAATAAATATGGTATAAGATATTGTTTACAATACATTTGAAGTTGTAATAAATGTTCAAACCTGAGAAAATTTTCATATAGCTGGTAGTGTTAACTATTGATTAAACAATAAGTATAAAGATCCTGTAAGGCTTTAAGATAATGTAATGAAATGCTGCAGAGAACTAATCAAACTTGGAGGCCAGTGCTTCGTGTCTCTAACATATGAAAGATCCGTAAAGTGAGGATCAAGAAGAGTTGCAATTGTAAACTGGTTTTCAGCAAGCAATGCCGCATGCTTGTCCGAGTATAACGCTGCTGCAAGAGCTGCATGTACTTCTGCTCCAAGAAAAAAAAAATAGCATCAGAGAAAAGCGGGAATTTTCCTTTTTAAGCGCGATTCTATAATGAAAAAACGCGAACATGTTCATACCTGGATACCCCTTTAGGGATATTGAAACGTCTTCCATCTCTGCAATTGCTTCTTCTCTGTCACCAACTTCATATAGGGCCAGTGCTCTTCCTACTCTTGCATACTCTGAGAATGCCAAGTCTTTGTAGCTTTCAATCACCTGAAAAAACAAGTAGCATGAATACAGTAAAAATTTGACAGATTATTAAACCATAGAATATGAGCATGAACTTATTGACACCTGAGAAAAGTATTGAAGAGCCCCGTTGAAGTCGCCGAGAGCTTGCAATTCCCTACCTTTCTCCAACAACTCAACGCCTCTAGAAACTCTCTGTGAGATTAAAGCACTGGCATCTCTTTCAGAAAGAGTTACTGGATCATATTCTGTGGCAATTACACTGTTATCTTCAGAAAATGCAGGGAAAGGGAGGAAAATGAGACTTGAGAGGGGAAGAGAGAAAAGGAACAAGCGTCTATTTGGAAATTGAGACATGGAAAGGGATGGTGGAGGTGATGATTTAGTGTGCTGAAAGTTCTGTAATTTGTTAGTTTTGGGATTTGGCAATGGAAGATGGGAAATGGGTGGTGCTGCTCTGCAGCATGCACCTACCATAATTGTCAATTGTGACCAAATATTGTAAGAATGCTTTTTCTTTTAATAGATAGATTTGTCACATGAGATATTTTTGTTATCTACCATTCTACCTCATAAAATATCCAATGCTTAAAATTGCATTTTGCATGGTAAGTCACATTTTTATATAATATCAGTTTGAATTAGATTACCTTTTTTATTTTGATTTAAGTTTAAAAAGTATTTTATTATATTTTTTCTTCTATTACAATTTTATGTTTATTAATTATTGAGATGATTAAGCTCTTACCAATCACACTTTCTAAATAATACGTATTAGAGTTAATAACAACAATAAAGTTTTATCGATCGGTTATATGAATTAACTTTCAATATAATATTTTTATCAAAGACTATGTTTCTATCCAATTCATTAATCTCGAAAATTTTCTTAATAACTCCTCTTATAGTCTTTATAGATTTTCCTCTTCCTCTAATTGTTTGTCTTCTTCCCATTTGATCTACTCTCCTCACTACAGAACTTACCGATCTTCTCTGTATATGTCAAACTCACCTAAGTCTATTTTCTACCATCTCTCCATTATAGGCTACCACTACACTAATATTCATTTCTAATTCTATCCCGTTGAGTCTTACCACACATCTAGTATAGTATTCTCATATCTGTTATAGTTATTTTATTCTCGTGTTGATTTTTAACCGCCTAACATTATGTCCAGTGCAAAATCGCAGGTCTTACCACAATTCGATAAAACTTTTCCTTCAACTTGAGTCGTACTTTTGCATCACATAAAACACCTAATGCTCTTCCCCATTTCAACCATCCAACTTGGAATCGATGATTTACATCCCGTTTTATTTCTCCATCATTTTGTATTATAAACTCCAAATATTTAAAGTGTTTTACTTGAGAAATAATATGATCTCTAACTTTCACCTCTAGGTTAAAAACTCTTCTTTTTTTGTTGAACTTACATTTCATATTCTCCTTATTACTTTTACTTAGATGAAAACCTTGCGTTTCTAAAACTCATCTCCAAGATTTCAACCTCTCCTTCGACTATCCAAGAAGAACTATATCATCGGCCAAAAAACATGCATCTCGGTGTTAGGTCTTGGATGTGTTCCGTAAATACATCTAAAATTAAGATAAAAAGGTAGGGGCTTATGGTTGAACATTGATGCAAACCAATTGTAATAGAAAAATCGTTTGTCTCTCCATCTTGTGTCCGTACACTAGTCAATACTCCTTTATACATGTCTTGAATAGTTCAAATATATGCAATCTTAATCTCTTTCTTCTCTAATGCTTTCCACAAAATTTATCATATGCACTCCATCACACGCAGTAATAGATCGATCGCTTCCATGGTTGACCATACAGACATAAAATTAAATTGATTCTCGGAGACTTAGTCTCTTTTCTTAATCTTCGTTGAATAACTATTTCTCAACTTCATGTTATGACTCATAAGCTTAATTGCCCTATAATTTACACAATTTTGTATATTCCCCTTGTTCTTATAGATTGAGACTAAAGTACTTCTTCTCTATTCCCTTAACATGAACTTTGATCTCATAATTTTATTAAAAAATTTAGTGAAACACTCGATATCTTTATCTCTAAAAAAAATTCACACTTCAATAGGAAGTTTTATTCCAATTCACGAGTACTTATATAAATAAAAATCTTGCTAACGAGTACATAAGAGACCCTCTTAGATTCCAAATAAAAAAAATATTTTATAGAAAGTTAACAATTTCAATTTCCAAAACATTAAATACGCATATTTAATCTTTTTTATCTTTTACTATTTTAAAATCTTAAAAAATGTCATTGAGATACTCGTTAACATTTCCAAATAAATAAATACACAATAAAATTAGCTAATCCAAGCAGGGCCCTAGATAGATAGATAGTTAACCTGCTTTTGATAAATTTCAACACATCAAGATGGTAACAGACAAATGTCCTCATATCAAGCTTATCAAATAAGTTCAAATCTTATTATTTTATTATCTTCAGTGATTGCTTTTATTATGTTGCTCAATCTCCACAACATCAACAGTTGGAGCACATCTTTGCTCAGCCATTATTATATACAATTTGACTTGATTTGAATCATCTGCTGTGATTTAAAAAACAAAATAATTGCATAACTTCAAATGAAATTAATGTGACTAAAAGAAAAACAAAAGTCTCAGCAAATTGGGGACAACCTTCATCACTATATTGCATCTACATATACAAGACAAAACAGGAACCTACAAATTTAAAATGACTTTCACTTGTGCTAAAATAAACAGCAAATTATGTTAGAAATCCGTGAAAATGGATTCATCGCCCCTTTTCTGTGAGACCGTGTTTACTAATTGCAGCTTCTGAATGGAACAGCTTCTAAAAATCAGCAACAGCCACTTGTGGATGCATCAGACTTGGGTAGGTTGTCTTTAAAAATGTTCTTTTTTAGCCCCTTAGATCCCTGGGCTAAGAGGCTAGGTGTATCAAGAATCTGCATACAACCAATGAAAAGAAATCCCTGAGTCACCATCATATATTGTTCATCACAAATTACAGAAAGGAATTCAACCCGTATCTCAATTCATTTATCGTCTGCCATTGAACTTGTTTAAAAAAAACACTCCTTTCCAATATTGCAGTGTCATTTTCTCAATTAAACATTTCCACCACCTAATATGCATGTTTGCATGCACACAGCTAAACTATGCAGCACACAGCTAATCTATGCTGCACACACTTATTGACCAAAGTTAGATTGGTAAATAAATGGGCACATATATCACTTAACATACCTTCAAAACAAGCTCTTCAAAGCATTGCTGCACGTTTACTCGAGTTTTAGCACTGCATTCGATAAATAAGCAACCATATTCCCTAGCAAAGTCTATTCCTTCTTTCTTTGTCACGACTCTATCCTCCTCCTGAAAATAGACACACATACATATATAACCAACACATGTCAAGTCCTCCAATTTAATGCAAGAGAAAAAATATCAGCAATGAAGAAACAAATGTGATATGCAGCTGTCTAGACGCACTCAAGAGTCTAGAGTTGTAAAACTGAGAGTCCAAAATGGAGTCCAGGCAACTCATGATTTGTATACTGCATAAAGTTATGCAAATAAGCCTTCCTCATTGTCTTCTTTTAGTTTGTTTTAATATGCTTTTCTCAAATGATATCCATTTTTTTCTTTTTAAAAATCTATCATTTATGGGAGGATAAGCAATCATGCTAGAAGCACCATATGCAAAAAAGCACAAGTACATTAAATCGAACAACAGGAGGAAACCCCTACCAAGACGTGCTGATACACCCAAATGGAAAACAAAAACTTCATTCCATATCAGATGGCCAAGATGAAACTTCTAACAAAAGTTTGGGTGTTGTGTTTTATCCAAAAACACCATAAACAAAGAGAAGTGTCAAAAATTGTCTCATCCTCCTTTTGCAGAACTTTCTAAAATGAAAAGACAAAAAAACTGGTTGGATAAACTGCTATTTACCGCAATCTCTGATTAACTTAAAAACATTTTAAACTATTTACCCAGCCAAAATTTTCTAAGATTGAATGCCATGGTTAATACAAATAAATATTAAGAGACAGCATGTGATAGTAAACTTCCTTAAACAATACCTTATCTACTTTGTTTCCAACAAGCATCTTCATGCAGTCTTGATTTGTCGAATAAAGTTCTATTTCCTTTGCCCATACTTCAGATAGATCTGTAAATGTTTCTCGCCGGGTTACGTCATAAACTGCATCAGTTTTGGGAGCAAAATATCAGGTAATAAGCTAATCCAAAACCTAATTTTCAACACTGGTCAACTTAAAGAAAAGGACACCTCTTAACTCCAAAGATCATTCAACAGAATGAATCTAATAGAGATATTGCAGTCATTTTAGAAGAGAATATTATCACTAACAAAGAAAATACAGTTTGGTCATTGAACCCCACAGAACAATTAAATGAAAGACAAATTCACTAACAATTAAAAAACAAGGTGTTTCCAGGATCTACTTGCTGATATTCAGTGTTCCACACATAATTTCACCAAGCAAGATAAATGATATCAACTCTCACAAGACCCAAATCAATAGAAACTAAACTTGACATGAATAGATATAGAAATAAAAATAAAAGTGGTATTCTAATGATCAAAATCATCATCAGGTCACCAAACATTCCCGGCAGAGGTCAGAAAAACGACAAAAAGATTTCCAATGTGAACTAACTTGCAGGTAAGTAGATAACAACATGTTTTAACTTTCCAAGGCAGCAAAAAAGCTTAAACTATGGAAAAACTTTGGCCTTAACCCTACTAGCAAAACAAGTAATACAAGACAAATCACATAATAGATATCATTAGTAGTGCCACCTTAACAAGAACATATCAACTCTATCACTATTCAAACAAAATTCAAGGCATTTAACACAACGGAATAATAAATGTTCAATTGGAAAAATATAGTCTGAAAAAAGAAAGTTACCCATAATGATTCCTTGCGCCCCTCTGTAGTAAGAGCTAGTGAGTGTTCTAAATCTCTCCTGACCAGCTGCATTATTCAGTAATAACAAAGACTTAAAATTTCAATCAAATATTTGAAAAAAAGGCGTGTCAGTGTCCGTGTCCATGTCCACATAGACAAGTGTATTTACTTTCAATTTTTTTTTAATTATTAACAGTGTCGTGTGCGGTCAATTAAAAAAGTTTCCACGATAGTCAAGTAATTAGGTCTTAACCTAATAGACAAGTAATTAAATAAAGGCATATATAAATACACTATAAGTTTATACCAGTATCCCAAATTGCAAGCTTGAGTTTTTTACCCTCCACGGTGAGATATTTGACCTTAAAATCAACACCTGAAACAGGAGAGATAAATCAAAGTGTGCATAAAAGTAAAAGAATGAATTTCGAAGAAGAAAAACGGACCAATGGTGGGGGAGAGATCGTCAAAATCATCGGAGGTGAATCTGAGAAGAAGACTACTTTTGCCAACACCAGAATCCCCAATCATCAATAGTTTGAACAAATAATCGAATTCTTGGTGCCCCGAACTCGAATCCATCGCAACCAATCAAGAATGAAAATGAATGAATCTCAGGCAGGTCGGTGATGCAGTATGTATATATCACTTTATGTTTCGAGAAAATATTAACGTGCATTTGCTTAACCATCAAGCATCACTCCAATTATTGTATTTACTTTTTCTGATAAAATATAGTTATTTTTATTAGTGTGTAAATTGAAAAATATATCCCAGTCGACATCCACTTATTTAAAAATTTCGGTCGTATTAGACTAAAATATTGAAAAATATAAAAACATGATATGAGAATAACCAATCAATTTAATAATAAACTAACTACGTATATCTAATGTTTTTAATGTATATCTTTATCCAAAAAGATGATATCATGATGGTGTGATTTAATTAAATGTGTGCACTTTTTTTTTGGTGTAGTCTAGTGCATGAATATTTAAGGTTTAATATCTCAAGTATATTGAATATGAGTGTTTAAAATTGAACTGATTTAATAGAAAATTGTTAATCGAATCAAATTAAATTAGAAATTTTAAAAAAATATTTATTTGGTTCGGACGTATTTGAGTCATTTCTAACAAAATTTACGGTTCGATTCAATTTGCAATTTGCAATTTATAAATTGAATCACATCAAATTAAATCACATTATGTTACCAAATCTTATTGACGGGGTTGGTTAAAAATATACATGTTGAAAAAATCTCACATCGCTTAGTTTTGTTAATGAAGAGAGAATCTAAGACTATATATAAGATACAAATTTTTTAAAGTCTCACATCACTTAGTTTTGGAAAAGAAGAGTGAGTCCAAGACTATATAAAATTTAAGTTCTTCATTGTAAGATGCACTAGTCAAAAGCAATTTAAACTTGTATTTGACTTTCTTTGTTCTCTTATACTCTTGTATTAAAGTGATGTGAGATATAATTAAATATTTGTTTTGAAGGGTGTTGGTGTACTAGGGACTTAGTTAGTTGATGGTATAATATGTGTTGTAATAATTTTCGCATCGTGTTATTCTCTGATTGTCTATTGACAACGATTGTGATTTTTTCTCTAATTTTATAGTTTCCACGTTATGTTATTGTTTTGTGATTGTGTTCCTATTTTTTCTCTATGCTTTGTTTTTTTCAACAATTGGTATCAGAACTTTTTTTCGATCTGAGGATTAGTGTTCTTAGTATGCTCTATGGTTGCAGTTTTGTCTGATCTTCCACGTCATAAAAGAAGTGCAGTGTTGTGAAAGAGAATTGTAGTCACAAAATCTGTTGTGCGGTTTGGGCTAGAGAATTTATGGAAGAATTATTTTTGACTTGTGGAAAGTTCAAGTCAAAGATGTGTTGATACAATCAAGATTACATAAGGTGCAAAATTATGTTGGTGGATGAAGAGTTTCCTGCCAACAAGGAAGTTGCACCATAAGTTTTCAACTTAGTTTTTGACATGTGAAATTCTTGAAGTGGTTTACCTTTAATTGAAATTTATTCTTCATGATAAAGCATATGATTATCGGTGATGACAGTATGAAATTCTTAAAGTTGTTTATCTTCAAGTGAAATATATTCTTCATGAGAGACTATGATAGTTTTAAAACTATGATCGTAGGTGAAGACAATGTGAAATTTTTTGAAGTGGTATAACTTCAAGTGGCTATACTTTTTATGATTGAGTATGATTGTCGATGAAAATAACGAAAGTTGATGTATTATTTTCAATCAAGGTGGAAATTGTTGAGATTAGTTGAAAATATACATGTTGATACTCTTTATGTTGGAGTATGATTGTCAGTGAAGACATTGAAACTTATGTATTATTTTCAATGAAGGTGGAAATTGTTGGGGTTGGTTGAAAATATACATGTTGTAGAAGTCTCGTGCCACTTAGGCTACGTTTGGATTGATGGAAAATAACATAATGGAGTGGAGCGGAACAGAATGGAATATAGATTCCACTCTATTGTTTGATTATTTCATTAAAAATATCTCATTCCATCACATACACCCCAAATTGGATAGAACAAAAAATGGGGATTTGGATGAAATATGATGGAATGGATTCCACCATGTTCCATTCCATTCCATCAATTATTTGCATATCCAAACAATGGAATCACATTAGTTACCATTCCAATTCATCTCATACCACCAATCCAAACATACCCTTAGTATTGTGAATGAAGAGAGAGTCTAATGTTATATATAGAATACAAGTTCTTTGAAGTTTTACATCATTTAATATTGTGAAGGAAGAGAGAGCCCAAGACTATATATAGGATTCAAATTCTTCATTATAAGATGCACCAGTCACAAACACTTTAACATTGTATTTGTCTTTCTTTGTTATATTATACTAACAATTTTTACATAGTATTATTCTCTAGTTGTCAATTGACAACCTAAGTGATTTTTTCTCCGATTTTAGAATTTACATGTTATGTTCTTGTGTTATGATTGTGTTCCTCTTTTTTCTCTATAGAATCATCCAAATTATTGTATTTATTTTTTTTGAAAAAGTATAGTCATTTTTATTAATACATAAATTTAATAAATAAATCAAGTAACATATATAAACAACTTTAAAGAAAAACTCACATTTAAAAAAAATGTTTGAATTCATATAAATCTTACTCTCTTTCTAATTTTACCTCCTACTTTTTACTTTAAAATCATTAAAAACATGAAAATATGAAGAGAAAAAAAGTAAAAATACATTTAAAATATTAATATTAAATGTAATAATTATAGATTTTTTTATAGTTAGGATCATTGAAATTTTTGTTATTATTTATATTTGATATCTAATATTTTAATGTATATCTTTAAAAGATAATATCGTGTCATGATGATGTGATTTAATTAAACATATACTTTTTTTTTTGATGATATGATATATATATATATATATATATATATATATATATATATATATATATATATATATATATATATATATATATATATATATATATATATATATATATATTGGATATCGTCTAGTATATGAATATTGAATATTTAATATGTCACCCTTAACTTATAAAATATGCACTGACAATCTAAAGATTTTTTATAATGTTAACCAATTACCATCATATATCCTGGCAAGTCACACTGTAAATTTTAAGTTACTGATATGACATGACATGACACGGTAATGAATTTCTATTGTATGACAGTGTAAAATTATTTTAAATTATCAGTGCATACCAATTAAACTCTAACTTATATCTATATATGATTCACATATTTTATTAATTTCAAAACTACCTTTAAATAAAATTGGTTTATAAACTTTGAACAAAATTTCTGAAACTTTCAGGTGGTGCAAATATCCGGTAATTTCAAATTTCCTATAGTGCAACTTTACCATACGAAATATTCTGGTAATGCAATAGTCATATTTAAAAGTTCATAACTATTTGAAATTTCAAAATTTTTGATATACTGCAGTTATTTTTGACAATTTCAAAATGTTTAAATTATTTTTAAAAATTTGAACTACTGGCATTTTCAAATTTTCCAAATATAAGTATATAATTTTTTTCAAAAATTTCGAAATTGTCGATAGAAGTTCAGACACACGCACGCACAAACACACACACACACACACACACACACACACACACACACACACACACACACACACACACACACACACACACACACACACACACACACACACATATATATATATATATATATATATATATATATATATATATATATATATATATATATATATATATATATATATATATAGAGAGAGAGAGAGAGAGAGAGAGAGAGAGATAATTTTTTACTAAAATAACTCACTTTTTCAAAAATATTCTTAAAATACCCCACATTTCATAATAGTTCTCAAACTATCCTAGTTTGGAGTACTGATTGAATGTAGGCGTCAGACCAATTGGTGACCCTTTGTTAAGGCATGAGTGGAGTCTCCAATTGGATTAGAGACACCTCATGAAGTCTCAAATTCAATTGGCGACTTGGTGTAATATTTAAAGCCCTATCACCAATTCATCTGGAGACATGGTGCATTTTATAATTTTTTTTACCAAAAATAAATAACATTATCATTAATTAAAAATACTATTACATAAATTAATGTTGGCGACCGAGTTGGTCATACCGGCCACCGGTTCCACATCTCCTAGACACTTTCACCCGTTGCACTTGTTCCCTTAATTGTTGATTCACGCTAGGTGTTTGAGGAATTGAAGTCTCAGAAACATTCCCAGATGGTTCTCTAAGAATTTCTTGCAATTCCATGAGGTTTTGTATGTTGAAACTAAGTGTGCGACCCTTGCCAAAGTAGTTCGGATGTGATGAAGGGGTCATTGGTGTGCGGCCTGGATGATTCAATGGGGACATTGGTGTGAAAGATTCGTTGGTGAAAGGTTGAAATGGTAGTGGTGTTTGAAAGTCGTAAGGTTGTTGAGATATTTGAGTGTGTAGGTTAGGGTATGATGTCAGAGCGTTTTGGTTATGGAAAGATGTTTGAGTGTTATGGATATGGTATGATTTACCCTCATTTTGGTTATATCTTGATATTGTCTTGGGGGCATAGCCATATTGGGTTTCTTGATAGTAATCATTTTGTTGGAGATGGTATGAAGCGCTCTTGGTATTATGATTGAGTGTTTGGCATGTTTGGATGGTTAATGGGTAGGTAATTTTGTTAGGTAGGGGTTGTGAGTAACATGGCCTGCTTGGTGGGTTAGACGTTGAAACTTCTTGTGTGTAAGTGGTTTGGCGTGGATCGTATAGATACCTCTCTTTGGAGACAAACTCAGTTGCAACCGATTTGTACCAAGCCATATAATTATTAGTTGGTATAGACGGGGTTGCCACCACCTGGTCAAATAAGACATAGGCGTTACGGTTTATCCATTTACAACGCTCAGATTTTGAAAAATCCTTCCAGTCGAGAAAGTCCCATTGATCATTAACTCTTTTTAGATGTCATTTATCGAGGTCAACATGAGGATCTAGGATGTTTTGAGGCATTCCAAATTGTAGTTTGACACGGTAACTATTGTGCATCTCCACAGTTGTAAATCTGATGATTGACACGCATGCACTTCAAACGGCAACATCTTCCTCTCTAACTTCATGTAGGTGTTCCATGTTTAGATATGGACGCCAAATAAACTGAAGAAGAGAAAAATATTAGATCATAAAATAGTTGATATAAAAAATAAATTGATTTTTTAGAGGTCTTACATCAGTAGGTGTTAGGTGATCCAACAGATTGTGGTATTGAATGATACAATATCTAGGACATCTATTGTAACTCCCCTTTGTGTATTACACCAAGTCGACAATTGAATTGGCTACTTCATGAGGTGTCTCCAATCCAATTGGCGACTCTACTCATACTCTAACAATGGGTCGCCAATTGGTATGACGCTTACATGCTTCAGAAACCCAGACTGGGATAATTTGGGAAATATTTTGAAAAGTGAGATATTTTGGATTTTTTTGAAAAAATGGGTTATTTAGGTAAAAAAAATTCACACACAGATCATAACTTTTAAATTAGATTTAATCAAATTGTTATAAGTAAAAATGTTAATTTAACAATTAGATTTAATTTAATTTAAAGGCTATGATGTGGAGTAAGTTGATCCCCACTCATATATATATATATATATATATATATATATATATATATATATATATATATATATATATATATATATATATATATATATATATATATATATATATATATATATATATATATATATATATATATATATATATATATATATATATATATATATATATATATATATATATATATATATATATATATATATATATATATATATATATATATATATATATATATATATATATATATATATATATATATATATATATATATATATATATATATATATATATATATATATATATATATATATATATATATATATATATATATATATATATAAAAAAACAAAATACTTTTTTTGTTTCCTTAATTATACCTCGGGGTTCATTTTGGTCCCTTAATTTTAAAAAGGTTCATATTGTTCCTGTTCTGAACTGGGCCGAGGCTTAACCCACACTCAAGCAGGCCCAAACCCCTCTGAGGTTGGACCCCACTAGGTCCTCACTGACGGGCAGGATCCCGTTGGGCACGACTCTCTTTCCCCCGTCGGGCATAGGCCTTTAGGTGTCGGGCAAGACCATCGCAGCCGAGCCAACCTCTGTCTTCCCTTCGTCGGGCTGCCTGGGAGCTCCTCGAGCCTCCCCCACGTTCTCCATGTGTCCCTCACGCAGGGACACGTCATAAAGTAACTACCCATGTCCTGGAGATTCGGTCTTCCTCCTCCCGGATAATGCGGAACAATTACCCTAGGGCGAAGACCACATGCTGGTCTTCACGACGCCACGTCAGCCCTAGCAGTTACTAACATTGGGCCTGACAATCCAGCCCAGTGCTAGGTAACAGTTGGCCCTGCGCTGGAGGCTCACTATAAATACCCTCTTCACTAGAGGGTCAGGTGACTTAACTCCCTTACTCTCTCTCTGTACTTATTTTCACTCTGCTCGTCACTTACTTTGGCATCGGAGTGTGTTTCAGGCACACCCCCTCCTCTTCCATACCTTCAGTGAGCAGCTAGCAGATCAACGACGCGTGGCAGATCGCTGATTCCCTTCTAATCAGGTACGATCAATTCCCTGAACTCTTCAAAATATTTTAAACTAGTCTTTTTTGTCTAATTAGCGACTGATTTTTGAATTTTTTTGTCGCTAATAAGACAAAAATTATTAATATGAAACATTTTAAAGAGTTTAAGGATTAATATGAACATTTTTTAAGTTTGTGTGTGTGTATATATATATATATATATATATATATATATATATATATATATATATATATATATATATATATATATATATATATACACGACTAAGCGAATTGGATTGGTATCAGAGCCTGATTATCCTCTTGATTCGAGGTATCTAGTTTTGATAGACCACCCATCATTTGGATTTATCTTCATATCTTCATCATCAATATACATGATTTTTTCAGTTACTGGATTTTCAAAATAATACATTTGTTCTTGAGGTGGGTTATTAACCGCAACTTCCTTGTAGGAAGTAGTTTTATTAGAGGAAGAGGAAGCAATATCTTCCTTTTTTGCTAAAGATGCAGTTAATTGCTGCATTTTTCTACCTTTGTAGACAGTAGTCCAATCCCCTATTAGAGGAATGTTGATTCTGGCTGAGGTAACATATTGTTACTCCCTCTCCCACCACGGCCATAACCGCGGCCTCTACCTCTATACGGGGTCATCATTTTTTCCCTGCAAAAATTCACGAGTTAAATAATCAGCAAGTGAATTATTTTCACCTTTAATGTGTTGGATATCAAATTCAAACATAGATAATTGTGATTGCCAACTAGCAAAAATTTGCTTAGCAACAAGATTTTTAACATCTTTTTCAATAATTGATTTAGCTGATCTACAATCAATTTTTAATAAAAATTTTTTTATTAAGAAGATCATCTTGAAATTTTGAAATGCATTTTATAATAGAAAGCATTTCTTTCTTGATAGTTGAATATTTTGCTTGTGTTGGATTCCATTTTCCAGAAGTAAATCTAACCAAAACTTCTTTTGATGTTTCAGGTATTATTTGTTTAAGGATTCCTCCATAGCCTATGTCTGAAGCATCAGTTTCAACAATTTTGAAATACTTAGGATTAGCAAGAGATAAACAAGGCAAACATTTCACCCTATTTTTAATTCTTTGGACTGCCTGAGAATGTTTTTCAGTCCAAGGGCCAGGATTCTGTTTAAGCCTAGCATGTAATATTGTTGTATCTTTAGCAAGATTTTCATAATAATCTGCTATGTAATTGAGGCTACCTAGAAACCTTTGTAATTGTTTCTTATCTGTAATAATAATATCAGGGAATTTAGAAGCTGATCTGACCTGATCAGGAGGGATCACGGACTGGCCACGCTTCGCCGGACGGTTATCTGTCCGCCGAGGTAAGAACGAGGAGGGGGTGTACCTGCAAAGCACTCCGACGCCCAAGTAAGAAGTTGGACAGAGAGGAAGCAATAGTACAGAAAAGGGGGCAAGAAGAGTTACCTGACCCTCTTGAAGAAGAGGGTATTTATAGAGAGACCCCAGCGCTGGGCCAACGGTCATTCGAGGTGGGCCAGACGACCAGGCCCAACCCTAATGACTGCTAGGGCTTACGTGGCGTAGTGAAGACCAGGACGTGGTCTTCGCCCTAGTTCAACCGCTCCTAGATCTCCGGAAAGTGGGTTTGACCTGCTCTTTCGGAGGTGGGCGGTTGGCCGATGACGTGTCCCCGCGGAGGGGAGCACGTGGAGAACGTGCGCCGAGCACGTTATTCTCCCGCGGAGGGAGCCCGGGTAGTCTCGCTCGTCTGGTGTGACGGACGACGAAGGGGATGCGGCGTGATGGCTTGTGCCCGGCGGACGGTCCTGCTCGTCCGAAGGGGCGTGTGCCAGGTGTGCTCAGTTCGCCTGTTGGGCCGTATTTGGTATTGGGCCTGCCGAGGTGAGGCCCACACCGGAACAGAAGCAAATTCAATACTTCTTTGTATAGGAATTATAGTTCCTTGGTCAATTTCATGTCCTAAAAATCTAACCCTTGTTTGAAAAAGTTTCATCTTAGGACCAGATATTACTAATCCATTATGCTTAATTAATCCTTTGAATATTTTCAAATGTTTAATATGTTGATCTATAGTATTTGAAAAAACTAAAACATCATCAATATAAACAATTATAAATTCCGTATAAGGATTAAAAATATCATTCATAATATTTTGAAATTCAGAAGGGGCATTTTTAAGACCAAAAGGAAGGACATTCCATTCATAATGTCTAAAAGGTACGGTAAAGGTTGTTTTATACTTATCAGATTCATTAATCTGAATTTGCCAATAACCAGATTTCATATCAAATTTGGAGAAGATTAAAGCATTGTTTAATCTATCTAAAAGATCTTTTTTATTAGGAATAGGATATCTAATCCATTTTAACACTTTATTAAGTGGTTTGTAATTTATAACAAGTCTAGGAACTCCACGTTCCTTTTCTGCAACATTATTGACATAAAAGGTTGTGCAACTCCAAGGAGATTTGGATTTTCTTATTAATTTTTTCTCTAAAAGAGATTCTATCTCTTTTTTGCATAAATCCAAATACTCATGATTCATTTGAGCAGGTCTAGCTTTAGTGAGAATCTGACTTTCATTAAAGTCATCAAGATAAGGTAAGAAAATAACATGTTTCTTCCTATCCCAAAAGGCATTAGGTAAATCATTGCATATTTCTTCTCTAAACTGTTGATCAATTAATTTAATTTGATTTTGAATTTCAGGGTTTTTAAGTTGAGAAGTGATGTTTAATAAACTCACTTCTTCTTTAAGAAAACAAATTTGTTTTTCTTTTTTAAGAAGAATATCTTTAACTTCATTAATCATCCTAGTATAAGGATCAGTAATAAATTCAAAAGTAATTCTTTTATTATTAATAATGAAGGTAATTCCCTTTTGATCAACATTAATTAGAGGCATAATTTTATGCAGAAAGGGAGTTCTTAATATAATTCTATGGGTTAAGTTTTTCACAAGAATAAAGTGAGTGGGTAAACAAATATCTTTGTTACAAACATAAGCATTAGACAGTTTATAATTAACCGTGAGTTTATCTCCTCCAACTTGTGTAAGAGATTGAGTAGTTTTTATCAAAATACTTAGTGGGAATAATTTCTTCTTGAAGGCAGTTTAAATCAGCGCCACTATCAATAAGGACAACTTCATTTTCTAATATGAAATTTCTATTAATAACTAAAGTTATTCTGACAAACCATTTTTGAGAAGTTACTCTATCAATGAGAGAAAGGAATTTATCACTAGGTGAAGGATTACTAGTGGAAGCTATTTCTTCAATTTTTGAATTATTGGTCTCTAAGAAAGTGAGCCTTTGAGATAAACCATAGTTTTCTTTTTTAATTTGAGCTATCTCATCTTTTAAGAGATTTATTTCTCTATTTAAATCCATATTTCACGAATGTTAGACTGTCTAAATCTTGACAAAACCTCACTTAATTGGTAAGGTGCTTCTGTAATAACCGGAGAATCTCTTTTAGTGTTTTCTTGGATTAGAACCTCAAGCATTTTTCTTTTAAGATTTTTATCAGAAATGGACTCTATAGCCTTTATAGCTTCATCCTGTTCTGAGGTTAAAACATTTAACCCATTCATATCCACTATTGATTTTCAGTAATCTAATTGATTACATTGACAATTATTATTCTTAGAAGATTCAGATGAGTAATCAGAAGAAGATTCATAAATCATATTAATATCTTCTTCAGAAGAGTAATCTTCAGAATCAGATTTGAGAAGTAAAACTTTCTCTAATTGAGAACGTAATTGTTCATCTTCTATTTTGTTAAGAGCTTTTTTAGTCCAGCATTGGTTGGCATAATGGCCAGGTTTGCCACATTTATGACATGTTATGTCAAACTTTTTGGCTTTTCTTTTTCCTTTAGGGTCAAAAGATTTTTCTTTAGGTCTACTCTTATTGTAGTGACCCCTTTTCTTATTCTTATAAGAATTTTTATAAGAATTTTTTGGCTTATCCCTATAAGGTTTATTGCGGAAAATTTTTCCTTTTTTCTTTTTATTATCTGGAGATTTTCCAAGATCAAAAGCAAATTGTTTGCAAAATTCACCAAGTTGGTGTTTCTCAGAAAGCTTTTGCTTTTTAAGTTGATTTCTAAGCTTTATGTCATTACATAAAGTTAATCCTTCATTAACACAAGTACTAATTATTTGACCATAAGTAAGATCAGAATAATTTATATTTATTCTATCATTTTTTGTCTTAAAGATTGTCTAACCTTTTCAGAAAAGAAATGGGGTAATCCATCAATAAATTTTGTTTTCCAGTGCAAAGAATTGAGATTTTTTAATTGATAAACTCTTGAAAGAAAAGTATCCTTATACCATTTAAAGTGGGTAAGAGAATGACACCTCAGGTTTTGGAGAAGTGTCTGGATTTTTTCTCCAATGGGGACATCGTTCCTACAAAATGTTGTAAGATAGAAAGACACAATGTATACACTGCATCTTCTTCTCCTGTGATGGTCGTAGCCACAATAGTGCTCGTATTAGTTCTTGATTCATTCTTAACGATTTTTTTGTGATTAAGAATCTCTAATTTTTGAGATTCAGTGAGATAATGATCCCACCAGCCTCTAAGTTGGCCAACAAATCCTGTTGTTATAAAGGATGCTATAAAACTATCAGAATTTCCATGTTGCTTACAAACAGTAGAGTACATGATCATCCTATGGATTGTATCTATAATTTGTTTGTCATTAAGACCAACAACATTCCATTCATAAATGGTTTCTCCTGAATAAGAATTCTGGAAAGGTTCTGATTCCTCAAAAAACAAATCTTGCAGTGAGGGACGCTTGTAATAATACTTTTCTATAGGTCTTGGGGAATAAACAGGGTTTATACTAGTAGTATTATTAATACTATTAGTATTATTAATATCAAGGTTACTAATGTCTAAATTAGCAAACATATCAGAAAGCTGGTCAATATGGTCATCATTATTATCCTCAGAATAGTCTTCATGGGACATGACAATGATATTAAGTCCTTTTAATTTTTGTTCTAAAATACGAACAAATTCTTTTCCATTGGTTTCCATTTTAAATCCTTCTATGGAAACAGGAGGTTGCACTATAGGAGCATCCGAAATAGTGGATGTGGATATTTGGTCTTTAGGTTTATTTATATGGTCAATAATGATATCTTGACGCTCTATTTGTTTTTCTAAAAGATCTTTTATGGATAAGAGATCTTTTTCCATAGAGATAAATTGTTCTCCTAAGCAAACAAGGTAAGCATTGGTATAATTTTGAGACCTGATGACTGCATTTAATTCCTTAAGAGTAACTTGATTTTGTTCAACTTTTTGTATCTGAAGACTAAGATAAGGGGTAGCTTCAGTATTTTGACTCAAACTTATTGTTTGTTCAGTGGGAAAAGGAGATTCCATTATTTCTCCTCTAATGTTTTCCCAAGGTCTTTGTAACACAAGAATTTCTTCTTGCTTTTTATTTATGAAATAATTTACAAACCATTTAACAAAAGGAACGAAATCCTGCTCAAGGTTCATTTGAGTGTAATACTCATCTTTAAATTGGGCTAATTCAGGTTTTGAAAATTTTTTTAAAAACCAATTTCTAAATTGAGAGTATCTCTCATGTTGAAACTCATCATTGATGAGTTGTCTCATCTTACTACCAGGGGAGTAATCTATCATTATAAATGGAAATCCATATCTGACTGAGTAGGTGATTCTACTCTTGGAGTATGAGGTTTTTGATAAATTCCATGGGGAATTCTATTTTCGCTTAGTCGTATATTTTCAAGGGTCTCTATTTCTTCTCTTATTTGAGAAGTAGAAGGTCTAGGTAATTGGCTAGGACCTGTGTAAAATTCACTAACTGAGTGCCTAGCAGATAGAGACCTGAGTATTCTAGTTATTCTTTTTGAAGTGAAGTTTATTTCCAAATCTCCTTCAGTAGTCTGAATAATTTGGTCTATATCCCTATTAAGGATAGGTTCAGGATCTATTTCCTGGGGGAGAGACCATGTTTCTGGGAAGTTTATTTCATCCCATTTTATTAACCCATTGGTTGCAACATTGGATGTTAATAAATTTGTTTGAACCAAAGTAGTCGTTCCAGGAAATGATAAATGTTTTGCTTTAGGATTAAGCGTAGTAAGAACCTTATAGTAGATTCTATAGCATATTGTTATGATTTCACTTCCAGGTTTAAAATTGTAACCATTAGTATGAACTGTTAATTGCATAGCATCAAATAAATTTTTATCAAATAAAGATAAATTTAAATTAGGTGAGACATCAAAGTAAACTGCTCCATGACACAGACTTGTCTCAACCATAGCAGGCAAAGATTGTTTGAAATCTTTACATCTACCATCTCTAACATAGGCTATTATGCTAGAATTTAAACCTAATAATGTTAAAGGTTTTTAAGCAGTTTGAACCAATCCAATATGGATAAAATTATAATTTTTAAAAGGTTTCAAATCTTTTTTAGTTAACAGTTTTATTGTCTGAGTTTCTTTAGAAATTTGAATTGTTTGCTCTAAAGTTTTAACCGCAAAACGAGAAAAAACATCTATCTTATCAAATCTATAAATTTGATTAGAAGGAAATGAGGGTATAACCCATCTGTTGAGTTTATCCATATTTTTTGGATATTCAATTAATTCTTCATTTTTTATTAAATTATTTTGATGATTATCATCATCAGAATCCATAAAGCAGCAGGCTAAAAATGTTGTGATTGGTTGATACACAAAGCTAAATCTAAATAGATAACTTGGACTCATAACATAATATTAACCGAAATAACAACCAATTAAAAGTCATCTAGACAAACAACAAATTGTTTAACTATCAACCTAAAGGGATAGAAGGATTTTTCCCAAATCCAAGATGTTAAAATGTTTTTAGCAAAAATTTACTTTTTTGAAATCATCAACTCCCTTCCCCTAAAAAAAATGAACTTAACAGAAAACACTAAAAATATTTTTTGTTTTTTGAAACACTTTTAAAAGTTTGTTTGAATTCCTGATAATAAAAGATTATGAGAAAAAGTTATCTACTTAATTTTATCTAAGAATAATCAACCTCTCAACATAAATTTAGCCACTAATTTTCATAATAAATTATGTAAAGAAAAAATATACCTTAAATTTGTTAAGTCCAGGTGATGATACCAAAACTTGTTACCAAGAAATATACATCTTTATTCATATATATATATATATATATATATATATATATATATATATATATATATATATATATATATATATATATATATATATATATATATATATATGAATAAAGATGAGTTTTTATTAGAAATTGAAAAATTTTCAATAAAAACTCATATAAGTTATGATTTTTTATTGGAAATTATACTATTATCTGATAAAATCATGAAAGTTAACAAAATTCCTACTGGATAAAATTTTCTGTGTTAATTTACAAATTCCAATATCGCCAAAGTTTTCTTTATTCATCGTAAGTGCCAAAATTTTGAAAAAGTTTAAAAATATAGTTTTAAATTTGTAACGGATAATATGATAAATTTATTTATTACTTGAGATGTCAGATATAAGTTGGGCCGGTTAAATACTCATGAATATTTAATAATGTATATCCCGTAAGTATTTTGAACACATGTTTAAAACTAGTATTTGACCAAATAAGAGACATCTATGCGAAGGAAAAATAGTTATTTTTATCAATGGAAGTAAAATAATATTTATGCAGTATTATCTTTTTCACGCTACTTAATAATTTGGTTTCTTAGTTTATCTTGACGCGCACACACTTCTGATTAATGTTTTTTTTTTCAAGACGCCGAATGGCGTCATCTCTCAAACTTAACCTTAATAAACAAATCTTGTAGAGGGAAGTGATGGAGCTAGAAAAATATAATGAATAAAATAAGTTAAGATGTGTAGAGAAATACAAGGTTGAGGTTAAGAATTTGAGTGTGTTCATTCAACTTGACTTTATTTGGATTACCCCTAACAAAATCTCTCTACATTTCTCTCACATAATTTTTTTATCTACCTCAATTATTTTCTCTTGTTTAGTCAATTTCTAAGATTATTCCATCTTCTCCCCTTTGACATGATTTCTTTTAGCTTTATGCATGAGATAACAACAAGAAAGTTTCACAATTATTTATTCTGTCGGCAGAAAGGTACTTTAGGAATTCTTATTTCTTTTATAAACTTTATGAATGAATAGTAGTAGTAGTACAATAAAGTTTAAAAACTAATAAGTTAAACTATAATGCATATAATGAAAACAACAAATTGCTCAAATATTTTGGGCATCCGGTACAATGGCTCTATCAAGTCAATGCTGTTCACGATCATGTGATGACGGCTTGAAGCCAAACCATACACACTTATCCAATCTCTCAAGTAGAATTTCTAATATAATATTAAGAGTGGGTGTGATTTTTTTTTCTTCTGTCATTATTAACTAGCAATATACAACATGAGCGTTACTACAAACAGCAGTATATTTTCTTTACAATAATCAAGAAATTGGTACAAGTAACAAGGTCTCCCCAGTCCAATGCACTCAGAGCTTAGGCCCCCTCATTTCTTGTATGATTCGGTTCTAATGTGTAAAGAATAGACCGGAATCTTTTAGTTTCGTGCTTCAGAGCCTAGATTGAAGTGCAACCACACACAACAATGCATGATGGGAAAACCTGTTGGTATTTACAATCAACTCAAATGAACCTCATTCTTGGAGATCCACCAGGTGGTGTATGGGCTTTGTATCTAGATGTTTCATGCCAAGGGTCAAGAGTAAATGCTGCATTTGATCTCACTGGATAAGAGGGTGCGTCGTTCAAAGTGTAACTATTTTGTCCCATTATTGTGTAAGATGGATGAGGAGGAGAATAGAAACAGCTCCTATGATCTGCTCCATACTGTCGCAATGGACTTGAGGACGGAGATACTGGTAAAGATGTGATCATTCTTGTGTGATCTCTGAATAAGGGAATTACAAATGATGTTAGTCTAATAAATACTACAAAAATGATAAGTATATATTATGCAAATTAATGCCCATATTCAACATCAGGTGGATATTTTACCTTGGACTCCTTGTTGCACGTGGAGCTGCAATAGCTGACTTCGTTGCATAGTCTCCATCAAGTGATGTTATACTTCTTCTATTGGAATGAGGCTCTAAAACAGGCTGCAAAACAGACAAATAATTAGAAAGTGCAATCCAGCTCAGCAATACTCAGTATCATACTCAAAGCAATTGTATATTCTCATTATGTATGTTATCAAGTACTACTAGCATCTTCAGTTGACCAAACCTCAAGACAGCGGAAATAAAAAAGGGGGCAACCTAGTACTATAAAGCTGCCATCCTGACAGGTTATCGTCATAATACTTAATGATGATTATTTATATAACCATGATTTGTAAGTAAGTATGCAAGTTTTAAAAGAAAACAAATAACGTCAAACACTTTACCGGTGTTCGGCTTCCATCAAACATGTAAGAGGAAACATCTCTGGTTGCAGCTCTTGTTGCTGATTGATCTCTTATGAAGGGGTGCTCTAGTAATTTCTGGGCTGTTGGGCGAGCTAATGGGTCCCGCTGTAAACATAACATAATGAAATTCTTCGCATCATTTGACAGATGCTCAGGAATTTCAGGCATATCTTTGCTGTTTCCAATTTTAAATATAGCAGCTACCTGTCAATACAATATAAAAACAATTTTGGTCTTACATACTCATCAAACAGGATCATACATATACAGGGCTAGATCTGAAATATCCAATAACTTACCCCTTCATACTGACTCCACGGAGGCTTCGAAGCTGCCATTTCAATAAGTGTGCATCCCAAGCTCCATATATCAACTGGAAGGCTATAGCCATTTGTGTTCATCACAACCTAAGAAAGACATTGGAATACAATAGTTATGGTGAGATAGAAGAAGAGGGGAGAATCTGCTTACATTGAACGAAATTTCATGGTTCAAGAGAAAAAAATAAGCTCACCTCAGGTGCCATCCAGTACGGACTTCCTTTGAATGACAGCATTGAAGCGGCAGAAGTTATCTGTTCCAGAAAAATAAAATCTTAGAAAATTCACCACAACTCACAAACCATTCTAAACATGAATTATTTTCTTAAGCACTCTAAATTATGTTTTCTTCATACCAGTAAAATCCTATTCTAAAACATAAAACACTGAAGCGTGAGGAATTTTGTGTTTAAGTGCAATGTATCCATCATATATGAGAGTCATAAGCGTGCTTGCTCTCGTGCCAGCCATGTGCATCCAAGAGAGAGAGGGAGATATCTTCTACTAAGAATTAGTAGATTTGCAACTTTTTAATTTTGAGCAAGAGTGTGTAGTTCAACAACTCAACTAATTCTACATCATGAGTGTAGTTAAACTATTTTTCTGTGCCAAAAACAACAAATGCCAATTACTACCTTTGAAGTGAGCTAGAAGCAATTTGTCGTTTACAGAATCAGATGAACTTACATGTTTAGCCATTCCAAAGTCTGCTAGTTTGATTTCACCATTCGGATCAACTAGAATGTTAGCCCCTTTGATATCCCTGCCAAAATAAAAACACGATAAATTGAATGAGAATAAACTAGCTTAGATGTCATATTATAAATTGAGTAAGAATAGCCAAATTACCTGTGTACTGTATTTCTTCCATGTAGATAGGCAAGCCCAGAGACAATCTGCCTGGTATAATTTTGAATTACAGGCTCCTTGAACGGTCCATATTCCTGAAGTAATTTATGGATAGAACCACCAGAGACATATTCCAAATAAATTGAAAGTGATTCCTCTCCCTGAAAACATGGCATATATATTAGATTTATGGCCATTATTCAATTTCTGTTTTGAGTATGACAAAGCTATAATAAGTATATGCATGGCTTAAACGATTCTAAACTTGGAATATTTTAGCATACCGGTTCACTCCCATGGTATTGAACAATGTTTGGGTGTGAAAGCTTATTGAGCAAATTTATCTCCTGCAATCAAATGGAGAATGTTTCATTACCGTAAATTACAATCGAACTTATTAAAGTAAAATTCAATCCAAATGTGCAAAGGTAAATGCAAAAATACTGAATATATGCTGAGGTATCATGTTTAAATCTTCATAAAAATACTAAATTACCTGGTTAAGTTGTTTGAGGCACTCTTTTGAATTTTGATCATCACAGCCAACCCTGACTTCTTTTATTGCACACATTTGTCCATTTTCACTATGATGCATAAAAGTAGAATAAAAAATGTTTCAGTAGTTTGACCTTAATATGACTAATGAAGTGTTATGAAATAACCATATTTTAACCTTGGATTTTTAATTGACAATAACATATAACAAGTTGGGTTTTAATGTTTGGTTTATAATTTTAACATATCATAACCTCCTCATACATTATACGGACAACAGAAGAAACCATAATTCTACCTTAAGATATTCAACAGATAAAAAATATCCATATACGTGATAATAAGCTGCTTGACCATTTGAGTTTACTCCAAAAGAGTATTGATAATAAATTTCAATCATAAGAAAACTAAAAAGAATAACAATATAGCTACCTATTGAATCCAAGATAAACATGCCCAAATGTACCCCGGCCTAGAAGCTTTCCTTTCTTCCACTTGGACAAGTTAGGTGTAGTGTTTTCGAACGGTCCACTTGACCGTGTGTTGCAAAGAGCAGAAGAAGGACTAGTAGGAGAACCTGGCGGAAGAGGCAAAGGATGACATTGACTCCTTCCGTCGTCTTGCTTTCCAGTAGGTGAGTCTAGACTCAAAGCCTGCAACCTTGGATGAAGAGGCGATGTAGGGCTAGTAGGTCCTCTTGGGCTAGTAGGTCCTCTTGACGCAGGACCCGGACTTCTTGACCTCACATTGAACTTCACCTCATCTTGTCCTCTACACAACCAAATGGCATGGACTTATCAAAAGCAGTAGATTGAATGGAGAAACAAACAGAACATTTCATATTTTTTCAGTTCCATAAATAGTAATCACTGCTAAAACAAGTGAAAACTAACACTACATATACTAACTATATAAAATCATGTACTATCATCATCTAAAAATTAACAAATTTGTTCATCAAAACTAACAACTTCAATTCCCCCCAAATAAGTCAATAGAGGAAGTCTAAAAGGAAAGAACCCCTAAATATTCAATTAACCTAATACTAGATCAATCAATAATTAAAAAAAACTAAACAGAAGGAAGAGCGATCAACTAGGTTGAAAATGAAGAATCAATACAAATTTGAAAGAAAAAAAATTGGATTAAAACAAAAAGTGAAGAAAAAACCTGTTATTAGAAACGAACTGAGGAGAAATTGGATGATCATCAAAAGAGGTGGAAGAACTGACACTAGAGCCAGAAACAGAAGGAGATCCCAAAGCCTGATCGCAGTGAGCAGGAAGAGGCAACGGGAGTCCTTTCTTTTCAGTGGCGGCGCCGCCATCAAATTCCCTGCTAGTCCTCGGCGAATTCCGGTTGAAAATCTCATCAAAGCTCTTCGGCTTCTGTTTCTTCATCTTACTCTTCTTACTATCACCGTTGTTACCGTTCCTAATCGCGTTGATAGGCGATTTCATGAAATTGAAGTGAAGAACGCCGCCGCGCGATTGTTCTTCTTCATCTTCTTCATCATTATCGTTACCGTCACGCTCTTGCTTGTTCTTTGAGGATTTTCTACTCCACCACGCCGGCATTCTAAAACGGATTTTACAGAGAGAGAAGAAAAAAAAACCAACAACAGTTATAGCTACAGTGTAATTACTGTAATATCTATGAAGCAGAGAAGAAGAAGAGAGAGAAAGAGGTTTATATTAAAGATGAATGATTCATTTATGAATATGAGTTATTATTATTATGGGTGTGATTTTTGTAATAAGGTGAAGAAAACGACAAAAGAAGGAGGGACCATACAGCTAAGAAGGAATAAGGAGAGGTTGGAGATGGATTAGTGCTGCTAGTTGTGATTAATTAATGTTGATTACAGTGGATTAACGTAATGAAATTAACAGTGTTAACAACCAACCAACCATGTCTATTTCATGCTTTATTTATTGTCTCTCCGTTTAAAACAAATATGTTTTGGTTTGGTTTGGTGGCGTTGGCGGTAGTAGGAACGAGATGTGTGAGAATCGACGTTGGTGATTGTGTTTTATTACCGTTTCCACCCACTTGACTAAATTTTTTTCTTATATAAAATATCATTTTTTAATTTAAAAAGGTACTGTACTACACTAGTTGTTGATAATATATTGTGGAGTGGTGAACTTATGTGGTTTATTGACTTAATCCATGTGATTTAGTCACGTTAATTAAGTTTGCTAAGTAGTGATCATTTACTTGGTTTTTGGTTTTATTACTACTAGATTCCCGCTACTTACAAACGAAGTCGTGGCTAAAGCGTGTCTACTGGAATATGTATTTGGATTTAGTATTCCTAGTAATCACATTAGTTATTTAATAAATTTAAAAAAATAATTTTTTTTTATAAATAGAATTAGATGGAATAATTGGTTAAATTTTGTTTTTTATATTATTTAATAAATATTAAAATAATTCAATATAGTAAGAGTAAATTTCACTCTCTTCTTTCGAAATACTTATATTATATTATTCTTTTCTTTTGTGTTAAATATATACTCTCTTTTTTATGTAAAATACATTACATTCTTTTCTTTTGATACGTCATATTAGTAGAAGATTTAGGGTCTGTACGAAAAAATTCATTTTTATATAAAATAAGTAGTTTATAATGACATGATCAAACAAATTATTTTAGAAACATGAGATGCAAAGAATATAGTAGAAATGTGATTGCTAAAATTATGACACCCAAGAAAATATAAGTTTAAATGTTAAACTTTACGATGACTATTTTTAATAGAGTTATAGTATATCCAACAAAGTATAAAAGTAAAATGAAGATTTAATAAATGTGAAGAATATTTGAAGTAGTTGTAGAAAAGGCATTACCTATAATAATAAATGAATAAATAATTAGTATTAGAGTTATAAGTAGAAAAAGAATTAATGGGATACAGAAAAAATGTCTCACTTTTATATGGCATAGTGAGTGAAACCTAAATATATAAATAAATGGAGAAGTTAGTATCTATTGAAAAAATTAGAATGTTAAAAAAAAAAATAAAGTAGTAAAAAAAAGGAAGAAATAAAATTAGTATATGTTGAATATTGTAAACGTTGTGGAATAATATGCTCGGATGTTGTTAGACCAATTTCTTGTAATATTGAATCAACGGTTTTTTCGTCAAAAATAATTTTATTGATGAGTTTTTAGTTGGAAGTTCTTCGAGTCACATTTGAAAGTGAAATTTGAATGTTGGACGTTGTTGTATCTGTAGTGAGAATTTCGAACCTCGTCTAGAGAAAACTTAAAATGCTTATAGTGTTTTGCTTTTAGAATGCAAAATCTTTGCAATCTAGCTCTCTTACAAAAAAAAAAGTATTCTCGTAAACAACTTTTCAGAAATTGATTTGTTAGTTGTATTTGTCCTAAGATAATAGAGATGTTATTAATATTAAAGCAAAATAATTTTAATAGCTAAATATAAGTGTGTGTCTTTAAATCACAATAAGGTGAATAGAAAAATAAGTATTCTTTTATTCGTTATACCCCTAAAGGGATTGAGTAACCCTTGACTATGGTCAAAGTTTTAGGGTGGAGAAGATTTGTTGACTGATTATAGGAGAAGAGATGATTCGTCATCTTAGGGAGAATACTTGTCTTAACCACCACAAACATGAAGAAGACGGTCTGTGCGTCGCATTGAAAGAAGAGCTCCAACTCGAATATGTAATCGACGAGTATGCCACATACTTCTCTCAAGCGGAAAAGATTCTACATCTTTCTCGACTATGGGGTTGGAGAATTATATCTCGACTACATAGATGAATCATGTCTAATTCTCTTGTGGGAGAATGGGAAAGTTTTAATTATAAGTTGTCTAAGTTGAAAACTTAAGGGGATTTATCCTAAGGCATGAGGGTGACCTAAGCTGATCAACCTGAGAAATCAGGGATTGAGCGGAGGAAATGATGCAAAGGAATAATGCATTGTATATAACTCAATCAAGTTACACACAGGTTCTTCTCTTAGGCATACATAAGTAATCATAGCATTAGAGATAAAAGAATCACGAGCCAACGAAGAATGTAAGTCAGCACGTGTTTCCAACTCAAATCAAAGCGAACAAGTAGGCAACCATTAATATGCAACAAGTATCACAAGCTAACATTTGGCAATGTATTAGAATCAGAGCTAGAGTCATCAATAAGCATATATCATGAAATTTATAAGAAACTGACCGCGCTCTCATGACTTTAAACAAAAAAAATTAAAACTTGAACTAAAAATTGATCACAAATTCAAATAAGAATTAACCGCAGGTTTAATCATAAATTATAGTCAGAAACTAATTACGATCAGAAAATAATCGCGAGCTAGATTAGTCACAAACTAATTGAGAATTAAATAACAGTTTTAAACAAAGTAAAATCTACAACAAAAGAGTAAGAGACAGGGTACAAGACCAGGTTGAGGGTGTGGTTTGTTGTTCTTTTTTTGGACATGGGTAGGGATGGCAAAAAAGCCCGTGCCCACGGGTATCCACGGATATAATCCGTCACGGATACAATGTGGATAGCTTAATGGATATCCATGGATAAAATAAATTGTTATTTAAATATCCGTTATTTAATGGATTTGGATGCGGGTTTAATGATACTTGTACCCGCGGATATCTATACCCGTTAATAAATTATAAAAAGTATTTAAATATTTTTAATTTATTATAGACGTCATTACATCTTCCAAGAAATTTAGTCTTTTCATAACATCTTTCAATTTTATAACATGTTTTTATTACAGTGATTAATTATAATAAATTATTATTTGACATATTTTTATTACAGTGATTAATTATAATAAATTATTATTTGACATATTCTTATTTCTTTTCAGGTTATACCAAATCAAAAGTTGAGGTTATTGAAATTAATTCAGTAGTGGAAGATATGGATGTTGACATTATTAGTGAATGAAATTGTTAGTGTATCTTATAAGATTTGGTTACTAATATCACTGTTATTTTTTGGATTTTTTATTTGGAATCTTTTAAGCTTTTAATTTAGGAGCTAGAAACCAAAGTATGAATGTTAAGCAAGGAATGCATAATATGGAATTTTGTAATGATTGATGAAAACTATTTGCATTATTACTTTTTGTTTTATTTAAACAATTATTATATGGTATGATGAATTTTATTTTGTTAAAAATGAAATGTATGGATATTATGTTTGAATGTTATTATGTTTTAGTGAAAAAATAATGAAAATAATATGATGAAGTTTAGTTGTTAAATTGAGAGCGAAAAAATATATTTTTAAAAAATAATTTTAGACAAAAAAAGATATTCATGGATATCTGTAAATATCTGCGGATACCTTAAAACCCGTGGATTATCCGCTTAACTGATATCCGCATGAATATGGGGCAGATACGGATATCATATTTATCCAACGGGGCAGACACGGATATCATATTATCCGTCCCCATGGATATCCATTTACATCCCTAGACATGGGTTCTCTAGGCCCACACGTTTTGGTATGCCAAAAGAAAAGAAAAATAAATAAAGAATAAAAAAATGAGCATTGAAAGCCAACAGGCCGCGTCAATTGGCCCAAAATAACTAAATTATGGTATGGGAACGACATCATCTCATCACTTATTTGACTCTCTCGCACTATCCCTTTCTCTTTAATCTCTCATCAGAATCATCTTCATTTGTCAGAAAAACATCTAGTCCAACGTGTACGTTCCTTCGTGTGATTTCTCGATCACTCTCGGCTGCGGCTCTCGTCTAGGGCTCTCTCACTCTTTACACTCACATTGCGAGACGAACATAAAAATGCGAGAAATCAATGATCATGGTGCAGTATGTAAAACCTAAGCTATTGGAATTTCTCTTGCTACGCGGAGAAGATGTATGATAGAAAAAGAATGAACTGCGATCATATTACTTACTTGCGAGATTGAGATTTGTCCCAGAGTTTGTTGTGACAAAGAGGACGAAGACTAAGCAAGAACACTGGGATTTTGTCAAAGATAAGTAATTCAAATTTCTCCCTTTGTCTTACAAATTCTTCTTCTTTTGCTGTGATTGCCTCAATTTGTATGCCTTTGTTGCCTTGGTTGTGTGTTGTCTTTTCGTGCTATGTATGTTGAAAGGTTGTGCATGTTTTTCTCGATTCGAACCTCTGTGTATGTGATTTCGTTCTTTTTCTGAATTTTGAAAGGAAATGGGGCGCCTTCTTTTTTTTTGATGCCTTCTATCTGATGATTCTTGTTATTTATAGCTTAGGCACTCTTAAAAATTTTCCATATTTGTTTAAACGTGTCTTGCTTATTTTGGAAGGTTCTCGGATTTGTTCTAAAGTAAAGTCTGATATTCTGTTTTTGGGAACGTGATTTTGAAATTAATACCCAAACAAATACTGATGTTGGCTAGTTCTGCTTATGTGATAAAGAAGTTTCCATTTTTGTATCAACATAACGCGATATGTTTGAATTGTTTTGGAAAGAAAATAAAATAGTGATTTCATGCTCCGAACATGTCTTGGTCGTGTATGAATGAGTTTCTGTTTTCATTGGGTTTCACAAAACTAGAGGTGACAAACTTCTAATACAAATGGCTTGCTGCCTTGAGGTTGAATTGGGTACAACAATGACATGATGTTTGGATCATCGTTAGCGTTTTAGAGGTATGAGAAATATCGTCGTGAATAATGCTACTTGCTGTACAATGCTTCGTGATGGTAGGAATTGACCAAAGGTACGACACCGAATAGAGGGCGGGGATAAGGTTATTACATGCTTTGATCTAAAAGGCAGCCTTGGATATTTTAGAAAAAAAGTCAGAAAGGGGATGATTGCCGAAGTGAGTTTACGTGCAACACTGTACACGTCTCCAAAGTGGTCGAAGGCCATCATTAGAACGACAAAAGCTCGAAGCCTTCGTACCTGTTCGTGGAAGTGATTATACCGCCATGGGTCTTAGATTTATGGATTGTAATTTTTTTTAAGTAGTGTATTTTATTTGGTGACACACATCCAGGTCCTGCGAGAAAATTCTGCATTAAGAATTGGTTTTTTGTTTGATTACTATGTAAGGTTGTAACTGGTGTAATCACACCTAGAACAATTCCAACTGTAACGACATTTTAAAATTTGGCATGTTCCTCAACTGTAGTGGTAGTAAGGATTTCAATTTAATACGAGCTTGCCACAAACCTTGGCATGTTAGCGCAATACCAGGATAACATTTCATGCATTTGAGAAGGACCTCTTTGAATAATTCTTGAATATCTTATTTGTGAAAGAATTTTGAACCTGAACATTGAATTTGAACATGGTATTTAAACTTGTGAAGTTGGATTTTGAATTTTGGAATGACACACAAAACTCATTTTTATATTAGTATGAACAACTGATTCTTGGATCATAGCTTGAATTTAACAAATGAACCAACTTGAGTTTTTCATAAGTTTCAGATTTATGCTTTGAGAATTTCTTGCCCAAACTTGATTCACGTTTTTTTTCAAACTTTGACACTTTAAAGCATGTTGCTCACAAATCACCAATCCAAAAATTTTCTCTTGAAATCTAAAGAACAAAACATGATCCCACCTCATGAATAAGACCAAAAATTTTCTTGCATTAAACCTGATTTTTGTTACTCGCTCAATCAAGGAAAGATTTGGATGATGAAGATCCCCGATACACAAACCATGAAGATTCAATCTGTAATATCACTTGCCACAAAACCATAACTAGTCCTCGAACAACCATGCTTAATACCAATGAACAGAAAACCCTAATTCTCCTTGAAACATATACAAAGGCCTTTGATACATTATGAGTAAAACCCTAATTCTCCTTGAAACATTTAATTATGAGGACCAGTATCATCCACACTTTAAATTAATTGTACCTACATAAGCTGGTTAGTCATGATAAACACACACACATGATCAAATGCCTTGAAGATGTTATGCAAGATGATGCACAAATAAGTGAGATCTTAGGATCGAAAATTAGGGTGTGACAATAACTTATAACTTCACTCCTTTAGATTTGCTAAGATTAAGAAAAGTGGATTTGTCTAAACTAATGGCATTTACATATATGAAACCAATGACACATAAATCTAATTATTCCCTCTGGTATTAGAAAACCAACGGTGATCATATCTATATGTAAATCAAGATATTGTAATCACATTTATTACTAAGGGACCTCTAGCATATTCATTTGTTAGGAAATACTTTGAAATATTTTTTGCTAATATATTCTAAAAAACAGACTTCTAGCATGTCTTTGACAAAAGAATATTCCTTCATATAAATTCTAAATAAATTTGTGTTACAAATGTAAAGTATAACACTGTACCAACATGTTAAACAATATCAACTGTAGTTGATATACATGTTTTATGTTAAAACCGTCAGTCAAAAGCAATTGTACCGAACATTATAACAGCGTGCCCTTTAGTTACGTGTGTGTATGCGCGCCTATGTGTGTGATTATCCATACACTTTACGAGAAAGCATGTATTCTTTTACAATGTATATCTACTTAGACATATTAAGGCAACCTTTCATATATTTCAAGACTTATCATATGTTTCATTCTTGTAGACGATTTATTGAGCTTGAGATGAGGCTTGAGCTATATTGTGTTTAGATGCCATCATCAGAGAATTAATTTTATCAAACTCTATTGTTTTGCTTACATCTTTAACTGCTTTTACACTAGACTTTAGTTGTTGTCATCAGGAACTAGTTGTCATAAGCAAAAGCATATTTTTCTTTAAGAGGGATTCCTTGACCAATAATCTATAAAATAAGGTCCAACACTTGAGAGCGTTGTTCACGGGAATATTCCTTAGGTTGACCATGATTATGTGTAGAGAGGGGACAATGACACACTTGTAAATAAGAAAGGGATAGAAGGTGAGATTATGGACGAAAAGCGACAAAAGGTCCAAATGTTGGAGCAAGAGAGCTGATAGCCAAACCTAGAAAGAAGAGATGAGCAGAGAATATAAGGAAATCGAAAAGGGACTTTTAGTATAAAACCTATTTTTTATAAAGAATTCAATTGATAATCAACGGTCCATAATTAAAAATAGGAGAAAGATCTAAAGACAGCAAGTTAATTGTCCCATCAAGAAGAACGAAGATCCAAAAGTACTCAAGTACCCTACATAGGAGAATCATTCCTCAACCTGCACACCTAGCGGAAAACAAAAAGCGTTTCAATAATGAGAAAGCAATTGATTCGCTTGTGCCCCACAACTTTTTCAACCGACTCCAAATGCTACCACTTTTAGCTCGAGGTGAACAACCTCCTCTGGGCTAACTACGAATGATAAAGGTTTTCCCGACTCCTAACGCCCGACAAGCCTTAGGGGCAACTGTTCTGGACCGGCCAAATGTCTAGATCGCTAAGGCTTGAATCAATGCAAATCCGCTTCACATGACCCAATGTATAACAATTATCTCACACGAAATACAAGGTACTCCCTCCGTCCAATATTATAAACAAATTTCACCTTTTTAGATTTATTAAATAATGTGTGTGTGTGTGTGTGTGTGTGTGTGTATATATATATATATATATATATATATATATATATATATATATATATATATATATATATATATATATATCATATAGAATAATTATTTGATAAAACTAAAAAGGTGAATTTTGCTTATAATATGGGACGGAGGGAGTACACTTTATGATCTCCACTTTTCATTACACTCATCTTAAATCTTAAATTGACTTGGGTGTTGGAGTACTAATTGTTCTAAACTGGGCCTATGGATGACCCACGGTCGAGCAGGCCCAATCTAGTGGCTCGTCGAGGACAACCCAATTCAAAGGTACAATCCTCCATAGCCGTTGGAGGCCATGTTCTCCACGTGCTCCTCACGCGATGACACATCACCAACTGAACCCATGCCTTTCGCGAACCAGTTTAGCCCTTAGGAACAGACAAATCCACTACGAAGTTTGTGTGGGCAGTTGACCCAGGATGAAGACCATGTGTTGGTCTTCCCTACTTTCACGCAAGATCCTAACAGTCATTCGTTGTGGGTCTAACGATCCAACCCACAATAGATGACCTTTGACCCAGCGTCGGGGGCACACTATAAATACCCTCCTCCGTATGAGGGTCAGGTATTCTGAATTTATTCTCACGACTCTGTACTTGCTCTTTTTTTTCACTATGAATCTTACTTTGTCATCAGAGTGTCTTACATGTACACCTCTCCTCTTCTCCGTCACCTGCGAATTTGAAGTCCACGACGTATTATTGGTCGCTAATTAAATCTCTGATTCTAGTATGATCACTAACCTTCCAAATTCACCTCGTGTCGCTGCATTAAAAGTCAGTACCGCTAGTTAAGTATTTCGCACCATCCAATTACATCTAATTATGATTCTAAAATGGACCACGGTTGATGTCACATGAACTTTATTTTTAAGGTTGTAGTTTTTTTCTCATTTTCTTTTATTTCAACCTTGTAACTAAAAAAAATATTTTTACTATTATTATACCTTTTTTTTCAATTATATTTACTTTTCTTTTCTAAATCATTAATTAAAGTAATTTAATAAATTAATTTTTTTCATATAAAATTAAATATATTTATTAATTTGTGTAAAATGATACAAATTAATATTATAGGATGTAAAATGATAAAATCTATGTACATGATTTGTAAAATTGATACGATGAAAATTAACTTAATATAGTCATCAAACGATTATAATAATAATTTACGAGTATTTTTATAAAATGATAAGATCTCTCTTTCTATTAGACAGAAGTATTGAAATTAAACATAATTATAAATATTTAGCTGCTTTAAATTCTCTTGAAAAAAAATTTATGATATTATTACAAATGGTGCTTGTATTTCTAAGTTCCAAAAAGTTGCAATCACCGTGCGTCTTTCTCCAACAATGACTCACTCTTGGGTTTGTTTCAGCTTTTTAACTCCTTAACTTTTTTAAAGGAACTATTATCTATTTATTTATTTATTTTAAAGTAGTGAGTGAAAATTTGTATTGGTAACTATTAAACAAAAGCAAATTAGCTTTTCCGTGTGTATGATATCTATCTCTATTGTTATTTTTGTTAAATAAATAGAAAAAATGTCAACTCAAATCATCTCGTGCTAAAGAAGATTTTGAATAATTGACGTTCCAACTCTCAAAATATCTTCCATTTATATTCTTCACCATAAGATTTTTTCCATTTGCAAATATTTAGAATATAGAGAGTACTAGTATAAATTTTATTTTCTTTGTATAGCATGTGGGCTTATGCGGAGTAGGTTAAACTGGGTAGGTCAGTTTGTATACCTTACTCTAAGCACAATAGTTTTTTTTTATTTTTTATATTAAAAGAAATTCAAAATAAAAATAATTTATGGTAAGAGCACAGTAGTTTTTTTATATATAGGAAAGAAAAGTTCAAAATAAAAATAATTTATGGGCTCTTACCGCTTTTTAATCGATTAAGGTGTAATATTAATCAATTAGACTTAACAAAAAAAAAAGAAATACTTAAAATGTATTATTTTCTGAATCCATTATCTAATCAATTAAGAGGTGAGTTCATTCCTTAATTGAATATATGCAAAATTTAGTTGATTAGATCATGAGTTTTACTTTTTTAATTGATCAAAATTAATTCTTAATTATTTAGGTATGTGTCAAAATTGTTTTTTTTTTAAATTTCAGAATTTAGAATTATATGAAGATTTTGAAGAAAAAAAAATAGTGTTAGTATGCATTGCCTTAATACTTCAAGAATTATTCTTGTTTATTTTACACACCACTTGTCAAGACAAATAAATTAAAAAACGAGGGACTAAGCTAGTTTTGACATCTTCAATTCTTTTTTATAACTTATATTTTTTGTATTAATAATGTTTATGATTAATTTGACTTTCATCTTTTCTCATCATCAAAACTAAAAAAAAATTTATAACCTGCTAACACATATTGTTTCAGAAAAATATGTTTAAAAACAATTTTTTTTCTCTCTAAAAGTCAGAGTTTTTCGAGTAGAAGCGCGACAACGGAGTTTTATAAAAAAAAAATATTTGAATAGATTTCACGATTTACTTAAATTATTAGAAATTACACCGAATGAGAACAATGAAAATACTTAAACAAACAATGTATCAATTAATATAATTTAATTTACACACATGTTTTAAATTGAGTTTGATTAACCGAATAGTCAACTTAACATTAAGAGTTTATACAATAATAAAATCTAGAAAGAATATTTAAATAATTAAATTCATCGCAGACCTACGCTTACACCTGGGACGAACCCATTATTTTTTTAGTGTGAGAGCTGTTGAGAATGTAATTTCTTGTGTCGAAGCATGTTGCTCGACAGGAGCAGGAAAATGTCGAAATTGTGTTAGAGTCGAAACGTCGAGGTAGTATACCTCGACAGAAATTTCGACTTAGGTCTAATTTTGTAGTGTTAGCAAAATTAGGTGATCTGGTATGATCAAAATGGATCGTCGTGGCCTTCAACGTAGAGAAGCAATAATGGTTACAGGAGAGGAGGGGTGTACCTACAAGGCACTCCGATGCTAAAGTAAGAATTAGAATGGGAGAGAGAGCAAGTACAAAATGTTTAGGTTTGTGTCAGAATAAATTGGGTACCTAGCCCTCTTAAATGAGAGGGTATTTATAAGAAACCCCTGACACGGGGCCAAGGTCCTCATTGTGGGCTAGGATATTTTGTCCACCAATAAGAGACTGCTAGGTTTGTGAGGAGCAAGGAAGATTCTAGCGCGTGATCTTCAACCAGGTCCAACTGTCCCCGTGAACTTCGGAGGGTCAGTTGGTCGCGTGAACTGTGGAGCGCGTGAGTGAGAGGTCCCCAACGACTATAATGCTCTAACGACTATCTTGTGCCCAACGGCTAGATTGTCTTAATCTCCTTATTATGCATTGTCTAAAGCTGGACCGGATTGGGCCCTGCCCAACCGTGGCCCACCTGTTAGTCCAGTCCAGAACAAGAACCCCCTAAGTCGCTATTCTTAGGTGAGGAACAATGATTTTGAGTTACCCTCGTTGGTCGACCGATTGGCAGAAGTTGCATCGCGGGGATGCCTTTCAGACTGTTGTTTTTGAATGAAAATCATAAGGGACGTACCCTTTGAATGTCTATGACTAGTGTTGTCGACGATTGGTTATCCATAACTTCCAAAGGTTCTTTGGGATGTGAGGACATGCTCGTGGAACAGACGTTTTACGTCAACCAACCTTGTGCTTAAGGCAAGGAAATTTCTTGTCGATGAGGTTGTACTCGGATAATATACTGCGTGTCTTGTTAAAGAGGATATTCCCGAGTGAAGCTGGATGGAACTTGTTGTAATCTTTTGATGGTTGGGTTAGACCCATGTTATGTAATATTTTGACAATTTTCGGCCTGGTGGTCAGATTTACATAATATTTATATTTGATGTTGTATGTCTTTTGTGTATTTTATCTTTTTCCTAGATGTATGCTTTGTATGTTGATTTTCGCGAGTTATGTTCGATAATATAGGAATTTTCTCGACTTGCTATGATGCTCGACAGTTTAGGGAACTTGTCGAGGAGACGAAAGTAGTTTTCGCCAGTTGCAGGACTAGCATCTTGGTCGAGGTCCTGATCCCACAGAGCTTGGACTTTTCCCATCGCGAACTGGGTGTCCTGCCACGCTGGTATGGCAACGACGGAGCTCGATTGAGGTATCCTCGTTGGGCATAGAGTCTGCTCGTTCCATGAGAAAAAACTTGCCTTCATATTAATTCATCATATTATCACAGTTCCCCTCATGGTAATTCATCAGGAAAATCGCAGCATCAAAACATCAAGACATCATTGAACCAAAACATGATTCATTAATAGGACATATACACAATTGACTTCTCAAAGTAGGCGAAACCCACTAGGAACCGTTGGAGTCCCCAGCAGAGTCGCCACTTTTCTGTAGCGGTAAAAATCGTGAGTGTAAGTTATTGACTAACTTAACTCAAAGAAAACAAGAGTCGCCACCGCACTTTTATTTTATCCAAATAAAGGAAGGGAAAAAGAGCGAATAAAACCAAAGAATTCTAAAATAAGAACACGAGACAGAGATCGGGGTAAGGGGGTTGGTTACGCAATGGGAAGGTGTTAGCACCCAAAACGTCTATAGTACTCTATAGGAGCCCTTTGAAATATTTACGCTTTTTGGTTTGAAAATGGTTTGTTTGAAAAAGAGATTGGGGAGATGAGAAGAGAATTATTTTTTTATATTTTTGTGTTTGGAGAGACTTATCGTCTCATGCCTACGTACCCATAAAGTGCAATATGGAATCAAAACCCCGTAGTTCGTGGTACAAATGACAAAAATTTGTTGGTTTTGATTGATTTTAGATGTAAAGACAAGTCGTCATTTCAAGGAGAAAACTGCGACTATCCACCCACGAGTATTAAAACAACATTTGCGTCACATAAAGATGGAGGATTTGCTTGGATTATCAACAAGACTATCACTCAACATCAACGTGGAAAATGTCAAAGTCTTAATAATATGGGGAATAGGAGATTTACATCTCGACTATAGAAATGAATCATGTCTAAACTTTATGAAAAGTTTTAAAGTGAAAAAAAAAGTGCATAAAGGCACAAAAAGAGTTGATGAGTTTTTGTATTTTTTATGTCTTTTGAAATTGGTCAAAACATGATTAACATTGATTGACTTTTATTAAGAAAAACAAAGTTTAAAAATCACTTGACGAAAGTCAAGGTTTTATTGCGAAAGCGGTTTTGAAGTTTGAAACCAAGAAGGTTTTGAAAGAGGGAGAAAGTTTTGAAAATTTAAGAAGGGGAGGAGATGAAGTGGCTATCCTAAAAAACAAAATAAGAGCTAGAGATAAGAAAGATCTAACCAACTTGTAGCACACTCCAAAGCGAGCAAAAAGAGTTCCATCCGATTTAAAGCATAAGCCAATGATCGAGCCAAATAAAGGCTAAGATTCAAAATACTCCAAGCATAGGGAAGAAAGTCCTAATCCTAAGTCCAAAATGTCCATGAAGTCCAAAGTCTAAGAATGGTCCAAGAGTATAACCACAAAGTTAATAGCACCAAATTTTTTAGATGTTTTATCCTTTATTAGTGTTTTGAACAAAGTATGGTCCAAGTGGACAAAAGAGAAATGACATAAACATAAACAAAGACATGATATGAAATGATAAAATGGAAGCATAAAAATAAGAAATAAGGAGTAAGAAGAGAATATAAACAAAATTAAACAAGGATATTGTTAGTGAATTAATAGTTAGTGGTTAGAACATATGATCAATGATGATTAATTCTTGCACTTAGACCAAGATTAATGAAAATTCATTAGAGGATTGATAGAATCAAAGCCTCCTAACAATGATTTTCATAGGTATTGGAGTTAAGACAAGCAACTAAACATACTTGGACTTTTAAACGTAAGTTTGAGCCACGAATGATCATTTTCCGATTATGGGATAATTTAGCGCTATGTTAAGCAATCGTAATCGGGTTTATGTAGAAACCACGACTATCTGAGGCCGGTCAATAAAATGTTAGTGTTAATACATGTTAGAGAAATGATATGTAAATCACTCTCCTAAAACATGCCACACAAAAAGAAAAGAGGTAGTGATCTCATCATAATCAAGATTTTTAATCAATTAATCAAAGGTAATCTATCACTATTCCAAAGTACGGAGAATTATCTCAATGATTATTCATCCATAGATTTGAAATAATGAAGATTAAACAACCTTGATAATCAACAATCTATGATCCATAGATTTCATCGATCAAAAATAAAAAGAAGAAGAAAGAAAATGAAATCACAATTTGAATCTCGAATCGATTAAATTATCATCAATATCAATCACCTCTCTTGGTGGATAAAAATCAACACCCAAAGTCCATTGATATTGATGAAATCCTATCAAAATTCAAGATCCAAAACCACCAACAATTGATCAAAATGTTTTCAAATAATTTTTTAATGCTTTCCTTTTTTAAGAATATTATTATTATTTTATAAAAAATAAACTAATAACAATATATAAAAAAAAGAAAAGATAAAAAAAAGAATAAATAAATGAAAAAGACAATTTAAAAGGAGAAAGAGAACAGAAACTTCATCTTCTCCTTTCTTCTTCACGGTAACTTCTTCACACCATTTTTGCGAGCTCAAAGCTTGCTCAGATCAAAGCGACGGGATGCGAAAATCACACCGAACAGATCGAAATCAAAAATTCTTCACAACAGTACCAACAGTTTAAAGAATCATAACAAAAGGTAACGGATCGAAAATGACGGTGAAGCTCAATCTACCTTCAAACTCAGGTAAGAAATCAATCCAAACTTCTTCTTGCTTCTCTTCTTCTTCTGAACGAATCTCTGGTTGAATTGATATGTATTTGAGGTTGATTTGAAGTTAATTTGGTGGAAGGAAGTATGAGAAGAGAATGTGAGCAAAAGGTTTTGTATTGAGGAATTGAGGAAGAAAATCAGCAGAGATTTTTTGGCTTGAAAAGCTTGAAGAAAAGAGTGAATAAGGTGTTCTATTTATAGATGAGAATGGGTGAAAATGATTTGCCATTTGTGAGATTTTTTTCAGCGTTTTGGGATGCAAGTTATGTGTGACTTGTGCTGAAACTTTTTCATGTCGTTTTTACTCCTTTTCTTTCAGCTTCTGTATGACGTGTTACTTTTTATTTTTGACTTCAACTTATTATGTGACGTGGATTATTTTTAGCTGGCTCACATGCTACTCATTTTTGCTGCAGCTTGTGAATATGGCTTCCACTGACAGTGCAAATGTGACTGGCCTTTCCATTTTATCAAAAATTCCTCACTGTTCCAATCATGTTTAGAATCAAATAAGTGACTCATTAAAACAAGCTCCGTCGATTGATTATTCTCTTGAGCCTCTGAGGCCGTGCCTGTAAGAACTTGTGGAAGCAGATGATCGGACATTTTTCGTGCGTACATGCACACATCTCTTCTTCAAGCTTGTGAAATCTTCATCACTCTCCCTGTCAGAATCCTCTGCTGTAGAGTCATCATCCAATGTACTTCACATTGTTAACATGCTGATTAACATCTAAGTCATTCCATCTTGGACTTAAACCAGTACGAATATATTCAGCGGTATCATTAAGTTTCGTTAGCTTTCTGTTATCTTCATTCAGAACAGAAACAGAATTAACAAAGTGAGGCTCTATCTCTTCTTTCGATTCTTCTGGAACATCATTTCCAATGACAAGGTTGATATGAAAATCGCACCTAGATCATCAATCCGTGACCCAACTATATTACCAATTTTAGACTTATAACCACAACTCTGTTCATCATTAACTTCCTATGGACGAGGGTTCATTTTCTGTCGATGAACCAACTATTTTGGAATGTGTGATGCGTCAATTGTAGGGTTACCACCATATGTTGGAGAAAACGCATCTCGATTTTGATAGCCTTCATGAACATGGCTAAGGTTGTTTCAGCTTGCATAAGCTTGAATGATCATATTAATATTGGAAACTGAAACATTTAAATTCAGATCTCGAGTTGATGTCGGACGTAATTGAGAAGCGGCACCTGGGGCGTTGAGATCATATTGGTACCTTAAGAAGCCATCTACATGCTCAACCAGAGGCTCCCAAGCTTCATACTCATCATTGTATGATCTGGCAGCCAAGGAGAAACCGGCAGTGCAATTCTGATATCCAGTTCGACCATGCAAACTAAATGTTATTCCACTCAAAGATATATTTGAACAAAGGAACCATCAAACCACTGTAGTCATCAAAAAGAGCAACTGAGAAGGTTCCAATTCCAGCATCAACAATTGTCGCATCTATCACATACTGGGACTTATTAACAGACTTATCACCATTGTTAGCATCCTTGACTTGAGACTCAAGATGACTGTCAACAACAAACTTCATAAGCATTTCATCAGTAAATGGATTAATCACGTCGTTCACAACACAGAGGATATCAAAACAAGTAATAACAGGATCTGTCAATTCAAAATCTTATGCAAACAAATTCGAGGCATCACGTATCCCTCCAACAGGATTCACAGCAGCAATGATAAAACAACTAGCCGGAAGAGATGTGACAATTCCAACAATTGGTGTTATTTTGTTGGACCAAGTTGATATCATAGCTTTGACAGCATGATTCAGAATGAGATTTTGTATGAGTCAATCTTCGCCGAGGCTCCAGATACACGGTCAGCCCATGATTAAGTCACTTTTAGATGGATTGCCTCTTGACAATATCGCAGTCTTGATGAGAGGGTTGTAAACTGATGAAGGTTTGTTGTATCAAAAGGGAAAGGTACTTTGAGACTCATTGCTGGTACACGAGTTGGTTTTTTTCCGTTTCCGAAATTCTTCTTTGTACAACTTAATGACAGCGCGAAGTTTGCTTTCCCCGTCTGGAAATTTACTACCGGCAGTTTCAAGAAACTTCTTCGTTCTAAATGTAGCACAGTTATGAGTTAATGCAAACTTATGTTTCCTTATCTCAACACTACTGAACAACATTCCCAACAGATCTGTGGCAACTTCCTCAATCGCATTTTGTGGACCTCAATTCTGCCACTGCAATCTCATTTGATGGATAATTTGTAGCAGGCTGAGTCATCATCATGTTTTTTGAAAAGCCAATTTTCAGAAGAACCACTACTTGAAGAATCTGATGCAACAGTTATTAACTTATTCTGACCAAACCCAGCATTAACAAATGCATTAACAAAAATAGCAGCAAGGTTCTGTCTAGCTAAGTCAACACTCGCACCAGCAATTTCACGGCTACCAAACAGATGTGCCTCAAGATCTTCTGATATAACACTTATTATAGGAGATAACAGATCACTCATACCCTGGAAGTAGCCAGTTTCAGGGTCGTATAGTGCATATGCTTCAAGAATAGCAACCAGTCGAGCAGCATGAAAGATTCTGACAGCATCTAGGTGACCATAATCCTTCAAACCAACAGCCTTAGCAGATCGATGTGCCCTGCTTTCATGTACAACAGCTTGAGAGGAAGAGTATGGCATCCATTCTGCATTGGCACGTACTGCATCATGTCGAATGATCCGTTGCAAAATCTTCACTACTTCGTAGTTTTGAAGTATCATTCATTTGTGAGGGAGAAGAATTCTCCTTGGAAGTTGTCTCAATGTTGTTCTCTTCCAAAGCGTCATCAGAAGGAAAAATCTGAATTACTCCGGGACTTTCTGAGGAATCTGAGTCAGTGGAATCTGAATCGAGGGCAGATGCATCAGCATAGCTGCTGTTGGGAGCATCATCTCCTTCCAACAGGGAAATGGATGGATCATCTGAATATCCAAAATCTGGACTCTTTGATTTTAAATCATTAATTACATCTGCCACAGCACTATGCTTCGGTAATCTAATTATCATTACTTCATCCTTGGCATCATGATGGCAAGCAATCTTGAGCGTTTTTAGGCATTGCAATTCAGGCAGAGGAATATCCAATACTTCATAGTATAGAACATCAGTAACCTGATTGTAGTGAACCAGCAGGTCAGACAAATGATTCACTCCTCGGTACTTGATAGGCTGTGGTTTAGGTTGCTGGGAGTAGCAATTATGAGATGCGAGTCTGATTTTAAAAGGATCATTCAAACCAAGGTGTTGAGAGACCCTTTCTACAACATCATCATAAGTGAGAAGTTTTGACAGCTCAAGACTGAACTCATCCTCCTTGGGTTTCTCCAAAAACCTAAAGCGAACAACTTGACGGTTTTGCACATAATCAAAGAATGAATAAACATCCGGATAGCAATATTGCTGTTCCTCGCCAGCTTGAAGGTTCTTCTGGAAGCAAGGTCTGCAAGTATTCTTCCTGAAGAGAATGCTGGACATGAATTAGGAGCCTTATCAATCTCAACATTTTTGCAAGAAGGAAGTAACGAATCCATTCTCCATTTGATCACGAGCAGTGCTCGTTCTGTTCCACCCATTTTTATCGCATCTGCTGGTGACTTTAGCAGCTTCTTATGCATTGGAATGTTCACGCCATCTTTACCAATTATTTCATTGTGGATTACATCCGTATTGTCATTTTCCACCACACGAGATGAAGTGGGATAATCATTACTCACAACTCTTTTCTCCACTGGTTTATTATCATAATTACCTAAGTCAGGATGTTCGACCTCTCTTACCTCACATATGATGTCCTCCACTTTGGAAGGCACCAGTGGTTCTCGAACCTCATCATCCTCGTAATCATCATCTTCAATGTAACGCCCAATGTCTACATCAACGGCTACAGCATGGTTGTCATCTGACTCTAAATCAGAACCATAAGAATCATCTTCCAACATATCAACAGACAAGGTTATCTTTTCACTAACACAGCCTTCACCACCGTCTTGTGGATCAGAAGGCTCATTCATGAGTTTCAATCTGCAACCATCATGATCATCAGCAATTTCTTTCTTGGCAACAATAGAAGAATATTTCAAGCCATGATTTCTGTAGCAGTATCAACCATAGGAAAAGCAACTGTTACCAGAGGAACGTGCTCAGGATTTGAAGAAACCTCCTCACATACTTTCTCAACATTAACTCCTTCCGCGCGACTAGATGTTTCCGGTTGACCTATTATATTACTGGTAGTTAACACTGGTGTACAGACAGCTTTCACTTTTTGAATTACAATTTTCATTTGAAGAACTGTCACAGCAACTGCGCTTGTCGTCCTTTGAAGAACTATTGCTTGCTCTTATTTTAGTAAGACACTTGCCAGATAAAATGTTGTTGACATTGATAGAATCTGCAGATAACAAATCATCTGAATCAGCTTTGCAGTAGGATATGATAAGATCCACCAACAACCTTTTCTATTCCCCATTCCAGTCTTTTATTTGCTTCCTTGAAATCAGTTGTGTGTCCAACTGCTCCAGGTTCTAACTCGAAGTTAACACGAGCTGTAAATGTAGGAAGTGGCATTTGTACAAGAACAGTGTTAGCATTGATGCTTGAGTTGAATTCAGCCCGCACTTTAATGTTCACTTCAGCCTTGAGTGGTCCTGTTTCCTCAATCAATGTATTAATACGAAAAGGTGGCTTAAATGCTTGAGTTATACGATAATTCATGACAGGAAATTCACCATCTGGTGGTACCAAAGATAAAGTTCGGTCAACATCAAAACTATCAAGGTGCACAGACTCATGAAAGTTGCAATCATCTAAAATCACAGCACCAGAACCTCTATAATCACTTGTTCCTATACTCAAGTCCTCATTGAGAGCAAGTCGAATATCTGGGTTACCAGTAAGATAACTCTTCATTTGAATGGTGCCATCAATCTCACTAGTAAGTATATATCCACTAGAATTGAATGTGACGCTTATTTTCTCAATTACATCAACAAAGATCTCATCTCTCTTCCTCCCACCAGGTTCATTAGCAACAACAGATTTTGTAATAGCTGTACCCGGCATTCGCTTGCTCCCGTGCATAAAAATCGAAGTGGAACCAAGTGGCATCTGTGCAGTCTCAATCACAATCGGCTCATTGAAAACATACGACTTCAAAACCTCCGTAGACGTCGTTTGCACATAACCAAAATCAATCATTTCATCAAGCAGTTCATAGACAAGCACAAAATTCTTCCTAAAAGAATCCTCATTAAGAACACCAAGGTAATCTTTAATAACCCTTGCAGTTCTTTGCAAAAGCTCCAAAACAACAGAAGGAGAAACATTAACTCTAGTCGTAGCAACAAACAACAACCCCGCAACCTTGACATGGAAGTAGTTCACACCATATACATTAAAAACAGGTGGAGCATCACCATCGGCGTCCTCTTTCCAGAACTTGACTTTTCGGAAAAACGTTTCAGCGCTTCCCTTTTGTACTTCACCACGATAGTCGCGGAAGACGATGTTGTCGCCTCTTTGGGAAAGGACGAAGAACTGAGAAATCATGTTTTGTTGCTGTGTTTCTTTCTTTGCTTCTTTGACTTGTCTCTTCCTGCTCCTTGCTTAGCATAAATTGGAAGCTTTTTAAGGACATATGTTAGACCTCGCACAATTCTCTAGTCCAAGAGTTCTCCCGAGTTCAACAAGTGTTGTTTTCAGTATTGTATGTCTATCAAGAGGACTTCTAATCTCATGAGTCAACATCCTAACATGTCGACCGGTTTCTCTGGAATTCAAGCTTCATATTTGTCTGCACAGCACTCTCAAACCTTGCTACATCAACTTGAACTGAATGATCAACAACAAGATCAACAGGAACCAGAGGGTTGATCTTATTAGAAACACTGCCAAGCATCACGCATGCAAGCCAGATCAACAACAGCTGGGACTCCAGTAAGATCCTGCAGGAGAATTTTCAACACTTCTAGTAGATGAGGATAGCGAGCAAGATTTCCAAGAGTTGATAATACATGTTTTGAAACCTCTTGATCAGGGATACTCCTGCTCATTGATCCAATAAGGCGCAGCAAGGTCTCAATGGCCCCAGCAGCCACAAGTTCTTCACAGCATCTCTCTTCTAACAGCAGTGATGCTTTCAGTGGATTCACTAAAAAGCCTCAAGATCTGGGAATAGTTTTGGATAGCTCTGTTGAAACCATTATGATAAGATTGTACAACTTCATCCACAACCTCCTCAATAACATCACCCTGCTCCTTCAAAAATTGGGCAGCAGCTTCACGGTCTTTTGATGTCAAAATATGAACAACGTGAGGTAAAGAATCAAAACGAGCAGCAGTCCAAGTACCAGCTAAAAAACATAGCAAGATAAACCATAGGCGAAGTAACCCCAGGAATCTCCTCCTTTATAGACACGCAACCATGAGCTCTTGATTTCGTTGTAACACCAACTTGACTATTTTCCACACACCTCTGATAAAAATGAACACAACTACTCATGTACCAGGACATTACTTGCACCTTTAGTTTGGACCAAACTTCTTATTGAACACTGCTCGACAAACTGATGATTCTCCATAAGACCACTTGACTTTGAACAATCATCTCTTGAGAAAATAGACCACTGATACATAACTTGTAAATGAAGTAATCCCTTGATAGTTTGACCAAGATGAGGTCAAACTTCCATCTGATTTAGACTCGAACGAATGTCCTTGCCATTAATCTCCTTGCAAAACCCTAAACACACAGAGAAGAAGAAGAAACAAACAAATTGAAAAATATTTTTGATATTTTGGTTAGATGTTAGTAAACAGAAACAAACATAAAGAAAGTAAAAAAAACAACAAGGGACCTAAGAAAAATCAAAAAAGTGGTGTTGTTTGTGTATGCAAAAAATAAAAATGCAATGTGGGATATTAGGGGTAAAAATTAGGGTATTACAGCTGCCCCTATTTAAGATTCTTCTATCCGGAGATATGAAGATTGACATCTTTGTCTCGACTAGATAGAAGAGACTTAAATATAACAATCAAACCAATTTTTAGCCCTAAGAGACCACAAAATGATATGATTATGCTAATGATATGCGAACATAAGACTTCTGTGGGGAAATAATGCCACAGGAGACAAACAAAAGCTCGGGAGAAAAAGAGAGACTCCACATGAGAAAACAAAAGAGCAAGATCCTATTCCGATAAGGGAAAGGAAACGACTCAATGGGGGAAGAGATACCAACCGCCAGTTACTGGGCGAAGATATTCGAACCGAAGAGAACATGTAAAATACTTTCTACTGGTTACTGAGTAGAAAATAAGTGCAAAAACACAAGAGAATTGTTATCTACTAGTTACTGGGTAGAAAACAAAGAAATGTATTACTTATTACCAGTTACTGGATAAAAAGTAATTCACTCGTTGAGATATAATCAACTACCTGTTACTGGGTAGGAAAAGAAGCAACGCCAACTACTGGTTACTAAGTAGTTTAGCGAGATTAATAAACTTGAATGAAAGGGGTTACCATCTTTCGGTTACTGGATAGTGTAAACAACATGTCGACTACCTGTTACTGGGTAGGAGAAAAAGATAAAAGGTCAACTACCTGACCCTGGGTAGGACAAACATACTCGACTACCTGTCACTGGGTAGGAGAAAGAGATATATCATTAGCTACTTGTTACTGAGCAGCTCCAAACACACAACAAACTTCTCAAATAAAGAGACAACCATTTGTTGGAAAAAGATATTAACAACTCTGTCGGGGATCTTTAAAAGAGATACGAGCAGGTTGAACCATGCAATAGAATTATCATCGGAAGTTATTCCACAGAAATTCCAATTGACAGAAAAGCTGGTCGGATAAAGATCCATCATTTCACAATAAACTTCTCTGTTGAGGATGAGCCAGAGAAATGTTATTTATTGAGAAGGTAAATTTCTGGAGATTACACAAGCTGCTCAAATAAAGAGGCTTCCACATGAAGTTGCATAAGTAATTACCAAGAGAGTGTTATCAAAACACTACTAGGGAAATCAAATCTTCATCTTCTGACGAGGATCAATAACAGATTCCTGCTGAGGAAAATAAATCCTCAAAACTACCTTCTCGTCATCCCGGTTTCACAGCCCAGGGAAAACCGAAGTAACTGCTGCAAGAGACCAAAGTTCAATCCAGGAACAAACTGGAAAGAAACGGTCAAACAAGACTCGACCCAATGAGGAAATAACTCAACTGGGGAACAATTCCATCCAGATAAAAGCTGGGGAGGAAAGCTAAACAAAACATCTTCCACGAGGCATAAACTCAGTGGGGAATTAAAAATGGTAGGTATTTTCTGCTTAGAGGTCGACATTCTAATGAAGAGAGGACATACGCATTCTGCGAGATAACAACATCGGGAAAAGGGAAATACCAACAAAAAATGCAGGATGCACAATGCAACCAAGACATGCTATGCTCAACCAAAATGAACGCGCATGCAATGAGTATGAATATGCTGATAAATCAGACAAAAAGGGCAAACAGAGGGTGAACAAAACACCACAACACCACTGAAATACTCGGCTAATCTCTGCGAGTTAAAGATATCATTGGAGATCGTGCTGGGGATCAGCAACAGGAAATCTGCAAGAGATACACAAGAGCCATCAAAGGAAAATAAATCCTACTACAAGGCTTAAGTCTCGCTGAATAAACAGAGATATTGCTTGGGGAAAAGACCCCAAAGATCAATCTTCAACCATTAATAATTCAACAAGAGGGAACAACAATATGAACTCCGCTTTGAGAAAAAAACTGTTGGAGAAAAACATAGCAACACAAATCTTCCAACCCTGCCAGGGGAAAAAGAAGTTAACATCATAGCAAAAAGTCAAACTGAGGGGGATTTTAAATCAACACCCAATCACAAGGTGAAAGAAAACCCGACAGGTGACTGCTATGTCAACACTTCTCAACATTGTTCTCTACTTGGGGAATAATCCAAAGCAAATGCGCATAACCTCCGCTAGGAATCATCAAAGACAAATCTCCGCTTGGGCAAAAACATCAAGGAGAAGTGGTCTTCAAATTTCTCAACTGTCCGATCATAATCTGGTTGAATGAATAAAACATATCCATCATTTGAATCAAGACTTTGTTGTGGAAAACCGTTCAACACTCGTCTGGTTTATCCAAAGAAACAAAACTTTGCTACGGGGATATCAAAACTCTACTGAAGAGACTTCAATATAGCTCAAATGGGGAAACATCAACACAACTCTACTGGGGAGCTGCCAATAAATTCTACCAGAGAGGCAAGAAATAACCCTGCTGAAGAGAACACTTACGCTTTTCGCTTCAAGATTCTACCATTCTTGGGATTACTGTTGACATCCTTTCTTTTATTTTCACAAATCAAAGAAAAATGTTTTTATAATTTTCAAAATTTAAATCAATTATTCACATTTGTTTCAAAAATCATCATAAAAAATAAAATGAAATTCTGTAAACAGAAACAAAATAAGAATTGCAAACAAAGGGACAAAGGCCCAAATTCTATTGATAGAATGGTAGTCCGCAAATGGCGTAACTCCATGGATCATTACAAAGTTTGAAAAATGGTAAGTACAATGGAAAGTTCTACATTGAAATACAATGACCATTATTCTCCCTAACAACTTTGGAATTCCAACTGTGCTTGAGACTTCAGCGGAGAATATCTGAAGTAAAACCTTTGATAGGAAATGTTGCTTCAAACGATCAAGAATGGCCAGATGCAGTTACTTGCCATGATCCCTAACTTTTGCCTAGATTGCCCTCTCGGGTTTTCAATCTACCGGGATGATTATTTCTGTTTTGTCTCTAATTTTTGTCTGGACCGCCCTTTCGGGTTTTCAATCCACCGAGACGCTCATTTTTGCCTAAGCCGCCCTTTCAGGTTTTCAACTTAGCGAGCTGTTCTTTTATTTTTTAGGTGAAGTATTTCTTGACTGCATCGACATTCACAGGACGAGTGAACTCTTCTCCATCCATAGTTGTAAGAATTAATGCACCGCCAGAGAAGGCTCTCTTAACAACATATGGGCCTTCATAATTGGGAGTCCACTTGCCCCTAGAATCAGTAGTAAAAGTCGAGATCTTTTTGAGCACGAGGTCACCTTCTCTGAACACACGGGGTCGAACCTTCTTATCAAATGCTTTCTTCATTCTTTGTTGATATAATTGGCCATGACACAAAGCCGTCATTCTTTTCTCTTCAATCAGATTCAACTGGTCGTATCTACTTTGACACCATTCAGCCTCAGCCAGTTCAGTTTCCATCAAAACTCTCATGGAAGGGATTTCAACCTCTATCGGGAGCACTGCTTCCATGCCATAAACAAGAGAAAAAGGGGTTGCCCCTGTTGAAGTGCGAACGGATGTACGATACCCATGCAGAGCGAAAGGAAGCATATCATGCCAATCCTTGTATGTAACAACCATCTTTTGAATAATCTTCTTAATATTCTTATTAGCAGCTTCAACAGCCCCATTCATCTTGGGTCTATAAGGAGAAGAATTATGATGCTCAATCTTAAACTCATCACATAATTCCTTCATCATCTTGTTATTTAAATTCGACCCATTATCAGTGATGATCTTGCTCGGAACACCATACCGACAGATGATTTGATTCTTGATAAACCGGACCACTACTTGCTTAGTCACATTTGCATATGATGCCGCTTCAACCCATTTGGTAAAATAGTCAATAGCCACCAATATGAAACGGTGTCCGTTCGACGCTTTAGGCTCAATCATTCCAATCATATCAATGCCCCACATTGAAAAAGGCCATGGAGAAGAGATAACATTGAGAGGAGTTGGAGGCACATGAATCTTGTCAGCATAAATCTGGCATTTATGGCACTTTTTCACATATTTACAACAGTCAGATTCCATTGTCAGCCAATAGTAACCTGCCCTTAACATCTTCTTAGCCATCGCGTGTCCATTGGCATGGGTGCCAAAGGATCCTTCATGGATTTCTTTCATCAACATATCTGCTTCGTGTCTATCCACGCATCTGAGCAAGATCATGTCATAATTTCTCTTATACATCACATCATCATTCAAGAAGAAACTACCAGCCAATTTTCTCAAAGTTTTCTTATCCTTCTTGGATGCCCCAAGTGGGTACTCTTGATTCTGAAGAAAGCATTTAATATCATAATACCATGATTTATCATCAACAACCTCTTCAACTACAAACACATGAGCTGGTCTATCAAGACGCATCACATTAATCTTTGGCACATCATTCCAATGATTTACCACAATCATGGAGGATAAAGTCGCTAAAGCATCTGCCATTTGATTCTCTGCTCTTGGTATATGGTGAAACTCAACTTTATTGAAGAAAGTTGACAACCTTCTTGCATAATCACGATAAGGAATCAAATCAGGTTGACGTGTCTCCCACTTCCCTTTAATCTGATTAATCACTAAAGCTGAATCTCCATACACATCAAGAATCTTGATTCTTAAATCGATAGCTTCTTCCAAGCCCATAATACACGCTTCATATTCAGCCGCATTATTTGTGCAATTGAAAACCAACCTTGCAGTGAAAGGAATATGAGAACCATGAGGAGTAACAATAATTGCACCAATACCTCTGCCATATTCATTAACCGCCCCATCAAAAATCAAACCCCAACGGGATCCAGGCTCAGGTCCTTCTTCATGTAATGGTTCCTCACAATCTTTAACCTTTAGATACATCACATCTTCATCAGGAAAGTCAAACTGAATAGGTTGATAATCATCAATTGGCTGGTGTGCCAAATGATCAGCCAAAACACTGCCTTTTATCGCCTTTTGAGTTCGATACTCGATATCATATTCTGATAACAACATTTGCCAACGAGCAATCCTCCCAGTTAAAGCAGGCTTTTCAAAGATATACTTGATTGGATCCATTTTAGATATCAACCAAGTTGTACAATTCAACATATACTGACGGAGGCGCTTGGCAGCCCAAGCTAGAGCACAACATGTCTTTTCAAGCATCGTGTACCGAGACTCACAATCAGTGAATTTCTTGCTTAAATAATAAATGGCAAATTCTTTTCTCCCGGATTCATCTTGTTGACATAGACTCTTCTAGCACGGTCAAATACATGATCAAAGGTCTTCCTTCTACGGGAGGAGACAAAATAGGAGGTTCAAGCAGATACTCTTTAATTCTTTCGAAAGCTTTCTGACAATCTTCTGTCCAGACACAACCCTGATCTTTGCGGAGAAGTTTGAAAATCGGTGCACATGTGGCAGTCATATTAGATATAAATCGAGAGATATAGTTTAAACGTCCCAAGAATCCTCTTACTTGTTTTTCTGTTCTGGGTGCAGGCATCTCCTGGATAGCTTTAACTTTACCAGGATCAACTTCAATGCCTTTCTGACTGACAATAAAGCCTAACAATTTTCCAGAACGAACACCAAAAGTGCATTTATTAGGATTCAGACGAAGCTTAAACTTTCTCAAACGTTGAAACAACTTCAATAAATTTTTAATATGATCTTCTTCAGTCTTCGACTTACAAATCATATCATCTACATAGACCTCAATTTCTTTATGCATCATATCATGGAACAGGGTGGTCATAGCTCTCTGGTACGTTGCACCAGCATTTTTTAAACCGAAGGGCATCACTCTGTAACAGAATGTTCCCCAGGGTGTAATGAATGTTGTTTTTTCCATATCCTCAGGTGCCATCTTTATTTGATTATAACCGGAAAATCCATCCATAAATGAAAAGATATTGAACTTAGCAGTATTATCTACCAACAAATCAATGTGTGGTAGTGGAAAATCATCTTTTGGACTTGCTTTATTCAAATCTCTATAGTCAACACACATTCGGACTTTTCCGTCTTTCTTTGGAACAGGCACGATATTGGCCACCCATTGAGGATATTCTACGGTCACAAGAAAACCAGCATCAATCTGCTTTTGAACCTCTTCTTTAATCTTCACTACCATGTCAGGATGAGTTCTTCTCAATTTCTGCTTCACGGATGAACATTCAGGCTTTAATGGCAAATGGTGCTCCACAATACCGGTATCAAGACCAGGCATGTCTTGATAGGACCAAGCAAACACGTCAACATATTCTCTAAGAAGCTCTACCATCCTCTTCTTAACATCTGACTGAAGCAGTGCCCCAATCTTGACTTCTTTCTTATCATCATCGGAACCCAGATTAACCAATTCCACCGGCTCTTCATGAGGCTGAATGGCCTTCTCCTCGTGCTCAAGCAATCGAGAAATCTCATCAAGAATTTCTTCAATATCCTCCTCTTCCGCTTCAAACACAGGGAACTCAAAGTTGGGAGGGGGCATATGGTCATTGTTTCCAATGGGTTTAACAATCAATCTGCACAATGATTTTATGTTTGATTTTAGAATATGAACAAAAAAATGAAAATATTATGCAGATAAGAGTGATTATAACATTATTATACTTTTTTCGGTTTTTTATGTTACCATTTTTCAGAAGTAAAGCAAAAAAGGAAAACAACATATGGATAAACAGAAAAACATTTTATTGATGATGATAAAAGTTGAAACAAAGCCCTCACAAATTCACTTTCACCTTGGGCAGAGTGAAAGGATTTTTGAAAGAAACAAAAACAAATTACTTTGAAACATGAACAACAGTAGGAACATCAACAGCGATCCAATTCTGGCATATCAATCCACGTGTCACAAAGTTGGGCATTTCTTCCTCTTGGTCATCTTCGAGAATTGCAGCTGTAGAATGATCTTTGCAATGGATGAACCCAGCACTTCGAAAGACTTCATGAATACTCTTCAGCTCTTTTTGGGTTGAACCAGATGTAAAACCCAAACCAGCTCTATCTTTTTTCTCAGCAACTTCAATGATTTGGCCCCATCCATCAGCTTGGCCATTATCCACTGCACGTTGTGCATCTTTTAAAGAAGACATGGACACCCCATCCTTCTTAACAGCTTTATCAACCACAGAAAGAGCCTGAAACGGAGTTCCAATATCCTCTTCCGCATCGATATAAGAAAAAGACGACAAACTGCTTACCAACATAGCTTGTTCTCCACCAACAACGACAAGTTTACCATTCTGCACGAATTTTAACTTTTGATGCAGTGTCGAAGTAACAGCTCCAGCTTCATGGATCCATGGGCGTCCTAAAAGACAACTGTAAGCAGGACGAATATCCATGACTTGAAAAGTGATCTGGAAAAAACACGGACCAATCTTGATAGGGAGATCAACCTCTCCAATCACGGTTTTCCTCGATCCATCAAAGGCTTTCACAATGATCCCACTGAACCTCATAGGAGTACCCTGATAAGATAATCTGGACAAAGTAGATTTTGGCATCACATTCAACGATGACCCAGTATCAACCAGCACATTGGATAGAGCGTCTTCCTGGCAATTCATGGAAATATGGAGAGCCAAATTATGATTTCTTCCATGATCAGTCAACTCTTCATCACAAAAACTCAGATTATTACACGCAGTGATATTGGCAACAATGCTATCAAACTGGTTAACAGTCACATCATGATCTACATAAGCTTGTTCCAATACTTTTTGCAACGACTCGCGATGAGCCTCAGAGCTCATTAACAGAGATAAAACAGATATTTTTGACGGTGTATGTAACAATTGATCCACCACATTATATTCACTCTTCTTGATCAATTTCAATACCTCATCATTATCTGACTTCTGATTTACATCACTTGATTGACCAGACTCCACAGAAGTCTTCAACTGAATTTGCTTACTCCCAGTATCTTCACTTGTCTTTGAAGGCTCATTAGCAAATACTCGACCACTTCTGGTTACACGTCCGACATCAGCGATAGTCACAACTGAGGGAAGAGAAGGAATGGGAACCTCTTTTCCATCCTCCAACATAGTAGCATTGTATTTGTAGGGAACAGCTTTATCGGATTCATACGGCGTCGGGCCAGGAAAACGGATAACCAAAGGCGTCACAGCAGATTTCTGACTGTTGTAAGAAATTACAACCCGCTCAGGAATATTGAAACGTGGGACTATGACATTCACCTCATTCTCCACTTCATTTCTGTTTGCAGTAACCTGAATCAAATTCTCATCCATCATCTTTTGTAAGTCCCTTTTTACAATCACACACCCTCGAGGGTTCACAGAACAAATACAACAGGCAGCATAATCATGCTCAATATCATGGAACTCACTCAAAGTAGCATGCATTTCAACAAGCGATCTCCGAATCCAGCGAATGTCGAAAATACGGTATGTACCAGGACAACCATATACCATATTAACAGTTGCATTACCATGTTTAGGAAACGGATTTGATTGCACATTAGGGTTGGTATCTTCAAAAGACAGAATACCGCTTTTTACGAGCTTTGCAACTTCATGCTTCAGAGGATAGCAATTTTCGATATCGTGTCCCGGGGCACCTTGATGAAATGCGCAATGAGCATCTGGCTTATACCACCATGGAATTTCAGTTGGAACAGCCGGCGGATCACGAGGTTGAACCAAATTATTCTTTATTAAAGCCGGAAAGAGCTCAGTATACGTCATTGGAATGGGATCAAATTGTGTTTTCCTATGTGTACGACCTTGTTGAGTTGTCTTCTCTTGGAAACGTGGTTGATAACTTGCAGTAGCTTGAGCGGTAGGGGTGTTACTGACAACAGGCATAACAGATGCTACTTGTTGCTGACGACGACTACCATTGTTGTTCACAACTCTGCGTCTTCTAGACCTTTCCTGAGATATAGCATTAGTTTCTCCCTCTTTTTTCTTAGGGAACCCAACACCAGGCTTTTTTGTACTTCCAGAATTTCCTTCTTTTATCAGACGTCCCTCACGGACAGCTTCCTCTAATCTCATCCCCATATTAACCATTTCCGTGAAATCACTAGGAACGCTCGCAACCATCCTTTCATAGTAAAATGAACCCAGAGTCTTCAGAAAAATCTTGGTCATTTCTTTCTCTTCAAGCGGAGGGCTTATCTGAGCTGCAATCTCACGCCATCTTTGCGCATATTCTTTAAAAGTTTCTTTCTCTTTTTGAGACATTGCGCGAAGCTGATCACGGTCTGGCGCCATATCGAGATTATACTTATACTGACGAACAAAAGCTTCACAAAGATCGTTGAATGTCTTGATTTGTGTACTATCGAGTCCCATATACCATTTCAGCGCAGCACCAGTAAGACTATCTTGAAAATAGTGGATCAACAACTGATGGTTGTCAGTATAGGTAGACATCTTTCTAGCATACATAATCAAATGACTTTGCGGACAAGTGTTCCCTTTGTATTTTTCAAAATCCGGAACTTTAAACTTGGCGGGAATCTTCACATTTGGAACAAGGCAAAGCTCATGAGCATTCTTTCCAAATAACTCCTTTCCCCTTAAAGCCCTGATTTCTCTTTGCATTTCAGCAAACTGATCTTGAAAGTCATCTATTCGATCCATAACATCCAAACTCTCGCTCGGAGCAGTATGGAAAATTTGTTCTTCAGTATAAGGCATAGCGTGAGTTACAGGCGGTGGCACAGGTATGACAGTAGGAACAACCGGAACTTCAGCATTAGGAACAACATTAACCACAGGAGGTGGTACAGCCATGACAGCAGGGAGTCTAGAACCTTCGGGAACAGGAGGTCGATATCCCTCTGGCACATAATTGTTAGGCATGCCCCAAGGGAAACCAACAGGCATTTGATATTGAGAAGCATTAATCGGGGCCACATAAATGGGCGTTGATCCGATTTCAGAAATCACAGTTCCTTGGACAGGAGAAGGAGGAGGTAGTGGTGGCTGATTCTGAGCAGCCACCAGAGCTTCCATTGCGGCAGTCAGTCTTTCCAAACCATCTTTCAGAGTTGATACCTCTTCACGGAGCTCGCGGTTCTCTTGTTGCAACTGATCCATCTTTTTCTTAGAGTTAGCCCGGGTGTTGTAGTGATGCGACAGCTTGACTGAAGGAAGGCCAAAAGAAACAAATAAGACATTTGGAAAAGGCAACACACAATGCACGATGATGCGAATGCAAATGCAAAATGCAGGTGTTTCAACCAGTTTTCAAGGATCTTTAAGATATAAAGCAATTGCAAACATCATAAAGAAAAATAACACTTCTTGAAATACTGATAAACATCTCATTTCATTGAATATTGGAAAGAGTTACACTTGGAAGTACAAAATACAATAATATCAAAATAAGAAAAAGCTAGGTCCTAAGGAACATCTGATGACGATCCAAGCTGATACTTCCTTCGGAGTCTCTTAATCTCTTTCTCATAGTTGTGCTTCATGGTGATCTTCTCTAGCACAAGCTGATCCACAATACCCTTCCAAGCACCAGAAGTAGGAGGATGTGCTGATGGAGTAGTAGAGGAAAATAAATCCTCTGCATGCCTCTTCACAGCGCGCCGCTCAAGTAACTCTATCAAGTCATCTTTCTCCCTCATCTGTTTTTGCAATTCCATCTTCTCTTTGTCAGAAGCTTGAAACTTACTTTCCCACATCTCTTTCTCTTCCTTCATCTTAGCCAAAGCATCTTGAAGTGTCTTCACATCATCAGAAGAAACAGGGATTGCCGTAGGGAGTGGCGTAGAGATCACAGTAGTCAGAGGTTTCTCAATAGGATAAGGCATCTTAAGCTCCATAGCCCTCTTCTTCACCCAAAGTGTGTAAGGTTCTAAAGCAATGCAAACTTGTCTTCCAAGCTCCCCTCTACCCAACCTGTGAATCTTAGTCCAGGCATGAGCCATTCTTCTTCTCAAACCAAGAGAATCATCTCCTCCTTGAAAGAATAAGCCCTCTAATAAAATATTCTTAGGCCTATCCTTCAACATATAACCCAGCTGACGGCGAGCTAGACTCGGGTTGTAGTTAATTCCGCCTTGTATTCCAAGAAGAGGAACATTAGCGAATTCTCCACAACTATCAATAATCTGGACATTATCGTAAACCGAAGAAGACCAAGTGATATCAGTATGCGTAAGAGACATAATCCTTTGAGACCACCTTAAGCAATCCTTGTTTTTCCTAAAAGCAGATGTCTGAGGTAAGTGTGAAACGAACCAATTATACAGCAGAGGTATACAGCAAACAATGGTACCGTTTCCCTTAGAAGTCCTACTATGGATGGAAAAATAAGTATCACCAAGCAAAGTTGGAACAGGGTTCCCAATCGAGAAAATCCTAATAGCATTAATGTCCACAAAATTATCAATATTAGGAAACAAGACTAGTCCATAGATGAGTAAAGCCAATATAGCCTCAAACGCCAATGTGCGACCAATGTCAGCAAATAAAGTAGCCTTCTCAATCAAGAACTTAGCAGTTAAACCCTTGAGGCCTCCCTTAGTCTTTAGATTTGTATCAATATCCGACTTCGTCAAATGGGTAGCTTCAGCAATATCTTGAGGTTTAAGAGCTTCCTCCAAACCAGTATACGGGACCTTATCAGAAACCGGTACACCCAACAAATAAGCATATTCTTCCAAGGTCGGCATGAGCTGATAATCGGGAAAAGTGAAGCATCGGTAAATAGGATCATAGAACTGCATAAGGGTATTCAGAACTCCGTCTTCAATATTGGTAGAAAGAACAAATAAAAGTCTCCCATAACGAGATAAGAAGCCTGAACGATCATCTACCAAGGACACTAGCTTTCTCAACTCTGTAAGATCAGGAACCCGAAAACCGTACTTCTGAGTGTTTCTCCTTCCAATATCCATAATCAACAATATCTGCGATGTTTGCAAAAGAAAATCTCTGAGATCCTTAAAAACCAGCTGAAACACAATGCTCATGAATGCATGAGTGCAAGATGCAACACCCACAAACAAGTCATACAAAGCACGCAGGTCCAAAGGTTCGGCACGAGCATGGAGCCAAAGGTAAGAATCAACCAACCCACAATGGTATGTACTATGGTTATATCATCACCTGTAGAACAAGGTTCTAAAAAGTTCCCAGAATCATAATTCCATCTTTTGGATATTATCGGCTTAAACGACTACTCGTCGGCCAACAATATTCTCAAGAGAAACTCATCTGAGTATGGTATCGCGTAACGACCAATTCAAGTCTACACCTGAACAGCCACCGCACCACGTCCTAATAAGGCCAAGATGGGTTAAAGGGTTCTAAGGTCCTCAGCTTCTCAGGCTCCCAATCGGAAAAAGTAATATCAATTACGACTACTCGTAAGACATCAGTAATTTCCAAAGGGGCCTCCACCGAGCGGGGGATCTCAAGTCAGCTTAGTAAGGACTACTCCACGTAAGCCAACAAGACTATACCACCCTCCTATCATAAGTGCACTCAAGTCCGGGTTAGGACTTATCTCACCACACAAATTACCAGGCACCAAAACAGAACAATCAATAACAAACAAGTCAAACAGAAAGCGATAAATAAATCAAAGTAGGCGAAACCCACTAGGAACCGTTGGAGTCCCCAGCAGAGTCGCCACTTTTCTGTAGCGGTAAAAATCGTGAGTGTAAGTTATTGACTAACTTAACTCAAAGAAAACAAGAGTCGCCACTGCACTTTTATTTTATCCAAATAAAGGAAGGGAAAAAGAGCGAATAAAACCAAAGAATTCTAAAATAAGAACACGAGACAGAGATCGGGGTAAGGGGGTTGGTTACGCAATGGGAAGGTGTTAGCACCCAAAACGTCTATAGTACTCTATAGGAGCCCTTTGAAATATTTACGCTTTTTGGTTTGAAAATGGTTTGTTTGAAAAAGAGATTGGGGAGATGAGAAGAGAATTATTTTTTTATATTTTTGTGTTTGGAGAGACTTATCGTCTCATGCCTACGTACCCATAAAGTGCAATATGGAATCAAAACCCCGTAGTTCATGGTACAAATGACAAAAATTTGTTGGTTTTGATTGATTTTAGATGTAAAGACAAGTCGTCATTTCAAGGAGAAAACTGCGACTATCCACCCACGAGTATTAAAACAACATTTGCGTCACATAAAGATGGAGGATTTGCTTGGATTATCAACAAGACTATCACTCAACATCAACGTGGAAAATGTCAAAGTCTTAATAATATGGGGAATAGGAGATTTACATCTCGACTATAGAAATGAATCATGTCTAAACTTTATGAAAAGTTTTAAAGTGAAAAAAAAAGTGCATAAAGGCACAAAAAGAGTTGATGAGTTTTTGTATTTTTTATGTCTTTTGAAATTGGTCAAAACATGATTAACATTGATTGACTTTTATTAAGAAAAACAAAGTTTAAAAATCACTTGACGAAAGTCAAGGTTTTATTGCGAAAGCGGTTTTGAAGTTTGAAACCAAGAAGGTTTTGAAAGAGGGAGAAAGTTTTGAAAATTTAAGAAGGGGAGGAGATGAAGTGACTATCCTAAAAAACAAAATAAGAGCTAGAGATAAGAAAGATCTAACCAACTTGTAGCACACTCCAAAGCGAGCAAAAAGAGTTCCATCCGATTTAAAGCATAAGCCAATGATCGAGCCAAATAAAGGCTAAGATTCAAAATACTCCAAGCATAGGGAAGAAAGTCCTAATCCTAAGTCCAAAATGTCCATGAAGTCCAAAGTCTAAGAATGGTCCAAGAGTATAACCACAAAGTTAATAGCACCAAATTTTTTAGATGTTTTATCCTTTATTAGTGTTTTGAACAAAGTATGGTCCAAGTGGACAAAAGAGAAATGACATAAACATAAACAAAGACATGATATGAAATGATAAAATGGAAGCATAAAAATAAGAAATAAGGAGTAAGAAGAGAATATAAACAAAATTAAACAAGGATATTGTTAGTGAATTAATAGTTAGTGGTTAGAACATATGATCAATGATGATTAATTCTTGCACTTAGACCAAGATTAATGAAAATTCATTAGAGGATTGATAGAATCAAAGCCTCCTAACAATGATTTTCATAGGTATTGGAGTTAAGACAAGCAACTAAACATACTTGGACTTTTAAACGTAAGTTCGAGCCACGAATGATCATTTTCCGATTATGGGACAATTTAGCGCTATGTTAAGCAATCGTAATCGGGTTTATGTAGAAACCACGACTATCTGAGGCCGGTCAATAAAATGTTAGTGTTAATACATGTTAGAGAAATGATATGTAAATCACTCTCCTAAAACATGCCACACAAAAAGAAAAGAGGTAGTGATATCATCATAATCAAGATTTTTAATCAATTAATCAAAGGTAATCTATCACTATTCCAAAGTACGGAGAATTATCTCAATGATTATTCATCCATAGATTTGAAATAATGAAGATTAAACAACCTTGATAATCAACAATCTATGATCCATAGATTTCATCGATCAAAAATAAAAAGAAGAAGAAAGAAAATGAAATCACAATTTGAATCTCGAATCGATTAAATTATCATCAATATCAATCACCTCTCTTGGTGGATAAAAATCAACACCCAAAGTCCATTGATATTGATGAAATCCTATCAAAATTCAAGATCCAAAACCACCAACAATTGATCAAAATGTTTTCAAATAATTTTTTAATGCTTTCCTTTTTTAAGAATATTATTATTATTTTATAAAAAATAAACTAATAACAATATATAAAAAAAAGAAAAGATAAAAAAAAGAATAAATAAATGAAAAAGACAATTTAAAAGGAGAAAGAGAACATAAACTTCATCTTCTCCTTTCTTCTTCACGGTAACTTCTTCACACCATTTTTGCGAGCTCAAAGCTTGCTCAGATCAAAGCGACGGGATGCGAAAATCACACCGAACAGATCGAAATCAAAAATTCTTCACAACAGTACCAACAGTTTAAAGAATCATAACAAAAGGTAACGGATCGAAAATGACGGTGAAGCTCAATCTACCTTCAAACTCAGGTAAGAAATCAACCCAAAATTCTTCTTGCTTCTCTTCTTCTTCTGAATGAATCTCTGGTTGAATTGATCTGTGTTTGAGGTTGATTTGAAGTTAATTTGGTGGAAGGAAGTATGAGAAGAGAATGTGAGCAAAAGGTTTTGTATTAAGGAATTGAGGAAGAAAATCAGCAGAGATTTTTTGGCTTGAAAAGCTTGAAGAAAAGAGTGAATAAGGTGTTCTATTTATAGATGAGAATGGGTGAAAATGATTTGCCGTTTGTGAGATTTTTTTCAGCGTTTTGGGATGCAAGTTATGTGTGACTTGTGCTGAAACTTTTTCATGTCGTTTTTACTCCTTTTCTTTCAGCTTCTGTATGACGTGTTACTTTTTCTTTTTGACTTCAACTTATTATGTGACGTGGATTATTTTTAGCTGGCTCACATGCTACTCATTTTTGCTGCAGCTTGTGAATATGGCTTCCACTGACAGTGCAAATGTGACTGGCCTTTCCATTTTATCAAAAATTCCTCACTGTTCCAATCATGTTTAGAATCAAATAAGTGACTCATTAAAACAGGCTCCGTCGATTGATTATTCTCTTGAGCCTCTGAGGCCGTGCCTGTAAGAACTTGTGGAAGCAGATGATTGGACATTTTTCGTGCGTACATGCACACGTCTCTTCTTCAAGCTTGTGAAATCTTCATCACTCTCCCTGTCAGAATCCTCTGCTGTAGAGTCATCATCCAATGTACTTCACATTGTTAACATGCTGATTAACATCTAAGTCATTCCATCTTGGACTTAAACCAGTACGAATATATTCAGCGGTATCATTAAGTTTCGTTAGCTTTCTGTTATCTTCATTCAGAACAGAAACAAAATTAACAAAGTGAGGCTCTATCTCTTCTTTCGATTCTTCTGGAACATCATTTCCAATGGCAAGGTTGATATGAAACTCGCACCTAGATCATCAATCCGTGACCCAACTATATTACCAATTTTAGACTTATAACCACAACTCTGTTCATCATTAACTTCCTATGGACGAGGGTTCATTTTCTGTCGATGAACCAACTATTTTGGAATGTGTGATGCGTCAATTGTAGGGTTACCACCATATGTTGGAGAAAACGCATCTCGATTTTGATAACCTTCATGAACATGGCTAAGGTTGTTTCAGCTTGCATAAGCTTGAATGATCATATTAATATTGGAAACTGAAACATTTAAATTCAGATCTCGAGTTGATGTCGGACGTAATTGAGAAGCGGCACCTGGGGCGTTGAGATCATATTGGTACCTTAAGAAGCCATCTACATGCTCAACCAGAGGCTCCCAAGCTTCATACTCATCATTGTATGATCTGGCAGCCAAGGAGAAACCGGTAGTGCAATTCTGATATCCAGTTCGACCATGCAAACTAAATGTTATTCCACTCAAAGATATATTTGAACAAAGGAACCATCAAACCACTGTAGTCATCAAAAAGAGCAACTGAGAAGGTTCCAATTCCAGCATCAACAATTGTCGCATCTATCACATACTGGGACTTATTAACAGACTTATCACCATTGTTAGCATCCTTGACTTGAGACTCAAGATGACTGTCAACAACAAACTTCATAAGCATTTCATCAGTAAATGGATTAATCACGTCGTTCACAACACAGAGGATATCAAAACAAGTAATAACAGGATCTGTCAATTCAAAATCTTATGCAAACAAATTCGAGGCATCACGTATCCCTCCAACAGGATTCACAGCAGCAATGATAAAACAACTAGCCGGAAGAGATGTGACAATTCCAACAATTGGTGTTATTTTGTTGGACCAAGTTGATATCATAGCTTTGACAGCATGATTCAGAATGAGATTTTGTATGAGTCAATCTTCGCCGAGGCTCCAGATACACGGTCAGCCCATGATTAAGTCACTTTTACATGGATTGCCTCTTGACAATATCGCAGTCTTGATGAGAGGGTTGTAAACTGATGAAGGTTTGTTGTATCAAAAGGGAAAGGTACTTTGAGACTCATTGCTGGTACACGAGTTGGTTTTTTTCCGTTTCCGAAATTCTTCTTTGTACAACTTAATGACAGCGCGAAGTTTGCTTTCCCCGTCTGGAAATTTACTACCGGCAGTTTCAAGAAACTTCTTCGTTCTAAATGTAGCACAGTTATGAGTTAATGCAAACTTATGTTTCCTTATCTCAACACTACTGAACAACATTCCCAACAGATCTGTGGCAACTTCCTCAATCGCATTTTGTGGACCTCAATTCTGCCACTGCAATCTCATTTGATGGATAATTTGTAGCAGGCTGAGTCATCATCATGTTTTTTGAAAAGCCAATTTTCAGAAGAACCACTACTTGAAGAATCTGATGCAACAGTTATTAACTTATTCTGACCAAACCCAGCATTAACAAATGCATTAACAAAAATAGCAGCAAGGTTCTGTCTAGCTAAGTCAACACTCGCACCAGCAATTTCACGGCTACCAAACAGATGTGCCTCAAGATCTTCTGATATAACACTTATTATAGGAGATAACAGATCACTCATACCCTGGCAGTAGCCAGTTTCAGAGTCGTATAGTGCATATGCTTCAAGAATAACAACCAGTCGAGCAGCATGAAAGATTCTGACAGCATCTAGGTGACCATAATCCTTCAAACCAACAGCCTTAGCAGATCGATGTGCCCTGCTTTCATGTACAACAGCTTGAGAGGAAGAGTATGGCATCCATTCTGCATTGGCACGTACTGCATCATGTCGAATGATCCGTTGCAAAATCTTCACTACTTCGTAGTTTTGAAGTATCATTCATTTGTGAGGGAGAAGAATTCTCCTTGGAAGTTGTCTCAATGTTGTTCTCTTCCAAAGCGTCATCAGAAGGAAAAATCTGAATTACTCCGGGACTTTCTGAGGAATCTGAGTCAGTGGAATCTGAATCGAGGGCAGATGCATCAGCATAGCTGCTGTTGGGAGCATCATCTCCTTCCAACAGGGAAATGGATGGATCATCTGAATATCCAAAATCTGGACTCTTTGATTTTAAATCATTAATTACATCTGCCACAGCACTATGCTTCGGTAATCTAATTATCATTACTTCATCCTTGGCATCATGATGGCAAGCAATCTTGAGCGTTTTTAGGCATTGCAATTCAGGCAGAGGAATATCCAATACTTCATAGTATAGAACATCAGTAACCTGATTGTAGTGAACCAGCAGGTCAGACAAATGATTCACTCCTCGGTACTTGATAGGCTGTGGTTTAGGTTGCTGGGAGTAGCAATTATGAGATGTGAGTCTGATTTTAAAAGGATCATTCAAACCAAGGTGTTGAGAGACCCTTTCTACAACATCATCATAAGTGAGAAGTTTTGACAGCTCAAGACTGAACTCATCCTCCTTGGGTTTCTCCAAAAACCTAAAGCGAACAACTTGACGGTTTTGCACATAATCAAAGAATGAATAAACATCCGGATAGCAATATTGTTGTTCCTCGCCAGCTTGAAGGTTCTTCTGGAAGCAAGGTCTGCAAGTATTCTTCCTGAAGAGAATGCTGGACATGAATTAGGAGCCTTATCAATCTCAACATTTTTGCAAGAAGGAAGTAACGAATCCATTCTCCATTTGATCACGAGCAGTGCTCGTTCTGTTCCACCCATTTTTATCGCATCTGCTGGTGACTTTAGCAGCTTCTTATGCATTGGAATGTTCACGCCATCTTTACCAATTATTTCATTGTGGATTACATCCGTATTGTCATTTTCCACCACACGAGATGAAGTGGGATAATCATTACTCACAACTCTTTTCTCCACTGGTTTATTATCATAATTACCTAAGTCAGGATGTTCAACCTCTCTTACCTCACATATGATGTCCTCCACTTTGGAAGGCACCAGTGGTTCTCGAACCTCATCATCCTCGTAATCATCATCTTCAATGTAACGCCCAATGTCTACATCAACGGCTACAGCATGGTTGTCATCTGACTCTAAATCAGAACCATAAGAATCATCTTCCAACATATCAACAGACAAGGTTATCTTTTCACTAACACAGCCTTCACCACCGTCTCGTGGATCAGAAGGCTCATTCATGAGTTTCAATCTGCAACCATCATGATCATCAGCAATTTCTTTCTTGGCAACAATAGAAGAATATTTCAAGCCATGATTTCTGTAGCAGTATCAACCATAGGAAAAGCAACTGTTACCAGAGGAACGTGCTCAGGATTTGAAGAAACCTCCTCACATACTTTCTCAACATTAACTCCTTCCGCGCGACTAGATGTTTCCGGTTGATCTATTATATTACTGGTAGTTAACACTGGTGTACAGACAGCTTTCACTTTTTGAATTACAATTTTCATTTGAAGAACTGTCACAGCAACTGCGCTTGTCGTCCTTTGAAGAACTATTGCTTGCTCTTATTTTAGTAAGACACTTGCCAGATAAAATGTTGTTGACATTGATAGAATCTGCAGATAACAAATCATCTGAATCAGCTTTGCAGTAGGATATGATAAGATCCACCAACAACCTTTTCTATTCCCCATTCCAGTCTTTTATTTGCTTCCTTGAAATCAGTTGTGTGTCCAACTGCTCCAGGTTCTAACTCGAAGTTAACACGAGCTGTAAATGTAGGAAGTGGCATTTGTACAAGAACAGTGTTAGCATTGATGCTTGAGTTGAATTCAGCCCGCACTTTAATGGTCACTTCAGCCTTGAGTGGTCCTGTTTCCTCAATCAATGTATTAATACGAAAAGGTGGCTTAAATGCTTGAGTTATACGATAATTCATGACAGGAAATTCACCATCTGGTGGTACCAAAGATAAAGTTCGGTCAACATCAAAACTATCAAGGTGCACAGACTCATGAAAGTTGCAATCATCTAAAATCACAGCACCAGAACCTCTATAATCACTTGTTCCTATACTCAAGTCCTCATTGAGAGCAAGTCGAATCTCCGGGTTACCAGTAAGATAACTCTTCATTTGAATGGTGCCATCAATCTCACTAGTAAGTATATATCCACTAGAATTGAATGTGACGCTTATTTTCTCAATTACATCAACAAAGATCTCATCTCTCTTCCTCCCACCAGGTTCATTAGCAACAACAGATTTTGTAATAGCTGTACCCGGCATTCGCTTGCTCCCGTGCATAAAAATCGAAGTGGGACCAAGTGGCATCTGTGCAGTCTCAATCACAATCGGCTCATTGAAAACATACGACTTCAAAACCTCCGTAGACGTCGTTTGCACATAACCAAAATCAATCATTTCATCAAGCAGTTCATAGACAAGCACAAAATTCTTCCTAAAAGAATCCTCATTAAGAACACCAAGGTAATCTTTAATAACCCTTGCAGTTCTTTGCAAAAGCTCCAAAACAACAGAAGGAGAAACATTAACTCTAGTCGTAGCAACAAACAACAACCCCGCAACCTTGACATGGAAGTAGTTCACACCATATACATTAAAAACAGGTGGAGCATCACCATCGGCGTCCTCTTTCCAGAACTTGACTTTTCGGAAAAACGTTTCAGCGCTTCCCTTTTGTACTTCACCACGATAGTCGCGGAAGACGATGTTGTCGCCTCTTTGGGAAAGGACGAAGAACTGAGAAATCATGTTTTGTTGCTGTGTTTCTTTCTTTGCTTCTTTGACTTGTCTCTTCCTGCTCCTTGCTTAGCATAAATTGGAAGCTTTTTAAGGACATATGTTAGACCTCGCACAATTCTCTAGTCCAAGAGTTCTCCCGAGTTCAACAAGTGTTGTTTTCAGTATTGTATGTCTATCAAGAGGACTTCTAATCTCATGAGTCAACATCCTAACATGTCGACCGGTTTCTTTGGAATTCAAGCTTCATATTTGTCTGCACAACACTCTCTAACCTTGCTACATCAACTTGAACTGAATGATCAACAACAAGATCAACAGGAACCAGAGGGTTGATCTTATTAGAAACACTGCCAAGCATCACGCATGCAAGCCAGATCAACAACAGCTGGGACTCCAGTAAGATCCTGCAGGAGAATTTTCAACACTTCTAGTAGATGAGGATAGCGAGCAAGATTTCCAAGAGTTGATAATACATGTTTTGAAACCTCTTGATCAGGGATACTCCTGCTCATTGATCCAATAAGGCGCAGCAAGGTCTCAATGGCCCCAGCAGCCACAAGTTCTTCACAGCATCTCTCTTCTAACAGCAGTGATGCTTTCAGTGGATTCACTAAAAAGCCTCAAGATCTGGGAATAGTTTTGGATAGCTCTGTTGAAACCATTATGATAAGATTGTACAACTTCATCCACAACCTCCTCAATAACATCACCCTGCTCCTTCAAAAATTGGGCAGCAGCTTCACGGTCTTTTGATGTCAAAATATGAACAACGTGAGGTAAAGAATCAAAACGAGCAGCAGTCCAAGTACCAGCTAAAAAACATAGCAAGATAAACCATAGGCGAAGTAACCCCAGGAATCTCCTCCTTTATAGACACGCAACCATGAGCTCTTGATTTCGTTGTAACACCAACTTGACTATTTTCCACACACCTCTGATAAAAATGAACACAACTACTCATGTACCAGGACATTACTTGCACCTTTAGTTTGGACCAAACTTCTTATTGAACACTGCTCGACAAACTGATGATTCTCCATAAGACCACTTGACTTTGAACAATCATCTCTTGAGAAAATAGACCACTGATACATAACTTGTAAATGAAGTAATCCCTTGATAGTTTGACCAAGATGAGGTCAAACTTCCATCTGATTTAGACTCGAACGAATGTCCTTGCCATTAATCTCCTTGCAAAACCCTAAACACACAGAGAAGAAGAAGAAACAAACAAATTGAAAAATATTTTTGATATTTTGGTTAGATGTTAGTAAACAGAAACAAACATAAAGAAAGTAAAAAAAAAACAACAAGGGACCTAAGAAAAATCAAAAAAGTGGTGTTGTTTGTGTATGCAAAAAATAAAAATGCAATGTGGGATCTTAGGGGTAAAAATTAGGGTATTACACATAATTAGATATAAAAATATTGGGAAACCAATTCCCTTATCTATATTATGTTATAGCCCTGTTCATTAGCTTTCCAACGCTTCGAACGGGGGTTAAAACGAACTTACGGATCAAAAGTTACGTTCAAAACGATTTCGACCGAAAATATGAACAGTCGTGACGGACAGCAAAACGCTATTACGCTCCGGAACCTAAATCAACCCAAAAGTCCATACGATTCACTTTCCCAATGCCTCCAAAACATCCCTAAATCATCCCTAAGGTCTTACGACGATAATGGCACAAAATCTATGGTTTATTAGGCCAGTCTGACAACATTTGCACTACCTAAAACACTATTTTCCTGCAATTGCTCTGAGTGCATCAGAGTCACTCACATTGAATATTCCTATTCCTACAAAGTCAAACATATCACAATCCAAGGTTTTGGCCATGAAGGCCTAAGGTTTCCCTTCTCATATCAATATTAAGTGTTACATACCATTACCCCTAACCTCAAAGCCTTATCATCAAATTCCCTATTTTCCCATAACCAACCCAAAATACCTTAAATCACAAACCAACCATAAACACATCTAAAGGCATACATAGAAAATCATGAAAAGCCATACTCCTCATACCTTAGCTTATTCAAAGCTTTCACGATTGTCTCCGGGAATCTTCTGCCTCCAACCTTTTCTTCAGAGCTCTGGCCACCATATTTTCACGGTTAACACAAATGAATTCTAATTTTCCTTCAGAACTCAATTTTGTCCCACTTAGTCTTGGGACTCCCAATTTGGGCTTTTCCCATAATATCCTTACTAACTCCTCCAAATGTCCAATTTACCCTTATTTCACTTATATTTATTTTAATTAATAATAATAATAATAATAATAATAATAATAATAATAATAATAATAATAATAATATATTCATATTATATACTATTATTCAAAAATAAATAAATCAATTCCATTAAATTCTCCATAATTCACAAAACCACCAAAAATCATCGAAAAATAAATATTCTTAATTAAATAAGTTAATTAAAATATTCCAATTAAATTTAGGGTGTTACATATATCGTAAATTAGAGTGATGCTAATCCAATACTGACTAAATTTTGGCTCTCATATGTATATTCAGGAGATAGTTGGTGGCATCTGGATGTGTCAATTTTGATCTCCTCAAACTTAATTTCGTTCAACCTGCAGAAAGTAAGAACTACTCGAGATGGTTGGGACATACAATCTGCATACACCTTCAACTTCTTCTCCATCACAGTTCTTTCAACTTTGAACTGAACGGCTTCACATCCGATTTATTATTCTGAAAACAGGCCATGATTTCGCTTCAGAAATACTTCTGGAACAAAAAATGTGCTTGATGATTCACAGGGCTGTCAACTGCGGTTTACGGCGGATTCTACGTATTGTGGCAATTCGTGTGCATAATCTGGTTCTTCTTCTTTGACTTAGCTTAAGGGCTATCACAAATGATGATCCTCACTTTGTTGGAAGTTCTGGAGAGGAATTTGCAGCGGTTTATGTATTCCGAATAGAGATTTGTCGTTAATCAACTGTTATCGCGACTTCACGGCGTGGGAGGGAGAAGAAATTTGGCAAACTCCCTGCTTCCCCTACAATTTCCTGATTTTGTGAACCTTCTTTCTTCACCTTTTTTTTGTAAATGATACTGTCTGGAATTTTACGGCCCAGTGATAGATGTTGGCCGGTTGTTTCTTAGTTCTTGCTGAATCCATAATTTAAGACTTCAAAATATATCTTGTAACTAATGCTTTGTTGATTGCTTTTCAAGAGTTTCTTCACATTAAGCATCTTGTAAATTATGTCTTTATTTATCCTTGTACTAATTCAATCTTTTACACTCCTACTGTCAAAGCAATGATATGGTGGACTAGGAATCCGAAAATCCATCAGTTGGATTCTCCGTCGTTGCCATAGTAATGCTTGCACAGTGGTCTAATGTATAGTAGTAGCAACTTTCCTTAGTCATATTCTGGAAAAAGGACAACTCCAACAAAAGCTCCTCAAAATTTAATAACCAAATAGCAAGTATTCACCTTCAACAATGATGAGGTTCTTGAGGTGAACTAAATCCCACTCATAATGCAACCCTCTTTGCAAATAATACTCGTGAATGAATGGCGACTCGGGAAAATCTCGATATAGTCGGGAGCTTGAGCTTTTAGATTCCCGTGAAGATCAAGATTCATGAACTTCCTAAAAGTGTTCTTTGTAATCTTAACATCTCGAAACAAATTGATCATAAACCAAAAATAAGAACGTCTTCATTCTTTCTTTGAACATAATGACACCATGTCCTAAGTGATCCTTTGAAAAATGGATACAACTTAAAATTCTACCTGACCACGTCTTGGGGTATTTAAATTGTGAAAATCATCTCTATTTGGAATCGCTGCATCTGCAAGAGTTTGTTAGTCGCAAAACATAAATATTAAAATAAAATTAAATAACAATAGAAAAAGCGCAAAAAGAGGTGGGATCTTAAGGTCAAAAATTAGGGTGTGACAGAAAGGTTAGGGTGTATGGTGTTGGTTGTTGAGAGGAGGTGGCAAAGAATGTGTGTTGTTGACCTATTGTGCAAATTAACGGAACATGGTTGTACAGCTAGTACAAAGGGACTTTGTTGATGGTTGTGGCACAAGATGGAAATGGTAACATTTTTCCGATAGCATTCGCATTGGTTGGAGGTGAGACAAAGGATGGTTGAAGCTTCTTTCTCGGGAATTTGAGAATGAATGTGACCCCTAGGCCAATCTGTGTCTCATATCTGACCGACATCCATCAATTAAGAGTGCTTACGATGATCCTGAAAGTGGATGACATTATCCTTCATCTTCACATGTTTACTATATCAGACACATTGCGCAAAACTTCACGCGTGAGTTCAGAGACAAAGAGCTATGGAAAACAGTTGTTAACATGGGTACGCCTACATCTTTACGTGTTAATGTTTCAATAAATATTTATTGACTAATTGATTTTCACATGTTTTACTGAACATTTTTACTTAACATCTTTGCTATAGGATATGCATTAACGGAAGCAACATTTAACTACTATTGAGGTGAAATACTAAGAACAAATAGAGCAGTTTTGGAGTGGATAAACGGTATTCCCTGAAAGAAGTGGTTGAGGGTGTTTGGCGGAGGACAACTGTGGAGACACACGATAACAAACTTGGTCAAAGCTATGAACTCGGTACTTAAGGCTACCTGAAACCTTCCTATTACTGCAGTGGTCAAGTCAACATTCTATCGTCTGGGATCGCTATTTTGAAAATGAGGACATGATTGGACAAAAATGTTGGCATCCGATCAAACTTTCACGGATAACTGTAATAAGGAAATGACCGATAAAACGAGTAAATTCAGCAGCCATAATGTCATCCAATTTGATCGCGAAAGATTCTGTTTTATAGTTGCCGAAAAGATTAATCAACACGATGGCCGATCATTAGGTACTTTTAGTGTTGATCTCAGGAGAGGATGGTGCGATTGTGGGAGGTTTCAAGCATTTCATTTACCTTGCTCCCATGTAATCGCATCATGTGCTAGTATACGGCAGGACCACAACATGCATATACCAGATGTTTTCAAGGTTCTGAGTGTATTCAAAGTCTACAACGAAAGCTTCCTTGGACTTTTACACCACGAAAATTGGCTAATATATGAAAGATTTACTCTTTTCCATAACGAGACAATGCGAAGGAATAAGAAAGGGTGTCCAAATAGTACAAGAATTAGAACCAAAATGGACAATCTTGAGAAAGAAAAGAGAAAATGTGGAATTTGTCGAGAAATTGGCCATATGCATAGGAAATGTCTGAATGTAGCAGGCCCGTCAAATCGGCCCGTCTAGATTAATTTGCTTGTTTTTTAAATTAATTTTTAAAATATTTATTAAATTATAATATCTATTATTTAAGTTTTAAATATTTTAAAACATCAAAATAGTTTTTAATCTTTAAAAAATAATTAAATATATTAAAATATAAAAAACTTATATAATTATATTTTAAAACAAAAAAAAACAAAAACAAAAAATCTCCTTCAATGGTTCGGCCAACCATTGGTCGGGCCCCTTCATGACCGAATTTTACATCATTGGTTTGTCCTTCGATTTGACGACCCCTAAAATGATTTATGGCATTCTGGTAAAAAAATTTCATGTTGTGGCAGTTTGGTACATCAATATTTCAAATTATGGCATTTCAGTAAAAAAAAACGTTCAGGCATCTTCGCGGCGCTCTAGGCAAATAAGTCTGCGTTTTCTTTCAAGAAGGCTTTTAGTTGTTCCTTCACTCGTCGGGCAGTCTAGCACCTATTTTCACTCCTCTGTTATGATTGTCCCGAACGTGACAACCTCAAAGTTCTCGTTGGGATTAAGGCGTAAAGGGAGAGGCATGCTTGAAGCCGGTGAACTGCTGGTCGTTGCTTCACAATCTTCCTTATATTCTTCAGATAGACGATAATCGAGGTCGATGAAATTAATCTGTACTGCATACTTCTTTTCGGTTTGGCCTTCATTGGGAAGTTCTTCATCCCTTGCTCGCTTGTGGACAGGTTTTGATGTTGCGTCTATTGAATTCTTCGCCTTAGTGGCTGCTCCAAAGCATCTTTTCACAACCTCGATATCTCCATGCAAGGTGGTGGCACGGCTCTTCTCTGTATATTGCTTCATCTTTAGATGAACCATGGATGGCACAACGATCAACTCAGCAAGGGTCGACATACCTAGAGTGCACTGGTACAGGGAAAAACAGTCGATGACAAGGAACTGCATCTTGATAGTTTTCGAGACCTCTCCCTCCCCGAGAGTAACCCAGAACTCGACATACCCCCATGGTCTTTCCGTAGTCCCATTGAACCCTTGAAGTTCAGAACCTACATATGGTGACATATTCTTCTGGTCGAGCTTGAGGGTATGAAATAAACTGCTACACATAATATCCACAGAGCTTCCTTGATCGACAAGGATACGACGAACATCAGTATGCGCAAACTTTACCCTAATGAGCAGAGGGACATGCGAGTTAGGAGATCCTCCAGGGAGCTCTTTGTGATAAAATGCAATGGGTTACGAATATCCCCAGAATTTCTCGAGCGTTGACAGTTGGTCAAGACTAGCATCTATCAGCTGCTCAAATTTCCTTTTCACTGAACCCACTGTGAGCTCGTTGTATCCCTCGCTAGAGATGACCATGGCAAAAAGGAAGGACTCCGATGTGCTGTGAGTGGTGAAATAAGGGGGGGTCTTCGAGGTAGTCGAGAATGAAGAAGTCTTATGGCCGTGAGACGCACATAGCCATCTGTAGAGGAGGGCTTTCAGAGGGCGACATTTTGGTCTCTATTTTCTTTGGCTCAGATGCATCCCATCAAGGAGTTTCGCCTCTTTTGGTGTATTTCTTAAGATGAACCTTTTTTTTGAGGATCTTGATTGCGTCTTTCAAATGGACACAATATTCAGTAACGTACCCATGACTATGGTGAAATCGACAGTACTTGCTATGGTCGATGTTGCCCTTCGACGTTGTTGGTTTGGGGAAACAGACTCCTCCTTGTCTGAACTAAGTGTTGATGCACTCAGAAAGGTTGCGCTTGTAGGGAGCTGTCAGCAAGGTATACTCAGTAAAGGGACTAGCAGGTCCTTTATATTCACGGGGATGGTCATCTCGTCGTTTTTCTTTGTCACGCCAGGGAGCTTTTGCCTCATCCTTTTTGACACCTTAGAATTCTCTTGGTTCCTCGAATCCCAGGATTTGTAAGCGGCTTATTTTTCCTTATATTGGATTTAAGCTTGGGCCTTATGGAGGAGTTCGGCCAGAGGACGAGGCATTTCGATCCCCACTGCTTCGCGGAAATCACTATTCAGCCTTAGCCCCTTTTCGAGGAGGTACTTCTTCATGTGGTTGGTTGTGTGGATCTCAACTACTTCCCTGTTAAACCTATCGATGTAGGCATGAAGAGGCTCATCCTAGCCCTGAATTATGCTTTCGAGCATGGCCTCATACTTGGGATGATGCATGGAGACAGTGAAATGTCGGGAAAACAGATTTTTTAGGTTTCTCCATGATGTGATCGAGCCTCGGGGAAGATTTTTGTACCAGGTCATAACTCCCTTTCAAAGAATGATGGGGGATAATCTGCACTTGATTACTCCGCCTATGTTGTGATAATGAAGCATGGATTTAATGTTCTCTATATGGTCGCTGGTATCCGTAGTGCCATTGTCGAGAGCCAGAGGATGAGGCTTCTCCAGCCCGCGAGGGATACAGGTGTCTATGATTTCCTGGGATAGAGGCCTATGCACATAGTCTTCATCACTGGTGCTCGACAATCCGTATGGGGAACGACTACAACGAGGGCTTCTGTTATGTTGAGGAGAATGTTTATGCTGACTTGGACGTTCACGAGGTTTCTCCGAAGCCCTGGTCTTGGGAGCTGAAGAATGTCTTGTTCTTCAGGGAGAGGTATGATGTCGTTTCTTTGTGATTTCTTGCCCAGGTTTCTCCAATTTGATTTGTTCCTTGATTGGAGAAATGCTTTGAGACTCGTTTTGCCGATGTTTTAGATGGGGTGGACGAGAACAGGGAGAAGAACTATAAGGTCTCTGCGGGGGAGGTCGTTCTTGAAGGGCGTTTTCCAGCATGTGGATATTCTTGTTGTGCTGGAAAATCATGTAGTTGGATTTGTTGAGGGCGACGATGAGAGCCGCAGTGCTGGGATCAATGTCTTAAGGAATGAGGATGGGCTCGTAGATGTGATCGGAATTCTAGATGTCGGGTTTCAAATTGTCGGAGGATGGAGAGGCAGTCTTTCCATCTCTGTGATTGGTCTCATAGACCACAGCTCCAAGATTAGGGTTATTGATGTTATCTAAGGCGATGACAATGACATAATCTTGAGGGACATCATCGTTACGATGAGAGGCCATGATGATCGAGGAAGGTTTAGAAAAAAAGCTTTGGTATTTGGATTGAAAAGATTAGGGATCTTGGTTAAAGAAAGACGGAGGAGAAGAGTTCCCATAGACGGCGCCACTCATCTGGTATGATTAGAATGGATCATCGTGGCCTTCAACATAGGGCAACAATGATGGTTGTAGAAGATGAGAGGGTGTACCTACAAGGAAATCCGATGCTAAATGTTTAGGTTTGTATCATAATGAATTGGATACCTGACCCTCTCAAATGGAAGGGTATTTATAAGAAACCACCAGCACGGGGCCAAGGTCCTCTTTGTGAGGCAAAATATCTGGTCCACCAATGAAAGACTGTCAGGTTTGCAAGGAGCAAGTAAGATTCTAGCGCGTGATTTTCGACCTGGTCCAACTGTTCCCGTGAACTTCAGAGGGGCAGTTGGTCGCGTGAGCTATGAAGCGCATTAGGGGGAGGTCCCCAACGGCTATAATGCTCTAACAATTATCTTGTGCCCAATGGATAGATTGCGCTTAATGGATAGATTATGCCCAACGACTAGATTGTCTTAATCTCCTTATTGGGTCTTGCCTAAAGCTGGACTGAATTGGGTCTTGCCTAACCGTGGGCCACCTGTCAGTCCAGTCCATAACATTAGGTATTTTGAGCTTTGCTTAAGGAGCAAACAAACCCAAATCTCTAAATAGGGAGTAATGTTACACCCCACTCTACCCCGTACGCGTATTTATCAAACATATACGGAAATATTACATAAAAGTACATCAGAGTTCTCAAAACGAGTAGGATGTCACACTAAATCACTACATTCTTCATAAATAAACCAATATTATTTAGCTTTCAATTAAATAGCGGAATAAAGTCAATTGTTTAATCATAGTTTCCACCACGAGGTGATCATACATCCTTAATCCAACAATTAAAAGATATGTAACAATTAATCAAGAAAAAAAGAAAAAAATACGTAATCTCGTCATCCCATGTTACGTATCAGAGTGACTCCTAGGACTCGATCGAATAACAATAAGCTCTAAGCACAGACACAACAAACAGGAAAGAGGCGAGAACTACATTCAATAAATAAGTGGGGAAATACACATGTTAAGGAGTAGTTACACACCACACATACAATCATACACATACAACGCACATACATGTGCCACCTCAATCACTCGGCATCAACAACCATATCAAATACAAATATGCAATGTGACTCACTGACTCGACACAATGCATGTGGTACCAACACAAATACATACGGTTCACCCTAGAACCCGATTCCCGTCAGAATCCGGATAAATCGTATACGTTCCTCTTAACTACAACTTATCTCCACAACCACTTCCGCATGAAGTCCGGATGAAACTAGGCACCCGTCATGGATTCCCACCTAGTCATCTCCACAAGACACGTGACATGAAATGCATGACAACACCATTATGCAAATATAATAATAATAATAATTTCAAGCATAATTCACGATCATCAATGATCCACACGAGCCATCCGCTCACCGTAATCCTCTCAAGAATTACCATCATCACATCAGATCGTCCACACTGGACGGTCCTGACCCACACATATCAATCACACCCTTAAGGGAAAAATCGTATTTTTTCACATTCTCTATAATTAAATTCATTACTAATCTTCCTTAGGTTCATTTTAGTCATATTAATCCTGCCGATAAAACAAAATTGCGTTCCAAGCGAAATCTGGGCAGAAATTGCGAAAATGGGAAAAAGTCATCCCAGGTCTGCCCATACACGTAACACCCTTCCCCATACGCGTATTACCCTGCTAGCATATGCGTATGGACACTCCCCTACGCGTAATGGCAGAGTCTGACACCTCTCCAAACTCCCTCATGTCACCCCTTACGCGTATGACTACCCTTCATACAAGTATTGACCAACCTCATATGCGTATGGTACGCGTATCACCAAAAGGTCGTGCTGGCCTTGGGGACAGAGCACGTCCTCTATGTGTACAGCCCTTGGGAAGTCCCCCACACGCGTATTGACACTCCCAATACGCGTATGACCAACAGATCTGTCAAAAAAACTCAGATCTCATCATACCCACGAGTTCCCTCTCAAGATCCATCATTCTACCTTCCCATTCATCCTAAAACTCTGATTTTGATCGATTCGATTAATTCTATCTTTTATTCTTTCAAGATTCCACTTATTAAATCTAATTTCGATTACTGTTAAACCCTTAATTCTCAAATCTAACATTTGTCATAAATTCATCATAGTGCTCATAACTTTTCACACAAATTTTAGACCAGTTCTAGAATTCGTTCATACAACATCAGACAAGAATATTCAACAATGATAGCAATCACAAGGAACATCACAAAGTTACGAAATTAGATCAATGAACAAGAACAAACATAATTTCCTACAAGAGAAAGGACCTCTCACTACCCTCTCATGTCAAATCACCCATATTGAAATCCATTTTCCTCCTTACCTTGGATTGAAGCTTTTTCCTTGACAACAATGGAGAATTGGTTCCTTTTTGCCCTAGCTCTCCTTTCTCTGTCTTTTTCCTCTTTTATGTGTTAACTGTCTAACTCTTCCACTAACTCTCCCTAAACCCTCTTAATCAGATTTTTAACTCATTTAATTTAATTAATAATAAAAATAATAATAATAACTACCATCCTATTAATATTATTATCAATAATAATTAAATAATATCAATAACCATAGTATTCTCATTATTGTTAGTAAATGGTTAATATTATTACTATAGGTCCATCTTACCCTAACTAAGGTCGCCTCACACCCTTGCCCCTAACATCATACCCTTAATTAAAGACATCACAACAAATACACCACAGAAAATACAAAAGCAAATAAACTATTTAAATGGGGTGTTACAACTCTCCCCCACTTAAAATATTTTCGTCCCCGAAAATGTACCTGATGAGAACAACTTCGAATACGACTCCCGCATCTTGCTCTCCAATTCCCAGGTCACACTTCCTTTGGATTTTGCCTTTTTGAGTTCCGCTGCCTTTTGAGTAATATTTTGAGTAATTTTGAGAAAACTCGTTGTTTACGGAGCATTGACTATATTTGAATTATTAAGAAATGTGCGCCCTTTTGAGATGATTTTATTGTGTTCAATATTTTACTCTGATAAATATGATTGATTTGCCATTATATTTGCAGGGTAGAAAAAGGTGTTACACAGTACATCTAGCATTCTCATGTACTCAACAACACCACCAGAATGTGACTGTCTGGCTTTCCAACTCTTCGTCCATGGGGCTCTCACTGGGAAATGTTGCACCCTCCTGTCATAAATGTGGGGAATACTCGTATCACTACAACAAATAACACTTTTTGTGACAAAGCTTTCACCTCGAACATGCCAAAAATCAAACGTATAGGTCCTAGGAGCGAAATATTTGATTTAACAAAAAAACAAACTTTTCCCTCGGTTTTTAAAAAAGCTGAGGTAATATAGCTAAAAGTGAGCACCATATTTATTCCATTAAAAATAATAAACCTATTACCTCAGTGTTTTTAAAAATATATGGAATATAGCTATAAGAGAACACATTCTGAATCCCTGTAACTACATTCAAGATTTTTTCAATGATTTCTCACTTGGCGCCTTCTGATCTTTCATTTTATTCTTAGCTAATTTTTTTCTTCATTTTTTTTATCGTTAATTAGTAATTCTCAAATCTTTTTGTTATCAATAAAAATGAATAGCTAATAATATAAAAGAAAATATTTCATTAATTAAAAACAGGACACCAAATAACTATTCATAATATTAACTAGCTCTAACTTAGAGAAAAATTCAGAAAAAACTCTTCCATATGGTATGAGAAAAGTCATTTACTCCATAGAGATGATTATCATTTCCTTTAAGAAGTTGAAAATGATAAGAGGAAGATTAACTCTGATGTTCTTGGTAAGGAATTACAAGAGATGCTTGTCATCCCAAGTAAGCATTTGTAGTTGTTTATCTCTTGGACGAAGATTTAACACTAAAAGTTGATACAAAACTTTTCCTATTGGTAGTAGAGTAGCAGGACTGCTGAGATTATCATAGTTGGCATAAATTAGGCGAAGGTGGTATGAGTAGAAATTTTTAAGTCTATAATGTTCAACACAACAACCTTCCTCTTCACAGTTTATTGTCTGAGCAATAAGTGACTGAGTAATTATGATAGGAGAGCCATTGACATATGACTGGATCGATTCAACATCATGACCAGATGACCCAACGAAGATATTTAACCAGAACTCTTTAACGAGATTAATGTAGATGTGTCCATGAAGAATTTCAAAGTAATAATTCAACTTTTTTTTAGAATAGTTTTCCGTAGATCAAAATCTTTGTCTTTTAAATCATCGAAATCAACAAACTTTTCATTGATAACGAACAATATGATTTCATCTAAGGTTGTTGAAGATATTTTTAAAGAAAAGAAAATACTTTGAAACTAGGTTTGAAGACAAAAAGAGTTAGAAATGAGATGTTGAAACTAGGAATAATGTTTAAATAAAGTGGATAATAATAAGTGAAACAATCAAAAAGCTCAAAGGCCTCCTTGAAAATCTAAAAGATACATTACATTTTTTAGTATGGATGGTCATTTCTATTCTAGTGATATGATACCAATGCACACCATGATTTTTTTAAGAAATAGAAACCACATAATATCTCAGTTTTTAACAAAACCGAGGGGACAATCAACTTAATATCTCAATTATTCAAAAAATCCGAAGGAAAAAACAATTCAGGAACTTTTATTATTATTTTTTTGTAAACTAGATGATATATCCAGTCAGTTTCCTCAATAACCGAGGGATAAGATAATCAGATCTTATTATAAAAGCACTCGTTAAATAGATTTTACCCTAATCCTAACTTATATGTAGTCGCTCCAAACTTGGACACATCATTCTTTTGGGATACATCTCACAAAATGGTGTTAAAGTTGTTGTTGCTGTTGTATTTAAAAGCTTGGAAAAGTTTTCTATGATGGATTGCAAGCACAGAAAAACATTTTTTCAATAGTTAGAACTAATAATTCCTTTAGAAGTTGGATGCATTCAATTGTTGGATCAGATAACTCATAGAAATTGGATGTGTGTAATATTTGGATAAGATAACTTCTTACACCAAAATTCTTCTTTTTTTGTATTTTTGTTTTTCAATATTCTGTGTAAACAATGTAATTTAAAAAAAATATCATGTTCATCTCGATTTTGTTAATAACTTAACGTGATAATTTTAGATATTGATCACCGTCCTTAAACAAATCTTTTCCGTCCATTTCATGATTATCAACGCTCAATACATTACCACTAGTGATCCACATGAAACCTAAATTTTTTCTATTATAAAGGTCTTATGATATCTATAATTGATAAAGAAACGTCATGAAGCGCTTGAAACTATCTACATCCTCCACTTTAACTTTTGCCATTAAGAGTTCTCTATGATGGATTGAAAGTGCATAAAATTATCTGAGTTCAGGGTTTGTGTTTTTAAATATTCATTTGAGCATACAATTATTTATTTTTCTAACCTTTTTTTTGTTTTATATCAAAAACAAATAACTGCAAGGTGAAGCATTTTTATCTTGCCCAAATATCAATGAGTCGAAGATCCAACATACGATATTCAGGGATAAATTAATTTTTATTTTAATATTTTATGTAAATAATGTAATACTCTGGGTAAACATTGTAGTTTTTAAGCAAATTATTTTTATTTATTTTCTATGTAAACAATGTAACCAATTTGTGAGATATTGGATCGAACTCTAGTATAGTCGAAGTCTGTTCGCGAGTAATGCGTGTTGTAGTCGAAGTTTGTTCTAACATGTATTAGTCAATATTGCTAAGGTTGTTAGCATGTTGAATTGGACCTTGCTTGTAAGCTCAATTGTTTAAGTTAGCTTGTACCCTATGTTAGCTTGTAATGGGTAATTGTTTAAAAGCCCATTAGGTTAGTGTGCTATTTTATTATAAATAGGATGTTAGTTTCTCAATCTTAGCATAAGGAAAAATAGGAAGATAAAATCCTAATTTCAAGGGAGAGAGGTTATTTTGTTATTCTTGTATACTTGTAATCTTGTTCTAAGAGAAAGGAAAGAATAGCAGTTTAGTAACCAATCCTTGTTGTTCCTTGTTGCTTTCTTCTTTATTAACCCTAACCCTTATGTGTTTCTTGATAAGAAACGTTTATACTTTGTTTAAAGTTATCCGATTCACAACAAATTGGTGCAGTGAGCGTGAAAAAGATGCCTTCAACAAAGTATGAGATTGAAAAGTTCACCAGAGTGAACGACTTCGGTCTGTGGCGCTTGAAGATGAAAGCCCTGTTGGTTCAACAGTGTTGTTTGGAAGCGTTTAAGGGTGAGGCAGCCATGGACGCTGCGTTAACGGCAAAAGAAAAGACGGGCATGATCGAGAAAGCCCACAGTGCAATATTGTTGAGCCTTGGTGATAAGGTTCTTCGACAGGTATCAAAGGAGGCTACAACATCGGGATTATGGGTGAAACTTGAAAGTTTGTACATGACCAAATCTCTGGTGAATCGACTATACATGAAGCAAGCTTTATATTCATTCAAGATGAGTGAAGACAAAGTGTTGGATGAGCAGTTGGATATGTTTAACAAGCTGATTCTTGATCTTGAAAATATTGATGTGAAGATCGATGATGAAGATCAAGCACTGTTGTTGCTGTGTGCTTTGCCCAAAATACATGCTCACTTCAAAGAAACTCTCTTGTATGGAAGGGAGTCCCTGACCTTTGAAGAAGTTCAATCAGCCTTGTATTCTAAGGACTTGAACGAACAAAAGGAGCATAAACCTTCGACGGTGGGCGAAGGTTTGGCCGTTAAGGGAAAATTATTGCGAAAGGATGGTAAGTTCGACAAGAAGAAAGGTAAAAGTCAACAAAAGTCTTATAGTGGCGACACATCTAGTATTAGATGTTATCACTGTAAGAAGGAAGGTCACATAAGAAAGGTGTCCCTGAACGCCTGAAAGATCATGGAGGTAATGGCAATGCAGCCATTGTTCAAGATGACTTTGACTCATCTGATGTTCTTGTGGTTTCAAGTGGCGACTCGAGGAAAGAGTGGATTATGGATTCAGGTTGCACTTGACACATGACTCCAAACAGAGATTTGTTCGAGGAGCTATGTGATCAACATGGTGGATCTGTGCTGCTGGGAAACAACAAATCTTGCAAAATTGCAGGTATTGGATCTGTGAGATTCAAGCTCCATGATGAGTCAATAAGATTATTGACTGAAGTCAGGTACGTACCTGACTTGAAGAGAAATTTGATTTCTCTTGGTGAATTCGACAGAAAAGGATACATTTTTCAAGGAGAGAAAAGTATCCTAAGAGTCATGAAGGGGTCAAAGGAAGTCTTGAGAGGCGTGAAGAAACAAGGCTTGTATACCCTTGAGGCTGAGGTTGTAAGTGGTTCGATAAATGTTGCATCCACGAAACTTATGTCGAAGACAGAATTATGGCACATGAGATTAGGCCATGTCAGCGAAAGAGGCCTGGTCGAATTAGGGAAGCAGAACCTGCTAGGAGGTGACAAAGTCGAAAAGTTGGAATTTTGTGAATCTTGTGTATTTGGTAAATCCTGTAGAGCGAAGTTTAACAAAGGCAAACAAAAAACACATGGATCCCTGGATTACATTCATGCTGATCTTTGGGGGCCTGCAAGGAATCCTTCACACTCAGGTGCAAGGTATTTTCTGTCCATCGTTGATGACTATTCCAGAAAGCTATGGGTATTCATTCAGAAGACGAAGGATGAAACTTTTGAGAATTTCAAAAGTTGGAAGATTCTAGTCGAAAATCAAACTGGCAGAAAGGTTAAGAGGTTGAGAACCGACAATGGCCTTGAATTCTGCAACGAAGCGTTCAACAGTTATTGTGTTGAGTCTGGGATTGCAAGGCATAAGACTGTAGCAGGTACTCCTCAACAAAATGGCTTAGCTGAGAGATTCAATCGAACAATCCTTGAAAGGGTTAGATGCATGTTGGTTAGTGCTGGATTGAAGAAGGTGTTTTGGGTGGAAGCTGTTTCGACAACAGCTTACCTGATAAATAGATATCCCTCGACTGCCTTGGGAATGAAGACACCTGAAGAAGTTTGGTTGGGACATCCACCTAGTCTCGACAGACTGAGAGTATTTGGTTGTGTGGCTTATGCTCATATTAGGCAAGACAAGGTCGAACCTAGAGCTCTGAAGTGCAGGTTCATGGGATACCCTGAAGGAGTCAAAGCTTATAGGCTATGGTGCCTAGAGCCAGGTCACAGGAGGTGTATCACCAGTCGAGATGTAGTTTTCAATGAAGCAGAGAATGCTTTCAAGAAAACTGATGATGCTGACAAAGAGCTGGAACAGGGAGAAATTCCTGTTGAGGTGGAGCATGTTGATGCTGAATTGCGTACCCCAGATGAAGTCGAAGAAGACACAGAAGATGCTGTCGAAGATGAGGAGAGTGATAATGACTACCTGCTAGTAAGAGACAGGTCGAGGAGAGTCATCAAGCCACCTCAGAGACTTGGGTATGCAGATCTTATAGCTTATGCCTTAATCTCTACTAGTGAGGTTCTAGATGAAGAACCTAGAGACTATAAGGAAGTTATGAGGAGTCGAAAGAAGAATGAATGGCTGAAGGCCATGGATGATGAGATGAAATCTCTTCATGATAACAACACTTGGGAACTGATCAAGAAACCTGTTGGATCCAGGTTAGTCAGTTGTAAGTGGATTTTAAGGTACATAAATGAGTCTCTGAATAGAGTCCTAATTTATGGTGGAGCCTTGGGTGAAGATAGTAAAGCAGCAATCGAAGGATATGTCGACTCTGATTATGCAGGTTGTATGGATTCCAAAAAATCTATCTCTGGATATGTGTTCACTATGTTTGGGACAACAATCAGTTGGAAAGCAACACTTCAGAAGGTCGTTGCCTTATCAACCACTGAAGCGGAGTATATTTCCCTAACTGAAGCTGTGAAGGAAGCATTGTGGCTTGAAGGTTTTTCAAAGGAGCTAAAACTTCAAGGTCGAGTTATCACTGTTAAATGTGATAGTCAAAGTGCAATACACCTGTCGAAGAATTCATCCTATCATGAGCGAACCAAGCACATTGATGTGAGGCTGCATTTCATCAGAGGGGTAATCGAGCGTGGAGAAGTCCAAGTGCTGAAGGTTTTGAGAGATCATAATGCTGCTGATATGATCACCAAGACGTTGCCCAGTTGCAAGTTTTTCCACTGTATGCAGTTAATAAATTGCATGAAGAAAACTAGTTTCTTGATGTTATAGAGTTAAATCCAAGGTGGGGATTTGTGAGATATTGGATCGAACTCTAGTATAGTCGAAGTCTGTTCGCGAGTAATGCGTGTTGTAGTTGAAGTTTGTTCTAACATGCATTAGTCAATATTGCTAAGGTTGTTAGCATGTTGAATTGGGCCTTGTTTGTAAGCCCAATTGTTTAAGTTAGCTTGTACTCTAAGTTAGCTTGTAATGGGTAATTGTTAAAAAGCCCATTAGGTTAGTGTGCTATTTTATTATAAATAGGATGCTAGTTTCTCAATCTTGGCATAAGGAAAAATAGGAAGATAAAATCCTAATTTCAAGGGAGAGAGGTTATTTTGTTATTCTTGTATACTTGTAATCTTGTTCTAAGAGAAAGGAAAGAATAGCAGTTTAGTAACCAATCCTTGTTGTTCTTTGTTGCTTTCTTCTTTATTAACCCTAACCCTTGTGTGTTTCTTGATAAGAAACGTTTATACTTTGTTTAAAGGTATCCGATTCACAACACAATTTCAACTAAAAAATAATCTATCTTACCCCTCGGTTTTATTGTAAAATGTGATGTATGAGACGTTAGTTTTGTAAATAATAAAAATGCAGATATTAAGGTTCAAATCCATGTGCAAATTAATTTATCCCTAAGTATTTAAAAAACTAAGGTGATAAGTCGTTACTTTCCATGAAGTCATTTGTTATCTCGCTACTGTAGCCGAGGTAAAATGTATTTTGCATCCGACGTTAAAAGCACTTTTTGTAGTAGTGTATGTCCAACACTGATAAAAGAAAACAGACATAACAAATAATAATTAAAATTTTTTATTCATAATAATTAAATAATAAATCAACAACAAATTATAATTTCAAGTATAATTGTAACAAACTCAAATAACCAGCAAACTGTATGGTCTTAAATATTGTCGCCACTCAAAATGTTGTATATAGGATGATCAACGCAATGCACTCCCAAGCCTAACTAGTAACGTTGAGGCTACTGAACAACCATACGTACCGAGTGTTAACATAAACACCTGACTTGTCTACAAAGTGAGTACATGTTATTAGATGTAGCATGTACGCCCTATCGACAACCTTATAACTCTGTGCTGCAACAACCTCGTCGTACCTATCTCGAAGCCAAGACATATGAAGGTGATCGCCTCTATTGAAGCCAAACTTCTTCAACTCGACCTCATTAAAAACTCCCAAATCTCGTGCAACAGTCAAACATTCAAGCGAAGAGCTAATAAAAGGAGCCATCTAGAATCCGTCGACGATGGAAAGATGGAACAATAAGGAGAAGTCATCTAGAGTGATAGTCATCTCCCCAAATAGAAGATGAAATTAAGATGTCTCCTTGTGCCATCTCTAAACAAAAGCAGTAAGTAGTGGAGCGTCGAACATGGTGAGGGAGCAGTAGGCAAAATCGAGGAGCTCAAACTCACGTACAATACATATGACCTCCTCAAGCATCAGAGTCTTCGGGAAGTCCTTCAACTTTGACTCGTGCGATGTCACCTTCAATAGGAGACGACCCTGTAACAAACAAAATTTAAAAAATTAGCAGTTAGCTTTCATGGCACAATAATAAAAAAAAAATTAAAGTTAAACATAAAAGATATATACCTCTCCTTGCCATAGTCGGTACACCACATGGTCGACATACTCAGTAAGCACCGACTGATCAATGAGTCCTCAAGAGAATCCTTCTTCAATGTGCACAAACAGCTTGGTCGAAGGAGTTATAACCTCTATGACAACAATATCAGATTGGACCAGATCAGCAACAACAACATCTGACCGAACCAACAAGTAGCAACAACAACATCTGGTTGGACCGCCTCATTTGCCACCTCTTCAGGAACCACTTCATCAGCAACCTCAACAATAATGTGTCACATCTTCCTCGACCGCTGGGTCATGAACATCCTGGGCATGCACAACCTCATCATCATCTATGGATAACTCAAATGATCTAACCACTCAACGTCAAGTGCTATGGGGTGCACAAAACTTCCTCTTCTCAACCAACCGTTTCCGGTGTGAACTAGTTGAAACCACTCGTCCAACCCGCATCTATGAAGACTCAGCCTTAGCAACCCTATCCTGGTCTGCCGCTTTGCCTGCAATAGTGTTGTCTCTGCCCTTGTATTTTATTGCAAAAGACGAACAAAATAAAAAAGATCAATAACTACTAGAAATTTCACTAAATTTAAAATTTTCCTAATTTTTTTCAGAAATTCTAAAATTTTTGATAAAAAACAAAGTTTTTAAAACTACTAGAAATTCTTAAATTTACAAAGATTTACAGGTGATTTTGTACCACAAATTTTGAAATCTTCGGTGAAAATGTTTTCATTGTTACGGAAAATTTTGAAATTTTCAATACATAATCACACAAATTTCATAATTTTTGATTAAAAATATATTGTTTTTCAAATTTTCGATAGACCAATTGAAATTTCTGATATTGTCCTAGAAAATTCAAATTCGTGCGTGAGAGGTGAATTTAGAAAATGAGTATAAAACTGTTGCAGAGGAGTATTATCTATTAATACGAAATGGGGGTGTCAGGTTCAAAGTGGTGGGTTGCAAGTTAAGTTCTGGAAATGAATTTCTCGGATTTTAATACTAAGCCCAATTTGTTTCCATTTGAAAAAGCCCATTTTATCAAAAAAAAAAAAAATCACATCAGACACTACCGTGCCCTTGTACGAGGAACTAGTTGGAGGAGTCTCACTGAACTCAACTGCCAGAGCTAAAGCTGGCCGGCAAAACAAGAACTCGCCGGGAAACTCAGGTGGAGTTGGCCGTTTTCCATCAGAAACTGCTATAGACCCGTCCTCCAGGTTATCATTTTTAATTTTTTTTCTTCTGATTTTACTTCCCATTTCTTGTTGCGCGCGAGGATGCGATTCCAGCACCATTTGCGGCTGCAATTGCCGTCTCTGCTAAACGCAACGCTTTGAGATTCAGTGCGATACCGGCGCAATGGATAACGTAGCTGCATAATCAGTTTTCCTTTTCAAAAATGAAACCAAACCAAACCCAATTTTAACGGAATCAATTTTACCTAGGAAGGATTGATTGGTGTAACTATACTAATTTTACATATGTAGTTTATGGTAATTCATTTTGATTTTAACTGTTTCATAAATGCAATTGATCTGATTTTCCAAGTTATTACGCAGAAACTAGCATCAATTTGGATGGGTTATATTCAGTATGGTAGACACGGTCTTAGGAATATATTTAGGTTTACAAATGCAAGCAATGTGTTCAGAAAATCCATGAGACAACCTTTGGAGTGTGCAGGCACTAGTACTACGTTACCCTTATGTTCCCGTGTTCACGGCAAGTGTCTCTATTCCACTTCTTCTGATGCCAGAATAGTGCAGGACCTTCTTGCTCAAGTGGAGAGGGATAGGCTGAGAGAGAAAAATGATAGAAAAAGAGCTGGTTTAGACACTGCCGACATTGATGCTGAGTCGGAGGAGGATTACATGGGTGTATCCTCCATGATTGAAAAGCTTGAAAAGGGGAAGCTCAAGGAAACCACTGAGTTGAACCGATTCGAAGAACAAACTGATTCTGATAGTGATGACGAAGACGTTGATGCTTATCAGAAGAAGTTTGAAGATTTTGAAAAGAAGTTCAAGAGACATGAAGAAATGATTCAGAGTTTTGCCGATGCTGATACGCTTGATGATGCTTTTAAATGGATGCAAAAAATTGATAAGTTTGAGGAAAAACATTTTAAGCTTCGTTCTGAATATAGGGTTATTGGGGAACTCATGAATCGCCTTAAAGTTGTAACTGAGCAAAAGGATAGATTCATTCTGCAGCAGAAGCTTAACAGGGCTTTGAGATTGGTGCAATGGAAGGAAGCTTACGATCCAGATAACCCTGCCAATTACGGTCTTATTCAACATGAACAGGTGGGGCCTAACGTCGATACCTTGCAACAATCTGGATTTGAAAAGGAGAATAAACCTGCACAAGGAGATGAAGATGCTGCAGCTGCTGACAGCGACGATGAAGAAGAGTTTGATGACATGAAAGAAAAAGACAACATAATACTGGCCAAACTTGATGTTATTGACAAGAAACTCGAGGAGAAGCTAGCTGAACTCGAGTATACGTTTGGAAGGAAGGGTAAAGCTCTCGAGGAAGAAATTAGAGATCTTGCAGAGGAGAGAAACGAGTTAACTGAGAAGAAAAGAAGACCTCTTTTCCGGAAGGTAGTTTCACACTTGTCCAATTCTCTGATTCTGTGTTGATATTTTGGACCATATCACTGTTTACCTTATTATGTGTTTACTATTACTCAGCTTATTTTATATAAAGTAAGGCTCTTCTAAAATAAACTTGTCTCAGAAGTAAGGAAGTAGGGATGTATCAATCCTTGAGTTTTAGTTGGTTAAAATCACAGTTCATTTTAAATGAATTGAAGGGTGGATATATTCTCACGTTAGAGACAAACTCAGTAAGAGATTTGCTCTTTTTATACCCGATCCACAACCTTCTGGGAAAACTTTTGGTCGCGCCTTTTGCTTTAATCATCAGCCTAGCAAGCTACTTTTTTTTTTTGTACTCGTAGAAAAAACACTTAATTTTCTGTATCTCGTCCCACTGTAGTGGAGCGGGAGTCTAGCGAAAGATGGCATGACCACATGGTCCCCATCCATTGTGGAGGATCAATTTCAGGCAGAGTGTTACCTTGCATATGCAAGCAGCTGATTTCATGACCCGAGTCTGTATCCTCCCGTCATATGGCAGAAACTCCAGTTGTTGATTGATTACATTGTGTGTAGCATGGGCTCTAGCCTGCAGGGCTACTGTTTTTATGAGTTTTCTAGTTTGTTTTTTGTTCCATAACTCATTGATTTAGGTTTACGTTTATATAAATTTTAATACCTTGTCCTTTGATTATTTTTTTGGGAAATTTGTTATTTTTCTTTTCTGAAACGCAATAATATTTTTTTTTTTTATGACAATCTTTCATTTTTATAAGCTAATGCATGTTAAAGTTCTAATGTTCCATACGTGGTGCACTTTTATTTTGCTTGTGTCTATAAATGTGAGTTAATTTTCTCGTATTATTATTTTGCTTTAATTGAAGCTCACTTACCATTTTTACTTTTTTTATAACTGTTATGGTTGCTGTATATTGTTCCAGGGTTTTGATGTAAAATTGATAGATGTGAACCGAACTTGTAAAGTCACAAAGGTAACCTACAACTTTATCCTTTCTTCTATGTTTTTCCCAGTTGCTCTCATGTGTTCTTAGTTGGTTCAAATCTTTTGATCTAGGGAGGACAAGTTGTCAAGTACACGGCTATGTTAGCATGTGGCAACTATAACGGTGTTGTTGGTTTTGCAAAAGCCAAAGGCCCTGCAGTTCCAGTTGCCCTCCAAAAGGTACTGACCATATCTTACTAGGTCTTTCAAGTCATCCTGGTTTGGAACTCTATTATTTTTTTCAATTGGTCTGTGTTCAATGTAGATTTTTTCTTGCTATTTCACTACCCACTGAAGTATATGGATCTATTTCTGCTTCATTTCCTAATAGATGCTAGCTTATTATATTATTGATTCATGTTTTTCCTGAGATTTTTATTCGCTGTTATACCGGGGACTGTTCTTTGGCCAATGCTATGATGTTAGATTGATATAGGTTATTGTCAAAAATGTTCAATAGAAAACATCTGCATTATGGTTCTTTCCACGAAAGCTTATCCATGTCTTATGCATTGCACACCAATTTCTTCAAACTTTTTCTGTTTCAACTAGCTTGAAACCAAATCAACTAATATATTTTGTCCATTATTATGAACTGTATCTTAAAAGTTTCCACTTCTTATCATTCATAGCTCTTGAGTTGCAGAAGTTGTATTAGCTGGTTTTCTACCTATTCTAACTAGCAAGTATTATTTAGATTTTCAATTATGTAGTTTAATAAATTTATCCAAATGAGTTGACTGGATTTTTGAATCAACAAGTGGTTTTACTTTGCCATAATCTGAAATCCGATTTTCAGTAATAATATTTTAAATTTTGTGTATTCTTGAATTTGGCTTTTAAAATCATTGCCAAAACATTAAGTTTGAGCAAAAGTTTATGTTTTATCTTAAAATAAACTCATGTGCGCCATGTTTAATGCAGTTTGATGTTTTTAGAGTTTTGTTTTGATAGCATATTGAACTAATGGCTTATTTCACTATAATCAGGCATATGAGAAGTGCTTTCAGAATTTGCATTATGTAGAGCGACATGAGGAGCACACAATTGCACATGCAATACAAACATCTTATAAAAAGACCAAGGTAGTCTCAATTCCTTATCCGTCTAGTAATTCTCCCATTTACATCATTAAGTTTCTGTCTGCTATGAAAAAAGAAAAGAAAATCTAGTTATTTTGTTATAAATGAGTACCGGATGAAGTTATGCTGCCTGTGTTTATCATGTATGTCTTATACTTGTCATCTGCACGATTCAATAGGTGTATCTCTGGCCTGCATCCACTGCAACTGGCATGAAAGCTGGTAGAATAGTCCAAACCATACTGCATTTAGGTGGTTTTAAGAATGTCAAGTCAAAGGTAACAGACTGACCGAAAAAGATGAATATGATACTGCAATTTTAGTGTTTGCTCTAATTTTCATCATCGTCACAGGTTGTTGGTTCCAGAAATCCTCATAATACAGTTAAGGCTGTCTTCAAAGCACTTAATGCGGTTAGTTACCCATTTTTGCCTATGTTGCTAGCAAGCATTTTAATTAACTTATTACCTATGACATTTTATTTGACATTGCTTGTTTGTTCCAGATTGAAACACCAAGGGATGTTCAAGAGAAGTTTGGCCGAACTGTGGTTGAGAAGTATTTATTGTGATGTGCTGAGTTTAGTGCTTCTGGTTGTTTTCCATTGAACATAATTGTCATTCCCATGTCTACATGCCAAGAAGAATTGCTAGACAGTTTCTCAAATGCATTTCCTTGTGAACGTTACCTATGGAATTTTGCCAATACTTTTGATTCATTAATGCAAAAGGAACAATAATTTAGGAACGCTCTCTTTGTTTTTATGTTTGATCAATAAGGTTTCTGTTAAAACAGAGGGGAGAAATTTTAAAATATTGTATTTGGTTCGACTATGGGAGAAAATTTTCACCATTATAATAATGGAACCAAACAACGAGTTGCTAGGAGGCCTTGAGGAGGAAAATCAACATGGAAAGGGTTCATGATGATTTTTTATTCTTGCGTGGTTGCGTTGTCATTGTCACCGTCGGATATTTCATTAAGCCATCCCAAAATCTTGACAATTCTCTCTATATGTTATCTACTTTATAATTCTTCTACATACCTTTACCAAACTTAAAAATACACCTATTCACAAAGGACAGGGCATTACTTCTCTCACCTTATTGATTAGTGGTGAAGAATTCTTTATTAAAACACCAATATCCGGTTAATTTTTGAAGTACATTTTTGGTTGCATCAATTTCTCACCAACACATGTTTTAAGTGATCCACACTTTTATTTTTTCAAATTTTAGAACGATCTTGTGCATTTGACAAACTAGTTAATAATATAGAAGTTTACTTACGTATTTGTTAAGCAGAATTTTGAAAAAAAATATATCACTTTGCATATATTTTTCAATTCAATAACTAGTTCGTAAGTGCTTTCTCAAAAATATCAAATGAGAAATTTAACAAAAAAACACTGTCTTGTATGTTTGCATAACTCATGATGAAAAACACCATTTATTCTTCAAATTCTACTAAAATTGCTTTCTACACTCAATCAACTTTTTTATTTCAAAACAACATTTGTCTGTTTTTTTACATCAAAAGAAGTAAAAGAAGCCGAAATTTAAGGTAATGTACAAGTATTTTCTTTTTCATTACTTACATTAATATAATTTTCTCTTTGAGAAAGTAAACGTTGCATCCAGAAATACATTTTCGGATTATTGTTAAATGTCATCGGGAACTGATTTTCAAATTTCGAAGTTGAATTTGACCAGTTTTTGAATATTTATGATTCGCCTTAGATATGGCGTACCTTGATGTTGTCTCCCAATCTATTGTATCTACATATGTCAAACCGATTGATGTCAAGGTAGATATTCACAAACAATTTACAAATGAATAGGAGTTTGTTGTTCGTAATCATATGTGTTGGGTCATGAGGGGGTCTGAGGATCATCACCTTAGCCTTTAGGAGCAACCACATAAGTGAGAGACACCACATATTAATCCAAAACCTTAAGGTAAAATGTTTGTGTGTGTGTGTGTTTTCTCTCACTTATAAAGTATTCAACATTCACTTTTTCTTCTGATCTGAAACTCATACTCACACTTGATATACCAACAATCTCCCCCTCAGGTGTGATTCAATCCATTCTCATGGGTATGCTCCTCCTTAAATGAAAGCTTTTTTCATTCATATCTACTTGCATCGTCGTTGGATGACATCAACGAAACATGTCGCCCGAATACCCTTGTCAGGTAGACTTTCGATATAAGGAACCCTAGTCGAACTAGGCTCTAATACCACAATTGGGTCATGAGGGGGTTCGGGGATCATCACATTGAACTTTAGGACCAACCACACAAGTGAGAGAGACACCACCTATTAACCTAAAATCTTAAGGTGATAGGTGTGTGTGTGTGCGGGCGCGCGTGTTATCTCACTTATAAAGTGTTCAACATTCACTTTTTCGTCTGATGTAGAACTCATACTCACACTTGATATACCAACAATATGTTCTAATGGATCTACGTGAAGGCTATCAAGTTAGGGTTCAACGTTGTAATCAAAAGGCCATGTAATGGTTCAGATAGAAGACATGCATTTGTGACACTGAGATGCGAAAGAAGTGGCAAATACATAAATTATATTCGGAAGTTGAAATCGAATGACATCGGTACAAGAAAATGTGAATGTCCTTTTAAGTTGCGTGGATAACTTATGATAAATAATACATGAAGATTTAATGTGATTATTGGTATACATAATCATGACCTGTTTCGCAAGTTAGTCGGTCCTCCCGTTACATGTCTCTTTAAGGATGAGGAGAAGGAAAATTTGACCAGGCATTGAACATGGTGCAACCTAAAAATAACTTGCAACTTTGAAACGAAAATAACATCAAAATATCTCAAAAATATCAAGCAAGTATACGATGTTTGTGCCAGAAACAACAAGACGACGATAAGAGAGGATAAAACTGAAATGCAACAATTGTTGAAACTTTTGGATGATACCTGTTGCAGTGAGAATCGGATATCAAGTTATTGTATTAACTTGAATCACAAAATATTGAAGTTCACCACCAAACTTTAATTTATCCAAATGAAGGGGAAAAGATCGAATAAAACCCTAAGTGTGCAATGTAACAATGATGCTTAGAGATCTAAGGTTCAGGGGTTGGTTATACTAAGGGAAGGTATTAGCACCCTAAGTATATTTAGCACTCTATAGGAATCTCTTGTTGTATTTGTGTTATGTTATTTTTTGTTTTCTATTGATTGAGAATGTTCTATGGAGAAATACCTAAAAGTATTGCTATGTATGCTCGCAAAGAATTCACGGTCTTATGCCTACGTATCTTGACAAGGATGGAATCAGAGCAATTGTAGTTCACCTAAACAAGGGTGATGAGCACTTTATAGTGATCATGGTTCAAAGGAGAAGGTAAGTATTCATAACAATAACACTTACATAGAGTCTACAACTCTATTCCAAGGCTAAGTTGAAAAGTTGGCGACTCTAACAAGGTCAAAAGGGGAAATGAGGTAAGGCTAATATACCTATGACTTAAATTTAACAACAAAAAACTTTCCTTTGGATTTGGAAACAAAATAAAATAAAGAAGGATGAAGGATAATAAGCTAACATCACTTAGGGGTATTTTGACAAAGTTAAAGTAAGCATAAATAAGATGAGTGAATATGGATGAGATGAACAAATATGATATTCAAAACTGATATCAATTGCAGGTAATATTCAAACATGATATTAAACAAGGTATCAATATAAGTGAGATGGTTCTAATAAGATCATAACATTCATGTGACATGGTTCTAACAAGACCAAAACATTCATGAATGAAAAAAAGGATTCAAGTTTACAACTAGGATAAGCAAGGATTAGTGTTTGCTAACACCACTTAATCATGAATACAAGATAAAACATGGATAAGTCATAACAATACTTAAACACGGTGTCATTCAAAGTTTAAGGCAAACATGTATAAGTCATAACAATATTTAAACATGGATAAGGTTGAAACAAGCATGGATAAGTCAAGACATTACTTAAACATGGATAAGGTTCAACAAGCATGGATAAGTCAAAACATTACTTAAACATATATAACATTCAAAAGTTAAACATGAAAAACAAGTTAAGACATCACTTTAATCATGCAAACAAGTTTGGACATGGTTCAAGACATAGGTAACAATCTAAAGTACATGTGAAGATTCATGGTGATCACATTCAAGGATTAAAACATCACAAAGATTTGGTCATGGCAAACATACAAGTTATGAATCATGTAAAGACGTGTCATTAAAGTTAAAGCTATTTATGAACACATGAAGAAAAGTAGACAACCACAAGTACTTATATGCATACAGATGTTCAAGGAAGTATGAAAGAATTGACAAATATCATGGCAAAAATCAAGAAGAAAACTTCACGGTCATACATGGAAAACAAGTTCATTTGTACATGAAAAAGAATGCATTTAAGTACATTAAATTTAATAAAAAAAAACTCAAGGAAAAATGTTATCAACATAGCACAAGGTCCAAACATGGTATACCACACTCACACAAGTCAATATGGTCAAGAGAAATCAAGGAATAAGTAAAAGAATTCAACTAAGGACCAAAATAAACCTTAAAACGCCCATAACTTTAACTATACATAAGCATATAAAAAATAAATATTTTATGGAAATTAAAAATACAAAAATAAAATAGGCAATGTAAGGAGAAAGTAGAAAAAAGAGTGGCTCAAAAAGGCCAAAGGATCAATAAGTTATGATCTTTCAAAGTTTGTGAAGAAAACATAAAAAATAAAGTAATAAAAATAAGGTTTTTGCCTTGGAAGGGTTTAAACCCACGTTGACAAATATCATGGCAAAAATCAAGAAGAAAACTTCACGTTCATACATGGAAAACAAGTTCATTTATACATGAAAAAGAATTAAGTACATTAAATTTAAGAAAAAACTAAAGGAAAAATGTTATCAACATAGCACAAGGTCCAAACATGGTATACCACACTCACACAAGTCAACATGGCCAAGAGAAATCAAGGAATAAGTCAAAGAATTCAATTAAGGACCAAAATAAACCTTAAAAAGTCCCTAAATTTAACTATACATAAGCATATGAAAAATAAATATTTTGTGGAAATTAAAAATACAACAATAAAATAGGCAATGTAAGGAGAAAGTAGGAAAAAATGGCTCAAAAAGGCCAAAGGATCAATAAGTTATGATCTTTCAAAGTTGTGAAGAAAACATAAAAAATAAAGTAATAAAAATAAGGTTTTTTTATATTATCTAACCCTAACCTCTTTCAAGTTGGTCTTTGTTAAGATACATATGAATTAGGGTTTCACACGGTCAAAATCAAGAATTCTATGGACTGATCAGTCAAAGTTTTGGATTGATCTTCTACATATCAAGTCTTCATATTATCAAGAGGTTCATATATTGCCAATAACAAGTGCTATTTGAGATTGTTACTAAGAGGATTGAAGCAGTGCTATGCAAAATCCTAATTAGGGTTCCCAGCTAAAAAAATCAATTGTAGTTTGACTTTTGGTCTAAATGGGTTTCCAAAGCTTGAACCATGGTCCATGATGTTTCTATAACTTATTGAAGTCCCCTCAAGAAGTATAAAAGGTTCAGAAAACCTCAGAACACTAAGGATTGATCCTGAAGATTTCAATTATTCAGTTCATCTATCTAGAAAGTCAACTCTTTGACTTTTAGGGTTTTGACCCCAAATTAAAGCAATCAAGGTTTCCAACATCACGTTATGCCTAAATAGCGAGTTTGGTAAAGATTTAATTAAGAATTGATGGATAACTTATGAATAAATAAACTAGGGTTTATGAAAAACCCTAATTGCAAGCTAATTTGTATTGGTTTTAACTTATTTCTTGACTTGTAAGTCAAGTTTTGCAACAAACTTCCTAAGAATTTTTGACCTAGTTCCCTTTGGAATCTGAACTTTGGCCAAACATGAACATCGTAGATCATATTTGGGGCTTTTTAAAAATTACAAGAGCATTTTCTCAGCCTTTGTGGTTAGGGAGAATTGAAGAAGGCAAGTTAGGAGTTTTCCATGTCACAAAACCAAGTTCAGCACCTGCATTTTGATGCATAAACCAATTAAACCTCTTCTAATCACTTGTTTAAATCATTCTCTGATGTTTAAGGACTTAATGGATGAGGTTTCAATGCATTACCATGAGCAAAAAACCAGAATTGGATTAATTGAATTGTTTATTCTTGCAAGTGGATGCAAATGGCAATGAGAGAGAAACTTTTTGCAAAATCAGCTACACCTCAGCTACTACATCAGCTGCTCTCTTTCCTTCACTTCATGTCAAATATTTGTAGGCTATTTATGATTCTTAAACACATAGGGAGGTGGCTCATGCTGAGAAAATAAATCCCAAGTTGGATTTGCTCATTTTGCCTCCAAAAAGGGCAAACTTGACAAGTTGGTACAATCTGCCCATACATATCATTATCCAAGCTTGCCTATAAATAGAAAACACTTCTAACATCCAAAGGGACCAGAATAAACTAGAAGTCAAGTTGAATGTCTCTCATTTCTCTGACCACCATCTTCTTGCAAGTGGTAGGGGTTGCTTCTTTGTGAAGAAAATCCGTCTTTGCATAAACTCATCCACAACCATTTCCAACCACCAAACACTTGAACCAACACTTCAAACACATCATATATGATGCATTGAAGTTGTCCAAACCCTTACAACCATCCAAAAACTTCTAGAACAGAAAGTCAACTCTCATACCATTGAATTTTGACTTTTCTGCACTTTCAAAGTCAAGTCACTGCCTAGAACATTTCCAATCATTCTAACACTTCAAACACTCTCCATATAAGTTGTTTGAACTTTCCAAGGCATCACAAAAGTTATTTAACATCATTTCCTAGAGTTTCACTTTGAAGCTCTTGGTGCTTTCTTGCAAAAGAACCCATTCTGTCAAGGCAGTGTGGTTGGGGGAGTTTTCATCATTTGAATACCTCATTTGGAGCATATTAGATATGCTTGGATCATCATCCATCAACTGAATTTCTTATTTGGTGCATTGACTTGAAAATTTTACAAGAGGTAAGTGTTCTAACTTACTACCTTTAAAGTCATGCTATGCTTTGAGGTAAACTGAGTTTGAGCATGCTAAATATGTCTTATAGGTCATGTTTGAACCATTTCTTGATCACAAACTTGTGTATTCATGACTGTCCCTTTGGTTTGGCTTGTTAGCTTGCTTTTCATGTCATTTCCATATGAAAATTGTTGATTCTGGTTAGGCATAGGTGATTGGTGTTTGTAAACATCATTTATAGGTCATATGTGATGTGTTAAATCATTTGGTTGGTGCTAAATTGGTCCAATTATGTCTGTCACTTTGTTTTTGCACAAACTTGCCATTTTTTCCACTACACATGTCATATGTTGAATGAGCTTGTTCATTGATGTATGATTCATGTAAGCATTCTCTATATGTCTCATATGTTGTGTTTAAATCATTGTTTGCTGCTTAAAACATGTACATTGGACTGCCACATTGTTTTTGCACATAACATTTCATTTTTAATCTTGCTATCAAATTTTTCTTATGATGCATGATCTGAGAAAACCACCACCACCATTGGATTCCTTGTGAAAAAAATATACAATTTTATTTTTTTGTTTCATCCAATTTAGTTGAGTTTTGAGTAAGTTATGCTCCTTCTTGCAAATCTGCATAGCCTTGGTTTTTTTTTTTGCCTTGCCTTGGTTTTTGCCATAGTTTGCCAAGTTTGGTACATAGTTTTCAAATGTGCATAACTTTGATTTTTATCATTTTGATGCCACTCTTTTTGTATTATGATCCTTAATATACCTAGTTTCAATGAGTGAAGAAATAATTTAAAAATTGTTATTTTTGAAACACTTTGGTCCACTTGAATGACACGACCTTTTTAGGGTTTTTCTTTGTTTTTCATGAACTTTATTGACCTAATACTTGATTTTTATTGTAATATTTATCTTGTATGAATCATTGTTGAATGTATAATATGTTTATATGTTTGAAAACACTTGGCTCTTTTCTTTACCATGATGGCTCTTTTCTTTACCATGATTATACTTGTCTTTGTGGATGCATGATTGTGAAAAGTATGCCTGGAAACTTCTTTGTGAACCATGACTTGTTTCTTGATGTTGTAACCTCTTTATCATGATCCTTCACCCCCACCTTACTTGTTTTGTGTCTTGTTAGAACCATAACATGTTTAGGGTTGCTCCTTGCCTTGGTTGTTACCATGAATCTTATTTATCTTTGCTTTTGTGAATTGTGAATCCATACTTGAACTGTTGTTACTTTTCTTGCCTATCCATGATTGATTGTCATCAATATGTATTAAATATGATTAAATATGTTGCATTTGTCTTTAATTTATTCATATACCATGTCTGATTCAAGTTGTAACTTGTTAGTGTGAGTTTTGTTTGAATACCATTAATGAAAATGTTGTTGTTACACATGTTTCATGTTTGCCCATGTTGGTTGTTACCTTCTTGTTTAACATGAGTCACCATAATTCACATGTTTTTGTCAAACATGTCACACCCTTGTCCAAATATGTTTTGGTTGTTACCTCTACTTTATTTGTGCACATGCCTTAAATGTTGTTATAATTTATGCATGTTGATCTTGAGTCTTGAACTTTGCCATGATAAGTAATGTTTTGACTTATGCATGATTCACTTATGCTTGTGATGTTTGGTCTTGTAAGAACCTTATCATCATCCCCTTTTAGATTTTGTAACATCTATGTTTACCTTTGGTTGTAACCATTTGGTTTAATTCTAAACTTCTATGGATGAATACTTGGTTGTAACCTTGTTATTTGTTTTTCTTGATGTTGTCACATGCTTGCCCTTATCTTTCTTGGTTGTTACCATGACTTTATATCTTCATCATGTTTGAATGATTGCATATGTGTGTTTAGGATTTGTTAGGTTTCCCCAAGTGATGTAGCTTGTTAGCTCTCATCCAGTTGCCTTGTTATCCCTTATTCTAAAGGAAAGTATCTCTATTGACTTCACTGTCATAGATAGCTAATTACCTCTCCCCTTGACTTGGTTATGTCATTAGGTCCTTTAATTTAGTTAAGTTAGAACCTATATCCATTAGAATTTGCTTTAATTATAAAGACCTACCCCTTGTTAGGAGTATCCTTCAATCAGAACTTTAAGATAGAGTTTGTTAACTCTACGTAAGGATCATTGTCATGATTACTTACTCCCCTCTTAGCTTTTGTCAAAGTCAATCCCCTTGAGTGTCAAACTTAAATCTATAGAGTTTTGTCAAACTCTATGCAAACATTGTTATGTTTGTTCCCCCTTAGAGTATTGACCATATTCAAGTATTCCTCAAACTTAGCGAGGAGAACTACGGTTGCTCTGATTCCATTCTAGTAAGGATACGTAGGCATAAGATACGACATCTTTGCGAGCAAACTTAGAACTATCATTAGGTATTTACCTCAATCTTACCTTAACCTTGATCCCATAACCCTAGCAAACAACAACTTAGATAACTTAGCATACACACATACAAAAAAGGTTCTTGTAGAGTACTACAGATGTTTAGGATGTGAGAAATACCCTAGGCATAACCAACCCCGACCCCCAAAGGTCTAGCGTTGTTTTTACATCGTATAAAAGGTTTTTCTTTCTTTAATCTTTCCTTTGGATAAATCAAAGCTTGGTGCTGAATTTCAATGAATTAAGATTCAAGTTAATCAATAGCTTGACATCCGATTCTCACCGCAACATAAGCCCAATTCCATTTCAAACTAAACTCAAAAACCAACAAAAAAACCTGCCACGCGTAATTCACTTAAATGAGGTGGCTTAAACCTCAGTGCCATATCACCAGGTCAAGTAGTCAGCACTTCTAACTCACTTTAACATGACCAAACGCTGGAGCTAAGGCTCCGGCCATCTTCTTCAGCGACGACCACCGGAGTTGGTTCAAAATATCACCAAAACTTGCAAAATCTGGCAATATCCTACTCGTTTTTTCATATATAATCCAAATATGGCATAAAAAACAATTAAAAACCACTATATCATGAAGAAATCTTGCCAGGAAAATTTCACACACATTATGCAACTTAAATAAACAAGCAGAAAACCAATGCAAATATGCTCTACATGATCTCAGAAGTATGAATATGCAATAAACAAGCTCATAACACGTGTGGCATGAAAGAAAAGGGTTAAAGAAAGGTTAGCAAAAATGGAGATCGGGTGCTCCTAAATTTTGTTCGAAAGCTTCAAAACAACACTTCCTCTAGCCTTCTAGGACTCTTAGGATGATGAAATAAGCAAGAGTGAAAAGGAAATGCTCTTGGAGAGTGAGATTCGAAGAGTGGAATTTTTTTAGAGTGAGAGTGTTTTTCTTGGTTCTTGGTTGCTGCAGATAAGGTCTCTACCTTCTCTAGGGTTTCTTTTAGCTTTTATATGAAGGTTTGAGTGGTTAAAAAGAGTTTACAGCAATTAAACGTGTGGTAATTTTTTTTGTGAAATTTGAAAATGAAGTGGAGTGAGGTGATGGTGTGGTATACATGAAGAATGATGTTATTGTTGGTGAAATTTTGGTGGCTGCAAGGGCAGAATGGAGAGAGTGGAAAGATATTCTTGTCATGCAAGTTTGTGGTTTCTCATTATGGCAAAAAGATTCAAAATGGTGCAAAGTGAAAATGTGTGTGTTTGGTCATAAAAGGTAATGTTTAGGTAAGGGTTTAGGCAAGGTTATGCGCATGATATTGAGGCAAATGAGTTTCTGCATGATGACTTATGATAAACATGAAAATGCCACAATATGACATGTATAAGCACTACTCCATATGACTCATTTTATCCAACCATAACTCAATGTGTTTTAATTCAAATTGTGCAATCTTGAGTTCAATGTAAAGTTTGAAGAATGGTGAAAAAAACTCATGTTGAAAGCAAGTTTATATAAGGCTTGGAAGATTATGAAAAATGGAGTTGAAAATGTGTCCATCATTATGTCACAAATAACTTAGAAAATTTTCAAAGTTATTGAACTTTGACATCTTTGATATACCTTGAATTTGAAGGCACATAAATTGAAGAGTTTTGATCCAATAAAAGTGTTCTTATAATGGATGGAAAGCTTGAAGAATGATCTTCAACTTTTATGTTCAATGATAACACGAAATCATATAGATATTTTCATGCATAATTCAACTAAAGTCTAACTGTTTTCGATCTGATTTCGGGTTATTTCCGTGTATTTGTCTGATGTTTTTGCAGGTATTCAACGATCACGTCTAAACAAGGCAACATGAAGAAAAGAAGCAATCTCAGATGAAATATGGATGAAAAAGGAGTGAAAACACAATGAAAAGCGCAGCAAGCTGTTTTTGCTGATGTGACGACTGTCACAGCTTCATGACGACCGTCACACGGGTGACGACCGTCACACCTTGTGACGACCGTCATGCAGGCAAAAACGCCCCACTCAGATTACACGTCAAAAGAGCAGTTCCAATTCCCATAGAGTGGACCACTACTCCCTAAATTATCTGCCTCAAGGTCCATCATCTTCAGAGATAACCGTTGGGATTCCACTTCTATAAAAAGGGAAGCAGGGGACTTCAGAAAGGGAGCTGCATTCATACCACGAAGTGCTGCCGAATTTACTTTCCAGAGCAATTACTTTCCAGTTTTATTTGTATTCATTTCTCTTTACCTTTTCTTATTCCCATTTCCGCTCTTCTGTAATTTCTATTATACTGTACGATCAAATTGGCACCAAAGACCAGAATCCTGCCAACATCTGTGGAGGATCTGCCCAAAGGCCAATTGGCATATTTACAGGTTTTCATTTTGATCGACTTCAGTTTTATTATAATGCAAATTATCATTTATTATTCTTATTTATATTTTGTTTTTCCCAAATCCATGTCTAGCTAAACTTAGGTAATCGATATGTAGTAATAATTCGAATGGGATTTGATAACCACTGGTTTGAAAACTTTCTTTTCACAAAAGTAATCTATGGTCTGAGTGTTTAAAATTGATTCACGGAATAAACTTCGTCGCGAAAGCGAGAACTTATTTAAAAGTAGTTTTGCCACGAAAGTGGGAAATTAATTAAGATACGAACCAACAAGCGAAAGCTGCGGTAAGGTCAGATAGTAAACACTAGGCATTTGTTTTAATAACAGCGAAAGCACTTTAAAATGAATTAGAACTTAGAGATTTCCAAAAAATAATTTTAACCCCGAACGGAATACGAAAGTGTACGTTTGGCCCTTAGGATTATGATTAGCGTCAATAACCATCGTGAGGCGAGAGTCTTCGAATCTCCATTTTCTGCTTGAATAAACTTTGAAAATTATTTCATACACCATAACTTATCAAATCCCTGAAGAACACAATTACTACGTATCGATTCAACCAATTATAATTTAAATAGTATTCTTAGTTCCCTTTTAGTGACAATCTTATTCCCTTAAACATATTCTACCTAGCTAAACATAGTAACTCCCGAGAACACTAGTTTGATTACGAGTCCCTGTGGGATCGATATCTATTATTACTACGCGATAGATTGTGCACTTGCAGTTAGTTGTATTAGACATAGAAAGTCGCGATCAAATTTTTGGCGCCGTTGCCGGGGACCCGTTTAGTCAATAGTGTAACCTTCTGTTACGCCGTATAGACTAGGTTAACAATTTTCATTTTTCCTTTGCTAGTTCTGTCGATTGTATGCCAAGAAATCGCCCGCAAAGTGATATCGTAAAACCTTCGGTCGCAGAACTAGAACGCTTCTTACATTTAAGAAGTAGAATCATTGAGTACCAACTCAAACAACTCAAACATAACACTCCCGAACCTCTCACTCCCATTCCCAAATCAGAAGAAGAAGAACCAGAGATGGCTGAAGGACCTCTGAACAAACCGCTGAAGGCATACGCTACACCATCTCATATGGAGCCTAGAAGTAGCATTGCTGCCCCAGCTATTACCCGAAATGATTTTGAGCTGAAACCGTCATTGCTGTCGGCTGTACAACAAAACCAAATCTCAGGAAAAGCAACTGAGGATCCGAACGAACATCTAACGAAGTTTGTACAATACGCAGACACAGTGAAAGCAAATGGAGTAACTCCAGACGCGATAAGACTTCGTCTTTTCCCATTCTCTCTTAGAGACAGAGCGTGGACATGGTTACAATCGTTACCATCCAACTCCGTTACGACGTGGGAGCAATTGAAGAACGTCTTCTTAGCGAGATATTTTCTGCCAAGCAAAACTGCTATGCTTAGAGCTCAAATCAACGGATTTCGACAGAAAGATACTGAATCTCTCTACGAAGCATGGGAACGATTCAAAGATATGATGAGAACATGTCCTCACCACGGTCTAGAAGACCGGGTGACAATCCATACCTTCTATAATGGGCTTCTATACAATACTAGATTGACAATAGACGCTGTCGCGGGCGGTGCACTTATGGATAAGCCATACGATGAAGCCTATCAATTAATAGAAAACATGTCACAAAACCATTGCCAATGGGGAGGTGAACGCACTCCAACTGAGAAAACCACAGCGAAAGGTGGGATGTACGAAATCAGCAGCCTTGAAAAGTTCAATGCTAAAGTAGATGCTCTAGCACAGAAGATTGATAGTCTGACCGTTAACCCCACTGCAACTGTCGCTGCAGTAACTCCAAATTGCGAGTTATGCGGAAGCACCACTCATAATGCACCCGAATGCCCATTGCTAGCCGGAATCCCGCCAGACCAGGTAAATTATGCTCAAGGAAATCCCTACGCAAATACCTACAAACCAGGTTGGCGAAATCATCCAAACTTTTCTTACAAAAGCGAAAATGCATTGCAAATGCCTAATGCTCCGCCAGGATATCAGAAACCAGCTGCTCAGAATGCACCTAGGAAATCAAACCTCGAATTGATGATGGAAAAGTTCATAGCTACTCAAGCTCAAACAAACAAAGAGTTCCTAAATCAAAACATACACACTAGCGAGCAAATTAAATAATTGACAGGAAAAGTAGACGCTTTAGCCACCCACAACAAAATGTTAGAAACTCAGATATCACAAGTGGCTCAACAGCAAGCATCTGCTGCCGCACCTGCTGGCACATTTCCTGGACAACCCGAACAGAATCCCAAAGGCCAAGCAAATGGTGTGATACTAAGAAGTGGAAAAGAATTGGACGAACCGATCGATCCGAGGACCGAAAACTCAGCCATGCAACAGAAACCAACTGAACAAGCAGAAAAGGAATCTGAGTTAGAGAAGAAGGAGGACAACGAGAAGGAGGATACCGCAAGTGAAAAAACTCAAGCACCTCCAGCGCCATATAAACCACCTATTCCTTATCCACAAAGACTAATAAACTCTAAAACTTCAGGACAGTTTAAGAAATTTGTAGAGCTCCTTAAACAGCTGAATATTACTATTCCTTTTACAGAAGCGATAACTCAAATGCCGTCATATGCTAAATTTCTTAAAGAGATCCTGTCGAATAAGAGAAAGATCGAGGATAACAAAACAGTTACACTTACTGCAGAGTGTAGCGCTATTATTCAGAACCGCATGCCTCCTAAATTAAAAGACCCAGGTAGTTTCTCCATACCCTGCGTCATAGGAAAGTTCGTAATAGACAAAGCTCTATGCGATTTAGGAGCCAGTATCAGTGTTATGCCCTTATCTATATGCAAAAAGCTGAATATGGGAGACCTCAGGCCAACCAAAATGTCCGTACAATTAGCTGACAGATCAGTAAAATACCCCGTCGGAATACTGGAAAACGTTCCAGGACGCATAGGACAATTCTACATTCCAACCGACTTCATAATAATGGACATCAAGGAGGACACTGTAACCCCAATTATCCTAGGAAGACCGTTCCTAGCTACAGCCGGAGCGATTATAGACGTGAAGAAAGGAAGGCTAACATTCGAAGTAGGAGAAGAAAAGATAGAGTTCATTCTCACCAAGTTCTTACAAGCACCAGCAATAGACGATACCTGCTATTTAGTAGACGAAATCGACGAATGCATAAGAGAACTTGAAAATGAAGAGACCACGTATTCAGAAATAATAAAGATTCAAATACCCGACATTTCTGAAGACGACAATTGGCGTAAACCGTACAAAGACGACAGCCTAAGCGAAAGCTTAGCACTGACCCCAAACCATATGCCAGGTCCGAAGAACCCATCTTTAGAACTTAAAACACTACCCAAAAACCTCAGATATGAATTTCTAGACGATGAACTAAAAAGACCAGTGATAGTCAACGCCGACTTAGGACAACCAGAAACCGAAAAGTTATTAGAAGTCCTAAAGAAGTACCCCACTGCGTTAGGCTATAACATAAGCGATTTAAAAGGTATAAGCCCTTCAATCTGTATGCATCGAATTACAATAGAGGAAGACTCTAAAACTTCTCGAGAGCATCAGAGAAGACTAAACCCCATCCTGAGCACTGTAGTCATAGATGAAGTAAAGAAATTGTTAGATGCAGGAATCATCTATCCGATCTCCAATAGTGAATGGGTTAGCCCAGTTCACGTCGTACCAAAGAAAGGAGGAGTCACAGTAGTTAAAAACGAAAAAGGCGAATCAATAACAAAAAGAGTCGTGACTGGAAGCAGGATGTGTATTGATTATAGGAAGCTTAACAAGGCTACGCGCAAAGATCACTTCCCGTTACCCTTCATAGACCAAATGTTGGAAAGATTAGCCAAACATTCATATTTCTGCTATCTAGATGGTTACTCAGGATTCTTCCAAATTCCCATCCATCCTGATGACCAAGAAAAGACTACATTCACTTGTCCTTACGATACTTTTGCTTACCGTCGAATGCCGTTCGGACTCTGTAACGCTCCAGCAACCTTCCAAAGATGCATGATGGCAATCTTTGCAGATTTCATAGACGACATTATGGAAGTGTTTATGGACGATTTCTCGGTATGTGGACAAAGTTTCGAAGGATGCCTACAAAACTTAGAAATGGTATTAGAACGTTGCGTAAAAGTAAACCTCGTCCTAAATTGGGAGAAATGTCATTTTATGGTCCGACAAGGAATAGTTCTAGGACATGTCATATCAGATAGAGGGATTGAGGTAGACAAAGCTAAAATAGAGATTATAAAGGATCTCCAACCTCCAAAATCCGTACGAGAAATACGGAATTTTCTATGACATGCCGGTTTCTACAGAAGATTTATAAAAGATTTCTCGAAAATCACAAAACCTTTGACCGGCCTGTTAATGAAAGATGTTGAGTTCGTCTTCGACGATGACTGTTTAAAAGCATTCGAAACATTAAAATCAACCCTTATCACCGCACCAATCATGCAACCACCCGATTGGAGACTACCGTTTGAAATCATGTGCGACGCGAGTGATTACACTCTACTATGCCAGTAGAACCTTAGATCCTGCCCAAATGAACTACGCTACCATAGAAAAGGAACTTCTAGCAGTTATATTTGCGCTTGACAAATTCCGTTCTTACTTAGTAGGAGCAAAAATTATAATATACACAGACCACGCTGCCATAAGGTACCTAATAAGCAAAAAGGATGCCAAACCAAGACTATTGAGATTGATCCTTTTATTACAAGAGTTTGACTTAGAAATCAAAGATAAAAAAGGAACCGAGAACGTTGTTGCAGATCACTTATCCCGAATAGAGGGCATCAGACATGAACCAGTACCGATAAATGACGATTTCCCGTACGAACGTCTGATAGCCAAACTAGAAAGTGACATGCCCAATTCAATCTCGGAAGATCCAGAATTCGAAAAAGCTGTAGAAGCCGTCTATGCCCAAGTCACATTACCTTGGTATGCTGACATCGTTAATTATCTCACTGCGGGCGTGCTTCCACCGGATCTTACTTATCAGCAAAAGAAGAAATTCTTCCATGATCTGAAACAATATTATTGGGACGAACCCCTACTCTTCAAGAGAGAGGCCGACAACATATATCGTCGCTGTGTCCCAGAGGAAGAAATAGAAAATATTATTTCCCAATGCCACTCAGCACCATATGGTGGTCATGCTAGTATGTCCAAGACGTGCGCTAAGATTCTCCAAGCCGGCCTATTCTGGCCTAATCTCTGGAAAGACGTTCACATCGCTGTGCAAAAGTGCGATAGATGCCAACGAACTGGTAACATCTCACGACGCGATGAAATGTCTCAGAAAGGAATCTTAGAGGTAGAAATCTTCGACGTCTGGGGAATAGATTTCATGGGACCTTTCCCACATTCTTTTGGAAATAACTACATACTCGTCGCTGTCGATTACGTGTCTAAATGGATAGAAGCCATAGCTGCTCCAACAAACGACGCACGGGTAGTAATCAAACTCTTCAAAAACACAATCTTTCCTAGATTCGGTGTACCCAGACTCGTCATTAGTGACGAAGGATCTTACTTCATATCACGAATATTCGATAAACTTCTCTCTAGATATGGAGTCCGGCACCGAGTAGCTACACCCTATCATCCGCAAACTAGCAGACAAGTAAAGGTCTCGAACAGAGAAATAAAACAGATCTTGGAAAAGACTGTCGCTACCTCAAGGAAAGATTGGTCGTCGAAGCTACAAGAAGCTTTATGGGCTTATAGGACCGCATTTAAGACACCAATAGGTACTACCCCCTATAAATTAGTTTACGGTAAATCCTGCCATCTCCCTGTAGAGTTAGAGCATAAGGCCTTTTGGGCCATTAAGACACTCAACTTCAACTACACTGAGGCAGGAGAAAAGTGAATCTTGAACTTACACGAGTTGGAAGAACTTCGATTAGACGCTTACGAAAATGCCCGTATCTACAAAGAGCGAACTAAAAAGTGGCATGATAAACGTTCAATCAGGAAACAATTCAGTGTGGGAGACATCGTATTGCTCTTTAATTCACGATTAAAACTCTTCCCAGGTAAACTAAAATCTAGGTGGTCTGGACCCTATGAAGTGACTAAGTACTTCAGAGTGGAGCTGTTGAAATTACCGATAAGACAAATGCACCATTTATCGTAAACGGGCAACGTCTAAAACATTACAATAAGAACGACAATAGTCCTCAAGTCAGCAATATAACATTGCTTGAGCTTCCAGCTCAGACACCCGAATAGCTCATCACCAAGCTATCGTCAGGTTTTAGACGTTAAAAACAGCGCTTACTGGGAGGCAACCCAAATTTCCCTCGTTATTGCATTTCATTTTTCCTTAAAAATTTTCCCTTGAAAAATCCAACAAAAATTCTAAAATTACTACTACTTTCTACTTTCGTTCATTTTCGTACTTTTATTCTTATTTTATTTTCTCTCTTTTGTCTTTTGTTTCTACCGCTTTTCGTTTCTAAAAATCCTGACTTCAATTTCTTGTTTCAAACTTTTCAGGATTTTTAAAGTCTTCAAAACATTCCTTCTGTTTTCTCCGAATTACCTGCGAGTATGGCCGAGTACGACTTCACAAAGGTTCACTTCCGAGGACTCGCTCAAAAGGCAAGATTTGCAGCACTGACCGAAAGAGAATTCGCCTTAACGCTGTATTATGATAAGGCTACTATGGATAAACTAGGGATCACAGATAGCATTCAATACCTGTTCAATCAACTGGGTTGGGAGAACACTGCTTTGAAAACACGTTTCGCTACCTACAAGGATCTTACCTATGAATTCCTTAGTTCTTTCAGATACACACCCAACTATGGTTTTGGATCCAGCACAGAGTTGATTACCTTCCGATTGTTTGGAATGGACCAAACCCATAGCCGGATGTCACTAGCTAACCTCCTAGGATTCCCTAGCGGACCGCATGTGTTCATCAGTGCAGAAGATGACGATATTGATTTGCAACTCGATCACTTCTGGGGTAGAATCACAGGCGACTATCACCCTGAACCAGGCAGAATGCACAATGATGACATACACAACCCAGCCTTCAGATACTTCCATAAGATACTAGCTCACACCTTGTTTGGAAAAGAAGAAAATATTACTACAGTGTCTAAGGAGGAGTTATTCATCATGTTTTGTGCTTCTCAGGGACGGACAGTAAATGCAGTGCCTTTCATGATGAGATCTTTCAAACGCCTCACGCTGGAACCTCAGACACCTATTCTTATAGGAGGCCTAGTAACAATGATTGCCCACGAGCTTGGCCTTAGATTCCATTTAAATGCCAGCACTCGTTTTGGTACCATCAGACCCATGAACATATAATTCTGCTTTAACAGGCGCATCTTAGGGACTATGGGACCTGGACCGTATGAGTACCTTATTAACGAAAAACCAATACAGCTATTCACACTGCCTGATCATCTGATGACAAGCATCCACAACAAGGATAACTGGCTCTACGAATTGGATGAGCCTATGGGACCTCCTTCACCACAGTCAACACCACAGAACTATATGTATGACAGTGACCACATCTCTGAGGCACACGACTATATGTACTATGAGGACGCTGCCTCTGAAACTGAAGTAGACCCTATGACTCCTCCACACTACAATACTTATCCTGAGCCTATCCCTGAGGAGACCACCGACAAAATGGATGCCGTGTTACTCAGATTGGACGACGTTGATAAAGCTCTGACTAATGTAAAAGCTGATATCGCAAGCATGCACAGCGAACTGGTAGGCTTCATGGATCTAGTCTACGACCAACTCGACTACTATTTACAGAAATTCGATGAGTTGAAGGCACAAAAAGATTAGTTATTAGCTCGTAGCAGTAGTTTCAGTTTAGTCTAGTCTAGTTTAGTTTCATTTAATCATTTGGATTTTTCGCATTGTTAGTTTTCATTATGTACTACATACAATTGTTTCAATTTTATGTTATTTCAATTCTAGTTTTTATTCAACTATTCTGTTTTCGCATTAATTGTTGTTTGTTGGCTGTTATATTACATCACCGTATCAATACTAAGCCTTAAAGTCACTACGAGTACGCCCTCAGAGCAAAATTCTGCGTTCTGCAGATTTTGCTGCTGTGACGACCGTCACAGCCTCATGACGAGCGTCACGCGGGTGACGACCGTCACGCAGTCAGAAACTGATATCTGATAAAACAGGGTTCGTGTTCTCTTCCACTCCCCCCATTATCACTTTCAAACATCCTAACTCCTACCCCACTACGAATTTTCGTCCTCCCCACATTGAACTATAAACTTCAACTCCAAATTCAACCTCCAAACCACCGTTCTTTCATTTTTCCCTCTCTGCAGAAAAACCCCAAAACCTCAGAAACCTCTCCATCTTCCAACAATGGCAAGGAATGCAGAAACCCCAGATGTCAGCAACATTACCTTCAGTGAAGGCGAGTTAGGCGAAAGACAACGAGCAAACTACATTGCATTTCATCAGAGGTCACTCCAGCCGACTCATTACCCGCACCTTCCATCGCTTATGGAGCTCGGACTCCTTGAAGGTGTAACCTGGATGCTTCAAAGAGCAGGCATCTGGAACCTCTGCACCAACCCACAGCCAACCTACGAACAACTCACTCTTGAGTTCTTGAGTTCGTTCACTTACGTCACAAGCAGCGGCGAACTTAACCAGCATTCAGGTGCCGCTTGCTTCCGGATGTTTGGCGTCAACTACCAGATGCACCAAAATCAGATTGCCAGCATTCTACAGCTACCTCGCGGCGACAACGCTCATCGCCGCATCACCGATCAGTTCCAGCACGAAGCCTTCGCGCTGTGGTATCAGTTGACCGGCCTCAATGCCGATGGTTGGGACTCTCTGCACGCCACTCATATCCATAACCCAACCATCAGGTACTTTCACAGAGCGTTGAGTAACACTATCTTCGCCAGAGACAGCAACCACAAAGTGAACTCCAAGGAGCTCTTCTTTCTTCATTGCGTCTTCAACAATGAACCTGTCAACGCTGCCCCGTTTCTGCTGGCTCACATTCAGGCCAACTGCAACCGTGGCCCGAAGCCATTCTACTTTGGCGGGATTGTCACGGCTATTGCACTTGGGCTGAACCTTGGCGACCGCCTCCAGCACCTCCATTCCATCCCCTCTGTGTACCTTGACACCGACCACTGCAGAGCCTCTCATCTCATCCGCTCCCGAGCTGACGGCAAATACCATCCGGTTGTGCGTGGCAAGACCGTCTGAAGCATCATCCTTCCGTCCCGCACCCGCATCCATCCAGAGGACCGTACCAACTGGTTGTTCGACCTCACTGCCCCTCCTGCTGCCGCTGTTCCTACTCAGGATCCCACTCATGATTCCGACGATGAAATCCAAGCTGAGTTGGACAGGTCCGAGCAGCCAGAGGCATCACAGCCTCCTCCTCCCGTAGGTACATCTTCTCGCCGTCGCCGTCATCCCGTGCCAGACTACACAGAAGAGGACCTCCGTCGCTCCCTAGACCAGCAGGCACAGATACTCACGATGCTGCAGCAGCAGAATCAGCGAGCTGACCAGTTCGAAGCTTGGCACCGGACTCAAATGCAACAACTTCACACCGGCCAAGCTATGATCACTGAGAGCCTAGCGAATCTGACCCTGCAGGTCGAAGGACTCCGAGACACCGTCTACCACACTGGAGCTATGAGCTATGAGGACAGAGTAGCCCTTGCTAGAGCCAGAGGACGCCAGCGCGGACGTGACAGAGGCCGTGACTAGATTTTCATTTTTTTTTCCTTCATTGTTTACTATATTTCAGTTATTTGTATTTTCATTTTCAGTTGTATCTCCCTCTCGCATGCTTCAAGGATCAGTGAGGACACTGATCGAGATAGTGTGGGAGCGGAGCCTTATTTCCATTCCACTGTACTCTGAATTTCCCTTTATTTCCTTTATTTCCATTTCACTGCACTTTGAATTCTCGTAATTTCTATTTTTACACTTTCTATTTCTAGCAAATAAAGCTCGTCTATATATTTTTCACGTTACGCAAACAATCCCCACATTATTCAACGTAAACAAAAACTTTCATTCGTTCCTCAAAAGCAAAAGCATCACGAGAATGCACCTGAGTTCAAAACAAGTTTTGAAACTCCAAGGAAACAACAGTTCTAACAAAACCAGTATCGTCCAGACACCTTAGATCTCTAGTTTATGCGAGTCGGTTTCACCACCTACGTGTACCAAAGTCTCAAGTGTCTATGCAAACCCAACCCCAAGTAGTTTATACTAGCAGTCAGCACCATCCTAAAAACACTTATAAGCAAACGACCGATGCAAATAAGTGTATGATCTCCAAAAAGATGAAAAATCATGAAAAGAGAGCTAAAAGGCCCAAGAATATAAGATACGTTTCCTTATAAGTTAGGTGCTCCTCACCCGAGCATTTAGCCCAACGGCACGAAAAACTCATTGAAAAATCAATGACAAAAAATTATGATCAATGAAGAAGATCAAAAACAGAAATGAGATCATATTCACTAACAGGTCGACTTGCCATGAAAGTGTACGGACAACGGGCTTAATGTGATTGCGCTAGAACAAACAGGGTGAACTTGCCGCGAGAACCTTGACACCAAGCTACAGTAGCATGACTGAGACCGATTTGCATAAAAAGGAGACCTCCGAAGACTTGTAGTCCAGTGTCGTCATGATACTCGTCTTGTTCCTACCAAGAATCCCGGTTTTTCCAAACTCTGCGAACGAAGAAGCTGCCTCGTGCTTGCCGACTTTTCCATGTTTTACTTGAGGACAAGCAAAGATTCAAGCTTAGGGGAGAATGATAACACGAAATCATATAGATATTTTCATGCATAATTCAACTAAAGTCTAACCGTTTTCGATCCGATTTCGGGTTATTTCCGTGTATTTGTCTGATGTTTTTGCAGGTATTCAACGATCACGTCTAAACAAGGCAACATGAAGAAAAGAAGCAATCTCAGATGAAATATGGATGAAAAAGGAGTGAAAACACAATGAAAAGCGCAACAAGTTGTTTTTGCTGATGTGACGACCGTCACACGGGTGACAGCCGTCACACCTTGTGACGACCGTCATGCAGGCAAAAACGCCCCACTCAGATTACACGTCAAAAGAGCAGTTCCAATTCCCACAGAGTGGACCACTACTCCCTAAATTATCTGCCTCAAGGTCCATCATCTTCAGAGATAACCGTTGGGATTCCACTTCTATAAAAAGGGAAGCAGGGGACTTCAGAAAGGGAGCTGCATTCATACCACGAAGTGCTGCCGAATTTACTTTCCAGAGCAATTACTTTCCAGTTTTATTTGTATTCATTTCTCTTTACCTTTCCTTATTCCCATTTCCGCTCTTCTGTAATTTCTATTGTACTGTACGATCAAATTGGCACCAAAGACCAGAATCCTGCCAACATCAGTGGAGGATCTGCCCAAAGGCCAATTGGCATATTTACAGGTTTTCATTTTGATCGACTTCAGTTTTATTATAATGCAAATTATCATTTATTATTCTTATTTATATTTTGTTTTTCCCAAATCCATGTCTAGCTAAACTTAGGTAATCGATATGTAGTAATAATTCGAATGGGATTTGATAACCACTGGTTTGAAAACTTTCTTTTCACAAAAGTAATCTATGGTCTGAGTGTTTAAAATTGATTCACGGAATAAACTTCGTCGCGAAAGCGAGAACTTATTTAAAAGTAGTTTTGCCACGAAAGTGGGAAATTAATTAAGATACGAACCAACAAGCGAAAGCTGCGGTAAGGTCAGATAGTAAACACTAGGCATTTGTTTTAATAACAGCGAAAGCACTTTAAAATGAATTAGAACTTAGAGATTTCCAAAAAATAATTTTAACCCCGAACGGAATACGAAAGTGTACGTTTGGCCCTTAGGATTATGATTAGCGTCAATAACCATCGTGAGGCGAGAGTCTTCGAATCTCCATTTTCTGCTTGAATAAACTTTGAAAATTATTTCATACACCATAACTTATCAAATCCCTGAAGAACACAATTACTACGTATCAATTCAACCACTTATAATTTAAATAGTATTCTTAGTTCCCTTTTAGTGACAATCTTATTCCCTTAAACATATTCTACCTAGCTAAACATAGTAACTCCCGAGAACACTAGTTTGATTACGAGTCCCTGTGGGATCGATATCTATTATTACTACGCGATAGACTGTGCACTTGCAGTTAGTTGTATTAGACATAGAAAGTCGCGATCATTCAACGAAAATTGATTTGGAGCCAAGAACTTGATGAAAAATGCCTTGGAAGATTAACCCAAAAATCTGCCTAAAACTTGTCCAACTTGACATCTTTGAAACCCTAACTTGGAGACATCATAACTTGAGTTATACACATGCAATGGAGGAGTTCTAGTACTCAAAAGAAATCTTGGAGAATTCTCTACAACTTTCATGTTGGAGGAAAATTCAACTAAATCTTGGATCACCATGAAAGATGGGCTTGAAAACATGTACCTCAAGCTTAATTTCTATACTTAGAAAAAATTCAAAGTGTTGAAATCACAAAACCTTGATTTCCCCAACTTTCACTCTCCATATATCTTAATCTATAAATATTTTGGACTTGATTTCTTCTACAAACTTGTAGTTCATGATGTCCTCTTTAATTTGATAACAATTTTGCTCCAATTGGATCAAGGATGAGAAGTTATGGATGTTGCAAAATGGATAGAATTAGGGTTTTCCACACTTAGAAAATATTTCAACAAAACCCTAATTCAACCAATCTCTTGATTTTATGTTTCTCCTTGATTCTTCTTGTTCCAAACACATGAAAACACTTGAGAAGACATACCATTCCCTTGATTAAGCTTGAAATCTAAAACTTTGACCTTATGGAGCCACAATTGACTTTTCTTAATCAGATGAAACCTTAGCACTCTTTCCATTGATTGAAGCTCATGTCATGACTTGTGATGATACATAATACATGAAAATAACCCTCAAGATGTGTATTGAGTCGTAGAACCAAGTTTTACCCAAGAAGCTAGCCACATATGCCTTTTGACCAAAACCCTAATCTAGTTGTCCACAAGATATGAGGACATGATCAATGCTTGTGATCTTGATTCCAATGGTTGTGAGACATGCCTTGATGATGAGAGGACCTTGGGGCTTTAGAAAACCACAAGGTTGAGAATAAATCCTTACTTTATCTTTGAGGATGATACTCTTCCTCTTGAGAGCTAACCAAGATACCTTGATCTCCTGCTTAGAACCAATGCTACGTACAAATGATGATGCAAATGAAATGAAATATAAGCCAAAATACGAGCCAAATTTTTAGGGTGTTACAGCTGCCTCTATTCAAACAACTTAGACCTGAAGGAATGATAGCAACGACTTTCATACTTTCAAGGTACATGGAGGTTGAATACTAAAAGAAAGTAGAAATTTGCAAACTGTGGGGATGTACAGAGTAAAATGATTACCAACCGAAGGTGGTCTTAATGGTAGCGGGTACCAATCAAAGGTTGGGATAGTGAATAGATACAAGATACCAACTAAAATTTGGGATAACAAAAGATACAAGATACTAACCAAAAGTTAGGATAACAAAAGATGACAAACAAGTCGACCAAAAGATACCAACCAAGAGTTGGGATAGAGGTAGAACGAGGATACTAACCAAGAGTTAGAATGACAGAGAGAGTACCAACCAAAAGTTGGGATGAAATAAAGAGTACCAACCAAAAGTTGGGATTAAGGCTTTTAACCAAAAGTTAGGATCACCGGAACACTGTGTAACACGGTGGGAGAACTGACTTTAAACAATGTTGCGGATAGCAAGAGTCGCCACCGACTTTTATTTTATCCATAAGGAAAGGTTATAAAAGAACAGGAAAGACCTTAGAGAATATTTTGGGTCCGGGGGGTAGGTTATGAAAAGGGAAGGTGTTAGCACCCTTTTCATCCATGGTTATCCATGGGCTCTTAGGTACTTAAGCTCACTTTTGAATTGTTTTGAAATTGTAGTGTGTGAATAGAAAATTTTCAGAATAGTTAATAAATAATCCATGTAAGGATGTGTTAAGAACTTGTTTGAAAACTTGTTGAAAATTTATTTAAGTGTGAAACAGTTTTGAAGCGAGCAAGCACCTAGGAGTAACCTACCCTAATGTTTAAAGGTCTTTCTTATTATTTATTCTTTCCTTTAGTAAGACTATCCCTACTATAATGGAGTAGGTAGTCCTTACTTTGGATGTTAAGGGACATGTGAGGGACAATTTGACTTTGAAGGCCATTGTGGGATGTAATAAGCACGTATAAGGGACCATCATCATTTTTCGAAAGGGACTCGATTCGTAAAGGCAACCATAAGGGACTTTGATGATTTTTCTATTTGAGGGACTTGCTTTATACACCCCACTTAACCATTATTCGTAGGCAACTTGAGGGATATCCTTAGGAAGTGAGACGGCGATTAAAATCGACTTACGTGTGTGACGTGTTTATTTTAATTATCTTTATTTAAAAGTGATCTAAATTTATTTTAATATTACATACATGTTGTTACACTCCCTAATTACTAACCATAATAATAATTAAATAATTAAACAACTTTACATCCAAGAAACAATTACAAAATAATAAGCAAAATAATTAAATAGCAAAGATAAATAAAATATAAATAAGCAATAATAAATAATAAAGGGGGTTAATTTTAAGTTTACTCGGCAAGACATCGCATCTTGTGCCTACGTATCCTTACGGGAGTGGAATCAGAGTAATCGTAGTTCCCCTCAATAGGGAGGTTAGAAACTTCTTGACTGTGGTCAAGGTCTCAAGGGGAATAAACGCATCTTAAGGACACGCTTACGTGGAGTGTAGAAACTCCAAATCTCTACGTTGAAATGTTAAGTTGTAATTAGGGTTAAATTAGGGATTCCACGGCGGGAAACCCTAAAATGAGCGCGGCGGCTCTTTGACCTAATGCTAAGGGTAAAATTGTAATTTTGTCCATGGCGAGACATGTATGAAAATTTAGGGTTTGTAAGGTGAAAAGGTTTGAAGTTGAGGACTATTGGCGCGGCGACCAAAAGCTAGACCTAACCTTCGGATGAGTGTAGTGTGACAGAATAATTGATGAATGCGTGAGATAATTGAATCATGCAAACAGAGAGATAATGTCCTAATTTAACCATGCAAGCAGAAATTTAAAGGCAGAAATTAAAGCGCGATTGTTAAGTTCGCGAGGTTAGATGAGAGGAGCAGATACAATATGATAATGAAATTTGAATTGAACAATAATAAAATAAAATAAATAATGGTTCTAGTTATTATTTTAAAAAAAAGATTTTAGTTATTATTTTAAATTTATCTAAAAAAAAGTTTTTCTTAAAAATAATAGGTTTTCATATTAATTTGGAAAAGATGTTAATGTTATTTATTTTAAAAAACAGATTTTTATGTTATAACAAATTTTAATAAATTAATGATAACAATAACAATAATAATGGTAATAATAATGATAATAATGATAATAATAATAAATAATGATAATAATAATAATAGTAATAATAATAATAATAATAATAATAATAATAATAATAATAATAATAATAGCAATAATGAATTTTAAATGTGCCAAATAACCCAACAATGTTGCTAACGCAGAAATGCGCTCATCGCAACCAGATCTAAATCGGACGAAACAAAATTTATCGCAAAGAAAAAGAAATTAAGCAAAAAATAGTATTATTGCTCACACAAAAATGCGATCATCGCAACCAGATCGAACTAACACAAATGTCACGCGTCATGCACACAAATGTGCAAACATCGTATCGACATAATTCGATCAAAAATCTTATATATATAAACTCTAACAATTTAAAAATTATATATATATAAACGTAACAGTAATAGATAAAGAAAAAGAAATAACGGTAATAGATGAAGAAAAAGAAATAACGGTAAAAGATGAAGAAAAAGAAACAACAGTAATAGATGAAGGAAAAGAAATAACGGTAAACGATGAAGAAAAAGAAACAATAGTAATGGATGAAGAAGAAAACTAAATAACGGCAAACGGCACTCACTCCTCTTAGGTTTTTTTCAATCTCCCCTTTTTTCCAACAAGGCAACACATGTATATATAGGGAACAAATTAGGGTTAACACCAAATTGTCAATAATGTCCCTAAAGCCCATTTTAAAGCCCAAACTAACTAATTAGTTAAGAAAAAATAAAATTTAAATAATTTAAAATAATTAAAATAAACTTAAAATAAAAACTAATAATCCTATTGATTCCTAAAATAAAAAATATTATAAAAAGAACAAAATTTTTTTCAATATTTTTTATTTTATGATTTTTTGGATATTTTTATGAATAATTTAGAAAAAAGTGAAAAAAATAATATTTTAAAAAATGATTTAATTAAAATACGAAAATAATAATTAAATAATAATAAAAAACTATTTTTGTTATTTTTTTAATGAAAGATAGAAAAATTTAGAGTAAAAATAATAAAAAACAAAAAAAATGACAAAGGTGAGATTCGAACTCTCAACCTCTCACACTCATAACTCCTTACACATGTCCTCCTGCCAATTGTGCCATTTTTACTTTTTTTTTTAGAAAAAAAATGCATGCCATATGATATTTACCTGCAAAAAGTCAAACGACTACACAAATTTGTTAGTAATTGATTAAATGCAATGAAATGCGACGACAAATCTTAGGGCAAAATTTGGGGTATTAAAGTTATTATGATAATATTTCTCACCCAACCTCTCTTTGATGTTGGCAAAAAAAAAATCATGAAGTTTGACTTTGGTTTGACCACAGTTGACCTCAGTTTGACCTCTTAACTGCATTGACTGCTTTTGACTTATCTGATCATCTGACTGAGCAAACTTTTGAGAAAAGTCTTGAAACTTGACATGGGGGTTCTTATACACATATAAGATGTTATGAAGCTCACTTGAAGTCTTGGAAGTCCATTTAGCCTGATTAAAGTCAAAACCCTAGTTTTGGATGCACTGCTTAGGAGGTGCATTGTCTGAGGGAATTGTCAACTCTTCTGACCAATTGTGAATTTTGTGAACCTTGTGAACCTTCTTGGAACACAAAGTCTTATATTGTGAGGGCAAATTTTGGGGTGCAACAGCTGCCCCTGTTCAATTTTCTGAAACCTGAGGGGTTAGATTGGTATATTTGCCAGTCGTAACCTGGAAGGTTGAAGGGGATTGAACACAAAAGCCCAAAAATTTGCACTCACCAGTGCATGGAGTGATATTGATGGTTGGTTGAACATGATTGAGTGGGCTTAAAGATGCCACTAGGGGAAAGTTCTTCAGTAGTATAATGAGAACTGTCAGGAGTCTGGAGTAATACTGATGTAACAGCATGTCTTCATGAGGATAGAGCAATCAATAATGATAACCCTAAAGCAGTCTTGAAGTGATAAATCTGACCTCAGGAGGATAGAGCAATCAATAGCTCTAAAGCAGTCTTGAAGTAATAATGGCTTCAGGAGGATAGAGCAATCAATAGCTCTAAAGCAGTCTTGAAGTAATAGAATGGCTTCAGTAGGATAGAGCAATCAACAGCTCTAAAGCAGTCTTGAAATAATAATGTGATATGTCTTCAGGAGGATAGAGCAATCAATAGCTCTAAAGCAGTCTTGAAGTAATGATTTCAGGAGGATAGAGCAATGGATAGCTCTAAAGCAGTCTTGAAATAATAATGTAATTTCAGGAGGATAGAGCAATGGATAACTCTAAAGCAGTCTTGAAATAATTAGATGGCTTCAGGAGGATAGAGCAATGAATAGCTCTAAAGCAGTCTTGAAGTAGTAATATGACCTCATGAGGATAGAGCAATGAATAGCTCTAAAGCAGTCTTGAAGTAATAGGATGATTTCAGGAGGATAGAGCAATCAGTAGCTCTAAAGCAGTCTTGAAGTCATGAGAGGCTATCAGGAGGATAAAATAACCCTGAGGTTACAATAAAGCAGTCCCAAAGTAATAAGAAGCTCATCAGGAGGATAAAGTAACCCTGAGGTTACAATAAAGCAGTCCCAAAGATCATAAGCTTGTTTGTTGGATAATTAACCTGAAAACAAGGTAGCATTCTGTATAACAATATTAGTTTATGCTTTATGTATGCATGTATGACATGATGCACTTAGGTAATGTACTATAGACATATATGTTATGGTATGATGTAAATGATGTATGTATGATATGACACTGCCGGAAGTGTCTGGATATCCTTGTATAACAACTGCTGGCCAAGGAAAATAAATCCCGATTCGTTGTTGAAGAATATATAACCCTCCGTCTGCTGGGGATAACAAGGTATAGATAACCTCCCGTTGTTGGGGATAACAAGGTATAGATAACCTCCCGTTGTTGGGGATAGCAGGGTATAGATAACCTTCGTTTTCGTTTGATAGTAGGATAAGTATAACATCCCGTCTTCGTTCATCGTGCCTTTATTGGAAAGTAATTTCCCGTATATCCGTATGAGGATAAAAGAGATGGATATAAATTCCAGGGGAGATTAGACTTTGTGAAAATGGATTAGTCCTACTGATGGTTTGTAACTGTCTTGTAAAGATGAACCGGCGAAGCTTCGTTGAAATCCTGCCCTCGTTCGTCCTTAGTAAATACTATTACTGCATTTTCATGCATTTCTGGTAAACATCAATCATATTAAAAGGCATACATACATTCAAACACAACCAATGGACGTTTCGCTTATGTAAATAGGGTAAAAGTAAATCTGGATTCAAAAGATGGAGTTTATTTATATCAAAAGTGACCCATACACGGGTAAGTTTGTACAAGGAGACATAAACCCTAGTAAGAGAATTTTGTCATGAAGTTTTACAAAAAGAATCAGCTATGTGGGAAATAATCCTATTGAGTTTCAATTCTACTATTGCCACTCAAGTATCTCATCTTCTTGCTGTTGAGACGGAAACGATTGGATTGAGCTTCATCTGTTTGAGCTTGAGTAAGTAGTACGACTGGTTGCAGTTTCATGAGTGATCCAAACGAGACATAGTCATACGCTTTAATCCCTAACTTTTGCCTGGATTGCCCTTTCAGGTTTTCAATCCACCGGGATACCCTTTTTTGCCCAAGCCGCCTTTTCAGGTTTTCGACTTGCCGGGTTACATCTTTTTATATATATATCCCTAATTTTTGCCCAAACCCTTTTGGTTTGCCGGGATGCCCTTATTTTTGCCTAGGCCTGTCAACCTAGCGGGTCTCTTTTTATGCGTAGTATTTTTTAACTATGTCTGCGTTTACAGGTTGTGGGAAGTCTTCACCATCCATTGTAGTCAGTATCATGGCACCTCCTGAGAACACTGTCTTGACTACAAATGGTCCCTCATATGTTGGAGTCCACTTGCCCCTAGGATCACCCTGTGGTAATATGATACGCTTGATTACCAAGTCACCAGCCTGATATACCTTTGGCTTAACCTTCTTGTCAAAAGCTTTGATCATCCGTTTCTGGTACATCTGGCCATGGCAAACTGCTGCTAACCTTTTCTCATCAATCAAATTTATCTGGTCAAGTCGAGTCTGAATCCACTCATCTTCATCCAAGCCTGCATCCTTCATAATTCTCAAGGAACTGAATCTTCATATCAATAGCAACTTGCATACCCATGATACATGCCTCATACTCAGCCATGTTATTGGTACAATAGAAACAAAGTCTGGCAGTAATCGGGGTATGACAACCTTCAGGGGAGCTAATCACAACACCAACACCATTACCATGTGCATTGGAGGCACCATCAAAAACCATAGTCCATCGGGATCCTTGTTCAGGTCCGTCATATTGTCCAGGTTCTTTGGTAACAGACATAATGTCTTCATCAGGGAACTCAAAATTCATTGACTGGTAATCACCTACTGCTTGATGAGCCAAATGATCAGCAACAACACTCCCCTTAATGGCCTTCTGAGTAGTATACTGTATATCATATTCCGTCAAGATCATTTGCCATCTTGCAATTCTTCCGGAAAGAGCAGGTTTCTCAAATATATACTTGATTGGATCCATCTTCGAAATCAACAAGGTAGTATGGGTCAACATATACTGTCTTAGTCGGCGAGCAGCCCATGCCAAAGCGCAGCAAGTTTTCTCGAGCAGTGAGTATCTTGTTTCACAGTCGGTAAACTTTTTGCTAAGGTAGTATATTGCCTGCTCTTTTCGACCAGACTCGTCATGTTGCCCCAATACACACCCCATTGAGTTGTCTAATACTGTTAAATACATAATCAAGGGTCTTCCATCAACTGGTGGCATTAAAATTGTAGGTTCTAGCAAATATCTCTTGATTTCATCAAAGGCAGTCCGGCACTCATCATTCCATTCCATCACCTGATCTTTCTTCAACAACTTGAAGATTGGCTCACAGATGGTAGTTAATTGGGAAATAAATCTTGCAATGTAGTTCAATCGTCCCAAGAAACCTCTAACCTCCTTCTCAGTACGGGGAGTTGGCATCTCTCGTATAACTTTCACTTTTGCAGGATCCACTTCAATACCTTTTCCACTGACAATGAAACCCAGGAGCTTTCCAGATCTAACTCCAAAAGTACACTTGTTTGGATTTAATCTCAACCTGTATTTCTTCAACCTCTCAAACAACTTGTGCAGATGATCAAGATGTTGTTCTTCATTCTGAGACCTGGCTATCATATCATCCACATATACCTCTATCTCATGATGAATCATATCATGAAACAAAGCCACCATAGCATGCTGATATGTTGCCCCTATCTTGACCTCTTTTCTGTTTTCTTCAGTTCCCAGATTCACAACTTCGACTGGCTCTTCATGTGGCTGTATAGCTTTCTCTTCTTGTTGTAACAACCTAGCAAGCTCTACAGGTATTTCACGATCGTCCTCGTCTCCGTCTTCAGTTTGATAGATCGGATTCTCGAAATTGTAATTGGCAATAGTAGAACTGTTATCAACTGGATCCAGAGTGGATGAGGATCGGCATTTTAGTGACGTGGGTGTGTGTAAGAACACATAGCTGATAAAGCAAAAATAAAAGAAAAAGAAAGACAAGGAACACAATATTTACGAAAACGAAACGTCCATTGATTTTATGGAATGAAGTATGCAAATGAAATGACAACCCGTAACAAGCACACCATTGTGCCCCGGGTAAGGCACATGGCTTGAAAGTTTAAATTTAAAAACATAACACAGTAATAGTATTTACTCCTGACTAAAGGAGATAGGGACAACATCTTCAGCTTCCCAATTATTGAGTCCAGCACCCACAGTAGGAAAAATCCATGCCTCCAAGTTGTAGTCTTCATCTTGGTCTCCCACAGCATTGATAACCCCTTGATTGGTGATACGAACAGCACGAGCACGATGAACAGCCTTCTGGGACTCTGCAGTGAAACCCAAACCAAACTTGTCAGACTTGTATGGAATATCAGGAAGCTGACCCCAAATAGTACAACCATCTTCTTCCACCATAGCTTTTGCGTCATTGAGGGAGGCCATTGCCATTGTTGGAGGGTTTCTGATGACCACAGGAACCGTCTTCACAGCAGGAGGAGTCACACAATCCTTAACAGCCCAGGGAACCACTTCAAATGACTGACATGGAGTTTCAATGTATTCACCTTCTACTTCCAGATACTTGAAAGTGTTTACATAGCTGACAAAGTATTCTTCCTCTCCAAAGACAGTAACAACTTTTCCATTCACCGGATATCTCAACTTTTGATGTAATGTGGAGGTCACAGCACCTGCCCCATGGATCCAGGGACGACCCAGCAGACATGAGTACGAAGGACGAATATCCATCACATAGAATGTAGCAGTAAACACCTGAGAGCCAACCTTGATTGGAAGATCAATTTCCCCATGTACTACTCTTCTAGAACCATCAAAAGCCTTTACCACAATATTACTGGGCTTCAATACCGTATCTTCAAGACTCAGCTTGTTCAGGACTTCCTTAGGCAACACATTCAGAGAGGAACCATTGTCTATCAGCACATGAGACAGGGTAGTGCCCCTGCATTCAATTGAAATATGCAAGGCCCTGTTATGATCCCTCTTGGCAGGGGTCAAGTCAGCATCAGAAAATCCTAACCCGTTGTCATAGGTCAGGTGAGCAACACAATTCTCAAACTGGTCCACAGAAATTGCACTGGGTACACGAGCCATCTTTAGAAACTTGATCAATGACTTGGCATGAGCCTCAGAACATAATAACAGGGAGAGCATAGAAATCTTTGAGGGAGTATGCCCCAGCTGATCAACAATATCATAATCACTCTTGCGAATGATTTTCAATACTTCTTCCATCTGCTTAGAGAGGTCATCAGCAGCTGGCACATCAGTAGATACAGGCTCAATAACAGGACCCTTGCCCCGAGCATCAGTGGTGGAAGTAACAGCAGGAGTAACTGCACTCTTAGAAGCAACTGGAGGAGAGAAGACTCTTCCACTACGAGTGATCTTGCTAGATCCAGCAATATTATCAATGTCAACAGGCATATCAGGTAAAGGCTCCTGCTTGACACCATGGATGTAAACATCAGACCCATAGTGCCAAGGCACAGCTTTGTCAGACGTATAAGGAATAGAACCAGGAGTGGTAATGATCAGAGGAGCTACTCTGGCTTCAGCAACAACTTTCACAGGACCTTCAGCAGTAATCTTGATTGGGCCCTGATGAGTGATTTTAATGGGACCCTTTGAAGTGATTCTTAGTGGTACTTTGTCAACCATGTCAACCTCTTCAATCTTCTTACCCTGAGTCAGATGATCCACCATACTTTCTACAGATGCTGGTCTTCTTTCAAACACTATAGTATATTTATCCATGAGATGTTGAATCCCATCTCTCAAAATGAAGCAACTATCCGGCTTATAGGTACAATATAGACAATCTTCATGACAACCTGGAAAGATCCCAGCTTGTACTAACCTCTTTTTGATAACAGACAATGGTGTGCTCAACTCCATAACTGAATAGACATGCAAATCTTCATCAATATCTTCATCAATGGCGTTGACAGTCTTCTCGTGATTTGGCATTGGAGCTGTAATCACATTTGGAGTACCTGGTGGATCAAACTCAATTTCTCCAGCATCAATCATATCCTGAATTTTGTTCTTCAAGACCCAGCAGTTATTAGTATCATGTCCTGGACAGTTTGAATGATATGCACATCGTGCATTGGGATTGTACTTGGGAGAGGTAACATTGGGATTCTGAGGGGCCTCCCTCAGGGTAATAAGTTCAGCTTTCAACAAGTGTTGCAATGCCTGAGCCATTGACATGTTGATCTTCGTGAACTGTCTTCTAGCCCTCTGTTGGTTGCCTTGAGGCTGCTCTGTCGTTGCAGGAGTTGGATTTGAAATATGAACTGCACTAACAGACTGATGCCTTCTGTTACGATCAGGCTGACCATACACAGCATTAGATTCTTTCTTCCCAGTGGGAGGCTTCCTCTTTGTGTTGAGGTATGAGTTGAGGTTTCGTTCCTCATGAAGTAGCTTTGTTAGCTCTAGGATCCTTGCTTGGCTTGCTTTGTAATGAGCCTCGAAAGTATCCCTTTGCTCTTTCAGTTGGATCCATGATCTCTGCAAGTCTTCCATATCAGTAGGCATGTCTGGGTGAAGGATGGTATAAGCTGTGTCTCCTTCAGCAACAGGTTCCATGGTAACTGGTAGGACGGCAGGATATGGCATCATGAGTGTCTGAGCACGAGATCGTACCCATCTGAGATAAGCCTCCATAGGAATAGTGTATTTAGGCTCCAGTGTCTTGCTGTCAATCCTGTTTACCTTTCCCCAAGCTCGGATGAATCTCTGACGGTAACCCTGAAGATCGTTGTCGTAGTCAAACACAATGCCCTGAATCAACATGTCATGTGGACCATCGCTCCGGGCGTAACCAAACTGTCGTAAAGCTAGAGATGGGTTGTAGGTGACGCCTCCTCTTATGCCTAGAAGTGGTACATTAGGAAACTCCCCACAACGGTCAATGATGGTGACATTCTCCATAGATCTGGAGCACCAATGGATGTCTGAGTGAGAAAGTGACATGATCCTCTTGGACCATCTGAACCCTTGCTCATTCTTCATTACTGAGCGAGGAAGGTGAGAAATAAACCACCTAGAAAGTAAAGGTATGCAGCACATCAAAGTTCCTCTTGCCCTTGTAGTACGGGTGTGAAGAGAATGTAGGATGTCTCCAAGTAAGGTAGGCACTGGATTGTGACTCAGGAATATGTTGATGGCATGAACGTCTATGAACTGATCAGGATTGGGGAACAACACTAAGCCATAAATCAATAAGGCTAAGATCTCCTCAAAAGCATCGTAGCTCATAGCCTTCAAGAACATTTGAGCTTTATCCACTAATACCTTGGCAAGAATACCTTTAACTCCACTTCTCGTCTCTAGAACAATGTCAGACTTCTTCAGATGTAGAGCTGCAGCAATAACTTCTGGTTTAAGCTCCTTCTCTAAGCCTGTGAATGGCTTCTGATCAAGAACAGGTATACCCAGAAGTTTAGAGAACTCCTCCATGGTTGGAACCAGCTGATAATCAGGAAATGTAAAGCAATGGTGCTTAGGGTCAAAGAACTGAAACAGCACACTCATCATGTCTTCACTGAACCCTGAAGTAACTAGATCCAATAAGTGACCATGTCTCTTGTTGAACTGGGAATGATCAGGCACTAGGGAAACCAACTCCTTGAGCTTAGCAGGTATCCCTACAAAGTTGATCCTGATGGTGTTTCTACGAGCAGAAGCCATGACCTGCAACAAAGAACAAAGATAAATCCTTTGGTCCTTGAAATGGTTAGGGAAAATGATATGCTTATGATGCATGATGATGTCATGATGTCATGCTCAATCACAAACATATGGCACACACAAACAAGTCACACCATAGCCCTAGGTTTAAAGGCTTGCATGAGGTTCAAAGGCAAGTACCCTCCCCTGAAGTTAGATGGTTCATCCTGTCCTACAAAAGTAACCAGGTTCTAAGGGATCTCAATATCATTGATCCTTCACAAGGGTGGTTGTTCAGAAGGCAACTTACTTGCCAACCAAAACCCTCCAAGTTTAAGATCTCAATGAGCGTAGTATCGAGTGTCAACCAACTTCAGTCTGCACCAAAGCCGGTTACCTCACTACTTTCTAAAGGCCAAGATGAGTTAACTAGGGTTCTAAAAGTCAGTTAGTGCATTGACAACATATGGCAGCCTCAATATTATCCTCAACTTGACTTAAGGAATATAAGCACCAACCAAGAAGTCGCACTAACTATGGCCACCAGATCAACCGTATCGATATACGTTGTCATACCCCAAATTTGTCCTACCTGTATGATTTGCATCTGTACGTCCATCCACCAACCATTACTCATAAAATCAAAAAAATATGTTCATCAGGCCAAGAATGAGTATTTACTAAAGGATGCTTGTTTAAGAAGGTTTATGGTGACAATTTTGGTTTGACATGATGCAAGAGGCAAGAGTTCAAGTCATATTTCGCAAATGGTTTTAAGGTTTTAAAAATTCTAAATTTCAAGATTGGTTCATGATTATTTATCAAGAGACTGATTCAGGACATTATGCAAATCCAAGAGTGGCTTCGAATGTAAAACGTGGAGTTCATATGAAATTTGAGTTTTAGTCATCTTTGTCCGTAATCGAAGAATCCAAAGACCATTTTTAAAATCCAATGCTCAAAGCCCAATTGGTTTGTCAAAATCCACTCAAATTTCAAAAAGGCATGTATCAAAAAATATTAAAAGCCTTTGTCCATTACATTAGTAATTATGGAAATTACACTTGAAACAAAAAAAATATATCCCAACAGCTATTTCCAAAGCATCATGCCAGCATGCACCGCTTTCCAAGAATCTTACTCCATGTTGGCGTGAGTTGCGACGCGAAATGAACACCAATGAGTGCCTCATCTCAGACCATCATAGCTGCAATCTATTGCCTGCACACATCAATTGAAAAGTTTTCTCATGAAACCAATGTCAGATAAAATAACAAGAGGGATCAATCAGTCATAGAGTTCAGAGATTAGCGAAGTATCGTTTTTTGAAGAAACAATCAGATCTTCTTCTGAATGCTGATGATTTGGATGCAATGTGGGTGTGCTTAAGAGAAAATTGTGTGGTCGATGATGCTACTGGTGCAGAAATGATGAATTATGAAGACTTTTGCCACATTGTTTCTGTATGTACAGAACAAATAGGTCCTAAATGCCGACGATTCTTTAACTTCATGAAGTTTAAAAAAAAGATGAGCAGGGGAGAATTGCCATTCTACCATTTTACCTTTACGTGATGTGTACGGTTTCACTTACACTGGCAAGAATTGATATGAGTGAGCTTGATGAGGATTCTGATGGTTTCCTTCAGCCGCATGAAATAGAAGCCTATATGCGAGGTCTTATACCCAATTTGGCACAGTTACGTCGTGAAATGGCTGCAGGCTTTGTTCCAATGTACTGTCGTATTGCTACACACAAGTTCTTTTTCTTTTGTGATCCTCATAGACGAGGAAAAGCTTGCATCAAGAAGGTGCTGCTTAGCAATTGTCTTCAGGAATTAATGGAGCTTCACCAGGAAAGTGAAGAAGAAGTAACAGACACAGAACAAGCCGAAAACTGGTTCTCTTTGACTTTTGCCCAACGTATATGTGACATGTTTCTTGCTCTTGATAAAGATTCAAATGGATCATTGAGCAAGCAAGAGCTGCGGGAATATGCAAACAGAATCATGTCATGATGTATAGCCATAGCACATAATCTGTTTCTATGTGAAACTTAAAAATAAAACACAATAGCATGATTACACCACAGCTTCAAAATAATAGCAGAGCTTACAAAATAATCACACAGCCGCGGGATGAAACGATGTTATCAGAGTTCTACACAGCCACGTCTCAAATTGTACAAGGTGATAACCAAGGCTCGTACAAACCTGTGCAAGAGCAACAGCAGAAAGGTAAATTATGGATACCACATAGCTTGGGCATCAGTGAATTTCAACAAAAAGAAAAGAAGAAACAGTAGCTCACCGGCACCGAGTCTTCACACCGAAACTGATGAACAAGGCTTGGAATTCTCGTATATTGCCTTGAGTATTATACAGGATGAACATTACCTTATGACCGAATGCGGTAAATCCGATTCAAGCCATAAACCTGCACCATTGATAACAACAACACCACAATAACAGGACAAATTGAAAGCTTAACAAACAAGTTTACATTTTGTTTTAAAAGAAGGAGAGCAGAAATTGAAGGGCAGAGAAAGAGACGATAACAGCAACAAATTGAAAAAAACAACAGCAAAAAAGAGACAGGAAATGAAGAATAAATCAAGACAATACCTTCTTCAAGCACTGTCCTCCCCATTTCTACCAGTGGGTTCAAATAGTCTTACAAGTCAGAACATGCTCAGTAGCTCATCGCATGCCACAAGCAGCAGCAGCATTAATGTGACTACTACTTCCACCATTAGCATGACAACCAGCACCTCCGTTGTAAGTGCGTCCAGCAATAGCGTTTCCTCCACCTCAGCGACGACGTCTTTATCTCCAGCAACTTCCCTTTTCAAATTTGGATCCACCCCATTACCATCAACAAGTTTACCCGTTTCATCTTCTCGCTTAGAACCCGTGGAAACCAAGGACGGGCAAAATGCTGGAATTGGTAAAATTGAAAGCACCTCCTTTGGAAGCTCTTCTGCTGCTGCTGCTGCAAATGCTGAGAATGGCATTCTAGGCATCACTCATGCAGGCTTTGAGAATGGTTCAACAGAATTTAACAGCCAAACTACATGGTTACGTGGGTCAGCACCAAAAACATTCTTGAATCAAGAGACTGCTCAAGTTGGTTCTTACGCTGCTTCGAATACCTCATCAAGGATGATCGAGTGTCTTTGTAGTTTTGGTGGTAGAATATTACCAAGACCTAGTGATGGAAAACTAAGGTATGTGGGGGGTCAGACACGTATTCTTCGTCTCAGAAAGGACATATCTTGGCCCGACCTTAGGCGGAGAACATTGTTAATCTACAATCTGCTTCATGTACTCAAGTATCAACTTCCTGGGGAAGATCTTGATGCTTTGGTATCTGTATCGTCTAACGAGGATTTGCAGAATATGATGGAGGAATATAACCTTATAGAAGATAGAGAACCCCCACAAAAGCTTAGGATTTTTCTGTTCTCAATTACTGATTTAGAAGATGCTCAGTTCACTCTTAGTAGCATTGGCGAGGATTCTGAGGTCCAGTATGTTGTTGCTGTTAATAGTATGGACTTGGGATCAAGAAACACCTCAACCCCGCTTGGGGTCAGCACTTCAAACAAGGACATACATACATTTAACAGAAAATACCATACAGTGAAAAGCTCAGTGAAAAATCACTTTTACTAGCAGTAAAATTAGAGGTTATATGATGTTGTAGTAAAAATGTTTTCACCTCACTACAGACAAAAAAATGGTACTATATCACCTCAAGCCTCTGCATACTCTCTCCAGATAAAAAGCCTCGTGGGAAGTGACAGCGGAGGAGGTCTCTCAACCCTAGCCGCCAGCCTCTTGAGATACTATCTTCAACTCTCTTAAACCCAAAAAAATACCTTCTACCTCCTTCAACAAATCCCAAAGGAAATATTCCATTTCCATCTTCAATCATCTACTCCAAAGAAAAACCTCACACAAACCGCAACACACCATTCTTTCGTGAGTTTCATCAACCTTCTGTTATCAACATCAACAACTTCGACAATTTTCGCAACATAACATCACAAACAGAGCTCCCAATCACCAGCAACACACTTTCTTCAACAGCTAGCAACCTTCCATCCTCTATAACATCAATCCTTCTTCATAATACCGTTCCATTTTCTTCAAGAAAACACACTTCTGCAAACTTTCTTCATTTTTTTTTTCTTACCTTCGAACTCAACCAAATCTCAAATCAAAAAATGCAAACTGAAAACAGCTCAATCAGATTTGGAAATCCCAAATATCCAGGGAAAACTCCCTCCTTCATCAGCAACATCGAAACCCTCACCAACCTCCATCTCTTCCAAACTCATCACCTTCGCAACCCCTTTCTCAGAACTACACAAACCTTCAAATCCCCAAATATATCTTCAATCTTCTTTCGACTCCTCTCCCACCATTAATCAACAAATCCTTTTTCCTCAACCCAACCTTCTTCATATACCTTCTGTTTCGTTTACAATAACCCTTCATCAATCTTTAATCAAACCCATAAAACGAGCAGGTAAACCCAAACCCTTTCTAACCTCAATATCCCTGTTCTTGAAATCACAACCTTTAAATCATTCTTCTAAAACCTAAACAACACAGACCCAGAATAGAGATGAAGTAGAAGAAGGTTTAGAGACTGAAACCGTGAATTTATTGAACTTGAAGAAAAGATTGAGCTGGATCGTGCACAAAGAAGGGGTTCGTTGATGAACTTCTTCTCTGATTCTTTTTCGTTCTTCCACGTGTAAACTGTTGGCTGATGTCTTTTACTAGGATTTGTTTTTGTTTTGATTTTCATTTAGGTTGTCTTTTGTTCAGGGGTTTGGACGGAGCGGGCTCGGGCTCGCGACAATGTCTTGAGATTATACCCCCTTTTTACGTGTTTTTTTTGAAGAAGGTTGAATGGGCCTCAAGGCCCATGATGACACCTTCATTTCCATTCCATCTAACATCCCAGTTCACACCCCTCTCTCTTGTTATTCTTTTAAAAGTTTTAATATAAAGTTTTATAAATGATTTTCCTAATTTATTTTTGATAACTTTTATTAAGATCTCATTTATTTTATGTACATATTCCTTTTGTTAACATTTTCTATTAATATTGTAAGAATCCTTTGATAAATAATTTTGGATATATTTTCAATCATATTTTCATTTTAGATCTATTTCTACCAAGTTTCGGTCGATGACGAGACCTCCGTAAACCGTCATTAAGTCAAACTACTGATAAATGACGTTGGATCTGAGACCACCTATTTTCTCTCTTCGTCACCTGTCCCGCCTCGATTCAAAACTTTGTCAAACAATTTTCAAAATCAAATTATCTTTGTATTGAATTAAAAGAGGGGATTAAGTGTAGACTTTCTTCCTCTCCGAGTGTTGGGATACCCACTGTAGTGAGGGTGGTTCCGGCACTCGTCTTTCAATACGAAGACATTTCCCGTCCATTTTCAAACCTTACCTCCCTAAAAATCTTTTCTTTGTGTTGAGCTAAAAGAGGATTGGGTGTAGACCCCTTCTTCTTCGAGCGTAGGGATGCCCACTGTAGTGAGGGTGGTCTTGATACTCGTCTGTCAATACAAAGACGCTTCCAACATTTCCTCATAAAACCTCGGTCTCGTACCGAGTATACTTTCAGTAATAATATCATTTCTCTTTGTATTGAATTAAAGAGAGAGGATTTGGTGTAGACCTCTTCCTCTTCGAATGTTGGGATGCCCACTGTAGTGAGGGTGGTCTCGATATTTGTATTTCGATACGAAGACGTAACTTTATCCATCACATATCTCTTTATCCACCATCTCGCTTCCACATTCCTTCCGTAACCCTTTTCACCTAAAACCTCGGTCTCGTACTGAGTGCATTTTCAAATCTTTTCATCACCAAAACTTGAATGGTCGTGGAGTGGTTAGGCGTAGGCCTTCTCCTATCCCGAGTGCTGACGTTTACTGTAGGGTTCTCTGTCGTAAAGCACTTACCATTCAAAACCAAAAACACTTTAATAAGAGAATGAAGTTCTCTTTGTGTTGAACTGAAGAGAGAGGATTAAGTGTAGACTTTCTTCCTCTCCGAGTGTCAGGATACTCACTGTAGTGTGTGTGGTCTTGATATTCGTCTTTCAATACGAAGACGCTACGTTCGCCACACATCTTTTTACAGCAAAAACTTTGAGATAACGAATTGGGTACTACCCGTAGGGGTTACTATCTGAGGACTTGTCTCGCCCCTAAAAAACAATCCAATCAATCAAATGAGACTTCTAGCCCCGCGTGGCGAAAACTAATCAATCTTTCAAAAAGGGTATGCTACGTCCGTTCTACCGCAAACAGGTAACGCCTAAGTCTCCAACGAGCGAGCAGCAAAACACCTAACTGCTAGAATGCGCACGATAGCATCATCCATAAAAAACATCAACACACCGTAGGCCGAACTACGGCTGCTCTGATTCTTTACTTCTTTTAAGTAAAGATACGTAGGCACAAGGGCCACAATCCTTGCCGAGCACATTCACCCCATATCTGTAGTTTCCCGAACTACGTCGACTCTGACTTTCTCATATCTATTGGGAATACGTAGGCATAGGACTGCGAAGTCCTACCGAGTCTGTTCTTTCTCTTTTCTTCCCCATTCTCTCTTTCCTCCTAACTTTCTTGTTTCAAACCCTTCTTTTACCTAGTGAAACACTTCTTATAGCATAATATTTAAGCAGATAAATTCACAGATCGACAAACAAAAGGTTCCCATCGAGTACGATGGATGCGAGGGGTGCTAATACCTTCCCTTCGCATAACCGGCTTCCGAACCCGTTCATGGTTGCAAGACCATCTTATCCATTTATTTCCTAAGGTTTTCTCGATATTTTCCTTTCCCCTCACGGGATAAATAAAGTTCGGTGGCGACTCTTCTGTCTATCCTTTTCGCCTCCCCGTCGTTGCGCGACGCATTTTTCGAGTAGCGACAGCTGGCGACTCTGCTGGGGACACCTAGCAAGCCAAGCCTATTTTGTTTACCGTATTTGTGTTTTATTTGCTTTATTTGTTTATGCTTTGATTCTCTAACCTGTTGGGTTTATTGGATGGTTTGTGAGATAAAGCTTTCTACCCGAGCTTTCGAGAATACACTAAGATTAGGAGGTGGTTTCTTTCTGATTTGCGAGACTTAGGACTCGTTGAGTTGGATCGAATCCCACCGCTCAGATAGACCCCTTTGGGATGATTATGTCTTACGTGTAGTCGTAATGGCGTTTTTATTTCCAACTTGGGAGTCCGTGACTCTGAGGACCTTTTAGAACCTTATTCCAAAGGTTGCTGAGACATGACTCTGTGTTCATCCTTTGAAGGGATTACCGTCTTACGAGTAGTCGTTATGATGGAAAACTTTCGAGGGCTAGTGCATGGAACTTTGTTTAAAAACCTTTGGGATGCCCTCTTACAAACCAATAGATAACCCACCCGAGGGGAGAGATACCTTTTGTTGTTATGCAGGATGTATGACTTAGATCCTTGATATGGATCTGTTCTCGTATGCGCTCATTGCATTGCATTTGCATAAGCATCTCTGCATCATTTCTTGCATTCCTTACAGCCCGTTCTTACACGCCGCTTACCCTTTCAGAAAGAGTAAAGCAAGCTGACTTCGCGACATCGGTATAATACAAGGAATAATCAGAGAAGAATCATGGACCAGATAGAACAAGACCAGGCTACTATGAGGAGCGAGATGCTAGGCATGAAGACACAGATGAATCAACTCATGGAGGTGATTCAGAACATGGCCAGGAGTCAAGAGGAGATGAGGCAAGCAGCAGAGAGGAGCGCTAATCAGACTTTGGCTGGTGCAATTCCCAATGCAAGCGGTGCAATTCCAATTCCCGCTGAAGCCACCCCAACCCCTGTTGGGGCAATTCCTACTTCTGCCGGTGCCGTACCTATCAACACCGTCCCTCCGCCAGTCGGTACTACTCATCCTCATGGTACTACGATCCCAACACAAGTCCAGTACGACGATCATGAAGGTTTCTATGAGAATTCAGGTGAAGCATATGGACCACAGACCGCCGAATTAGAGAAGAAATTTAATGCTTTACAGGAGATGGTGAAGACATTGCAAGGCCCCGATGTTTTGGGACTGGATGCCGCTGAAATATGTCTTGTACCCGGAGTTAAGATACCTCCAAAGTTTGTAATTCCAACCTTTGAGAAGTACAAGGGTAACAGTTGTCCTAAGACCCACATAAGGTCTTACTGTAGGAAGATGGCCGCCTATTCTGATGACGAGAAGCTACTAATCCATTTCTTTCAAGATAGCTTAACAGAGGCATCCCTAGAATGGTATATGCACCTTGAACGATCCAACGTAAGAAGCTGGAAGGAGTTAGCAGACGCTTTCGTGAAGCATTATCAGTATAATACTGACATGGCTCCGAATCGTATGCAGCTTCAGAATTTGACTCAGAAGCCGAATGAGTGTTTTAAAGACTTCGCGCAAAGATGGAGGGGAGTAGCTGCAAGGGTACAACCTCCACTGATGGAGAAAGAACTGACAGACCTATTCATGGGCACGCTACAAGGACCGATCTTTGAGCGGTTAGCATCCTCAACATCCACAGTGTTTTCTGAACTTGTTATGGCTGGAGAGAGATTAGAGAGTTTCATGAAGGCGGGAAAAATTCAGAATGCAGGCGAATCTGCAAGCGGGGTCAAGAAGCCTTATCAGGGTTTCGTTAAGAAAAGGGAAGGCGAAGCTAGTGCAGTGTTCACCAACAGAGGAAGAACTCATCAGGGTTATCACCATGTTGCTGCTGTCGCTCCACAACAGCCGTTGTCCATTCCAGCAAATCAACCCGTGTTTCAACCAAACAGGCAACAACAATCCGATCAACCAAGACAAAATCAATACCAGGGTCTACAAAGACAGAGGAGGCCAGAAAGAATATTTGATCCAATCCCGTCTACATACGCCAAGTTATTGCCATTCCTATTGAAGGGAGGTCTTGTTCAGCTTAGGGAGATGAGGGATCCTCCGGAGGTTCTTCCTTTTGGATTTGATGTCAATGCCAAATGTGAATTCCATTCTGGCTCCCCAGGCCATGACATTGAAAATTGCAAGACTCTGAAGCACCTTGTACAAGATCTCCTCGATTCGAAGGCGATAAACTTTACCCGAAACACCCCCAAACATCAAAACTAATCCAATGTCAGCTCATCACTCAACAAATATGATTGAAGAATCCTGTGGTCATCTCCAAAATCCAGTGGTCCAAGCTGGCAGACATCTTCAACATTAGCAGTCCTTAGATGCTTTTCTCATTTGCATTTGTAATTTATTTTCTGTCAATTGCTACTTGTTATTTAAACATTGTTATGTTGAATGGTAACATTAATGAAATGATTATGCGTTTTCCGAATTAATTATGTCGCATTCGCTCATTATTTCCACCTATCACAATCACAGACACATATATTTTATCCACTCCACTTTTTCACTGTTGTTTAAGCAATATTGGAGGGAGGATGACGAAAACGAAATACCCATAATTGCAAACCGTATGCTTTCGGACAAAATCTCGTCAATGATGTACAGGCATTGTTTCAAATCCCCTAAACACCAGAGATATAAGGAGTTAATCCCTAGTCAACCACTTCGAGCCTAGAAGTAGGAGTTTCCTTCGGATATTCAAACCCTTAACACTCAACCTGGGGCAGGGTAGTTATTCAGTTAATCCAACCTCGCACTCAAAATCCAAAGACAAGACGGTTGTTCATCGATGACCCATGACATGGCAGTCACCATCCGCCAACAAAATCAAAAAAAATCAAAAGCCTGCTAAGTCAAGCATTTCAAAGGAGACTTAGGCAAGAATCAGGGCAATCCCGATGGATCTGACAAGCAAAATCAATCCATGCAAAAGTTAGGGATCAAAATCAAAAGAGGTCCTCAAACCCTCAACAAAAACAAAAATTCAGTGGCCACCCAAATCAAAGGGTCACTGACATCCATCAAATAAAGTGACTGCCATTTCGAACAAACCTTGAACCATCAAGCACGTGCAGAAATTAGCTGAATGTAGGTATGGAGATCATCAAGAAGAAGGGGTGGGTACAAATTAACTTTGAGCCTAATATCCTTTGTTTCTATAACCGCGAGCCAGACCACGTTACAACCCTCGAAAGACCTAATTGAGGCGGGGTTTATTCTGAAACATACTATTGTGAGGTTGCGTAACCTGACTCCTTACAATTTTGCTAATCATCAACATTGGTGTCGGTATCCTTGCTATATCTTTCACGCCAATCCAGTTAGCACAACGTTTGGACTAAAGGGTCCATTCGTTTCACTCTCACGACACTTAAATAAACGACACTTCTCTTAAAACTTGCATGAACTTCGCATTAAAATTACCATTCGTGAACAAACAATTTTATTTGCAAGTCAGTAGTTGGCATCAAGGAAATTCCAACACAAAGCACTCGAGCGTGACTGGATTATTCAGCGGTCTGGACCAGAACCAAGTATACCATATAACCTATTAAACTTGGGGCATTGACATCCGAGAGTAGGAAATCAGTCAGTCTGAGGCAAATCCCCACGCGTCGGCCGACCATGGGGCAAATCATTCATGAAGCAGTCGATCAGAAGAGAATCATCTTGAGAATACTGATCAGGGGCAGGCCACCCAGAGTTTCTTTGACTTAAGAATAGGTCCCTCCAATGTTCAATCGAGGTAAGTTAAGTCGCTTACACGCTCTTTCAGGGGAAAGCTACTCTAAGAGTACATTGGAGCCAATTACCACAAGAATCGGCTAATCAATGATGAATCCATTTGTGGTACGAACTCTGGGGCAGACCATCTCGAGCACGTCTCATAGCAAGCCGCTCAAGCAAGTTCATTCTCGTCAACAACTGTTAAGTTCAAAACGATGTCAGGAAGTCAGGCTTGTCCTCCACTTTTCCACATAACCCAGAGTCCAATCCGCATTGGCAACTACCAAAAGTCCGCCACGTCGGCACCTGCATTCCCAATTACCCGTCTGCATCATATGCATCGTGCGCATCGCATTCGATTTCATAAGCATCTTGTACCATATGCATACCCAGAATCATATCATACTCCCCCAGCTCTTACATCTCCGCGTGTTAACATTTGCATTTGCATTTCCACTCGTTATGGAATATCCTTATCATCAAGCATTCGCATATGCGAGTTCGGATCCAGGATCAATTTTGAAGATTTCCAAGATCATCATCAGCCCAGTCAGGGGCATGTCATTCAAAACCGTGGGTTCTCCCACAAACTAAAGAGCTTCAAAGCAACATGCAGCCCAGGCAGGGGCATTTCTGCAAGATAGTGGGTTCTCCCACAAACTCAAGAGCTTCAAAGCAACCATCAGCCCAGTCAGGGGCATGTCACTCAAGGCTGTGGGTGTTCCCCACAAAGTTGTGCAACTGTTGTTGGGCAGAGTTCAAGAGCTTCAACACAATCAGTAGCCCAGTCAGGGGCATTATCTGCAAAGCCGGGCGTCCTCTCACGAAATTCAAGCATATCAAAGCTAAAGTCAGCCCAAACCAGGGGCATCTTTTCAAGACCATGGGTGTATCGCACGATGTATTTCAACCTCGTGGTTAATCAGATCTTCAAAATCAACATGCAGCCCAGACAGGGGCATCTCCAGTAAATCCATGGGTGACGATCTCTCATCCCCAGTGAATTGTCTCCAGCAGACTTCAGCGATAAGTGGCAATCTCTTCAGAGAAGCTTATCCATCTTCAGTGATAAGTGGCAATCTCTTCAGAGAAGCTTATCCATCTTCAGCGATAAGTGGCAATCTCTTCAGAGAAGCTTATCCATCTTCAGCGATAAGTGGCAATCTCTTCAGAGAAGCTTATCCATCTTCAGTGATAAGTGGCAATCTCTTCAGAGAAGCTTATCCATCTTCAGTGATAAGTGGCAATCTCTTCAGAGAAGCTTATCCATCTTCAGCGATAAGTGGCAATCTCTTCAGAGAAGCTTATCCATCTTCAGCGATAAGTGGCAATCTCTTCAGAGAAGCTTATCCATCTTCAGTGATAAGTGGCAATCTCTTCAGAGAAGCTTATCCATCTTCAGTGATAAGTGGCAATCTCTTCAGAGAAGCTTATCCATCTTCAGTGATAAGTGGCAATCTCTTCAGAGAAGCTTATCCATCTTCAGCGATAAGTGGCAATCTCTTCAGAGAAGCTTATCCCCCTACCATCCTTTTGGTGTTAGGGTTGATTCTGTTTCGCTCCATCATCCTTTTGGTGATGGGTCTAGCATCCTTTTGGTGTTATGACTAGCGTTCTCGCTCCATCATCCTTTCGGTGATGGGTCTGGCATCCTTTTGGTGTCATGACTAGCGTGTTTTCCATTATCCTTTTGGTAATGGACTCCTATCATCCTTTTGGTGTTAGGGTTGATTCTGTTTCGCTCCATCATCCTTTTGGTGATGGGTCTAGCATCCTTTTGGTGTTATGACTAGCGTTTTCGCTCCATCATCCTTTTGGTGATGGGTCTAGCATCCTTTTGGTGTTATGACTAGCGTTCTCGCCCCATCATCCTTTCGGTGATGGGTCTGGCATCCTTTTGGTGTCATGACTAGCGTGTTTTCCATTATCCTTTTGGTAATGGACTCCTATCATCCTTTTGGTGTTAGGGTTGACTAGCGTTCTCACTCCATCATCCTTTCGGTGATGGGTCTGGCATCCCTTTGGTGTCATGACTAGCATATTTTCGGTCATCCTTTTGGTGGTGGGTCTATCATAATCATTAATGATAGAGTGTGCAATATTGCTTGATGTGAGTTTCGCTCCGTCATCCTCTTGGTGGTAGGTCTGGCATTTCGTCGATGTCAGACTGTGCGATTGTGTTTTGCTCTACCGCCCTTTGGTAGTAATAGCTGTGTTCATTTCTTTCCATCACCCTTTTGGTGATGACGACCTTTCTCCTGTTATTTACAGTTTACTCGGAAGTACACCAACATTTTCAATTCTTGAGCAGTTCTTTTCTTCTCGGACAAATTCAGGGTCTTCTTTATATCTAATTGCCTTTTACCTTGAAAGAGTGAGCGTCAGAACCGTTCATCTTACTAGGTCAAAATCAATTAGATAGGGGCATCTGTCATACCCCAAATTTGTCCTACCTGTATGATTTGCATCTGTACGTCCATCCACCAACCATTACTCATAAAATCAAAAAAATATGTTCATCAGGCCAAGAATGAGTATTTACTAAAGGATGCTTGTTTAAGAAGGTTTATGGTGACAATTTTGGTTTGACATGATGCAAGAGGCAAGAGTTCAAGTCATATTTCGCAAATGGTTTTAAGGTTTTAAAAATTCTAAATTTCAAGATTGGTTCATGATTATTTATCAAGAGACTGATTCAGGACATTATGCAAATCCAAGAGTGGCTTCGAATGTAAAACGTGGAGTTCATATGAAATTTGAGTTTTAGTCATCTTTGTCCGTAATCGAAGAATCCAAAGACCATTTTTAAAATCCAATGCTCAAAGCCCAATTGGTTTGTCAAAATCCACTCAAATTTCAAAAAGGCATGTATCAAAAAATATTAAAAGCCTTTGTCCATTACATTAGTAATTATGGAAATTACACTTGAAACAAAAAAAATATATCCCAACAGCTATTTCCAAAGCATCATGCCAGCATGCACCGCTTTCCAAGAATCTTACTCCATGTTGGCGTGAGTTGCGACGCGAAATGAACACCAATGAGTGCCTCATCTCAGACCATCATAGCTGCAATCTATTGCCTGCACACATCAATTGAAAAGTTTTCTCATGAAACCAATGTCAGATAAAATAACAAGAGGGATCAATCAGTCATAGAGTTCAGAGATTAGCGAAGTATCGTTTTTTGAAGAAACAATCAGATCTTCTTCTGAATGCTGATGATTTGGATGCAATGTGGGTGTGCTTAAGAGAAAATTGTGTGGTCGATGATGCTACTGGTGCAGAAATGATGAATTATGAAGACTTTTGCCACATTGTTTCTGTATGTACAGAACAAATAGGTCCTAAATGCCGACGATTCTTTAACTTCATGAAGTTTAAAAAAAAGATGAGCAGGGGAGAATTGCCATTCTACCATTTTACCTTTACGTGATGTGTACGGTTTCACTTACACTGGCAAGAATTGATATGAGTGAGCTTGATGAGGATTCTGATGGTTTCCTTCAGCCGCATGAAATAGAAGCCTATATGCGAGGTCTTATACCCAATTTGGCACAGTTACGTCGTGAAATGGCTGCAGGCTTTGTTCCAATGTACTGTCGTATTGCTACACACAAGTTCTTTTTCTTTTGTGATCCTCATAGACGAGGAAAAGCTTGCATCAAGAAGGTGCTGCTTAGCAATTGTCTTCAGGAATTAATGGAGCTTCACCAGGAAAGTGAAGAAGAAGTAACAGACACAGAACAAGCCGAAAACTGGTTCTCTTTGACTTTTGCCCAACGTATATGTGACATGTTTCTTGCTCTTGATAAAGATTCAAATGGATCATTGAGCAAGCAAGAGCTGCGGGAATATGCAAACAGAATCATGTCATGATGTATAGCCATAGCACATAATCTGTTTCTATGTGAAACTTAAAAATAAAACACAATAGCATGATTACACCACAGCTTCAAAATAATAGCAGAGCTTACAAAATAATCACACAGCCGCGGGATGAAACGATGTTATCAGAGTTCTACACAGCCACGTCTCAAATTGTACAAGGTGATAACCAAGGCTCGTACAAACCTGTGCAAGAGCAACAGCAGAAAGGTAAATTATGGATACCACATAGCTTGGGCATCAGTGAATTTCAACAAAAAGAAAAGAAGAAACAGTAGCTCACCGGCACCGAGTCTTCACACCGAAACTGATGAACAAGGCTTGGAATTCTCGTATATTGCCTTGAGTATTATACAGGATGAACATTACCTTATGACCGAATGCGGTAAATCCGATTCAAGCCATAAACCTGCACCATTGATAACAACAACACCACAATAACAGGACAAATTGAAAGCTTAACAAACAAGTTTACATTTTGTTTTAAAAGAAGGAGAGCAGAAATTGAAGGGCAGAGAAAGAGACGATAACAGCAACAAATTGAAAAAAACAACAGCAAAAAAGAGACAGGAAATGAAGAATAAATCAAGACAATACCTTCTTCAAGCACTGTCCTCCCCATTTCTACCAGTGGGTTCAAATAGTCTTACAAGTCAGAATATGCTCAGTAGCTCATCGCATGCCACAAGCAGCAGCAGCATTAATGTGACTACTACTTCCACCATTAGCATGACAACCAGCACCTCCGTTGTAAGTGCGTCCAGCAATAGCGTTTCCTCCACCTCAGCGACGACGTCTTTATCTCCAGCAACTTCCCTTTTCAAATTTGGATCCACCCCATTACCATCAACAAGTTTACCCGTTTCATCTTCTCGCTTAGAACCCGTGGAAACCAAGGACGGGCAAAATGCTGGAATTGGTAAAATTGAAAGCACCTCCTTTGGAAGCTCTTCTGCTGCTGCTGCTGCAAATGCTGAGAATGGCATTCTAGGCATCACTCATGCAGGCTTTGAGAATGGTTCAACAGAATTTAACAGCCAAACTACATGGTTACGTGGGTCAGCACCAAAAACATTCTTGAATCAAGAGACTGCTCAAGTTGGTTCTTACGCTGCTTCGAATACCTCATCAAGGATGATCGAGTGTCTTTGTAGTTTTGGTGGTAGAATATTACCAAGACCTAGTGATGGAAAACTAAGGTATGTGGGGGGTCAGACACGTATTCTTCGTCTCAGAAAGGACATATCTTGGCCCGACCTTAGGCGGAGAACATTGTTAATCTACAATCTGCTTCATGTACTCAAGTATCAACTTCCTGGGGAAGATCTTGATGCTTTGGTATCTGTATCGTCTAACGAGGATTTGCAGAATATGATGGAGGAATATAACCTTATAGAAGATAGAGAACCCCCACAAAAGCTTAGGATTTTTCTGTTCTCAATTACTGATTTAGAAGATGCTCAGTTCACTCTTAGTAGCATTGGCGAGGATTCTGAGGTCCAGTATGTTGTTGCTGTTAATAGTATGGACTTGGGATCAAGAAACACCTCAACCCCGCTTGGGGTCAGCACTTCAAACAAGGACATACATACATTTAACAGAAAATACCATACAGTGAAAAGCTCAGTGAAAAATCACTTTTACTAGCAGTAAAATTAGAGGTTATATGATGTTGTAGTAAAAATGTTTTCACCTCACTACAGACAAAAAAATGGTACTATATCACCTCAAGCCTCTGCATACTCTCTCCAGATAAAAAGCCTCGTGGGAAGTGACAGCGGAGGAGGTCTCTCAACCCTAGCCGCCAGCCTCTTGAGATACTATCTTCAACTCTCTTAAACCCAAAAAAATACCTTCTACCTCCTTCAACAAATCCCAAAGGAAATCTTCCATTTCCATCTTCAATCATCTACTCCAAAGAAAAACCTCACACAAACCGCAACACACCATTCTTTCGTGAGTTTCATCAACCTTCTGTTATCAACATCAACAACTTCGACAATTTTCGCAACATAACATCACAAACAGAGCTCCCAATCACCAGCAACACACTTTCTTCAACAGCTAGCAACCTTCCATCCTCTATAACATCAATCCTTCTTCATAATACCGTTCCATTTTCTTCAAGAAAACACACTTCTGCAAACTTTCTTCATTTTTTTTTTCTTACCTTCGAACTCAACCAAATCTCAAATCAAAAAACGCAAACTGAAAACAGCTCAATCAGATTTGGAAATCCCAAATATCCAGGGAAAACTCCCTCCTTCATCAGCAACATCGAAACCCTCACCAACCTCCATCTCTTCCAAACTCATCACCTTCGCAACCCCTTTCTCAGAACTACACAAACCTTCAAATCCCCAAATATATCTTCAATCTTCTTTCGACTCCTCTCCCACCATTAATCAACAAATCCTTTTTCCTCAACCCAACCTTCTTCATATACCTTCTGTTTCGTTTACAATAACCCTTCATCAATCTTTAATCAAACCCATAAAACGAGCAGGTAAACCCAAACCCTTTCTAACCTCAATATCCCTGTTCTTGAAATCACAACCTTTAAATCATTCTTCTAAAACCTAAACAACACAGACCCAGAATAGAGATGAAGTAGAAGAAGGTTTAGAGACTGAAACCGTGAATTTATTGAACTTGAAGAAAAGATTGAGCTGGATCGTGCACAAAGAAGGGGTTCGTTGATGAACTTCTTCTCTGATTCTTTTTCGTTCTTCCACGTGTAAACTGTTGGCTGATGTCTTTTACTAGGATTTGTTTTTGTTTTGATTTTCATTTAGGTTGTCTTTTGTTCAGGGGTTTGGACGGAGCGGGCTCGGGCTCGCGACAATGTCTTGAGATTATACCCCCTTTTTACGTGTTTTTTTTGAAGAAGGTTGAATGGGCCTCAAGGCCCATGATGACACCTTCATTTCCATTCCATCTAACATCCCAGTTCACACCCCTCTCTCTTGTTATTCTTTTAAAAGTTTTAATATAAAGTTTTATAAATGATTTTCCTAATTTATTTTTGATAACTTTTATTAAGATCTCATTTATTTTATGTACATATTCCTTTTGTTAACATTTTCTATTAATATTGTAAGAATCCTTTGATAAATAATTTTGGATATATTTTCAATCATATTTTCATTTTAGATCTATTTCTACCAAGTTTCGGTCGATGACGAGACCTCCGTAAACCGTCATTAAGTCAAACTACTGATAAATGACGTTGGATCTGAGACCACCTATTTTCTCTCTTCGTCACCTGTCCCGCCTCGATTCAAAACTTTGTCAAACAATTTTCAAAATCAAATTATCTTTGTATTGAATTAAAAGAGGGGATTAAGTGTAGACTTTCTTCCTCTCCGAGTGTTGGGATACCCACTGTAGTGAGGGTGGTTCCGGCACTCGTCTTTCAATACGAAGACATTTCCCGTCCATTTTCAAACCTTACCTCCCTAAAAATCTTTTCTTTGTGTTGAGCTAAAAGAGGATTGGGTGTAGACCCCTTCTTCTTCGAGCGTAGGGATGCCCACTGTAGTGAGGGTGGTCTTGATACTCGTCTGTCAATACAAAGACGCTTCCAACATTTCCTCATAAAACCTCGGTCTCGTACCGAGTATACTTTCAGTAATAATATCATTTCTCTTTGTATTGAATTAAAGAGAGAGGATTTGGTGTAGACCTCTTCCTCTTCGAATGTTGGGATGCCCACTGTAGTGAGGGTGGTCTCGATATTTGTATTTCGATACGAAGACGTAACTTTATCCATCACATATCTCTTTATCCACCATCTCGCTTCCACATTCCTTCCGTAACCCTTTTCACCTAAAACCTCGGTCTCGTACTGAGTGCATTTTCAAATCTTTTCATCACCAAAACTTGAATGGTCGTGGAGTGGTTAGGCGTAGGCCTTCTCCTATCCCGAGTGCTGACGTTTACTGTAGGGTTCTCTGTCGTAAAGCACTTACCATTCAAAACCAAAAACACTTTAATAAGAGAATGAAGTTCTCTTTGTGTTGAACTGAAGAGAGAGGATTAAGTGTAGACTTTCTTCCTCTCCGAGTGTCAGGATACTCACTGTAGTGTGTGTGGTCTTGATATTCGTCTTTCAATACGAAGACGCTACGTTCGCCACACATCTTTTTACAGCAAAAACTTTGAGATAACGAATTGGGTACTACCCGTAGGGGTTACTATCTGAGGACTTGTCTCGCCCCTAAAAAACAATCCAATCAATCAAATGAGACTTCTAGCCCCGCGTGGCGAAAACTAATCAATCTTTCAAAAAGGGTATGCTACGTCCGTTCTACCGCAAACAGGTAACGCCTAAGTCTCCAACGAGCGAGCAGCAAAACACCTAACTGCTAGAATGCGCACGATAGCATCATCCATAAAAAACATCAACACACCGTAGGCCGAACTACGGCTGCTCTGATTCTTTACTTCTTTTAAGTAAAGATACGTAGGCACAAGGGCCACAATCCTTGCCGAGCACATTCACCCCATATCTGTAGTTTCCCGAACTACGTCGACTCTGACTTTCTCATATCTATTGGGAATACGTAGGCATAGGACTGCGAAGTCCTACCGAGTCTGTTCTTTCTCTTTTCTTCCCCATTCTCTCTTTCCTCCTAACTTTCTTGTTTCAAACCCTTCTTTTACCTAGTGAAACACTTCTTATAGCATAATATTTAAGCAGATAAATTCACAGATCGACAAACAAAAGGTTCCCATCGAGTACGATGGATGCGAGGGGTGCTAATACCTTCCCTTCGCATAACCGGCTTCCGAACCCGTTCATGGTTGCAAGACCATCTTATCCATTTATTTCCTAAGGTTTTCTCGATATTTTCCTTTCCCCTCACGGGATAAATAAAGTTCGGTGGCGACTCTTCTGTCTATCCTTTTCGCCTCCCCGTCGTTGCGCGACGCATTTTTCGAGTAGCGACATACGTCGTACAGTTTCCTTGGTCTATTGCCATTTACCTAAGGTACACTAGATCCGGGTTAGGACCTTTCACACATAAGAGCACCCCAACAATATAATAATAAAGCAAACAAGGCAAACAATTTAAAGTGATCTTAATTCCTAAGGGTACCCCTCTTAAATAATTCCCCAGCAGAGTCGCCAGTTCTGTAACACGGTGGGAGAACTGACTTTAAACAATGTTGCGGATAGCAAGAGTCGCCACCGACTTTTATTTTATCCATAAGGAAAGGTTATAAAAGAACAGGAAAGACCTTAGAGAATATTTTGGGTCCGGGGGGTAGGTTATGAAAAGGGAAGGTGTTAGCACCCTTTTCATCCATGGTTATCCATGGGCTCTTAGGTACTTAAGCTCACTTTTGAATTGTTTTGAAATTGTAGTGTGTGAATAGAAAATTTTCAGAATAGTTAATAAATAATCCATGTAAGGATGTGTTAAGAACTTGTTTGAAAACTTGTTGAAAATTTATTTAAGTGTGAAACAGTTTTGAAGCGAGCAAGCACCTAGGAGTAACCTACCCTAATGTTTAAAGGTCTTTCTTATTATTTATTCTTTCCTTTAGTAAGACTATCCCTACTATAATGGAGTAGGTAGTCCTTACTTTGGATGTTAAGGGACATGTGAGGGACAATTTGACTTTGAAGGCCATTGTGGGATGTAATAAGCACGTATAAGGGACCATCATCATTTTTCGAAAGGGACTCGATTCGTAAAGGCAACCATAAGGGACTTTGATGATTTTTCTATTTGAGGGACTTGCTTTATACACCCCACTTAACCATTATTCGTAGGCAACTTGAGGGATATCCTTAGGAAGTGAGACGGCGATTAAAATCGACTTACGTGTGTGACGTGTTTATTTTAATTATCTTTATTTAAAAGTGATCTAAATTTATTTTAATATTACATACATGTTGTTACACTCCCTAATTACTAACCATAATAATAATTAAATAATTAAACAACTTTACATCCAAGAAACAATTACAAAATAATAAGCAAAATAATTAAATAGCAAAGATAAATAAAATATAAATAAGCAATAATAAATAATAAAGGGGGTTAATTTTAAGTTTACTCGGCAAGACATCACATCTTGTGCCTACGTATCCTTACGGGAGTGGAATCAGAGTAATCGTAGTTCCCCTCAATAGGGAGGTTAGAAACTTCTTGACTGTGGTCAAGGTCTCAAGGGGAATAAACGCATCTTAAGGACACGCTTACGTGGAGTGTAGAAACTCCAAATCTCTACGTTGAAATGTTAAGTTGTAATTAGGGTTAAATTAGGGATTCCACGGCGGGAAACCCTAAAATGAGCGCGGCGGCTCTTTGACCTAATGCTAAGGGTAAAATTGTAATTTTGCCCATGGCGAGACATGTATGAAAATTTAGGGTTTGTAAGGTGAAAAGGTTTGAAGTTGAGGACTATTGGCGCGGCGACCAAAAGCTAGACCTAACCTTCGGATGAGTGTAGTGTGACAGAATAATTGATGAATGCGTGAGATAATTGAATCATGCAAACAGAGAGATAATGTCCTAATTTAACCATGCAAGCAGAAATTTAAAGGCAGAAATTAAAGCGCGATTGTTAAGTTCGCGAGGTTACATGAGAGGAGCAGATACAATATGATAATGAAATTTGAATTGAACAATAATAAAATAAAATAAATAACGGTTCTAGTTATTATTTTAAAAAAAAGATTTTAGTTATTATTTTAAATTTATCTAAAAAAAAGTTTTTCTTAAAAATAATAGGTTTTCATATTAATTTGGAAAAGATGTTAATGTTATTTATTTTAAAAAACAGATTTTTATGTTATAACAAATTTTAATAAATTAATGATAACAATAACAATAATAATGGTAATAATAATGATAATAATGATAATAATAATAAATAATGATAATAATAATAATAGTAATAATAATAATAATAATAATAATAATAATAATAATAATAATAGCAATAATGAATTTTAAATGTGCCAAATAACCCAACAATGTTGCTAACGCAGAAATGCGCTCATCGCAACCAGATCTAAATCGGACGAAACAAAATTTATCGCAAAGAAAAAGAAATTAAGCAAAAAATAGTATTATTGCTCACACAAAAATGCGATCATCGCAACCAGATCGAACTAACACAAATGTCACGCGTCATGCACACAAATGTGCAAACATCGTATCGACATAATTCGATCAAAAATCTTATATATATAAACTCTAACAATTTAAAAATTATATATATATATAAACGTAACAGTAATAGATAAAGAAAAAGAAATAACGGTAATAGATGAAGAAAAAGAAATAACGGTAAAAGATGAAGAAAAAGAAACAACAGTAATAGATGAAGGAAAAGAAATAACGGTAAACGATGAAGAAAAAGAAACAATAGTAATGGATGAAGAAGAAAACTAAATAACGGCAAACGGCACTCACTCCTCTTAGGTTTTTTTCAATCTCCCCTTTTTTCCAACAAGGCAACACATGTATATATAGGGAACAAATTAGGGTTAACACCAAATTGTCAATAATGTCCCTAAAGCCCATTTTAAAGCCCAAACTAACTAATTAGTTAAGAAAAAATAAAATTTAAATAATTTAAAATAATTAAAATAAACTTAAAATAAAAACTAATAATCCTATTGATTCCTAAAATAAAAAATATTATAAAAAGAACAAAATTTTTTTCAATATTTTTTATTTTATGATTTTTTGGATATTTTTATGAATAATTTAGAAAAAAGTGAAAAAAATAATATTTTAAAAAATGATTTAATTAAAATACGAAAATAATAATTAAATAATAATAAAAAACTATTTTTGTTATTTTTTTAATGAAAGATAGAAAAATTTAGAGTAAAAATAATAAAAAACAAAAAAAATGACAAAGGTGAGATTCGAACTCTCAACCTCTCACACTCATAACTCCTTACACATGTCCTCCTGCCAATTGTGCCATTTTTACTTTTTTTTTTAGAAAAAAAATGCATGCCATATGATATTTACCTGCAAAAAGTCAAACGACTACACAAATTTGTTAGTAATTGATTAAATGCAATGAAATGCGACGACAAATCTTAGGGCAAAATTTGGGGTATTACAGTTATTATGATAATATTTCTCACCCAACCTCTCTTTGATGTTGGCAAAAAAAAAATCATGAAGTTTGACTTTGGTTTGACCACAGTTGACCTCAGTTTGACCTCTTAACTGCATTGACTGCTTTTGACTTATCTGATCATCTGACTGAGCAAACTTTTGAGAAAAGTCTTGAAACTTGACATGGGGGTTCTTATACACATATAAGATGTTATGAAGCTCACTTGAAGTCTTGGAAGTCCATTTAGCCTGATTAAAGTCAAAACCCTAGTTTTGGATGCACTGCTTAGGAGGTGCATTGTCTGAGGGAATTGTCAACTCTTCTGACCAATTGTGAATTTTGTGAACCTTGTGAACCTTCTTGGAACACAAAGTCTTATATTGTGAGGGCAAATTTTGGGGTGCAACACACTGACCAAAGGCGAACTCACAATGAAGAATACCAACCAAAAGTTGGGATTAAGGCTTCTAACCAAAAGTTAGGATCACCGGAACACTGACCAAAGGCAAACTCACAATGAAGAATATCAACCAAAATTTGGGATGAAATAAGAGTTACGAACCAAAAGTTGGGATAAAAGGCTACTAACCAAAATTTAGAATCACCGGAACACTGACCGAAGGCAAACTCACAATGAAGACTACCAACCAAGAGTTGGGATGATCAACAAGGATTAAGACCCAAAATTTAGGATAAAGGCTACTAACCAAAAGTTAGGATCACCGGAACATCGACCGAAGGCGAACACACAATGAAGAATACCAACCAAAAATTGGGATGATCAACAAAGATTACCAACCAAAACTTGGGATACAAGGCTACTAGCCAAAAATTAGAATAACCAGGGATACCAACCAAAAGTTGGGATAAGGAAAAGTTTACCAAGAAAATGGCGACTTCACTGGGGAGGGTACCAACCAAAAGTTGGGATAAAGCTGGAGACTACCAACCAAGAGTTGAGATGATCAACTGAAGGGGTACTAACCAAAAGTTACAATAACCACAAGGGACACCAACCAAAAGTTGGGATACAATCCACAAAAGATACCAACCAAGAGTTGGGATAACAATGGGTACTAACCAAAAGTTAGGATAACCGAGACACCGACCGAAAGAGAATTCATGATGAAAGATACCAACTAAGAGTTGGGATAAAACAAGAGGGGTACTAACCAAAAGTTAGGATAATCACAAGGGACACCAACCAAAAGTTGGGATACAACTTACAAAAGATACCAACCAAAAGTTGGGATAAAACGAGGATATACATGAAGTACAATCAACCAACTTACGATCTGAAAAGAAGATCCTGCTGAGGAAAGAGAAGTTTAAACAAATAACTCTATCAAGGAGTACAAGTAAGATGAACACGTCTATCAATGACTTTTTTGCTGGGGATAAAGTAACACCAAATCTCCTGAGTTATGCCATTATCTGCTGGAGAGACGTCTGACAATGATGATATCAAACCTGACTTATTCTTTGAATGCATATGTTTTAATATAGTGAAATCATTCATACAAAATAGAAATGCTACACATTTAGAAGATGCAATGCAAAAATGCTTATGATATGCAAAAGAAACACTCCACAGAGAGAAGTGCTGAGAAGATCAAGAATAAGTTTTGCTGAGGAAGACACATTGAATGACCTTCCTGAATATAATCTCTACTAAAGACTCCACTCTGTTGGGAATTGAGAGTGACATCTGCTGGGAGATCGTCCCAAAAATCTAATTCTGAAAAATGCCAATGATCATTGGACTTTGAATCTGTCGGAGATATCAACCCATCGTTGATCTACCTGTCAGGGGAATAAATACCAAACTCTGCTTGGGGAGAGAATTCAATGATACCAATCTTACCGGGGAATAACACTGAGCTTACCCTGTTGTTGGGGAATATTCTTCAACCTTACCCTGCTGGGGATAAGTGTGCACTGTTGCTGGAGAAAATACTTCTGATCTGATAACAAGATTTTGTGGGGAAGACAAAGTCCTTATTGCAGGAAAACAAACAAAGAGTCTCCTGCTGGACAACTGTCTGCTTGCATATCAACACCATTTTGTCTAGAGCATTCAACCTTTGAACACTTGTTGGGGCGTACAAATCAAATTGACTGGGGAACACAACCACCTGAACTCCTACTAGGGGAGGAATGATTAATAACTTCACCATGCTTTGTTGAGGATGCTAAAACTTCAACAATCTCTGTCAGGGAGATAACGCTACTGAGGAGAAGTGAGATCAAGCAAGCATCACGTTGGGGAATCTGATGAGATGTGAGCCATTGGGAATGATTGTGTCAAATACAGTTGGGCTTTTGGTTTAGGCATGGGACCAGGTTTATGGTGATTTAATTTTATTAGGGATTTATTCTTGGTTGCTAATAAAAGTGGACTTTAGAGGGGAACTACCAGACGAAAACTGGTGTTTAAAGGGTAGACTACCAAGCGAAAACTGGTGACAAAAGGTTAAGTTATCAAACGAGAACTGACTTCTTATTTTAGCATCAGATGGGAACTGAGTTTGTGGTTTTCCAGACAAGAACTAGACTTAAAAAAGGTGTTTACCAGACGGGAACTAGTTAAAGAAAGGATGACCAGATGGGAACTAGTTTAAAAGCTGACATGGACCAGGCGGAAATTGGTATTTAGTCAAGGGTTGACCAGACGAGAATTGGTTTTGAAGTGATTTAGGTTACAAAGTTGTGACAGGTGACAAGTTCAGGTTGTAGGATGAAACCCAACGACAAAATGCAATGTTATGAAGATTCCCAGCAATGGAAGGGAGGTCCTCTGTAGCAAGGCTTTTCAGAAGGCTAAGGTTATTTGATGGGGTGATGGCACGATTCCCCAACACTCATCTTGGACTCAACAGTCGCTGACGAAATTTCCTTGAGCAACTTGAAAATAAGGAAAGGTCTTGCCCTAGTGTAGTTCAACTTACCCTAGTCTGATCCTTGGGAAAGTTCACCTTGAAAAGAAAGTAGCCTTCCATGAGATGGCCTCAAGATGGCTTGCCCCAGAATTTATACCATGAAAAGATTTGTCCTCGATTAACCGACTCTTGGAGTGTTTGGCCTCAATATACTCTTGAGGTAGCTTGTCCCTGAATGAGCATTGAAGCGACTTAACTTGTCCTGATTAAACACTTGAGGGATTTGTCCTTAATCAACAGAATCTTTAGGTGACCTGCCTCTGATTGGTAGAGTCTCGAGATGATTCATTTATGATCAACCAGTTCTTGAATGATTTTCCCCATAATCAACTAATGCTTGGGGACTTTTCATAGACTGACTGATCCCATGCTCATTGGGTGTCAATGCCTCAGATCCATAGGGCTACAAGGTATACTCAATTCTAATCTAGACTGCTGAATGATACAGTCCTTTTCGATTGCTCCTTGTCGAAATTTCCTCAATGTCAATTACTGACATGCAATTAAAATTGTTTGTTTACGAATGGTAATTTTAATGCGATGTACATGCAAGCTTCTGAAAAAAGTCAATCATTATTAGAATAATGTGATAGTGTGTGGCAAATGAACCAATAATTCAGACACAGTTGTCGCAACTGCGAAAAGACCGACGAAAATAAATAGAAGAGTCGCCACCGAATGTTATTTATCCCAAAGAGAGGGAAAGAAAACGATCGAAGAAAACCTAAGAGAAAGGATAAGACAAAGTCATCGCAAACAAATCTTGGGTTCGGGAGTCGGTTGCGCAAGGGGAAGGTATGAGCACCCCTTATATCCGTTGTATTCAACGGGATCCACGCTTGTTGTCTAATCAAAGGGTGAGTTATCTAAAAGCTACTGCTAAACGGAAACGGGAAAGGGAAAAGAAAAAGGAGACTCGATAGGACATCGTCGCTCTATGCCTACGTATTCCCTCGTGCAATGGGAAAGTCAAAGTCAACATAGTTCGAAAAACTACGGGTGAATAAGGGAAGGTTGCTCGCCAAGACATCGTCGTCTTTGCCTACGTATCCTCATCTGGTATGACAAATCAGAGCAAAGGTAGTTCAGAAAACTACTGTTAAAAGGAAAAGGGTGCTCGCCAAGACATCGCTGTCTTGTGCCTACGTATTCTTATCTGGTATGAGAAATCAAAGCAAACATAGTTCACGAGGACTAAACCACTGGTTGGTTAAGTGTTTTTTATGAGTGACACTAAGTTCTCATTCCAGCAGTTAAGGTCGATGTCTGTTTCCGGTAGAACGGAAAAATATTAACTCTTTTCTGAAAATGATTTTGAAACAAATCCCGAAGGATAAAAAGGTTTGAATTTTGTTTGAGTTTTAGAGAAGTGCGTTGAATTTGTTTGAGATTCATGTTACACTAAAGACTATGATATAAGAGCGAATGCATCACATATCGCCAAAGGGGCATACACTAAACACTCTAGACAAGTGAGGAGAAACCTCCCACTCACCATTTACCATATACTTAAGGCTCATGGCGTACAACGTTCATCATTATTTATTAAGTGTCTTAGAGTTGTCTGAGATGAGAGGAAATGACACAAAAGAAAACACTAAAGGGAAACTGAAAACCCTAATGTTATCATACAAAATGGTCTTAAGGTTAGGATAAAAGGAAAGTTTACCTAATGTTATCATACAAATGATGGACCTAAAGTTGAGGTCAAAGAGAGACTATTTTAATTATTATCATGCAAAGGATTGAAAGCCTAATGTCTCTCATACCTCCAACTTAATTAGAAATCAAGTGGAACTAGTAATCCTAAGAGATCATGTGAACAAGCACAAGTAAACACCATACAAAAGGAACGATGTCATGATCTCAGGTACGAAACAAAACTGAGTGACTTTTCGTCCACAACCAAAAAGAACGATGTTATGATCTCAGCCACAAGGCAAGACTGAGTGACTCCTCGCTCACCATAAAGTACGACAAAATACAAGTTGAATTAGTTACGCAAACCAAACATACAACTAAGAGTGAAGACTCCTCAATCAACAACATGTTGTAATCAAAAAGTTAAACCCTAAGCATGCTTCACATCGCTTTAGTACATCACAGTCGTAAGTTCCAACAAGCAAATAAGAACGACACTTAACAACTTCTATCTTTAGAACAAAAGCGTATACATCAGCATCATTTCCTACATTCAAATCAACTTATGCACAATGAGAATTTTAGAGACATCAACCAATGAGAATTCATATGCAATTTCTAGCATCAATAAGATTAAGCAAGCATAAATATCTCGAGTATCAAAGCACCAATCTCATCAAGACAATTCAACCATCATCAAGAGAAATAAACAAAGTTAGTCACCAAGGTTCTAATCAAAACTTAACAAGAAAATTAATTCAACAAATAACAAAAACTCTAGTCAAAGCTATCAAGAAATCAATTCAACAAATAACGAAAACTCTAGTTAAAACTATCAAGAAATTAAAAGTTTATTCAAGAATTAGAAGTTTAATCCAAAAGAAATAAACCAAGATCTAATTAATACAACTAAAGTCCAATTTAAAAAAATCAAATTATCAAAACTCAAATTAATTAAAACCTAACAAATTAGTCAATAAACAAATTAATCAATAATTAACTAAATTAAAATCAAATTAACCAAAATTTAATAATCTAAAGACAAATGCTAGAAACCAATTTCTTTACAAACAATGAGAAAGAAAATGAAGAAATAAAATAATAATGGAAGAAAGAAAAAGAAGAAAAAAAACAAGATCAAGATATTGGCTGGTGATGAAAGCCCACGATCCAAAATCCAACAAGGGTAAATCACTACAAGCAGCAGATATCATCAGATTCAATTTCTCACAAAAATCCACAATATTCATCGTTCCCATCCTTAAAGGTAAACACGATCAAAATCACGAATCAATTCGACCTTTCTCTGCTTCGCTTTCGCTCTCCTTCTCCCCTTCTTGCTTGTTGCGACTCGCTTTCATCCGTTCGTTTGGTCGTTTTCCCCTACGTCTCGGCTTCGCCGTTCAATCTTTGCTTCTTCTTCCTCTTCTGGTGGATGGCTTAATGTTCTTCTTCTCCTTTTTTTGAAATTTTTTGTTGTAATTAATATACATGGGCTTTATGACTTTTGTAAGTAAAAAATGTAACTTGGGCTTTATGAATTGACTCGAATTTTATTGACTGATTTTTTTGTGAAATTGGATTGGAAAAAAAAGTAAAAGAGAAAAAATATGTATAGTGGATTATTCAAATGGATAATGAGAAATGTGAATTGGACTTGTAAATTCAAGTACGGATATGGAAATGAATTGAATTGAAAAATGGATATAAAGAATGAATATATGTACATTGGATAAATGGACATGAATTGGATTGAATATGAAATTTAGAATAAAAAGGATAAATGAATCAAAACTCGGATAGAAAATGGTTAGGGATATCTGAAGTTGATGATCCTGAATAATCCCTCCACTAGTACTTTCCACCAACACACACCCTGACTGAATTTAATCCAAAAAACCATACTTGAAACTCTCCCAATAGCCTCTGATAAATTAGGCACAACTACCACTGAACAATCATCTGAATGAGACAACCTCTGAATCTTCGATCAAGAGTATTCTTGAATCACTTTGAATCTGTCTGAATAAATCCTCGAGAAAATAAATCCACAGAGGAGCATAAGATGAACCTGATCTTCTGGACCAAATCTCACATGAACCATTGCTTGGTAACCTGATGAATTCCAATATGGAACAAAATGACCTTGAATATACATTGCATGAGAAATAGCCATTGACACAGGTAACTTGAAAAAGATGCATACTCTTGATGGTTTGACAAATATTAGGCCAAACTTCTGTCTGATCTTAAGCGTAACTGAACAACCACACACCTGACTTGAAACTAAAACATTGTCTCTGATAACCATGATCTCTTGCACCAGCCAACCAATTTGAATAAAAGGAAATATAAAATCCTAGGCTCTTGATGCCTGACAAATTTGGAAGAATGTAAGCTTGATATTTGATGATCTTTGATGTGAAATTACAAAAATAAGAATTCAACCTTCTACCAAACTTGAATGAAAGTATCTCAAGGCTAATAGGAAGCCCTGACTCAGAGAAAATACTGATCCCATGTCTTAGAAGGCCCATGCAGAATATGATTATGAGTTATGATCTAATGATGATGCAAATGAACACGAAGCAAAAACCCAGTCAAGGTTAGAAAAAGATTGGACAAATTTTGGGGTGCTACAACAATGTTGATTTAGCTAGTGCAAGATATAGCAAGAAGAAGATTAACAAATCTCGTAGGAGTCAATTTACGCAACCTTGTTGTAGTATGCCTTCAGAATAAATCCTGCTTCAATTAGGTCTTTTAAGGTTTGAATCATGGTCTGGTTCACGATTATTAAAACAAAGAGTGAAAGACTCAAAGTTTGATTATTTCCTACCCCTTCTCTGTGACGATCTCCAATCCTACGTTTAGCTAACTTGGCACAAGCGCTCACCTTTTAAAAAAAATTTGAATGGTAGGAGTGATGGTTAAGGAACCCACAAGGTTTTCGGAGTGACAGTCACCCCTCTTGTCTTCTGTGTCTGTAGTCACACGACTTCGTTCTTGTTCGATGATTTTTCTTTTGTGATCCTTCCTTTTTATTCTTTTGTTCCCTAATTTTTTTCTGGACTGATTTTTTTAAAAAAAAAATTCTGATTTTGAAGTCCAGCGGGATACCCTAATTTTTGCTTGTCACTTGCTTTCAAGTTTTTTTGACTTAGCGGACTTTCTTTCTTTTTTTTCCTTTACTTTTTCTCTTTGAAACAAGTCGAGTGACATTGGTTATCTTGATTTCTCCAAAAGAGTTATGACTGTCTCACTCCTGGTTAGTGAGGTATAACCATTGTGGTTGTCGAGGTACGACCTCTTGAGAAAGATAGGATGTGATTGGTCCTTGAATGGGGATACTCCTCTATGAAATTTGAACTCCCATTAAAAATAACTGATGAGTACCCTGCCCCAGGTTAAGATGTGAGGATTTGAAACAATTCCTTATCTCTCTAGTGTTTAGCGGATTTGAAACAATGCATGTACGTTATCGACATGATTTTATCCGAAAGCATACGATCAACAATTATGGGTATTCAGTTTTCATCATCCTTCCTATAATCTTTGCTAAAAAAAACAGTGATAAAGTGGAGTGAGCAAGAGGTATATGTGTTTGTGCTTTGCAATAAAATGAGAAAAATGAGCGAATGCGACATGATTAATTCAGAAAATGCATAATCACTTCACTAATATTAACATTCAAAACAACAATATTTAAAAACAAATAACAATTGACAGGAAATAAACTACAAATACAAATGATAAAGGTGTCCAAGGACTGCCAATGTTGAGGATGTCTTCCTGTCTGGACCACTGACTTTAGGAGATGACCCTTGAAGTCTTCAAGCTTAAACAACTGAGAGGTTGACATGGACAACCAAACTTTCTTCTGGAAAGGATATGTACCCTTTGTCAATCAACTGTTGCACTTTGGCTTGGAAGGCTTTACAATCCTCGATTGAGTGCCCCATGGATCCTCTATGATATCCACACTGCACATGGGGATTGTACCTAAGAGGGTAAGGTTTTGACACATGCTTAAGAGTCTTGGCCTCCACCAATGAGTTTTGAATCAGATGTGGCAGCAATTGACTATATGACACAAGAACTGGATGAAGAGGAACTATAATACCCCAAATTTTGCCTTGAGATTTAGTAGTTGCATTTTCGCATCCCATTTCGTTTTGCATCGCATTTTAGCTAACCGCTGACAGGTTGGTGTAATTGTTGATTTTTGCAGGAAAATATCATGTGGCGCGCTTTGTAGTTCGTGAAGGGTAAGATGGTCATTTGTTTGCATCCGACTGTCAATTTACGAACTTTGAGCTGTAGTCAGGAAATTTGAGCCGTGTGATATTGTTGATGTGAGTCGGGGTCGAAGTGTAGCTGGATTGGTTTGATAGTGGAGGATTTGAGCTGTTCCAAATTTAAGTCGATTCAAGTTAGTGGATTGAAGTTAGCCGGAGAATATTGATCATTTGAGTTTAATCAGACAGTTGGGATTTAATCGGAAGTTATGTCAGAGACGAGGTTAGTCGGATAAATTGGATGAACCGAAAATTAATAAAAAAATATAGAATTTCATTTCATTTTCATGGCATTTTAAATCATTTGTATTTCATTCCATTTTCATTTTTTAATCAATTTTATTTCATTTCCTAATGTCATTTGCATTTCATTTTAAATCAATTCTATTTCATTTCAATTTTTATTATCATTGCATTTTTTTTAAAAATAATTTTTTTTATTCCAAATATTGTTTCCACTTCATTTTTTAATAATTTTAAATATTGTTCTCATTTGCATTTTTAAATAATTTTATTTTGTTTTTTTGAATTAATCTTATTTTATCTTCTTATTTATTTATGGTTTTCATTTCATTTTAAGTGGAAATATAATAAAAACATTTTAATTAGAATGTTTCATTTTTATTTATAACTAAAATCAATTTACATTTTATATCAAAAATAAAAAATAAATAATTTTATAATTACATTTTACATAAAATTCCTAAAAAATCCTAAAGTCCTCCGACTCTCGGTTTTCCGACTTTTTTCCGATTAGCGCTCCGAACCTGCAAATCAAAACGAACAAAATTTAACCGATTAGAGTTTCGTTCCGATACCCTCAGAGCATTGTCATCATCGGGTGCATCGGGAGGATAACGGATTGCTCCGAAGCCAACTCCCGACTTATTCTCAACCTCGACAAGTCCAGGCAACATATGTTCTTATTTCGAGGCATCCGAGAGAGAGAGATAAAAAAAGCGCTTCCAGAAAAGTGATTATCAAAAAGTGCTTATTGAAAAAGCACTTATTCAAAAAAAAAGCTGGATTTGCCAAACAAGGCCCTAACCCCTTTCTAGAGTTTCCAAAAATCCAACGGATCAAACAAGCTAACAAATCGCAACAAACTCACAGCCAAATCAAAACAAACAGGTTCAAAGTTCCGTCAAAACGCATGCAACAAACTCAACATGAAGGTCGTATGAATCTCTAGAAAAATCGCCAAAACGAGTCAACAATCATCACACAAATCATCAACAAAACCGAAAACGGATCCAGCCCATAAATCAACATATAAAAGCCATCAAGAGATTCCAGAAAGGGGAGATCGAAAACCTAAAAAGCCAAACCCAGACGGCGCCGGAGCAGAGGTTCAGAAGAGCTAAAAGCTCATCATCATCATCATCCGACGGGTTCAGAAGAAACTCTAAGGCCTTGTCATCATCACCCCCAGTCGAAAGAAGAAGAGGAAGAAGTTTTTTCGGAAAAAAAACCCAAACGCCACCGGATAAGCCAACCGCGACAGGAAAAGTCCGCCAGCAACCAGATCAGCGGCGGCGGAGACCATAAGGTCTCGACGCCGGTCAAGCTCCACCAGCGGCCAAACTCACGACGACCTCGTTTTCCTCATCATCGGCCGCAGTCCGCAAACCAAACGAAGAACAACACCACCGCGAGACCCACGCGACACCGGCGCAAGAATCATAATCGGAAAAAGGTAAATGGGACGAGCTTTTATGTTTAAAAATGGGTTTCTGTGAGTAGTTTTTGCAGATTCAAGATGAGAAGCACTGATCAGCGGCCATGCAAAGAGAAAAAAGCTCCAAGTGAACAAAAATGGGAGACAACGGTCTCAAGGAAGAAGGAAGAGGGTTTTAAAACCCTAGTGAGTTTCGGCAGCACAAGACACGCCCCATCCCCTTTTATTTTTTTACTTTTCATTTTTCTTTTACTATGATTTCATTTTCTTTTTTAAAATTTGTAATTATGTCATAATAAGTAGTTAGTTTAATTAAAAAGGTTTTGTTATTTAAACCTTGTTTTAAGACTCTGTTTTTATAATAAAAATTAAAACATTTTTTATAATTAAAATTAAAACATTTTTTTAATTAAAACTTAAAATATTTTTTAATTAAAACTTAAAACATCTTTTTTATAATTAAAACTTAAATTCTTTTTTTTTCTTTGAAGACTTAACTCTTTTCAAATAAAACAAAACTTAATTAATTTTCCAATTACAAAATAATTCAATTCTAACCCGTCTTCTAAAAATGAATATATTAATCAAATGAATTGCTTTTCTTCCCAAATTAAATTTCACATTTTTGCACATGGTTATTAATTTCACATTTTTGCACATGGTTATTAATTTCACATTTTTGCCGTATTTTCATTCTCTATGGTTGTAATTATGCGAGGCTATCGCCGCACGTTATTCCGTCTTTATATTTGCTTTTTTTTTTATGGTTGTAATTTATGCGAGGCTACCGTCGCAATTTGCTTTCAATTCTGTTCATTTTAGGTTTGTAATTTCCGCGAGTGATCATCGCGGTGCACTTTTTACTGCTTTCCTTACTTCCCCGTACTCTAATTATCGTTGTTGTAATAATTTGTCATTTACGTTATTTGCCACTAATTTCGCCCTCCGAAGGATTAGGTCTAGCAGTTTAACCACCGAGTCAATAGTCCTTAACCCTTGACCGTTTCAAAACCCTAATAGCCTAGGCGTCCCGCCGTGGACGAAAATACCCTTTACCCTAGCATTGGGTCAAAGAGTCGCCGTACTCTATTTAGGGTTTTTCGTCGTGGAATTCCTAATTTGAATTAACAACTTTCAACGTAGAAATAGGAGTCGCCGCACTCCACGTAAGCGTTTCCTTAAGAACACTTATTCCCCATTGAAACCTTGACCACCGTTAAGAAGTTTCTAACCTCCATTTCAAGGGGAACTACGATTACTCTGATTTCATTCCCTACCCAGGATACGTAGGCACAAGATGCGAATCTTGCTGAGTAAACTTAGGACTAACCCTTAGGTCTTTCAGTCACTCTTAACCCTTAGCTCAGTATATATCCTAAAGCAAATAAATAAAGAAAAATAGTAAAATTTAAACAAAAGATTCATGTAGAGTACTACAGAAGTTTAGGGTGCTAGTACCTTCCCTAAGCTTAACCAACCCCTTACCTAGAGCTCTCCCCGCATTGTTTACGATGCAAAAATAGGTTTTCCTTCATTTGACCTTTTCCTTCGGATAAATCAAAGATCGGTTGTGAATCAAAGATTTGAGATTCAAACTAATTAATAGTTTGATATCCTATTTCCACCGCAACAGAAAATGGCGACTTCACTGGGACATCCATAGTTTTTAAGGGTTACCCCTACTTTGTTTATTGTATGACATTTACTTTATTATTTGTTTGCTTATATATAATATCATTGTACCTCGCTTGGGGGTATCTATCTTGTTGTGAGATAAGTCCTACACCCGGACTTGAGTGAACTTATTATAGGAGATGATATATTCGACGAGGCTTATAGGGAGTGAGTCCCGACCAAGCTGACTTGAGAATCACCGCTCAGTTGAGACTCTTTCGAAAATGGTTCGGTTGAACGAGTAGTCGTGAAAAATTTTACTATTGTCGATTGGAGTCCATGATACTGGGGGCCGTAGTTACCTTAACACCACCTTGGCCTTATCTAGGACGTAGTGCGAGGACTATGAGGGAGTAGTCCCAAAATAGTTGCTACGTGATACTACACTCAAAAGAGGTCCTCTTGAGAATATTATCAACCACTGAGTCAATTGGGAAATTGATAATATCCAAAAGATGGACTGATGACTTTGGGCACCTCTTTATAACCCTTGTTTTGCAGGTACAACTAACCTTAGTACATACCTTATGGGAATGGGTAGACCTTAACTCCGCTCATATACCTTTAACCTAGGACTTGTGTATATTTGTGCATTGCATCCATAAAGCATCACATGGCATTACATTTTATGGAATTCAAACTTTATCTATGAATATTGCAAGATACCATGGACTAAAATAGGAAAATACTTTGAAATACTCTTTTAAGAGTCTTAAGTTGGATGACCTAAGGAAATTAGGAGCTTTGGTTCAAGATCAAGAAGGATTCAGAAACAAGTATGGAAGGTTGTTATCTTTGTTGAAGCTTCAAGTAGACAAAGGACTTCTCTCTGCTTTGTTACAGTTCTAGGATCCAGATCATATTTTCTTTACATTCCCCGAGTATCAGCTCTTGCATCCCCTAGAAGAGTACTCTCAGTTGGTGGGGTTACCTATGTTGGATGGATCTCCTTTCCCTTTTCTTGGAGGTGAACCCTAAAGAACAGGATATTGCTAAATCCATATGTTCGAAGTTATCCGACATCAAGGACATTAATCACCAACAATTATGGAGACTTTTCCAATGTACCCTTGATTGGTTCTAGTGGAGGATTTATTTTTCTCCGGCCTTCAATCTACCTTTTGAAGATAGGCTCGTCCTAAAAAAGGCCCAGTTAGAAGAGCAGATCAAGGAGCAAAATACGAAGCTTCCTTAGGGCTTTACTAGCTTTTATTTAGCTACTTTTATTAAGACTATCTTTAAAGAATATTTAATTGTAATCCATTTTAAATATATATATATATATATATATATATATATATATATATATATATATATATATATATATATATATATATATATATATATATATATATATATATATATATATATATATATATATATATATATATATATATATATATATATATATAATAAAATTTCTTTGGTATTCCGCGATATTCGTAAATATTTGAATTCCATTAAATCTTTCATCGACATCTGCATTTTAGCATCATATTTTTGCATTGCATGGGTCTCCCGGTTTCTCATTCTCGGTTCTCTCGCCTTCCAGTTTCATCACCCTGGGTCCTCCGCATCAGTACGACACTAGAGCCCAAGCTCGGAGAGGGATGGAAGAGCATATTCAATAGATTGACCGTGTCAGCCATGAGCTCGACGATCTTCGAGGAAGTGTGGGGCAGATTATGGAGATGTTACAAGCTCTTAATGTAAGGATGGATACTCCACTCACTGTTGTTTCTGAGATTACCAATACTATTGTGAATCCTCAACCAGCTGTCACTATTGCGAATGTACCTCTTCAGGGTACTCAATCCAGTTTGGGGCATCCTACTATTGCTCAACCAATTCAGCAGGTTGGTCCTCCAAAGTTCAAAACTCCGAGCTCTGACCATCATGAAAGTGCTACACACCAGAGGAGTCCCTCGAGCCGGTACAACCGCAAAATGGCTACTCATCAACCGTGGCGACGCCCGCCTAGTTATGTTTAAGGTTATCTGGTTCAGTATGCTCAACAACCCTATGTAGCTACTGTTGCATTTCCCTTCAATCAGCACTTTCCTACCTATCAGCCTGTGCAACCGGCTCCGGTCTATCAACATCCGGTTTATCAACAATCTCCTGTTTATCAACCTGCATAAATTTCTGTCAACTGTCAGCGAGCGCCCAATGCTTCGGCCAATCAACCATCATAGGAGCGAGCACCTCATCAGAATGGTCCGAATAGGAGACAGTACAAGCCTTGTCCTCCGATTCCGATGACTTTCACCGAGTTGTATCCTTTCTTAGTACAACGAGGTCTGATTACTACCCGAGCAGTGGGTCCGCCTCGTAATCTTTTTCCTGCCAACCACAACGCCGCCGCTCATTGTTTATTTCATGAGGGTGCGCCTAGTCACGATTTGGAAGGTTGTTATGTGCTTAAGAACATTGTCAGAGATTTGTTGGAACATAAGATATTATATTTCGATGATCCTCAACCAAAGATCAAGACTCCTCTCAGGGTTTTCAACATACCTTAGCTAGTTACTTCTCCTGTGAATCTGCCGAAGCCAGTAACTGCTCAGAAGCCTAGTCCATTTCAGTTCAGTGATCCTCAAGACGACGTGACCGTGATCAACCAAGAATCTGAGAAAAAGAATTGAAGACTGATAATGTAACAGTGACAGATATAGTTGGGGCAAGCAAGATGACACATAGTGATCATACTCCCCACTTCATTGAGGCTCCGCTAGAGGAAACCACTACTACCATGCCGGTCTTAGATACAAAGACTTCATAAACACCTGTTGAAGGACTTGTCAATTTGTTTATTTATGTTCTGCTTCTTTGATTAAGCATGATTAGCATGTACGAACTTGTTATTTTAAATAATTAATGAAATGCATGTTTGTCTTGAATAAATCCATTCGTTTCACTCACGAAAAATACTTTTTTCATAATTTATAATGCCAACTTTACCCGATCTCTTTCTTTGATAGAGATTTAGGAGGAGGATGATGAACCAAAAACATCAGATTTCTTATCGTACGCTTTCGATTGAAATCTGCTGATGATGCAAGGCATTGTTTCAAATCCAAAAAACACTGGAGATATAAGGATGATAACCCCTCTTTAACCCCTTCGAGCCTTGAAGTAGGATTTTTCTTTTCCAAACAATAAAAAACCATTGACTTTAACCTGGGGCAGGGTAGTTTTCAGTTAAATTGATCGAGCGCTCAGACTCTCAAAAAGGAGGAGCGAACCTTTGAGGATCCATTTTATCCCATAGCATCTTAGAAGGTCTAAAATGCAATGAATATCCCTCGACTACTTAACGAATGGGGCATTCACAAGCCTTCAAAAGATTCACACGACTCGTTCAAAAATATATATAGAGCCCGCTAAGCCAAAACCTGTGAAGACTTAGGCAAAACTGGGGCATCCCGTTGGACTCCAACGTCAAATCCAAAAGACGCTGTCCAGGCAAAAGTTATGGAATAAAACCAAAGCAAAAAATAAAGGATTACCATAAAGAATCCCCAATAAAGAACAAAGTCGTGTGGATCAAACACCAGAAGAAATAGGTAAGTAACTGCCATTGTCCAAAGCCTTAATGAGTTCTCGACCATATCAAATCCGATTGAGATATGAGTACTCGTGTCCAGTTAACTGAATTAGGATTGGAGAACATAACGAAGAATGGGTGAGTATAAATAACTTTGAGCCTTTATCCTTTGTTTCTTAAACCGTGAACAATGCCACGATACGACCTTTAAAATACCTAATTGAAGTAGGACTTCGTTCCGAAAGCGTACTTGACGAGATAATGTTTTCTGAATCCTATGAGCTATGCTTAATTTACCGTTAGCATTACAAATTAAAATTCATATCCTAGCTAGTGATTTCGGTCACGAGCTATTGTGATATCTTTTTTCAAAACAAAACTTCAAGACAAATATACATGTTGCATTGATAATTTCAGGATTAGCAGTTCATGCATGTTGATTTTTGCTTGATATCTTAGAAACTTACATACAGACATAATTAATGGAACTTGAAGATCCTGCTAAACAGGGGAAGACGGTTTCCAATTCACTTACTGATGCAATCCTGACGTTCTTAAGAGCTATTCTTGTAGACTCAGTCGTAACACGGTTGATCCGTGCCAGTTACGTCGAGATCTGACAGATCTTTCCAAGAGTTTGAAAATAGCGGGGCACTTGGACCCCACATTCTCTGTAAAATCCTCTTGAGATGACATTCTCACAACGCAAATACTATGAGGCATGTGATATTTTTCAAAATGGAGACTACTACAAAGTCCATTGAGATCAAAATTAGCTTCGTATCATAACATTCTTCAGGCGCCCGATGGATTTTACTCCTGGCGGTTTTCATTCCCCATTAAATCTCGTCGTTGTAGAAACACGTCTAAGTCGTTGCCTCAACATAGTCCCTAGAGAGACTTTAAGTTGACACAGTCTCCAACGAGACTTTAAGCTGACAACATTCTGGACCGAGCCGGTAATCTCCAGCGATCTCCAAGGCAGTAGAGACCTTACCAGCATCTTCCTCAGGAAACAGTCCCCAACGATACTATAAGTTGACAACACGTTGGACGAGTCCGGTAATCTTCAGTGATTTTCAAGACAGCAGAGACCTTACCAGCATCTTCCTCAGGAAATAGTCCCCAGTGAGACTTTAAGTTGACAACACTTTTGGGATCCATCCGATAAATCCCCAGTGACTCTCAAGACTGCAGAGATATCCCCAGTATCCTCCAAGTGATATATGTTCTGGAAGACCCATTCTCAGTGGAATTATTTGTTCCTCAGTGAAATTGCCTTACCTTTTTCAGGAATATTCCCCAAGAGATTGCCACATTCTCCCCCAATAAGTCAGGATACTTTCCTCAGGAATGTTTGGTGAGTTCTCCCCAGTAAGGCTGATGAAATCTCGCCAGGGAAATTTGATATTCTATCCCCAGGAAGTTGCTACACTATCTCCATGAAGCTGCCTAGCTCCACATCTTTCCCATGCAGCGGATATTTATTTTATCCCCGGAAGTCTCTAATCCTAAGATTGTTTTTGGCTGATTATGATTCATGATAGCAATCCCTCCAGTGAAGTCATGACATCATACTCTCCAGGGAAGTCGTATCGTATCCCCATGTGGAAGTCATGATATTTTCTCCCCATGGAAGTTAGAACTTTGAGTCCAGATTCGGTTATACCATCAACTTTTCCTATCCTTCGATAGATGTACTGTTGCAGAGGTCGCCGGGTATTCCCGTCGAGATGTTTATTTCATCTCGTGTTTCCTCTCTTGTCTGTTTTGTCAGCATCAGTAGGAGCATAAACATTACATACTCATTTCATTTCATATATATTGACCTACGCATTAGCATTGGCATGTTTGCTAGTTGTCATCGTCCTTTGTCGTTACCGCCGAGTAACTGGGTTTGTCCGCTCTCTCCAAGTAGATCATCAGCCATAGGCATAAAATACTTGTTTGTTACAAGTTTCCCTACAGAGTTCAACCCTCGTGGACGATGGTTATTTCTGTTACCTTTCTGCGCTAGGATAAGGTAGTCCCCATTCGAGTTCGTTTCCTCAATGGAGTCATGTTTGTTAGTTCTTTCTAGCCTAATTCTAGATCGAACTTCGGGCCCGTCGGTCATCGAACCTACTTGGGCATGCATTTATTTTGCACTATCTTTCAAGAAAATTCGTTACAATCCTTTGCGGGTATGCGACAGTTCTCGCTTGAGAAATCTATCAGTATATCTTACAACCACCTGTATGCGACTGTTCTCACCCGAGAAGCCTATCATCATTATCACATTACACTTTACAGTTTATCATTACACTCTACAATTGATCTTCTCGTACAAGAAGCTCATCATTACACTCTGTGATCTCGATATTATCATCATCACAACTCTCTTTACAATTTACATTACATGTTACCATCTCTACAAGCAATGCTCATCCGAGAAGCTTATCCTTGCTACTCTTGCAAATAAGCGGTATTTTTCGCCTAAGAAGATTATCCTATCTTCGTCACGAGGAGCAGCAAGTGGCCGTCTCCATCGAGAAGCTGGTTTCCATTTCCTTTTCATCTTGAAGTTCGGGGAGGTTTGAACTGATCATATTCAAGAGAGCACAAAATCTTGAAGTATGAGGAAGTTCATTTTATCCTTAAGTAAAAGAAGGAACTGAATCATGTTCAGGGCGCCGACCTTGAAGTATGAAGAAATTCGTTTTATCCTTTAGTAAAAGAAGGAGCTGAATCATGTTCAGGGCGCCAACCTTGAAGTATGAAGAAGTTCATTTTATCCTTTAGCAAAAGAAGAGACCGAATCATGTTCAGGGGAGTACCAACCTTGAGATATGAAGAAGTTTTATCGGATAAGTAACCGTCTCTTTATTTGAGAGTTTATCCTGTTTGTCATTTAAGTCCCTTTCAATGATAAGTGGCAGTTCTCTCTCCCGAGAAGCTTATCAGGGCATTTCCCATTAAAGTCCATTTATTTTGGCATACAGCCTATTTTACCCTGTATATTTTCTAAGGGTTCCTGAAAATTCCGTTTGATCCCGTCACAAGAAAAGTTTCTAGAAGCTCGGATGTTATTCTTTGCTCAATGCTCCAACATTCTGGTAATTGATCCTACAGTCGTACAGATCCTAGTTTTACCTTTTATCCTAGAGTATTAGCCAGTCACACCTGAACCTGTTGAACAATTACTCTTAGATATTCCCCAGTGGAGGCTATCTCACTGGTGCCATCTTCATTGAGGATCCCGTTCTTACTGTTTCTTTCTAAAAGTGACAATTGGTCATGCTCGCACCAGTTGGCCATCACTTTGGAATACTTGACCCTCTTGTGAAACATGGTATTTATAATGTGCCCTCAGTGTTGGGCCACTGGTTGTCTGTATTAAGTTGGATTTTTAGGCCCAATACAGATAAATGCCAAGATCTACATGACGTAGAGAAGACCAGCACATGGTCTTCGTCCTGGGTCAACTGCCACGTGATCTTTGGAAGGTGGGTGAGCTGTTCTTTCGGACGTGGATAGTTGTTTGATGACGTGTCCCCATGTGGGGAGCACGTCGAGACCGTGGGGAAGACGTGTGAGAGCTCCCCGTGTGACTGTGGATTGAGTCTATATTAGGCCCTCCCTGATGAGGAGTTGGGTTGGACCGTGTCCGACGGTGGGGCAGAACAACAGTATTCTAAAACTTGTATAAATATAGGTGCCATTATACTTGTTAGCATAAACACACAAAACACATACATAATTTCTCAATATGCATAGATCACTTTGTCTACTTCAATGACGAGAAACCCTCTATTGAATTTAGGTTCAAGAGATCACTTTCCATATGGATCTAAAATCAATACTAGAGAGAGTTTGTACCCAAACAATCAAAGATTTGTGATGCTCTATTGCCGTTCACCCTGATTTGACAATGAATGGAATATACATTTCAAAAAATTTGAGCTCACCCCTATTGAACTAAGAGTGAAAAAAGTAATCTTCTATTAATATCATATGTTCTAAAATGTCCAATTCATCTTTAATGATTTGTATTATGTTGCTTTGATTAATGGGTAATTTTCCACAAGGGTGATGCATTTGATTTGTAGAAAATTCTATGAGAACCAGTTGTTTAATACCCTTGGTGGGAAGTTTTAGACTATGTAAATGAAAATATGGTGGCACTTAAGGTGAAAAAGAGAAAGAGTTTACCAACACGATGAAGAGCTATTAAAAACCATTAATATATAATAAAAATAATTGAATAATCTAGATTACTTATGGAAAAATTGCATGTGATTTGTTGGACATTTTGTAAATGGTGGACTTAGAGCATCTCTAATGGTGCTACCTATTTTTGGGTTTTTTGTGGGACCCATTGAACCACATCATCTTGAAACAACTCATTCAATTTTTATTTCAATGGTTCAACCCTAAAGAACTCATATTAGGTCCCACAATTTTATTTTATATATTAATATTTTATTTATACTAAATAAATTTTAATTTAAATTAATAAAAATATTTAATAAATAAATAAATCAAATTAAACTTAAAATTCAAAATAATAATTAAAATAAAAGTAGTATAACATATAATCGGTTAAAATCAATATTTAAAGTAAAATTAATATTTATGAAAAAATAAATTATTTATAAAATTAATAATATAAAATAAATTTAATAAATAATATATTTATAAACAAATAATCTGTTAAAAAAAATTAAAAGAAAAAAAAGTAGTATAACATTGTTAATTTTAATATTAATTTATTCATTATGTTAAATTGATGAACGTTGCATCAGAATGCAACGATTGGCCACTGTGGTCAACTCCAATGGATCCCAAAAAGCAAGAAATGTTTGTCACCTTGAAAAAATCAATTAAAAACTCCCATTGGAGTTACTCTTACAACAAATATAATAAATTTAGTGCACATTTGTCCTCGTTCATTCACATCAATTTTCATTTATCTCTTTTTGATATTCTTTGTCTCTTTGTTCTTTCTTCTAAAACCATTTCACCACCGTAACAAACCTTTCTCTTTTTCTCATCATGATCAAACATCATGTTCGTGGAATAAAGTTTTTTTTATTCGATAGTGTCAACTTTTGAGTTTAATTTTGTCCGATCTTGATTCTATTTAAACATCTCCAAATTTATGATCTTTTTAACAATTTCAGAGTTTCAACATTCGAATTTAATTTAGCTCAAGTTTTTCATCATTCCTTTTCCGTACAATTCATTTTCACCAATATTATCTTTTAAAAAACTAGAATTGGAAAACCATCAAAGCAACATAACCAAACTTGTTCATACTATATATGAAATTGAAGTCAAATAAAAGTTTAAATTTTATCTATCAACATTTCATGACCCATTGTCCTCCACCAACAATCTAGAACTCTATTTTGATCAAGCATCCTATAAATTTGAATTGCATTTCATAAATTTTATTTTAATATGAGAACTTTAGAAAATGAAAAGAAAATAGTCTAAGAAAATATAATAATTTTACCGTTGAACTCAATTGGATGGATACGTTGTACGTGGTTCATAATCTAATAGTTGGATCATCAATTCAGAGGTCAATCCCAAGCAAATATAGTGATTTTGTTGTTCATTTTATTGTGAAAGGGGATTTCAAGCCTATGATGTCAAAGACTAAACTTAAAAGCAACATTGTAATCAAAATTGCTGAAATTTATATCATTATTATAAACAAATGAAATGTAAGTATCTTGATCTAGAATGTACATGTTGTTCTCAACACTAGCATGCCTAATCATCCTCAATGAATGTTGTTTTTGAATAAGGTAAGAACAATTATATAAAAAAAAAGATTGCAATTATTATTCTAGGACAATAACAACTTCTTAGTCTCAACATTTGAGTTTAATTTAGCTTAAATGTTTCATCATTCCTTTTCTTTCATTTTCACCAATATTTTTTTATAAAAAAAAATAAATCTTAACAACTACAATAACAATAACAAAAGAAAGTTAGAATTGAAAAAACCTTCAAAGCAACATAACCACACTTGTTCATACTATATATGAAACTGAAGTCAAACAAAAGTTTAAATTTTATCTATCAAAGTTTTATGACCCATTGTCCTCCGCCGACAAGAACTCAATTTTGATCAAGTGTCCTCTAAACTTTAATTGGGTTTCATAAATTTTATTTTAATATTAGAACTTTAGAAAATGAAAAGAAAAAACCTAAGCAAATATAATGATTTTGTCATTGAATTCAATTTGGTGGAAACATTACAAGTGGTTTAGAATCTAATTGTTGGGTCATTAGTTCAGAGGTCAACACTAAGAAAATATAATGAACTTTCTGTTGATTTTTCTGTTGATTCCATTCAACTGCCTCTCTTGTTGCAAGATTGAAGAAAAAAAAACCTTTTGTGACATTAGGTAGAGGTTATATCATCATGATTTGGGATTTGACATTGTCGAAGTTATCATTTAATCATTTCAAGAAGCAAATTGCATAGTTCATGTCTCTTTGCTTTTTTAAAATTGTTTAATGTGCACCACAAGTGAAATTCGGCAATATCCTTAGGACCTTTAAATCTTCTCAAAGAGTTTTCAAATTATTAAAATAGGAGGTCATAAATTTCTAACCTTGTCTCATGAAATAAATATGTTAAAGTGAATCAGAAAGGCGAAAATAATTACCATTGGAAAATCTATTATACAAATTTGTTCATAGTTAGGCTACATTCTCGACATAAACAGTGCTTCGGGTAAGTTTTTGGTGTTAAAGATGCATAAAGCCAAGAAAAAACAATGATGTTGCATCTTTTCCACGTGTCAAATAGAGGATCGATTCAGGTGGTGTTGTGATATTTTCATTGATGAATTTAATCTTGTGTTTATATTGAATGTAAACATCGAACTTATATCTTTTTCATTGATATATATAAGGAGATTTGTATCTCAAAGTAACATAAAACTTGGCTAACAAGTTACACAAGCAAAATAATTATAACTATCATAACAAAATAAACCACTAGTCTAGTAACAAATATTCTAAAACAATTATTATGCTCTTATTATGTCTTCCCTTATTTTTTTGGAAATCCAAGAAATAAAATATAATTACAATATCTTCCACTGAAGACAAACTCATGACATTGGCTTCCTTGGTATTTGATCAAAAATTTAAAAAATGTTTTTTTTTATTCCAATTTTTATATACTACGATAGTAGATAATGTTACATACCTTGCTCATAACCGAATTTTCATACAAGGAGTAAACATAGAATTCAATTGCCATGTCATCAAAGAAAAACTTCAATCAGAACTATCTACTTACAACAACTCTTAACTAAGAAAAGCAACCCACTTCCTTCCTTTTTTTTTATTTTTATTTTTATACTTTTCCATGTTGAATCTATGTTATATTCATAGTCCAACTTATGAAATATATATATATATATATATATATATATATATATATATATATATATATATATATATATATATATATATATATATATATATGGTCCGACCCAACCAATCCGGAAGCCCTGTTATAATTAAAAAAATAGGTTTTAAATATTAATTTATATCGAGTTTTTAAAAAAAATCATAAAAATACATATATGTTTTTTTAAAAAAATTGATTTCACATCTCTTTTTAAAAAATAAGTGTAAAATAAATTTTGAAAATAATAATTTTACACTATTTTTTTTTTAAAAAGTGTAAATATATTTTTTTGAAAATTAAAAAAAATTGAACTTTTTAAAATTTGGGGCCATATATATATATATATATATATATATATATATATATATATATATATATATATATATATATATATATATATATATATATATATATATATATATATATATATATATATATATATATATATATATATATATATATATATATATATATATATATATATATATATATATATATATATATATATATATATATATATATATATATATATATATATATATATATATATATATATATATATATATATATATATATATATAGTTCTAGCCTGGGCCCCGGGCTGAACTATGCTGGCCCAGCCCAATAATGTCCCACCAGGTCCACCCAGTCCGGTACCACATCGGACACGAGATACCCGACCCCCTAGAAAGGTCTCTCCGCAAGGAAGAACCATCCCAACCACGCCGGGCAAGTGACTCGCCCGCACAGCCAAGCACTGCCCTCCGCGGGCGGTATTCCCTATACCGTCGAACAAGACCCCATGGCTCTCCCACGTCCTCGCGTGCTCTCCTCCGCGGGGAGAACAACGTACTTACGGAGAACCTCGGCAGCTCCCCTCCGCAGGGAGAACAACGTGCCATGCACACGTTCTCCACGTGTTCCCCTCCGCGGGGACACGTCATCCCCCAACTGCCCACCTCCGAAAGAGTAGGTCAAACCCACTTTCCGGAGACCACGGGACAGTTGGACTAGGGCGAAGACCATGTCCTGGTCTTCACTACGCCATGTAAGCCCTAACAGTCACCTGGGTTGGGCCTGACAATCCAGCCCAACGCAAGTGACCGTTGGCCCAGCGCTGGGGTCTCTCTATAAATACTTTCTTCCACAAGAGGGTCAGGTAATTCACTTCCTATCCACTTTTCTGTACTTTGCTCCCACTCTGTCCAAATTCTTACTTTGGCATCAGAGTGTCTTGCAGGTACACCCCTCTTCTCCTCCTCATCACTGGTGAACATGTAGCAGTCCAACAGCGTATGGCCAGCCCGTGATCCCCTTCTGATCAGGTCAAACATTTTTGGCTCCTTAAATTTATGTATTTATAAATGATTGTTAATAAAGAAATAACAAGTGATAATATTTAAGTATTAATTGCAAATGGTTAATATTCACTTTAATTACTCTCACATAGTTAGTCATTCACAATAAAATATTTGGTGGTCAAACTTTACTTATGAATGAAAATCAAAATATAATTGATAATATAATATTTACACGATTATATATATATATATATATATATATATATATATATATATATATATATATATATTTATTTATATATATATATATATATATATATATATATATATATATATATATATATATATATATATATATATATATATATATATATATATATATATATATATATATATATATATATATATATATATATATATATATTATTTCTCTGGTTTGAAAACAATTTTGACTTTCTTATGTTGATTTTGATAACTTTTTAATTCTCATTTAAAAAAAATAAATTTCTGGTTCTCTAGTATTATGTTTCATATTTTTTTGGTGGCCTTCATTCATATGTCAAACTCGTTTGTAGAGGTGGCATTGGAACTTATGCGTCAAGAAGTTTTTTATTTGGTCACATATTAAAAATGTCGCCACATCATTAAAATAAAAAACACTTATTTAATTAAGACATATTTTCAAATTAACATTTTAATATGTGATTAAAAATTAAAAATAAATAATTTATTAAAGAGTTGAGAATGTTAATAGTCATTTCTTCTTCGTTCAGCTTCTTGACCTAAACGATTTTGCTATGAAATTTGAAACCCTAAGGTGATTGTCATCACCTTCTTCATTATGGTTCAAACAATAATCTTCGTTCTACTTCACACTTGCTCTTCTTCAAATAATAATATTCGTTAATCTCCATTCTGCTTCGTATTTACCCGGTGTTCGTCGCTCATTCCTAATTTTTATGCTCAGGAAAGTCAAGTTTTTTGGAAATGAACATTCCAATATCATTGAAAAGCAAAAACATGTCAAATTATGTCTTACGTATCTGCTTTAGCGTCCCCTTTTTAGAAACCTAAGTTAATGGGTTCATGGTTTAGCTGACTTGTGGTTCCATTGTCGTGAAATACAGTTTCGTTTCCCCAAATGGTTCAACGTGAAATATGGTCCATTTCCCCATAATTGTTTAATTTGAAATGTGGTCATTTCCCCCCCAATTGTTTAATATGAAATGTGATCCATATTCCCCCAATCGTTTAATCTCAAATATGTTTCCTAGTATGTAACTTGATATGTGTATTATAATTGTTATCTGGGCCAGCTAAAAGCCATATTATTAGGTTAAGAATACACCAGAGTGATGAACTTGTACAAACCATTGTTAAATGGTATGAGGATGAGGAAGTATCAGAAATGAATTGAAAGTGGGATGTTGATTATATGTCTTATATGCTGTTAGAGTCATGGATTTATAAAGAGAAATATACAAATGTGAAGTGTATGTGGTATTAAAACCATATGTTAAAATTTTTTAGAAGACTTAGACCCCTAAACTGTGATGCTAATGTGCTGAAATTCATTGAAGACGTTAATGTAGTTGAGTTGGTTGATGTATACGTGGAGTATTATTGAATCAGTAGATAGACGAGGTGTGAAATTGTCACCTAACTATACATATAGAGCTAAAAAAAATAGAAATATAATTGATACAAGGTGTTGGAAGGGACCAATTCATCATTTAAGGAGTTATGCACAAAAGTTATTGAAGTTAAACCGTATGAGTAATATTGTGCTACAATGCTCTGTCTCTACTTCTGGTCCTATGTTTGAAAGGATTTCTATTTTTTTATGGGCATGCAAATCTAGATTTGAAAGCACTTGTAGACCATTTATAAGGCTCAATGCATGTTTTTTTAAAGGAGATTATGGGGAAAAATTGATGGTTGTTGTTGGTAGAGATGGAAATAATCAAATATTTTCAATTGCATATGCTGTTGTAAAGCTCAAGACAAAATATTATTGGGAGTGATTTATAAACCTTATAAATGATGACTTATAAGACATAAATCAAAGGTCTTATGCTTTCATATCTGATCAACAAAAGGTAGTCTATTATCATTTGTTTTTTTTTTAATGTTTTTTGATAGCACATTCATAACATATTTATATTCATGTGTAACTGTGTAACATAGACTGGTCCCAACTATTCAAAGTGTGAGTGCTCATATGGAACAACTCTTTTATGTGAAACACCTATATGGAAATTGGAAAAAGAAGTATTCTGGGATGGAATTGAAAGAAAATATGTGGAGTGAAACAAGGATTACAAAAATTCCTTCCTGGGAGAGGGAAATTTTAAATATGAAAGTATTGGCCCATCAAAATTTTGGAGTAAGTCACACTTCAACACTTATTCTAAGTGTGACCTACAGGTAAATAATATGTGTGAGACATTTAACAGGAAAATATTAGAACACATAGACAAACCTATAATCACTTTATTTGAATGAATTAAACATTATCTGACTAAAATGATACTAATCAAAAGAAACTGATGAATAAATATGTTGGAGAAAGTTGCCCTAGGATTAATTGGTACTTGAAAAAAAACAAGAAAGTTATATAAGGATGGACTCCTACATGACATGGTGATGATGAATTGTCCATATCTGGAGTAACAAATGACATTGAAATCTAATGTGCTAATCTAAAATAGGAAACTTATGCATGCAGGAAATGATACTTGTCTGGGATCCCTTGTTGCCATGCTATAACATGTATTTAGAAAAACAAGAAACAACTAGAGGACTACGTGTTTGTTTATTATAGGTTTGTGCTATGTGTTTATTTTAGGCTTGTTTTATGCTAACCAAATTGTTAATCTTATGTTGTATCTGTGTGTAGGAAAGCCACGTTTTAGAAGACTTATTCACATATCATATGCCCAACTAATTGACCACAACTTTGGCCTTTACATGATCAATTACCAGTGCATCCATCATTGATGAGAATGGAAATCAGACGTCCCAAAAAGCTGAGGAACAAGACCAACGATGAGCCAAGAAACCCACGCGTGTACCAAGAAGACTTATAATTATTACATGTCATAAGTGTTGAGCCATGAAACAACATGAGGAGTTATAAGGGAAAAACAACTGCTGATAGAGCTATACAAAAAGGTGGAAACCAGACCAATAATTTTAAGACAAAGACAAACTCTAATGGAAACAAGACCAAGAAAACATAGACTAAGAAGACAAAGACCAATAAGACAAACATTGTAACTCGAATTGGTTCTTCATTACAAACACCAATTCATACACAACCAACTCAAGAATAATTTTAAGATGTTGAAGTACTTTTTGTAATGTTTGTAATGTCTATCATGAAATAGTTTACGTCATGCCTTAGTTTATTTTGATATGTCTATGAACAAGGTTATTATGCATGTTTTTGTCATGCACTGCAATTTGTAATAAACAAGTTTTGTCATACTTCTTATGTTAATGCAATGTTATTTTGGTACTTGATATTACTTTTGTATGTTACTGTCATTTGGTACAACCTAATGTTGGTTAAAAACTGATATGTAATACAAATTGAATATTATTAATTAAACAAAAGCCATTGGCATTAACATCATAATTTTTGCAGCAAACTGTCATACAACAAAGAACTAATCCAACATTACACAGAACTTGTAAAAATGGTCATAATTTAACATCTTCATTTAACATTTAAATGTTACAAACTGTCACAATTTTGCATTACATTACATTACACGTAATCCAACTCCAATTAACTACTTCATTACATTACACATAACTAATCCAATTAGCAATACAAAAGTGATGGATACACTAGATTTCATCATCATTTTCATAAGCTTCATCTTAATCTTCATTTCCTTTTTCTTTCTTTCTTGGTATCATTCATTTTCACTTTTTGTTCACTTAATTTATAGTGTAGAGAAGAGAAAACATCTTTGGCTCTAATATGTCATCAATGGAGATTCCGTACCACACATGCACTCATCCTGAAATGAACGCAAAGACTTCCTGTAACTAAATTTGGAGCATTGAGGCATGACGACTAGTGATTGTGTAGTTCAAATTGACGGAAAACGTTAACGTTTTGAGAGAAATCGAAGAATTTTGTTAGGGTTTCATAAAGTGGATGGAAAAGAACTCAAATGATGAAGAAGACTGACTTTCACATTTTGGTTCTATTAATAATTTTTTTTTTTTTAAATTTTACATGATTTATTTTTATTTAAATTAACTTCATACTTAATACAAATAAATTCATTGGATTTTAATTAAGTGGCAAAATTACAAACTTGCCAACTCATAAGTTCCAATGCCACTTTGCAATATGTGAAGGAGGAACACTAAAAAAAAACATGAAATCTACAAGATTAATTAAAAAGCTGATTTTTTTAGAATTTAAAAATTATCAAAATCAGTTTTATACTGCATTTAAATCTATTTTACATGTTTTATACACCATAGATTACATAAGTTTCATGATAAAAACAATTAATACTATAAATAAGGAAATGAAAATTAAAAATAAAGTGTTTAGTTAGTTAGTTAATAAAAATCAACGAATGGAATGCAAAAGAATAGAAAAAAAGAGTTCCACTGAATGAATTGCATTGAATTGAACCCGCGCTCTTACACTCTCTTTCTCTTTTTGTTTTCGCACACTTCGCCTCCGGAAATGGTGTTCTTCCAGTGATTCACATCACTCTGACTTCTTTCCATTTTCTTTCGTTCTCTCTATCTCCGATCAATCTTCTTGATTTCTTCTTCTTTTTTCGCACATCAGTTTTCTTTTAATTTTCCATTCACATTCATTCATCACAACGATTCCTCCATGATCGACGAACGACGATTGCGCACACTGTGCACCACGCACGAGACTTCGCTCCTCCATCACCCAAATTCCACTTCCGCATTTTGATTCTTTGATTTTTCGCGCCAAAATTCAGGTACACTGATTAATCCTGAAATCGATTAATCTAAGTTCTTCTTCTTAATCGATTCATAAATTTTGAATTATCAATTAATTTGTCTTCAACAACCGTTCTCTCTGTGATTCTAAACCGTTTACTAATAGCTTCGTTGTTTGATTTGATGGATGAATGAATGCAGATTATAAGGTGAAGTATTAAAAAATGTCGACTCATAGTAGTAGTAATGTGGATTCGCCGAAAGCAGCACAATCGATGCAGATGAGGAGGGCGCCATCGAGAGGCGCGGCGACGACATTCTCGTTGGAGGTATTCGATGACGAAGTCGTGCCTTCTTCACTCGCTTCCATCTCTCCGATTCTCAGAGTCGCCAACGAGATCGAATTAGAGCGTCCTAGAGTTGCCTATCTATGTATGTATATGTGTATTCATGAATTAACCGTTTGATTTAAGGCTTGAGATTTTATGTATTATTTCTGAGATGTAACTGTTTTTGTGAAAATGAAATTATGCAGGTAGGTTTTATGCATTCGAGAAAGCGCACAGGCTGGATCAAAGTTCCACCGGGCGTGGTGTTAGGCAGTTTAAGACGTTGTTGCTGCAACGATTGGAGAGGGTAGGTTTCGGTTTGTTTCTTCCTTTCTCTTTTTTAATTTCAAACTGGTTTTTATGTATAGAGAGAGGCAGCATTTTAGAATGTGATGGTGGGGGGAAGGAATGTTTGATTTAATTAATAACTGATTTACCATCAAGCTCGATAAGGTAATTAATGAAAGGAATGTACTAGTTCTGTTCTGTTCTGTTCATGCAGAGAAAGAAAATATGACGAGAAAGAAATAGAATAAGATGTTGAATAAGTGTTTAGGAATTAGAGATACAAACATCATTACTTTTAGTTTTATAAAAGATGATTGAGAGAGAAACTAGACAATGAGAATGAGATGTGGCTAGAGACCCTTAATTTTCTAATAGTAATATTATTCTATCTTTGATACATTAGTATTAATAATTAATATGACTAATATTACAATTGAGAAAATAATAATGGTATAAAATTATCAATATGTACATAGACTTTCTTTACACATTAAATTTTATTACAATTTTAAATTAGACTATTTATTGATAAGATTCCTATGTTTTGATGCTTTAGGTTAATTTGTTGTTTATGGTGTTGGTCTTGATTTAGCCCATTACATTTTAATTTTTTTTATAAACAAAAATATACAAATTAAAATTTTAAATATTTAATTTTGATTCAACAATCATAACTAAATTAATTATATATATAACAATGACATGATTATGTTGTTGTTGTTACATGAAGGACTGGTATCTCAATTTGAAACTTTTATTAATGTGTATTTTTTAAAATAGTCAATTTCAAACTTTTATTAATGTGTATTTTTTAAAATAGACGGAAGGAATATTTTTTCATTTTTTGGGTGCGATTAAGACAGCGCAACATATTTTTCTTCTTGATTTTATTTTTGAAGGCGCATTTTTTTCTTTTCCGTTTTGGCGTCTTCCCTTCGAAGCATTTCCCTCTCCCCGTTTCCCTGCATTACTCCCATACCACATTCACATCAGAAATTGATTTCAATTCTCAATGCCTTGCTTCGTCTTCCTACAACGATGGTTGCAGGAACTCTATTGGGTTCTTCGAAAATTCTTATTATAGCAGATAGGGATAGGGGAGCAGATTACGAAATTATTTGCTCTCTTGCTATCAACTGATATTATTATAGTCAAGGAAAATATAAGCAAAATGTAATTTGCGGGGAAGTATTTACTTTTTCTTGATTTTTTAAATTTTATTTTCATTTTTCAAATTTGGAAAGTGAGTTTGTAAAAAGTAGCAGTATCGATTAATTAGTATGCATGGTTAAACTTGCATAATTTGTGGAAAATCAGGACAATGCAACTAGTCTCGCTTCTCGGGTTAAGAAGACAGATGCAAGGGAAATCCAGACTTATTATCAACAATACTATCAACAATATGTCAGAGCTCTTGACCAAGCGGATCAAGCAGACAGGTATATACTAAATACTTCTCCTCTCTAATTTCCTTTTAGAGTTGTTAGGAATTAGGATACTGTGTTACATTGAAATTCTTTTACAGGACCCAGCTCAGCAAAGCTTACCAGACTGCTGGTGTGCTCTTTGAAGTGCTTTGTGCTGTTAATAAGACTGAGAAGGTCGAAGAAGTAGCTCCTGAGGTTAGTCTATTCATGTCCTTTCACTTTTTATTTTTACATTTGATATTTTAACCTTTCCTTTAGTCTAATCTGGAGGCATTGTTTGTGTTTGTAGATTATGGCAGCTGCTAAAGATGTTCAGGAAAAGACGGAAATTTATACACCTTATAATATTCTTCCTCTGGATTCTGCTGGTGCTTCTCTGCCCATTATGCAGTTTGAAGAGGTGTTCTTGAGTGACTAATGTTGAATCTTTGTGTTTTTTTAAACATGATATAGCACTGAGTTTGAACTGCTTTCTTATACTATTAGATTAGGGCTGCTGTTTCTGCGCTCTGGAACACTCGTGGCTTGAACTGGCCTAGCTCATTTGAGCAATCGAGGCAGAGAGGTGGAGATTTAGACATGCTTGATTGGCTTAGAGCAATGTTTGGTTTCCAGGCATGTATTTTGCACACAGAATATGGGAGGAAAAAGATTTGTTATTGACCAAATTTTTGCATGCCCCCCTTCAATTGTTAATGTATTTGATTTATTTGAGCACAGAAGGACAATGTGAGGAATCAAAGAGAACATTTGATTCTGCTTCTTGCTAACTCGCATATAAGGCTACACCCAAAACCCGAGCCTTTTAACAAGGTACATATCTGTTTCCCACTTTCTTTGTTTCAGGAAAAAACAAAGCTGAAACTATAATCAAAAGAATTCTAGTCGGTAATGGAATTCACCTGTTTATTTTCACTGCTTTCTTTGTGACTTTATTACTCCAGCTCGATGATCGTGCTGTTGATTCTGTGATGAAAGAACTCTTTAAGAATTACAGAACATGGTGCAAATTCTTGGGACGAAAGCATAGTCTGCGGTGAGATATAACAATATCAGTGAACATTTTGCTTTTATATTTTTCCTTTAGAATTTAATGAATAAAACCTGAAATTTTTTATGGTAAAAAGTGCTTATGATGCTCTTTTAAACAGACTACCTCAAGGTCAACCAGACATACAGCAGAGGAAGTTGCTTTATATGGGCTTATATCTTCTCATTTGGGGTGAAGCATCCAATGTTCGCTTCATGCCAGAGTGTCTATGCTACATATTTCACAATGTGAGTACAAATATACCATCCGTTTCACAATATCTTATGCCATAATATCTGTACAATTGTAATATTTTGTCTTCTTTAATATCTATAAATCTGTTAGTGATTTGTGCCTTTGCTAACAATGGCCAAGTATGACATCAGATGGCATATGAACTGCATGGTTTATTGGCTGGAAATGTTAGCATTGTCACTGGTGAAAATATCAAGCCTTCTTATGGTGGAGATGATGAGGCATTCCTACGAAAGGTTATCACACCCCTATACCGAGTAATTGAAAAGGTGTGAATTTTTCTCTCAGGGACATTGTTGTAATTTCTCAAGCGCCTATGTTCCCTGTCATGACTTGCAAAATTGTAATAACCCTGTTTTGATCAATCCAGGAAGCTAAGAAGAGCAAACATGGAAAGGCTTCACACTCAGCATGGTGCAACTATGATGATCTAAATGAGTATTTCTGGTTTGTTTTCCTTCAGGATTTTATTACTGAAACTGATTTGGTTTGTTTCATCATTCATTACTTGCCTATTTTTTTGTTGTTGTTGCAGGTCACTTGATTGCTTTTCTCTTGGATGGCCCATGCGTGATGATGGCGATTTTTTTAAATCCACTAATGATTTGAAACAGGTTATATTTTAAGAAGTTACTGGACTGATTCTAAAATCCTTTAGTTTTAGTACTTATATAAATTCCATATCAGGGAAAAAAGGGTGCGCCAATAAAACCCAGGAGACTTGGAAAATCAAATTTTGTTGAAACACGGTCATTTTGGCACATCTTCCGCAGTTTTGATCGTCTTTGGACCTTTTTTTTGCTGGGTTTGCAGGTATTTGTGTAATAAAAGAAATGCTTAAGTCGATATTTCCCCTTATTGTGGTTATGACAAGTCTTGAGAATTCTAATTACAGGTGATGTTCATTATTGCATGGGATGGGATTTCACTGATGGATATCTTTCAGAAGAATGTTATGTATAAACTGTCTAGTATATTCATCACAGCAGCCATTCTGCGATTACTTCAAAGTATGAAATATTTACTAAAGTGCTCTTGTTATACTTATCAGAGTCACTCAGAACAAATTTTTTATGTTGACGGTCTGATATGCTATGTGTTAGAAGGTTGACATTTAATTTGCTAGAATTTCATAAGTCAGATGAGAAGCAGGATTAGCACTAAATTATATTTTAATGGCCAACAAGTTCCAATGGAATTTGAGTGTTACCAGAGTTCTTTCTCATCTTCTGTTCACTGTTGCCGTTTGATGCATATGATTTGTTCCTAACACATTGTTTCTATTAATTTTCAAGTACTTTTATTAAGAAAATATATTTTTTTGAGGACAATTTATATAAGATCAATCAGCTTTTGACCTTAAGGACTTACCTGCCATGTATTATTTGGTGATCAATCAATTAATGCCCAAAGGTTTTGAAATGAAAATTTTTAGCATTATTTTTTTTACTCTTGTTGATCCGTTTTCCAAATTCGAATCTTGCTACAACTTATAATGTTTCTAGATAAACAGTAAGGAAAGGATATTGTTTTCTATAATATTTCACCTTTTCTTTTTTGTGTTATTGAAGTATGTATATATTAGTACTGTCCTGTTTTTTCTCTCATGTTTGTTCCTATATACTTGCTTTAATTTCTGTTCCTCTTTTAATGATTTAGGTATATTGGACCTGGTCCTAAACTTTCCAGGCTATCATCGATGGAAATTCACCGATGTGCTAAGAAATATTCTTAAAGTCATTATCGGTTCTATATGGGTTATCATTCTTCCAATTTTCTATGTCACTTCTTTCAAGGGTGCACCTCAGGGTCTCAAGGAATTGCTTTCTTTTTTCAAGCAAATAAAAGGCATTCCGGCAATGTACATGCTGGCAGTTGCATTGTATATGCTACCAAATTTATTAGCAGCTGCTCTCTTTCTTTTCCCAATGCTAAGGCGTTGGATTGAAAACTCAGACTGGCACATAGTTAGATTCTTCTTATGGTGGTCTCAGGTAGTCATGTTTTCTGTTCTCTTAAATATTAAGTGTTTCTCTTTATTGTTTAAATTGAAATATTCTGTTGATGATAAGTGGTTTTCAACGGAATTGATTGTTATGTTGGAAGTAGTGCTAATTGGCACGGGGGGGAACAATTTTTAAGTTTTTTTTTTGTTTAAATGGAAGTAAAAGATATGATATCTGTCATGTTAAGAGCATATAGCTAAAATATTAATAAGGACTTTTGTAGCAAGAACAATCCTTGACGAATGGTTAATATGTATTGGCATACATATACTTACTTACACACACAAATTTTGTATTTAGTTGTTATATTACATTAGTTATTATTTTTATCATTGACTAAAAAACAGTTTTGGATTTATATAAAATTTTACGGCTACGATTTACTTAGTAGGAACTTTCAATCCAATGATCGATTTAGTGAAAATGTCAATAAATAAAAGGTCATTAAATGAATTTATTTAAAGCATTATTATTACACCTCTGCTCTGATAATTTACTGTGCATGGTCAAAGGTTTTCTTCCACTTGCTTAGGAACCCATTTTAAGGAACTTTTTGCGGAAACAAATATAGTTGATCAGTTTCCGTAAAATTTCTTAATATTATCCGTGATAAATCTTTCTGCTATGGTACCTCTTGATGAAAATGCTTAATTTGGAACTTTATGCTCTAAATTACAGTTTTCCCATAAAATTGATTATTCATTAACAATCATGATATCATGGTTTTTTACATTCATGACAACAACATGTACGGTCCTCCAAAGACTCTGATTTGTTGGACTAAATTTTGCCTCAAGCCATTTTTTTCCTCCATATATTTTTGAATGTGGCAATGATGAGTTATTAACAGTTTGTCTTTTAAAAACCTCTGTTTGCTGAAAAATGTATACTTTTTTCTCTTTCAATGATTTGGGTCTCTTGAGTATCACTCATCCATTGACTAACATATCATTTCTCTTCATGCAGCCAAGAATATATATTGGAAGAGGAATGCATGAAAGTCAATTTGTTCTCCTAAAGTAGGATTCACACAACACACTGTTGCTAAAGTAGCTTATACTAGTTTGTCCTTGTTGTAATGATAAGTGTTCCATCATCAATATTCTTTTATGAATTTCAGGTATACTATTTTCTGGGTGTTGCTTTTGGCTTCAAAGTTTTTATTCAGCTTTTATGTTCAGGTAAATATTATAAATGCAATCATTCTTACTTGCATAACAAGCTAGCCTTGTGAAGTTGTTGGGCATTTAAGTATTGCATTTAAGTATTGCATTTATTCTTGTTTTCAGATAAAGCCTCTAGTTAAGTATTGCATTTATTTACTCTTTTTAAGTATTGCATTTATTTTCAGATAAAGCCTCTAGTTAAGCCAACCAAGGACATAATGAACATTCAACATGTTGACTATGCTTGGCATGAGTTTTTCCCCAAGGGTAATTTCTTCTTGTTTTTATTGAAGACTTTGCAACTCGTGATTATTGATCTAATATTTTCCACTCTGCAGCTGAAAGCAACTATTGTGCTGTTGCTGCACTCTGGGCTCCTGTACTTATGGTTTGTATGTTATTTATCCTGGTTATGGTTACATATATTAATCTTTTCACTTGTTCAGATAAATCAGTATGTCATGTCATTTTCAATACAGGTTTATTTCATGGACACTCAAATTTGGTATGCAATCTTCTCAACTTTGTACGGTGGCCTTGTTGGAGCCTTTGATCGTCTAGGAGAGGTCCTCACCAGTTTTATCTTGTTTTAAATTAATTTGATATTGATTATCTTGTATTTTTCTTTTAAAAACTTTTGTCAAACATACACACGAACAGAAACTCAAACATTGAATTAAAAAATTAAATTTATAGGACTCATTTGGATACAAAGTGTTGGACCATCGTTTGCTTATATTTTTATGAAATTATGAAATCCTCAAATTTTAAAGAATCTTGGACTTTGCTTGTCATTTTTCAGGGGAACATCAGATGGACTGAATTATGAATTAAGAAAACAAATACTTCATTTTACAATTGTGTAACATTCAGTTATCTATTTGCTTGTACAGATACGCACTCTGGGCATGCTGAGGTCAAGGTTTCTGTCAATTCCTGGTGTATTCAACACATGCTTGGTTCCTTCTAATAAGAAAAAAGGAAGATTCTCATTCTCAAAACAATTTTCTGAGGTTCTTGCTACCACATTTTCATTGCTACGTATATTAAGATAAATATTTAATCATCTTCATTTTAGTTTCCATGCTTGTGTAGAATTCTGCAAGCAGAAGAAATGAAGCTGCCAAATTTGCCCAGTTATGGAATGAAATTATTTGCAGTTTTCGTGAGGAAGATCTCATAAGTGATAGGAAAGACCTCAGAGACAAACTCTTAGAATTTTTTCCCTTTGTTCTCAATCATAGTTTCTAGTCTTCCTCCTCTGTTTTGATCCTATCTAAACCCTGTTTAGGACTAAACTATGTTCGCATGACTTCAGGGAGATGGATCTTTTGCTGGTTCCTTACACATTGGGTCCTGATCTCAAAATAATTCAGTGGCCACCATTTTTGCTTGCAAGCAAGGTCAGTGAGATTAAATTTTAATATTATGCTTATCAGTGGATCATACGATGACCGTATCAACCTTTACAGATTCCTGTGGCGCTGGATATGGCAACTCAATTTCGAGGGAGGGACTCTGATCTTTGGAGGCGCATATGTGCAGATGAATATATGAAATGTGCTGTGATTGAATGCTATGAATCTTTTAAACAAATTCTACATGATTTAGTGGTAGGAGAAACTGAAAAAAGGTATATCATTTTGGCATGTGTCAATTTTACTTTACACTTCATGCTAAAAACTTTTAGGATTCGAAATAGTAGCAACCATTTTATGTGGTGCAAATTAGACACTGTTCCAATAGTACTATCCTTCTTAGATCTGTATTTGTAAGAAGACAGATCTTGCAGTCTATCAGTTTTCATGAATAGCAATTACACTATTTTTTTCTTCCATTTTTAATATATGTATACTTTAAATCTCCTTCTGGGTTATTTCACAACATGAAGTAAATAAATAAAGAGGACTAAATGGTTAACTTGCCTAATCAATATTAGTTTGACCCACACTAATTCAAAATTTTACACTGCATTGCAAAGATCATTAAATATTTCTTATTTGCTATATGCTATTTTTCCTAAATGGAACTTATAATTGAAGCTATAAATTTAAATAAAATTGAGTCATTATCAGTACTTCTGAACTCGTTATGATGGACCAGGATAATTTCCATCATTGTTAAAGAAGTTGAGAGCAACATGTCAAAGAATACACTTACCATAAATTTCCGGATGGGCTTTTTACCCTCACTTTGCAAGAAGTTTGTGGAGCTTGTGGAACTCTTAGTGAGTCTTCAGAAGAAAACTAGCTATATCTGTAGTTTGTATTCTTGACTAGTTCTTGCCTTTAACCATTCCATTTGGAAACTTGAGCTTTCCTTTTTGTCTCAGAAAGATGCAGATCCATCCAAAGGAGGAAGAGTGGTGGTCTTGCTTCAAGACATGTTAGAAGTGGTAACTGATATGGTGGTGAATGAAATCAGGTTAGTTTGACATAGCGACACTGAACTTGGAATATATTATATATTAATATGATAGCCTGGATGGATCTTTGTTTGAAGATAATAATGGTTGCCTTTTCTTGTCACGTTCATCAGTGAATTGGCTGAACTTAATCAAATTAGTAAGGATACTGGAGCGCAAGTTTTTGCTGGTACTGAGGCAAGGCCTGCTATAGCATTCCCTCCTGTGGTTACAGCACAATGGGAGGAACAGGTACTTCCTCAGTACTGTAATTTTAATTCAAACTTTTTAGTTTATATTATTCAATAATCCAAGTGTCTATAACCAATGAATTCTTTTGGTTGTTCCAGCTAAGACGTCTTTATCTACTCCTGACGGTGAGGGAATCAGCCATTGATGTTCCAACAAATAGTGAAGTACGCAGAAGGATTGCATTCTTTACAAATTCATTGTTCATGGATATGCCGCGTGCCCCCCGTGTTCGTAAAATGCTCTCATTCAGGTTTGGTACAGCTCCTTGATTCACAGCCATGAACATAACATGCCATAATGCCATGTTATCCTTTCTAGAAAATATAAACTGCAGGACTGTAATTTTATTTGTACACTAATAAAGTTATATCCATCAGTGTTGTTTGATTTTTTTCTCTTTAAATTGTTTCACTTGTAATTTTATTAGACAGAGTACTTTTTATTTTTTATTTTATTTTTCTGTCGAGGATTTTCTTATGCGGAAGTTTCAAAATGTAATGTATCAAGAAGCTGTCCTGTGCATATTATGAACAACCCTTTTCTTCTTCTTTTCAGTGTCCTAACTCCATACTACAGTGAAGAGACTGTGTATTCTAAGAATGACATTGAGGTTGAAAATGAAGACGGTGTGTCAATCATATATTATTTGCAAAAGATCTTCCCTGGTTTGTATTAACTCACACAGCATAGCTTTATTGACTGTATAATGACAATATAGAACAGACTGGCTGAAATTTAATAACTTTTCCAGATGAATGGAATAACTTCATGGAGCGACTTGATTGTAAGAAAGATAGCGAAATATGGGAAAAAGATGAGAATGTATTGCAACTACGTCACTGGGCCTCATTAAGAGGACAAACTCTTTGCAGGACAGGTATATGATGACTCCCTTTCCCCGCTCCTCTGGCTGGATTTTGTTGATTTATATTTTTACTCTTATTTACAAATTAATGTAGTTAGGGGAATAATGTACTACCGGAGGGCGTTAAAGCTCCAGGCATTTCTTGATATGGCTTGTGAAAAAGGTAAGACTAAGTTGCTTTTATTCTATGAGATTTTTAGCTAAATGTTAAGGTACCATTGAAGGCATCTAATTTATAGTTTTTTGCAAACCTTGGGGCCTTTGTCGTTTCTTTTTTGTACACACCTTCAACAAACATTTCCCTGCTTATCTGCAATCAAGTAAAAAGACCTGTTGTATTCATTATTATGGCTCAAAAGGGTAGTTATTGTCCAAGATGATTGCTTTTTATGTTTTAATTTTTGGTTTTTGTGTAGAGATCCTCAATGGATATAAAGCTATTACACTTCCATCTGAGGAAGACAAAAAGAGCCAGAGGTCCCTATATGCCAATTTAGAGGCTATGGCTGACATGAAATTCACTTATGTTGCTACCTGTCAGAATTATGGGAATCAGAAGCGTAGCGGAGACCGCCGTGCAACAGATATCTTGAATTTGATGGTCAAGTATGTTCTTCTGTTAAATTAATTTGTATATTTCAAGTCAATGTAGATTTGACTTTTAGTTTCCCGTGTTTACTTGATTGATGAATCTAATTTTTAGTTCTCTATATTTATAGCAATCCCTCACTCCGTGTTGCATATATTGACGAAGTTGAAGAAAGAGAAGGTGGAAAAGTGCAAAAAGTTTATTATTCTGTATTGATCAAAGCGGTGGACAATCGCGACCAAGTAAATGCATATTGATGTCTGATAAGTAGTTAATTCCTAATTACTGCCTTAGAAATAATTGATTTTGTATCTTCTCTGAAGGAAATATTTCGAATAAAACTTCCGGGTCCAGCAAAAGTAGGAGAAGGGAAGCCTGAAAACCAGAATCATGCACTTATTTTTACTAGAGGGGAAGCCCTTCAGACAATCGACATGAACCAGGTAAAGTATATATTGAAACCTTATCAAGTTGACAATGGATGTTTGATCCAAAAAAAAAAGTTGACAATGGATATCAGTGCAAATAGAGATGATGTATTTGGAAAAAAATTCTAGGACAATTACTTGGAAGAAGCATTAAAAATGCGTAACCTTCTGGAAGAGTTTAATGAGGATCATGGAGTGCGCTCGCCTACCATATTAGGTGTTCGTGAGCATATCTTTACTGGCAGGTTATGATTTTATTCTACCTAGAGCTAACACTGTCAAGTTTAGAGCCTATATTACTTAATTTTATCACTTGTTACAGTGTCTCTTCCTTGGCTTGGTTTATGTCAAATCAAGAAACTAGCTTTGTCACAATTGGTCAGAGAGTTCTTGCAAGACCATTAAAGTAAGCTTTTGTTTGTTTTCTCTGTTTTTATTACACGGTTAACCATGCAGTGCCTGTTTATCTTGTATGTTAAACTAGGAACCACCTGAGAAACACTTGGCTAATATAAGACCTCTGCCCAAATTAAAGCAGTGTTTTTAAAATTTAAGAGTATGGTGCATGCTGGATGTTTAAAATTCAAAACTTGTTTCAAAGGCTTACATATTCAATTTCAAATCATAGCTGTTCTAGTTTCTCTTGCTGATGATTTTTTTTACTTTCTACCCCTCTTATTTGATTTTCTTCAAGTGTCATTTCCCTTGCTATTAAGTTTTTTTGGTGACAATAATAACTATTAGGCTTTTCTTTTTTCTATCCTCAGCCATTTTTGCGAGAAAAAACTGAAACATATATATATATATATATATATATATATATATATATATATATATATATATATATATATATATATATAATCAAATTATATATTCTGGCTTATGAACTATGATAGTTTTTTTCAATTGTAGGGTTCGATTCCATTATGGTCACCCGGATGTTTTTGATAGAATTTTTCATTTAACCCGAGGAGGAATCAGCAAGGCTTCTTGTGGCATCAATCTGAGCGAGGATATATTTGCTGGTAATAGTTTGATACATATTTTTAGCATTAATATTGGATAGTTATTTCTCTGCATCATATGCCCTTTCTTATTCAGGATTCAACTCAACATTAAGACGTGGGAATATTACTCATCATGAGTATATCCAAATTGGAAAGGGTAGGGATGTCGGGCTCAATCAAATCTCTCTTTTTGAAGCAAAAGTGGCCTGTGGTAATGGAGAGCAGACACTAAGCAGGGATATCTACCGGTTGGGGCATCGATTTGACTTTTTCCGCATGCTATCGTTCTATTTTACAACCGTTGGATTTTATATCAGCTCAATGGTAATCATCAAGTAAAAAATATATTTTTTATATAAAAGCAATACTTGTTTTTAGGAAATTTTGTTGCTGAAATTTAACCTAATGGTGTGTTTAAATTAAAATTAAGAATAACGGGTATGGAAATTATTTTTGATTCATTAAACACTAAGATGACCTTCCAATTTGTGAGTTTGCCTAGGCTTTTTGACTGAATTAGCCAGGAGTTTTGCTCTCTTACTGTTTACAGTGTCATATTTTGTTAAAAACAATTTATAAAGAAAGCTTCAAAAAAAAATTGATTTAAATGGTTTCTTTGTAAACGTTACGTATTTCATCATTTTATTATATTTTATTTTTGATATCAAGATTTCAAACATCAAAATTTCAAAAAATCACTTAAATTTGAAACTATTTTGAATAGTTTTTTATAAAAATTATTTTCGAGAAATTTAGTAATTTTGACTATGTTTTAAACTTTCAATAATATATATTTATGTTACTAGATGTCAAAATTAGTCTTTTAATTTATAAAACATGAGTTTAAAAAAAGTTTTAGTATTTAAAAAAAAAACAATTATAAAAATCATTTTTGATAACCCAGAAAAAATCTAATCTGTTAAAGTTAAAACAAACAATCCTAAATCTTGAGATTCAAGTCTTGTGAATTAAAAAAAGGTCTTAGGAGAGCTTAATCTCCTTCAAGTGAGTGCATCTAACTTGACTTAGATTAGAAAGGATCTAAAGTAATTTCCAATTGTGGAGGGTCTCGGGCAAAAAAGTAAACAACATTAAGAGTTGACAATTTCTTGATAGAGGCTTTATAATTGACTTGGTTTCATTTTCAGATTTTATCTTTTTGTTCTTAACTAGCTGTGTGCATCTAGCACTAAAACTTTCTTTTGCTGTTCACAGTTAGTGGTCATCACGGTTTATGCTTTCTTATATGGAAAACTTTACCTGTCATTGAGTGGAGTTGAGGCTGCTATAGTTAAGTTTGCTAGAAGGAAAGGAGATGACCCTTTGAAGGCAGCAATGGCTTCTCAATCCCTTGTTCAAATAGGTCTTCTAATGACTCTGCCTATGATCATGGAAATTGGACTAGAGAGAGGGTTCAGAACTGCTTTAGGTGATATCGTAATAATGCAGCTGCAGCTTGCACCTGTTTTCTTCACTTTTTCACTAGGTACAAAGATGCATTATTTTGGGCGCACTCTTCTTCATGGAGGAGCAAAGTATAGAGCAACTGGGCGTGGTTTTGTAGTTCGTCATGAAAAATTTGCAGATAATTACAGGATGTTCTCCAGGAGCCACTTTGTAAAGGGGATAGAGTTAGCTTTACTGCTTATATGTTATAAGATTTATGGATCAGCAACTCCTGATTCATCAGCGTATTTACTTCTCTCATTATCAATGTGGTTTTTGGTGTGTTCTTGGTTGTTTAGTCCTTTCCTCTTTAATCCATCGGGATTTGAGTGGCAGAAGATATATGAAGATTGGGATGATTGGACGAAATGGATAAGTAGTCGAGGTGGTATTGGTGTTCCTTCAACTAAGAGCTGGGAATCGTGGTGGGATGAAGAACAGGAGCATCTGCAGCATACTGGAATTTGGGGGCTGATTTGGGAGATAATTCTTGTCCTTCGTTTCTTTGTTTACCAATATGGGATCGTGTATCATTTAAATGTAGCCAGAGGTGACATGAGCATCATGGTAATTATTTCTGACAAATTTAATTTCACTTCATGTTTTCATTCCAAACTAGAATCTGCACCTCTGGGTTTAACTGATGTAATGTAACATCCATACCCTTATTACATTGTAGCATTTTAAGACATAGAAGCTTCCTTGGTTAAATTATAGTTTTAAAAAAAAAAAAAAAAAAAACTGGGGAAGGAGAGACAATAATCCGTGTATTCTCCTCTGGGAATTCAAACTCAGCCCCTTTAGTTTACAAATCTAGACGGCCACTACTGCGCTAGCATCTACCGGATGACAAATAATTGCAATTGAGACAATATTTAGTCCTTTTTAATCAACACTTTCCCTAGTGAACTATAAAAAAAAATCAAAATGAATAACGGATATGAAGTATATATAGATAAGAGCTTTCAAACATTTGTATTTTTCCAGGTTTATGGTCTGTCCTGGCTAGTCATAGTAGCTGTCATGATCATCTTGAAGGTTGGTTTTCAATGTTTAAACTGTTCATTATGAAATAAAGCTTTCGCTGATATTTTTTTCGATTAATTATTGTTTGCTTTGCTTCTGAAACTGCAGATCGTGTCCATGGGTAGGAAAACTTTTAGTGCTGATTTTCAGCTTATGTTTCGTCTCCTCAAATTGTTTCTGTTTATTGGAGCTGTTGTCATTCTAGTCTTGATGTTTACTCTACTCAGTTTTACATTTGGAGACATCTTTGCGAGTCTTCTAGCATTTTTGCCAACAGGGTGGGCACTTGTGCAGGTACTTTCTAACAGCCACTACCTCTTTGTTTTAATGGATATATTTCTTTAGTATATTTAGGCGCTCTATCTTTTGCATCACAATCCCCTGGTTTTATCATTTATTTTTGTTTGTCTCAACTGTCATATTGAATATAAAAAATAAGGTTCATTTTCAAGCAATGAGTAATTAACTGAAATACATTTCTCTACACAAATCTCAAATTATTATTTTTGCCAGCCAGAAGGAACATTTGTTGCTTCTCACAAAACATAAGGTTGGAATTTGTAACCATCATTTTACACTATATCCAAACAGGCACAAAGTTCTTTCTTTTACTCAATTCGTGCTGTTATTAGAGAAGTTTCACTAATGACATATTTTGCTGTAAATGTAAAATTGCCCGTGTCTGATCATCTGGCATTATACATGACAGATAGCACAAGCATGTAGGCCGTTCATAAAGGCCATTGGAATGTGGGGATCAGTCAAAGCTTTAGCAAGAGGGTATGAATACCTTATGGGGGTGGTTATCTTTACACCAGTAGCCATATTAGCCTGGTTCCCGTTTGTTTCGGAATTCCAAACTAGACTGCTATACAATCAAGCATTCAGCAGAGGGCTTCAAATCCAGCGGATTCTGGCTGGTGGTAAGAAGAATAAGTAAGAACCAAATCATTTGCAGCAATAGTGTTACAGACAAAATATGAGATGAGGGTTCATGCATGCACACAAGTTTATAAGCAATTGTGTTTGGTGCAGACTGCACATTGAAACTGTATAAGAATTCTTCAATCCCGCGTTGGAAAAATTCTTAAATATTAGAGACAGCAAACTAAATATAATCTTGGAATCAAAACGTGTGTTTTGATCATTTTTATCACAAATGGCTATATCAATATTCTGTTTCTATTTTCATTTAACATCTGTTTTTTTAGGATAAACAATAGAAGCTTACAATAGGAATTAGTACAAAACTATAGATTTGAGAGGCAGTGACATATTTTGACCAAAAGTAGGGAAGGGCAATGAAATGTTTGGCCCGAGTCTGAGACAACAGTAGCTGTTACCGGAGGAATTAAAAGATGATTGGTTTCCATGTATAAGTTTTGTGTCTGAAAAGATGTAAATTATCTAGTGATTCTCACCATTTTCACTCTCTACTCTAAGTTGCATGAGCAAAAAAATTGAATGCATACATTTTTGAGGTGTATATAAATAGATATGTCATATATGAAAGTTGTATTTACAATTCTGAAATAATCTGATTTAAATAGAGAGAAAAGTAAATTTAATAGTCTTTATGTAATGGGCCTCAGATTAATATTAAAGTTGTTATTTATAGTTTAATATTTACAACACTTGTGGGTGAATCAATATCAATCACTCAAAGTTTACAGTTAGTTGGTTGAATCTTTATGTTAGTTACTCATTCATTAACATATTTGTCAGCTAATACTAACAAAGAATGAAGATTATAGTTATCAATCTACTATTTAAATTATTAATAAAATATTGGTCAATCTCAATTTATTTTTTGTTGTCATGCTGAATAAGACAATGTGCAATATTAATAGTTGATTTATTATCGTAAGAACAATTTTATGGGATATTCACACCGTATCCTTACATTTTCTAACACTTATTTCATTTACAATATTTCACAAATTTGTTGTGCCATAGTTCTAAATTCTGCATCAACAGTTGACCGAGCAACTATTCTTTGTTCCTTACTCTTCCAAGCAATTAAGTTCCCTCACAAGAAGATACAATAATTTGAAGTAAATTTTCTATTATCCAATGAACCATCGTAAGAAACATCGATGTACCTTCCACAATTAGACTTCCATCTCTTTAAAACAAGAGTCGTCTCTTTAGAGTGACATTGAGATATTTTTTAGAACAAGTTCAACACCTTCCAAGTATCTCTCTCCCTTTAGGTCATACATAATTTTGCTAAGGACATTAACTACATATGCAAATCCAATCTAATGTGTACCAACGCTTCTCTTTCTCCGATATCACAGCCTGAACCTGCATTTGCATTTGCATGCATTATCATGTTTGCATCCATCTAGAAAACGCGTAGCATTTCCATGCTGTATGGAGCATTGCGTTATTGTCAAACATATGCATGTTGAAACATAAGCCAGGTTGGTTAACCTTTTGCTTTCAGGTATGTTTCTCGACAGGAGTATGGAGTTCTAAAGCTCAGGGGTCTTTTCAGATAATCAAAGTCTTGAGGTGAGACATATGATGATGCGATTCAGTTTATTATCATCCCCACAGAGTTACTGGTTGAGGTTTCCTCGTGTCCGATCAGCGGACTGTTTTGTCAAGTTTGTTGCTGTAGTAGAATCTCAGGGTTCCATGAATCAAAATTTCAGAAGTGGTCGCTTGTTGTCAGAACGGGTGTCGGTCATTGGTTTTCAGAATATCCCCGGCTATGTTGGTAGAATTTATTCGTGTTGACGAATTATTTCTCCGTGTTGACGGAATATGGGGTCCTGATGAGGACAATTTACGCCTATGATGATAGGATTTATTCGTGTTGACGAATTATTTCTCTGTGTTGACGGAATATGGCGTCCTAATGAGGACAATTTATGCCTATGATGATAGGATTTATTCGTGTTGACGAATTATTTCTCCGTGTTGACGGAATATGGAGTCCTGATGAGGACAAATTATGCCTATGTTGATAGGATTTCTCCGTGTTGACGGAATATAGAGTCCTGTGGAGGACCAAAGTTACTCTCCCCGTGTTGACGGAATATGGAGTCCTGATGAGGACAATCTATGCCTATGATGATAGGATTTATTCGTGTTGACGAATTATTTCTCCGTGTTGATGGAATATGGAGTCCTGATGAGGATAAGTTACACCTATGCTGATAGGACTTATTCGTGTTGACAAATTACTTTCTCTGTGTTGACGGAATAGGCGCCCGGATGAGGAAAACTTATGCTTATGTGGATAGGATTTCTTCGTGTTGACGAAATGTGAGTTCAGATGAGGACAATCTATTCCTATGATGATAGGATTTATTCATGTTAATGAATCTATTTTCCCCGTGTTGACGAGACGTGAGTTCTGACGTAGACAAGTTATTTCTATGTTGATGGGAGTTCCTCGTGTTGATAAGACGTAAATAAGACTTTATTGCCTATGCTAATATGATCTCCTTGTGTTGACAAGATGCGGATAACCCATCCCCAATGGAGTCGACAAGTTTTATTTCTCCATGATGATGGAATATGGAGTCCTACTGAGGACAAGTTTGAAAAGTACTGATGAGGGCAAGTTGTATTCCTATGATGATAGGATTTCCTCGTGATGACAAGTTTATGGTTCTTAGTGGTGACGGAATTTGAGGACAATTGTGGAGAAGTTTGTTCCTGGGATGATGGGATCTTTACTCGTGTGAATGAATTTGTTTCTCTTCTTGTGTTGATAAGGTTAGTCCAGTGGCGGGCATAGGTGTTTTTTTGCAAAGATAGTTCAGTACCCGTGGTGTTACATGGGTGGTGATAGTCAAAATCAGAGTTATTCCCCGACGAATGATCCGTTGTTACCATAACAATCAGGTTCACTCGACGAATGTCGTTCCTCAAGCAGTGGTGCAGTTTATTTCTGCGGCTGGCAAATTTCAGGGTTTCTTTGGTATTCAACCGGCTCGTACCTCGAATGTTTGAAGGTCGTTCGCTCTTCACCCAGTCGGGTCCAAGCCGCTTGAATAGGGGAAACTGTTGCACCCTAAAATTTGACCAATTCATTTCACTTGATTTGTGTTTCAATTGCATCATTATCTGCATAAAAGATCATGTACATAGTTCATCCATTTGCATAGCATAACATAAGCAAGTCATCCAGCAAGGGATCAAGTGCCATTATTCTCTAAAGAGGCACATCAAAAGGGGTTTTATTCAAGCCTAAGTCTATTCAAGTCACCAGGAAAGGAATTGAAGCTTTGACAGGTTAGAAGGTCAAGCAGTGGATTCCTCTCCTATCTAGGGGTGTGTTTGAGGATCATCAATGAGACATGAGCTATGAACTGAGGGTATGGAATGTGTGCTAGCATCATGGAGGGATTAGAGGGTCATTTTGAAGATGAGCCAAGTCATTGGTGTGATTACAAGAGCTACAGTTGAATGCAGTCAACTAGGGCTTCATCTGGGTCAACCCTAGGGCAACCTTAGGTCAACAGGGTGATTGAAGAGTATCAAGGTCAGTTTGGAGGTTGTGGAAGTCATGAATTGATATGGGGATACATGTGTGGTGTTGTGCCAAGGGGAAATCAAGAGGGATCAAGAAGAGGAGGGGTCATTAGATTAGGGTTTCAGTGTAAAAAACCCTAATTTAGGCTTAACTTCCAAGCTAGATAAGTCAAAATGCAAGTTTCAAATGGATCTTTGGCCAACATGAAATTTGTAGATAACCTCAATAAATTTAATTTGAGTACTAGAAGTCTTCAAGGAGATTTATAGAATTCAAGTTATGGTTCTTGCAAGTTAGGGGTCATCAGAGGACTTTGGAATTTATCTGTGAAAGTCACTTGACTTCCAAGCAACTTTTGAGCTAGAAGGAGTTTTCAAATGGATTCTTGGCAAACATGAAGGGTGTTCCTTATCTTCTTAGCTTTCCAAAAAGTTATAGAAGTCCTCAATATGATTTGTGGAGCTCAAGTTATAGCTTGTACAAGCCAGGGGCATTTTGGGAAAGTTGAATTATAAGTCATTTTTCAACATGGATCCAAATCTCCATCTTCCACTCTTCAAATGAAATTTTGCCCAACATGAGATGTGTTCCAAATGGAATTTTTAGGCTAGACAAGAGGTCATGGTGAGCTAGAATGGCTTGTAGTCCAAAATGCCCAAAATTGGTTTAAATATGGAAGGATTTTCAAATGGTTCAAAGGAGGGAAATTGGGATTTTCAAGTTATAGGCCCAAAATGCACCATGCATATACTCATTTCAATTGGAAAAGATGTTTTAGAAAGGATGGAATTAACACATTTTTGATTAGAGGTCAGAATATGTGACTTGCTTTGTAAACCTCTTGCTTGAATTACAAGTCATACATCCAAAATCTTACACAAGCTGATTCAAGCCAAGCTACCTATCAAAACACATTCACAATGATGCATATGGTTGATTAGAACCTTTGGAAGCTGACTGAAGCAAGCAAAACATGACTGTGGTATTGGATTTTCCACCTCCATAACAGAAATTTGGATCCACTGTTTTGGGCCTCTAGAATGGATCAAAAGCCCATGAATATGTTCTATAAATGGTTTAGAGTGAGTGCAGATAGAAGAGGTTGGTGATTTCACGCTGTGGGGAGAGAGCCATAACTGAATTTTGCAAGAGAAGTTCAAAATCGGTTTTGGAGTTAGAGAAGAGTTCAAGCCAAATTGAAGATTGGAGAGTGCACTGAAGGTGTTTGCATCAATTTGAAGCTTGTTTCGTGCCTCAAAGACCTTCTGTGGATCTCATCCTTGAAGGTATGTAACTTTCCAATTATACACCATTCTAGGCTGAATTAGATAGAAATCTTCATGTGGTTAGGATCTAGGATAATTAGAGAACGATACTGGAGAGTTTGGTAGCAATTGATGATGTTGGATCATGGAGTGCAAATTCTGTTGAGAGTTGGTTATGGTGATCTTGGATGAATTAATCATGTTTGGATAGTGGAAAGTAATCAGTGCAACATGAGGATTCGATCCATAGCTTTAGATTCAAGATTTGTGTTGATCAAGAATTGTGTGTATTCTGAAATTCCCTTCGTGTTTTAAGATAGAATGAGGTTCAAGGAATTCTGAGGTTAGAATCATGATCTACGTGAAAAATCGAGTAGGATAATGTAGGGTTTTGTTATGTTTGATGACCTGTGTGGAGGCTCTCACCGGAGAAGACGGTGGCTTCCACCGTGAGCCACCATCTGGTTATGCCTTGGCTCGCTTGAGTGTTTGGGGAAGAAGACACATGAGCCATCAGATGAGGTGTTTGACTTGGACTCAGATTGAAGGATCCAAGGGCCACGATTGAGTTTGGAAGTCTGAAGAGAGAACACATACAAAACTCACTGTTTCATTAATCATTTTGGTTGGGCTTATTGAATTTGACTGCTATACACACCCTCCCTTTAGGCCCATTAGAATATTACACTAGGTTTAGTTGCTATTTGCCACAGAGTTTTTCTTTTTTTTCATTGCATTTCCTGATTTTATTTTAATTTGCTTGGGCTTAGTAGCACGCGCGCTATCCACACCCCCAGTTGGGCCCAGTCTGGTGATTTAACTTGGATTATTTGCTATTTGTCACGCCATTTTATCATTTTTGTTTTATCTTTTTTTATTTTCACATTTTTATATAGCTTAGGATTAAATTCATATAAAATCCAGAAATAATCATTTTGATATGGGGATTTTTGCTACATTTTAATAATTGTCTGAAGAAAATTGTGGAAAAATAAAAATATCATTTAAAGCATTTTTCTATTTTTGGTGATTTTTACACTTAATTGCATTTTATTTTCATTTTGTTTGTACATACCATTTGGTGAATTTTGTTTGGTCATTTAAATTCATATTTTGATCCCATTCTTTTTGTGGTAGTTAGATTAGAATCTTAAGTTCCACCTGGATTTATTCCACATTTTTGTGGATTAATCTTGATTAGTTTTGATTAGAGAACATTAGGTTAGTATAATTAGGGTTTAGACTCAACATAGGTGCATTCTAACATTTTATTTTGGGATTTTTAGCATGAATTAGGTTATGGGACATATAGGGTATGTAGGGTAGATATAGAAATCCCCTTAGAATTAATCTTAGAATTTTAAATGCTATTTTACTCTTTTTAGTATATTTTGCAACTAGAGTGTTTGTTTGGTGTTCCCACTTGGGGTTTATGTTTGTCTGTTTGGGTTTCTGGGCTTTTATTTTGGGGTGTGGGTTTGGTTTGGGCTTGTGGAAGCATGAAGAATCAATGGAGAAGATTGAATACAAAGATCAAGGTTGATGCATGAGGATTGCTTGGATTGAAGATGCTGATTGAAGACTTAGGAGAAATAAGATAAAATAGGAAGAGCTTAGAATAGACAAATTCTTCTGTCAAACATAGAGTGCATTGTTTGCCTCTATCCTATCCAATGACATAAATTCCTCCTTGGGAAGTTCCATCTCTCCTTAGGAGGGATGAGTGGTATGCCCAAGTGAGTAGAACTTTGAGGATACCTTTCATTTGCAATGTTAAGTTCTTAGTGATTTCCTTTGGTTGTCATTAAGTTTCTTAACATTATAACCTGATCTTGTTGAATGGTTCTCCTTTGGAGGTGCTTGTGAAAGCTTGGTAAAGAGAAAGTTGAAGCTTATTGAAGTTTAAGTTTAAGCTTGTTGAAGCTGGTTGCTTGTTGAAGCTAGGGTTTTACTGCTTGTTGAAGTTGAAGTCAGGAGCTTGTTGAAGCTGGTTACTGGTTGGCGTTTGAGCTTGCTTAAGCTGGGAGCTTGTTGAAGTTGGTGTCTATTGAAGATTGAAAGTTTAGTGAATCTTGAGAGGATAAGAGCATTCATGAAGATGAAGGTTGTTGCTGTCAACTTTTTGCTGGTAAATCAACTGTTGCTGTCAGAGCTATTGCTTGTGCTATTTGCTGTAGGAGTTTGGTGCTGCTGTTTGGGCTGCCTCCTCTGCTTTGGGGTTTCATTTTATTTGTTGTATTGTTTGTTAATCTTCCACTTAGGTTTAAAGTGAAGCTGTTCACTTTGCCTATTGTTTCTTGCTGCATTGCATGCATTTTACTGTATTTGCTTGCTTTCTTTTCTGTTTATCCCCTAGGATCTCTGATTTCCTCTGTGCAGGAGGGAATTATGATAGACATTAGGCTTTCATCCATGCATGACAATATTAGGGTAGTTTTGATTCCCTTTTCAACCACAAGCTTTTTAGAGCTTCTTTCTCTTCTTATCTCAGAACAATTCAAAAACACATTAATAAGGTTAATCGATGTCGTACGTTACGAGCCTTAAGCTATTTGAGAAAAGGTTGCTGGAGGGTCACTCTTCAGTAATCTGATTGCTTAGTGTGTTACCCTTAGGGTGACATACGACGTAGTCACTCTCAAATCATAGTCTCTAGTGCGTCAGAGATTGCAAACACACTAAAAAACACTTCTTCCGTAAAAGATTCAAAACAAACATCAAAGTGTCATTTTTGCCCGCTTGGGCTCTTAATCAAGAAAACCCTTTTTGAAGGTGATAAAAAACAGTCAGACAAATCTGTGTCTTCCATAGCCCAAACTACGTTTGCTCTGATCTTTCATGCTGTATGAAAATACGTAGGCATAGGATGCGATATCCTAGCGAGCAACCTTCCCCTCCTTTCCCGTAGGTAGGCGAACTACGTTGACTCTGATTTCTCGTTCCAGACGGGAATACGTAGGCATAAAGTGCGATACTTTGCCGAGTCATTTTATTTTCTTTTAACCCCAAACCTGTAGAGTAGATAGAATAACAATCCGTACCAGAAAACAAGCGTGGATCCCGTCGAGTACGACGGACGTGAGGGGTGCTAATACCTTCCCCTTGCGTAACCGACTCCCGAATCCAGGATTTGGTTGCGATGACCATTCCTTTCCCGTCTTTGCGGTAGGTTTACTCTGAGCGTTTCCTTTCCCTCCCTTGGGATAAATAACGCACGGTGGCGACTCTTCTGTTCAGCCGGCGCCGATTTTCGCAGTAGCGATAATCATAATCGAGTTTATATAGAAATCATGACTATATGAGGCCGGTCAATAATAATGTTAGTGCTAATGTATGATAGAGAAGTGATATGTAGATCACTCTCCTAAAGCAATACAACACGAAAAGAAAAGTGGTAATGATCTCATCTTCATCAAGAACTTGAAATAAGTTCCAATGATATCAAAGATTTTCATCGATCAAAAGAAAAAGGAGAAGAGGAAAGGAAAAGACAAATTGAATTACAATTTCAAGGTAATTCCATATTTAAGTTCATCCACTCATCTTAGTGGGTTAAAGCACTAAACATATCATTAACTTAAAGCACCTAAAATGAATTGAACAATTCACTTTAAAGATAGATTTGAATTAGTGAATGTTTATGCAACTTTATCTATCTACACCCTAAGTCCAATAAATTTAAAGAGGAATAGGACCTTTAAAAGTGTAATACAAAGTAAAAACCAAAGGGAAAAGGAAGAAGAAGAGAAAAGAACCAAAACATAACAAAGCTAAAAAGGCAAAATGGACACCGGGTAATCGATTATCCTAATGCTAGTAATCGATTACAGTGTTAAAACAACAACAAATCAACTTGAAAATGTACAAAATCTTGATCAACCATTTCTTCAAACACCTCATGATCAATGATGCAATTGAGCATGAAAATTTAACTAAAATAACAACAAACAACACCAATGGAACATGATCGGAAAAATAGCAAGTGTACTATTTTCACCGATGTAGTAATAAGGGAAAAAGTCCAAAGTATCGATCTCGAGGACTGCGTAGTAATTAACAGTAGTTTTAGTATTCAAAGGAACAAAAATGCCTTGGGTTTGTTTGGTAGCAGGATATGAAACGAGTAAAATAATGACTTTTAGATTTATCTAAGAACAATGCTAGGGACGTGGATAAATTGCGAGTAAAGACCATAAAGAATTATTCTGAGATAATTGTTTCCCACCTTAATCAGTCAAATTTCAAAATCAGTTTTCCTTAATTCCTTAATGAAAAACCCTTTGATGAATTTCATGCACACTAATTCCTCAGTTGCCCATGAAAAGCATCAAGCAATAGTTCTGACATAAAACACGTGCTACGGGATATCCCCATTCCTAGGCAATATCTACCGTAATGTTATTTTGCAAAAGCATTAGGTTGACTTTCCAGACCAAAACCTAGTCGTAAATCAAATTCTATTTTCCAATATGAATAAGCATAAAGATCGTTGCAAAATAAAAGGTATAAGGCGAATAACATAAATCTCATAGAATAATCCCAACAAAGGTCAATACATCGCAATTTAGGACCACCCCTTAACAAATGGGGGTTTAGCCACTCATGTTATTGATCAAAACAAATGCACTTAAAAATAAAAGGGAAAAGATCATTACAATTGAAATTGGTTCACTTGGATCATCAATTGCTTCCGCTTTTGATCGATCCTTCGTTCTCCAGAAATCTCCTTTTTCCGTGTACAAATTCGATCCCCATCCAAAAATAAAAAGTCTTAGCCAAAATGCCGCTAATATATCTAAATTTAAATTACATCACACAATGTCTAAAATGCCATTCGAAATAGCTCAGATAGCACAAAACAGGAAAAAAATGACAAATTCACTATCAGTGGCCCTGACACGGGCCGTGTCATGGGACACGGGTGGCCGTGTCAGGCTGCTGCTCAAGGGGCGTGGCTTTTCTTCTTCAGGGGCTGCAACACGGGCCGTGTTGTGTGACACGGGCACCCGTGTTGCTCTTCTGTTCTCCTATTTTCTCTTCTCATCTTGGCCGTGTCCTCCATCCGTGTCCCACCTGACACGGGCCGTGTTGTGCAACACGGGCACCCGTGTTAGGCCTCTGATTTCCACTTTTTCGGCTTTTCTTCGTCTCCGAAACGACATGGATATCGAGTCACCACTTCCTGCCAAAAACACACTAAAAACAACCAAATCAAACGCACCAGCGGCAAAAGTGATACAAACCTCAAAATAAGACTCACATAAAGACGACTGAAAATAACTATGACAACATAAACAAAAGATTCGAAAACGGATAAAAACAATGCAAAACAACGACAAACACAGTTTGAAAAACACAACTAAAACCCACTGATCAAACTCTCCCGAACTTGAACTTTTGCTTGAACTCAAGAAAAAAGCTCGCCAAACAAAACTTTGCATATTTTTTTGCACAAATGAACTGTCAACAGGACTGCGAGTTACGGTGCTGATACTCATACGTGAGTTTCTCGTTCCAAGTCCCACGAGGATTAGTCTCAGCCTACTCCGTCAAAATAGGTAACACACAAACACTAGACCGCGGCAAAACCACAGACCTTAATCTCCCTATCGGTAACCTCTCCAACTATGCTTTGTACTTAAGTCTTCTTTTCGATTTTCAGCCTTTTTCATTCGGACAATCACTTAAAGGCTTTTATGATTTTTCCTCGCATGCACAAGATTGATCAACAATTTTCTGACACTGTTATATATATATATATATATATATATATATATATATATATATATATATATATATATATATATATATATATATATATATATATATATATATATATATATATATATATATATATATATATATATATATATATATATATATATATATATATATATATATATATATATATATATATATATATATATATATATATATATATATATATATATATATATATATATATATATATATATATATATATATATATATATATATATATATATATATATATATATATATATATATATATATATATATATATATATATATATATATTGGGCTGAATAACCGGGTGAGGGTTACCCAACTTAGAAGGATTGGTCGTCTAATTGCCTTTATTTTAACCTTTTTTTTTCTGTGCCTTCTCTCAATATTTTTTTTTCTGATCAACCTCGCACACACGATTCTTATAAATTAAGCCCGACTGTCAAGATAAACTACTAGGGGATACTTCTCAGATCAAAGTACTATGGTACAAATCTACACGTCAGACTCGTTCCTTATTCGGGAAACTCAGGGTGTTCGCGTTTTACCTACCTCTCCAGAATATTCCAATTTCCTCCTCACGGTTTTTTTTACCAAGCCCTCTATATACTTTCTCAACACCTCACTCGCAGAATAGTTTAAACACACATCTCTTCAGAAACACTTTTTTTTATCAACTCGAATTCGGGGGGTTTTCACTATGGGACATCAATTATGCTTTCAAACTGACAACAACACACGACAAAACAGAATAAAATGACTGACATAATAAAGGAAAACAAAAACACAACAAATAAATACCCCCACACTTGAATTCAACAGTGTCCCCACTGTTGAAGCACTAATGAAGGGGGACTCACAGAGTTCATGGTTGAGGAGGCCGGTCCCGCAACATCATCTGCCGCATCCATTCGTGCATTTCACCTATCATCCTTCTTTGGCGGATTTTCTCGTTGCCTTGCCTCATTTGTTCCTCTCCTTGCCTCGTCTGTTCGCTCCGGAGGTAACATACCTCATTCTCCATCCAATCCCACTCTTTCTGCGACAAGCTCCAAGAGCCAGAACCAGACTCCTGATGGGGAGAGACTCGAGTATTCGGTATAAGGGCTTCTGCCGTCTGATCTCCTTCCTCATTAAAAATATCTGTACCTGTACCATCATTGAATTGGTCGTCGTCGTCCTGCATTATGTTCTCATACAACCAGTTATTCACATTTTGAATGCTAATAAAGTCAGGTGCAGGTAAAGCTAGGAGATGACTGTTTCAGCTTACCAATGAGTAATAATTATCAAAGACTTGAATCATACCTTGGGCGGTGAGGGTGGCTAGGTCTATCTTTGTCTTACCTGCGATCGTGGGTTCCTTCATCAGGAGAGGACCGTGACCAAAGTGATTGGCAATCTGAGTTATCATCCCGCCGACACTTATTTCGCCTAAAGCCGCGTTCGCAACCCGCTTCAGATGGTCAGCTGCAAAGGCAGCTACATTTATCAGGTCTTGATTCGCCATGCCATACAATAAGTATAGCTCCCTCTGAGTCGCCACTCCCGTGCTGTCACCCCTGCCAAATAGTGTGTATGCCAACCCTTTTTGCGCATACCTGAAACACGGGTTATGAATGCAAGAGGCTTTTGCCGCCTTCGCGACATAACCGGTTCTACCTATAATGGCCTTCCAAAAGTCACCTGCACTGAAATTACTCGGAGGTGCTCCGGGTCCAAAATTGGGGAGCTTCAGAATATCTCCTAATTCCGCTACCGTCAGCCTGTGATCGGTATCGAACAGACGAAATTTCAGCGTACCATAGTATTCCTCCTCCGTACCTGTCCAGCGATGCTTGAGCTGAAATTCTAAAGTGCTTAGAAATTCAAGAGTTATGCACTCATAAGTCGGCGCTTCGAATTGCATAAACTCAAGCATACCAAGAATGTGAAACATTCTATGTACTTCTATTCTCAGCCCTAGATTATCAAGCGTATTGTTGCAGATATACCTGGTCGGGATGATCTTACGCTTTACCATGCTTAAATACTTCCTCTGGTGGGCCGTCTCTTCAAATAGTATATTATGAGGATTCGCCATGCGGTGTGCCTTTTTCTAGGGCGCGAAGTTTCGGCCACAGCTTTACCGGTGTCTCTACGAGGCAGCATGCTTTATCCTGCAAAACACAACAAAAAAAAACACATAAAATTCGAAGTTACCGTTAGAGAAAAACGTCACCGTAGAATTGACCACAAAGATGAGGGGAACATTTTTCGTGAAGGGGGAAGATGCTTTTGATGAGTGGGTGTTGGTGAAATTGGAGCTTTTATGGAGAGGAGGCTATAGAGTTTTAGGTTTTGATAAGGAGCAATAAGGTAGAAGATGAAAATGATAAGGTAAATGAGGTAAATGGTAGGAGTAAAAGAGATAAATGAAATGAAAAAAAAAGGACCCCACACGGGTAAATGAATTTTTGCACAGTCGCGCCTTGCAACACGGGCCGTGTCATGGGACACGGGCACCCGTGTTGCGCCCACTGAAGCATTTTATTTTTCTTTTAACTTATACCTGCGACACGGTCCGTGTCACACGACACGGGCACCCGTGTCACACCACTGATCTCCTCCAAATCTTGGCCTATCTTTAACCCCTGACATGGCCCGTGTTGTGCAACACGGCCACCCGTGTCAGGGTCCTGATTTTTCAAGTTTTCTTCCTTCTTCGTCCGGTTTCCGACATCCTTCTTTCACCGATGAACTGCAAGCCAATAAAACCTATCAAGACAAGAAAAACATTGAAAATATTAGTATAAAATGCGTGGGTTGCCTCCCACGAAGCGCTTTGTTTTACATCGCATGGCTCGACGGTCCTTCATCCTATCCTGTGAGATGAACGACTTCATTTCTATCCCTCTGCTGACCATCGTGGTAGGGTTTCAATCTCTGACCATTCACTTTAAAAGTGTCCCCGTTTGCCTGGTTTTTCAGTTCTATTGCTCCATGAGGAAACACCTTGTTTACAATAAACGGTCCCGACCATTTCGATTTAAGCTTTCCAGGAAAAAGTTTCAACTTGGAGTTGTATAAGAGCACTAACTGTCCTTCCCAAAATTCTTTCTTTTGAATTCTCCGATCATGCCATTTTTTTGTTTGATCTTTGTAAATCTTGGCATTCTCATACGCTTGATTCCGAAACTCTTCCAACTCGTGTAACTGAAGAATTCTAGAGCTTCCGGCTAGCGATAAATCCATGTTCAAGAAATTTGTTGCCTAAAATGTCTTATGTTCTATCTCTAATGGTAAATGGTAGGCTTTTCCGTAGACAAGCTGGTATGGTGACATGTCTATGGGTGTTTTAAACGCTGTTCAGTATGCCCATAACGCATCATCCAACTTAGTTGACCAATCCTTCCGCGATGAACTTACAGTTTTTTCTAAAATTTGCTTGAGTTGCCGATTTGATACCTCCACCTGACCACTTGTTTGAGGATGATACGGAGTGGCTACCCGGTGATTCACATTGTACTTCTGAAGGAGTCTCTCCATAAGGTGATTTAGGAAGTGAGTTCCTTCATCACTTATTAACGCTCTCGGGACTCCAAACCTTGCAAAAATGTTTTCTTTCAAAAACTTTACCACAACCTTTGCATCATTAGTCGGCAAAGCCATAACTTCAACCCATTTAGATACATAGTCCACTGCGACCAAAATGTAGTTCTTTCCAAAGTATGGTGGAAACGGCCCCATGAAGTCTATGCCCCAAACATCAAACAATTCAACCTCCAGCATGAAATTTTGGGGCATTTGATTCCTTTTTGAAATATTCCCAGTTCTATGGCATTTGTCGCATTCTTTCACCAGCCCTTGAGCATCTTTAAAAATAGAGGGCCAGTACAAACCCAATTGGAGGACTTTGGTTGCGGTTCTATCCCCGCTGAAATGTCCTCCGTACTCTGAATTATGACATGCTTCGAGCACCTTCCTATGGTCATCTTCAGGAACACATCTTCTGACCAATCCACCCACCCCTCTTTTGTAAAGAAACGGGTCATCCCATAAGTAAAACCTGCAGTCATGAACAAACTTTTTTCTCTTGTTAGAATCAAAATCGTCAGGTATTATACCCCCGACCAAATAATTTGCGTAATCGGCAAACCACAGAACACCATTAATAGCTAGGATGTGTTCATTAGAAAACCCATCCTTTATCGGGCGCTTGTCCTCATTTTCTTCAATTGGTGACATTCACGAGAGGTGATCAGCTACAGTGTTTTCACACCCTCTATTATCACGAATCTCCACATCAAATTCTTAGAGAAGTAAGATCCATCTCAGGAGCCTGGGATTTGATTCCTGCTTAGCAAAAAGATATTTTAAAGCAGCATGGTCCGTATAAACAATCACTTTGGAACCCAACAGATATTGCCTAAATTTGTCAAAGGCGTACACCACAGCTAACAACTCCTTCTCGGTAGTTGCGTAATTCATCTGTGCAGGGTTTAAAACGTGACTAGCATAGTAAATAACATACAACAACTTCTCTCTCCGCTGCCCCAACACAGCCCCCACGGCGATGTCACTGGCATCACACATGATCTCAAACGGTAGAGACCAATCGAGGGCAATCACAATTGGTGCTGACACTAACTTGTTTTTCAGCTTTTCAAACGCGTCAGCACACTCCTCATTGAACACAAACGCTTTGTCCTTGACCAACAAGGACGTCAATGGTTTAGCTATCTTGGAGAAATATCTTATAAACCTATGGTAGAAACCCGCGTGGCCTAAGAAACTTCGAATACCTTTCTCGTTCACATGTGGTGGTAACTTATATATCACCTCCACTTTGGCTTGATCGACTTCGATCCCCTTGTGAGAAATCTTGTGACCAAGGACAATGCCCTCTCGCACCATAAAATGGCATTTTTCCCAGTTTAGGATCAAGTTACTTTCCTGACATCTCTATAAAACAAGTGAAAGGTTAGTTAAACAATTATCGAATGATGAGCCAAACACGGAAAAGTCATCCATGAAGACTTCCATATGGTTTTCGAGCATATCAGCAAAAATAGACGTCATGCATCTTTGAAACGTCGCTGGTGCATTACACAGTCCGAATGGCATCTGTCTGCATGCAAAGACACCGTAGGGGCAGGTGAAAGCCATCTTCTCTTGATCCTCCGGTGCAACTGTAATTTGGTTGTACCCAGAGTACCCATCCAAAAAGCAATAGTAGTCATGCCCAGCCAATCTCTCTAACATCTGGTCAATGAACGACAACGGAAAATGGTCTTTTCTTGTGGCTAAATTTAGCCTCCTGTAATCAATGCACACCCTCCAACCAGTGATTGTTCTAGTGGGAATCAGCTCATTCTTTTCATTAGTCACTACAGTTGTACCTCCTTTCTTGGGGACCACATGAACAGGACTTACCCATGAACTGTCTGATATAGGGTACATAACATCCAACAACTTCACGACTTCCTTTCTTACTACCTCCTCATAACGGGGTTTAGTCTCCTTTGGGGCTGCACAACTGGTTTGTGATCTTCTTCCATAAGAATTTTGTGCATGCAAACTATAGGACTTATACCTTTGAGGTCTTCAATTTTCCACCCTATAACACCCTTAAATTTTGTTAGAACTCCAATCAACTTGTCCTCTTGGAAAATTTTCAAACTAGAGCTAATGATTGCGGGACATTTTTCTTCAGTGTCGAGGAACACATATTTGAGATTCTCAGGAAGTTGTTTCAATTCTGAACTTTTTGGCTTTTCTTCATTACCTTCCAACGTTATAGGTTGCCTTAAGTCTTCCCATCAATATGGTCGGGATCCTCTTTGAAATGGTTGAGTCTCCAAAATTTCTAACACTTCCATGTCATTCTCATCCACTTCTTTATATTCTTTGAAAATTGACATGCTTAACACTCTCTTAAGGGGCAGTTGGGTCACACTCTCCAAATGTTCACTCTCTACAACTTGTTCTAGCACTTGTATGTTGCTACTTGTGCCAAAATCCTCTTTATGCTTCATGGTATTCCTAACATCAATTTTTAACTCCTCGTCATGAACCTTCAAGGTAAGGGTACCACCTTCCATGTCTATCATGACTCTCCCGGTTTTCAAGAATGGTCAGCCTAAAATCAAAGGGATTTCTTCATCTTCCGGCATTTCAAGGATCACAAAATCAACCAGAAACACAAACTTGTCTACTTTCACTAGCACGTCTTGGACTACTCCGTAAGGTCGCTTAACCAAATGATCTGCAAATTGGAGAGTCACCCGAGTATCTTGAACTGCACCGATACCCAACTTTCTGTAGATGGACAAAGGCATGAGACTAATACTTGCCCCTAAATCGATTAAAGCCCTTTTGAATGCCCTATCACCAATAGTGCATGGAATAGTAACCGCTCCGCTGTCCTTTTTCTTCACCGGAATCTTCAAACCCTGCAAAATAACACAACAAGTTTCGGTTAGAATAATAGGTTCGGACTCACTGGTTCGCTTCTTAGCGATGATATCTTTCATGAATTTTGCATAAGTGGGCATTTGCTCAAGTGCTTCCAATAACGGAATATTCAGCTCTAACTTTTTAAATAATTCAAGGAACTTCTCAAAATTCTTCTCTTGCTGTCCCTTCTTTTTATTTCTTGATGGATAAGGTAGCTTGATCACCGGGTTTGGTTCTACAACTTTTTCTTTAGTCACCGGTGCTGGTGTTACCACTTCTTCTTCAACAACATCATTTTCTTTTATTTCCAGTTTCACTTCAATCATATGATCATCTAGCTCAACTTCCTTTTCCTCCATTTCCTTAGATTTACCACTTCTTGTTACTACCGCCTTACCTTGGTGGTGATCTTTAGGATTTGGCACTGTAGCACTCAGAAGTGTACCCGGCGCTTGCGAACTCGCGAGTTATTGAGCAATCTGACTCATCTGTACTTCAAGATTTTTAATGGATGCACCAATATTCCTTAAGTTGCTCCTTGTTTCCTCTTGAAATTGTGAGCTTTGGGCAGCCATCTTTTCAATGGCGACCTCCCAATCGGCTTTTCTAGGGGCTTGTTGTTGCGGTTGTTTGTATTGAGGTTGGTATGGTGGCTGCTAATATTGTTGCTGCTGAGGTTGATACGGTTGTTGGCCTTGAATAGGCTTCTGCACATTTCCTTGCTGATCTTTCCATGAGAAATTTGGGTGATTTTTCTAACCGGAATTATATATGTTGGCATAAGGTTGTTCTGCCTCAACATATCAATCTGTTCCACCTGCTCTTGAGTTGCCACACAATGCACAGTAAAGTGCGGTCCACCGCATATTTCACAAGGTGGTGCTTGAACTGGTTCAACTTGGGCCACTGTCTGAGTTCCAATATTCATCTTCTTTAACCTTCTCTCTACCTCGGCGGTAATTTAGTCCTCCATTTTAACAACCTGCTCAGCCAGCTTCAAATTAATCTTACCCTCCGGTTGGTTCACAGTGCGATCATACAACTCAAGATGCTCGTTGGCTGCAATTGCTTCTATGATCCTTTTGATACCAGTGGCTGTTGAGAAGTTGTTTGAGCCACCGGCCGTAGTGTCAATAAGCTATTTTGTTTTGAATCGTAATCCATTCACAAAATTCTTCATCTGCTCGGTGGCGTCCATGTTATGAGTCGGACATGCCGTCAGACACCTCTTAAACCGCTTATATGCATCCTCTAAAGATTCCCCTTCTTTTTGTTTGAAGTTGACAATGTCATATCTTTTTGGAATAAACACTGAAGCGCAGTTTCCATCTCTTGCCAGGTTGTGATACTCCTAGCTGGAAGTGAGTAGAACCATTCTTCCGCATCATCAGTCAGTGTGAGCGGAAACATAACCAGTCTCTTGGCTTCTTCAGAATGGCCTTCTATCTTCAAAGATGTGGTAGTCGTTAGGAATCTCTGTAGATGCTTGTTTGCATCTTCATTGATTCTTCCTGCGAAAGGCTTGCTCTCCAACTGGCGAATAATGGAAGGATGTAGCTGAAAGTGTACCACATTCACCGGTTGATTCACGATGGTCATCAGGTTTGGTTGAGCATTGGCCCCTCCATAGTCTCCCAAAAGTCTTTCAGGCTGAGGTGGATTCCCAGCCATTTGAACATTTTTAGGTGTTGTCTCTCTCTCTCTCTCTGCTTCTGAGTCACTGTGCACAGATATAACTTCTTCTATTTCTAGCAACAGAACGCCGGAGCCTGAACTTGACCCTGCCAGTCTTTCAACTCTAGCTTTTCTCAGTCTCTCGTGCAATGCTCGCTCTAGTTCTGTATCAAAAGAATATTTAGCTGAGGCCTGACCTCGCATACACAGTTAGATAAACGTTTGATAATTTAAGCATAGAGAAAATACAACGAATAATTAAAAAATTTAGTCGCAGAGCAACAAAATTTCTTTTGGATCCTAAAAACAACGTTAATTTGGCAGTCCCTAGCAACGGCGCCAAAAACTTGATCGGAAAAATAGCAAGTGTACTATTTTCACCGATGTAGTAATAAGGGAAAAATTCCCAAGTATCGATCTCGAGGACTGCGTAGTAATTAACAGTAGTTTTAGTATTCAAAGGAACAAAAGTGCCTTGGGTTTATTTGGTAGCAGGATATGAAACGAGTAAAATAATGACTTTTAGATTTATCTAAGAACAATGCTAGGGACGTGGATAAATTGCGAGTAAAGACCATAAAGAATTATTCTGAGATAATTGTTTCCCACCTTAATCATTCAAATTTCAAAATCAGTTTTCCTTAATTCCTTAATGAAAAACCCTTTGATGAATTTCATGCAGACTAATTCCTCAGTTGCCCATGAAAAGCATCAAGCAATAGTTCTGACATAAAACACGTGCTACGAGATATCCCCATTCCTAGGCAATATCTACCGTAATGTTATTTTGCAAAAGCATTAGGTTGACTTTCCAGACCAAAACCTAATCGTAAATCAAATTCTATTTTCCAATACGAATAAGCATAAAGATCGTTGCAAAATAAAAGATATAAGGCGAATAACATAAATCTCATAGAATAATCCCAACAAAGGTCAATACATCGCAATTTAGGACCACCCCCTAACAAATGGGGGTTTAGCCACTCATGTTCTTGATCAAAACAAATTCACTTAAAAATAAAAGGGAAAAGATCATTACAATTGAAATTGGTTCACTTGGATATATCAATTGCTTCCGCTTTTGATCGATCCTTTATTCTCCAGAAATCTCCTTTTTCCGTGTACAAAGTCGACCCCCATCCAAAAAAAAAGTCTTAGCCAAAATGCCGCTAATATATCTAAATTCAAATTACATCACACAATGTCTAAAATGCCCTTCGAAACAGCTCAGATAGCACAAAACAGGAAAAAATGACAAATTCACTATCAGTGGCCCTAACACGGGTCGTGTCATGGGACACGGGTGGCCGTGTCAGGCTGCTGCTCAAGGGGCGTGGCTTTTCTTCTTCAGGGGCTGCAACACGGGCCGTGTTGTGTGACACGGGCACCCGTGTTGCTCTTCTGTTCTCCTATTTTCTTTTCTCATCTTGGCCGTGTCCTCCATCTGTGTCCCACCTGACACGGGCCGTGTTGTGCAACACGGGCACCCGTGTCAGGCCTCTGATTTCCACATTTTCGGCTTTTCTTTGTCTCCAAAACGGCATGATATCGAGTCACCACTTCCTGCCAAAAACACACTAAAAACATCCAAATCAAACGCACCAGCGACAAAAGTGATACAAACCTCAAAATAAGACTCACATAAAGGCGACTGAAAATAACCATGACAACATAAACAAAAGATTCGAAAACGGATAAAAACAATGCAAAACAATGACAAACACAGCTTGAAAAAGACAACTAAAACCCACTGATCAGAACACAATTTACAAGATCCAAAGATCAAGCAACAAGAATCAACAATAGATCACATTGTGAAGGATGAATCAAGCATAACAATGGTAGATCAAGAGTTTACCACTTCAAATCTAAAATTTCTTCAAATCAACCCCAAAAACCACACTCCGAATCCTTGATCTATAGAAATTGATGATGAAAAAGTGAATGGATGGAGGTCTAGCTCAAAGATTAGTAAGTTCTAATGATGAACTTACTAACTTTAAATGGAACAAAGAACTTTAGTGAATTTGGTAGTTGGAGAAAATTGAGATAGTCAAGAAGAAATTTGACAAGGTCAATTTGGACATCAGAATCTTGTGAAATGAATGAAATGAGGCCTCTATTTCTAGGATTTAGGCTTAGAAATTTTGGTGGATTGGAGTTTGGTTTGAAACCAAAATTAGGCTTGAAATTTGAATTTGGAGGCAAAATCAAGATCAAGTGGTGATTAGTGAAGGTGTATGATGGGAGTTAATTATGATAAGGTAGGGGAATTACAATGAAGTGATCTAGAATATTCCCATGATGAAATATTTGAAAATTGGTGCCAAAATACTGCAGAATTTGAATTTGGCATTTTCACAAAACACACACTGGGTAATCGATTACCACATGCAAAGATTTGTAAAAATTTGCTTCTTGATATGCTATCTTGGCTCTGGATCGATTCTTTTTGCTTGTCAAAGAAGGCATGGAAATAAACACATGAACCTTGGAGTCTCTTGAATAATTATCAATTAAATCTTGGAAACCCTTGATCAGATGATTTTGAATTGTTTGCAGATCAACTTCGACTTTGTTAAGATAAAATTCATTCGAGCTGAGGGACTGGTATTTGATATCCTTGATCCAAATTCTTCCTGAAAAATTAGTAAAGGAAAAACAAACACTTTTTTTGGATTTTAATTAATGGTTAGTAAACATAAACATAAACAGATATCAAACAAACAAGAAAAGAAGAGCGCTTGAGGATCTTTCTCTCAAGAATAAACATACAGATGAAAACAAGAGAACCAAAGTTTGCGATCTTGTTTGTAGAATGAGATGCAAATGATATGTGAGATCTTAGGGGTAAAAGTTAGGGTATTACAACTGTTCCTATTTAAGTTTCTTCTATCCGAAGATATGAAGATTGACATCTTTGTCTCGACCAGATAGAAGATACTTAAATATAACAATAAACCCAATTTTTGGCCCTTGTCGCTACTGCGAAAAAGGAGCCGGCGGAAGACAGAAGAGTCGCCACCATTCTTTATTTATCCCAAAGAGAGGGAAAGGAAATGATCATAGAAAAACTACGAAAAAGGGAAAAGACAAGGTCATCACAACCAAATCTCAGGTTCGGGAGTCGGTTACGCAAGGGGAAGGTATGAGCACCCATCACGTCCATCGTACTTGAAAGGATCCACACTTGTTATCTATCTAAAGGGTGTTAAACTATAGGGTTGGCCATAAGGACGAAAGAAAAGAAAAGAGACTTGATAGAGAATCGTCGCTCTATGCCTACGTACTCCCTTGTGCAATGGGAAAGTCAGAGTCAACGTAGCTCGGAAAACTACAGGTGAAAGGTGGGGAGGGTTTCTCGCCAAGACATCTCCGTCTTGTGCCTACGTATCCTCGTCTGGTACGAGAAATCAGAGCAAACGTAGTTCGGGTTGACACGACCACAAATTAGTTCAAGTGTTTTACCTGAGTAGGGTTAAACCTTAGTTCTAGCAGTTAGGTGTATTGTTGCTCGATCATGGGAGAATTAGGGGTTACCTGTTTGTGGTAGAACCAAGAGTTAACAAAACTCTTTTTATGAAAATGATTTTCCAAACAATTCCGAAGGATAAAAAAGGTTGATATTTGTTTTTGAGTCTTTTATGAAGAAGAAGTGAATTGAATTGTGTTTGTAATTCATGTTGCACTAAAGACTATGACTTGAGAGCGAATGCGTCGCATATCTCCCAAAGGGCATACGCTAAACACTCTAGACAATTGAGAGGAGGCCCCCCAAATCATCATTTCCCAAATTCTTAAGGCTCGTAGCGTACAACACTCATTATCCTTTATTACATGTTTTGAAGAAGTTTTGAGATGAGAAGAGAGAAGACACAACTAAGGGGAAACTAACTCAACCCTAATGTTATCATGCAATGTGCTCCTAAGATTGAGATTAGAAGGGGAAAGGTCTACCCTAATGTTATCATGCTTGGATTTAACACTTAATGTCTCTCCTACTTCCATCCTAAACGGAGGGACTAGGAATCCTAAGGGATCATGACAAAGAAACCAAGAAAACACAAGATAAATCAATCACAAATGAAATGCAAGAAAGAGATGAAGATGACTTAAACAAGTCAAGAGAAGATGCAAACATGATATGCAAGATGCAAGAGATGCAACAAATAAAAGAAGCAAAGGAAATGACTTAAATAAGTCAAGAAGAAAATGAGATAAAATGGGAGAAGTTACAACTCCTACAACCATTCATGCATCAATCACTAATCTCAAAAGGATGCAAATAAGCAAAAGAAGAAGCCATGATCAAGATGAAGATGGGAGAATAGGCTTGGGCAGCAAGCAACATGAGAAGTATCTCAACCAAAAGCATCACATTGATCATGCAAAAAGAAAGCACAAACAAGTTCTTAAAGTGGCCCACCATTCAAAGTAAGCTCCAAGTATGATTAATCAAACCAAATGACTTTGAATGAGTTCCAAAGTCCAAGGGACATAAGTGAGAACAAGAGGAGAAAGCTCACAAATGAAAGAAGAAATAAAACCAAGACAAATCACAAGCTAGGGCAAGGGAAAGAACCAAAGTTCAAACCACTTTCAACATTCAAACATGAATGGAAAACCCAACCTTAAAGTGACTTGTAACACAAACCAAACAAGTGTGTGACCTATAAAATTGAAACCAACATCCAAAACATGTCAAGAATGTGAATCAAGAAGCATAAGATGCAAATGGGATCCATAATGGTCATCTCCCAAAGGAAATAGGTCAACTAGTTTGTATGAACCTCAACTAGGGTGACTTGACTTGCAAGGTTCACCAAAAATAGGAGAAGTGTTCAATAAATCTCAAATAAAATACACAAAGCTCTTATATAAGTTGGCAACCAGAGGCCAAAACATCCGAACCAAATTCCATTCAAGGCATCACCAAATGATTTGATCAACTAGGGTGCTCCACCTTATGGAATTATTATCGAGGGTCAAACAAAAGCAACACAAAGTCAAACAAAAATTAATCAAACATGGAACAAAATCAGCCTCAAAGGTACCTCAATCCATCATCAAAGTGGAGAAGAAACCTCACTCATTGGTGATTGCAAATGGTCCACAAAGTAAGCATGATCAAAGAAGAACCATATTAAAAACACTTCCAATCACAAAATTCAAATTAAATTGAAAAATAAAAGAAAATCAAAATTAAAAATTATGAAAAATTAATTAAGACTTAAAAGTGTTTGAAAATATTTTTTTGTTGAATTTTCTGATATTTGGAAGCATTTTTAATAATTAAAAAGCAAAACAGGAAATAAAATAAAAGAAAATAAAAAATGGAAAACCAAGGGAGGTGTGAAAGTAATTCCAGAAACAACTGAAAACATGTTGAAGCGCATTGGGCTCAAGATAACTAGGGGTGTAGATAGAACTTTTGGCCCAATCTACCAGCCAAAGCTGGTAAAATGAAACACAGTGTTTCATTTAATCCATGTGGATTCAACGCGCCAAGTGTGCAAGGTCAAACAAATCAGAAACACACACGCAACAATCAACAAGTCATACACCAAGCCAGGTCAGATCTGACCTCAGATGAACCAGACGCCGGAGCCCTACCTCCGGTCGTCTTCTCCGGCGAGATGGCCGGAGTTTAGGTCATCAAACCTCCACCAAAATGCACAAAATTGGTACCAAATTAAAGCTGAAGTCACATAGGTCATGAATCCAAGATCCAATCATCCCAAACCTTCATAAATTAAGAGAATCGAACGCATTAAGTTTGAGTAGCACAACTAAAAACTCCATCAAACATGAACAATAATGGATCAAACATGGCCTACACAAGGTAGGACTTCAGATGCAACCAGTATTAACCTAATTCATGGCCTAGAATGAGAGAAAAGTTGATTGGAAACTTACTGAACGGAGACACTCCGTTGATGCTTCTCAGACGTGTAAGCTTGCTTCAAATGATCTAGATTCACTCCAAATACTTCAAGGAAGATGAATTGCGCTTCAATTTGGCTTGATTTGTGAAGAACAGCTGAATTCGATTTTCATTTTTCTTTGAGAATTTCAAAACTGAAACATCTCTCTCCAACTCCAAAATCAACTTCTGAGCTCTCAAGGCACGTTTTGAACTTATATACTATGACACCCCAATTTTTAATAATTAATTATTTATATTAATTAATTGATTTATTAGAATTATTTGAATTATTTGAATTATTGGATAATTATTTATTTTATTGGTGAGATGATTGATTGCTAGGATTAGTGAGTTAGTTGAGTGTGTGAATAGTAAGTGAATTGGGTTAGGCCCAATAACTTAAGAATTAGGGTTTTAGAGAATAGAGAAGTTAGTAAGAGAAGTAAGGGAGAAAAGAGAATAGAGAGCATAGAGGAGAAGAAGAGAAGGAGGCAAAAGGAAAAGAAAAGTGGAAGAGAGAAACTCAAAATTCAAGCATTCAAAGGAATCAAGGATTCTTCCCAAAGAAAAATTTGAGGTAAGGGTGGGTATTCTCTCATTATTGGAATTGTGGGTTAATGATTAATTGGTAGAAGTTGTGTAGGGAAAAACCCTTAATTTGGAATTGTGGGTTAATGGTTAATGGGTAGAAGATTGGGTAAGGAAAAACCCATAGATTTCTCATGATTTAGTGAATTTTCGAGTTTTGTGAATGCCCTAATATGAAAGGATTGGTGATGGTAGCAAAGAAGGGAATGGTTGGTAAAAATACAATTTTCTGCATAATTTTTCAAAAACGCACAGTGAGCAATCGATTGCACCAATATGTCAATCGATTGCATACTGAGCAAAGCTGTTGGAAACTGAATTTTTAGTTGTCCAATCGATTGCACTAATATGTCAATCGATTGCACAGTAAAATAGTGACTAAAATGATGAAATTTTCAAGGGTACAATCGATTGCACTAAGATGTCAATCGATTGCACTTAAAAACAGTAGCTAAAAATATGAGAAATTAATTCATACAATCGATTGCATCATAACTCCAATCGATTGCATGTTGTACAAAAGCTGAAATTTGAAAAAGTCATGTACTGGAAGTTTGATTAAACAGAGTTATTGTTTAATTAAATTTTAACTAAAACATGGATTAATTGAGATGATTTATTGATTATTTACTTGAGTATTTATTGATTATAAACCTTTGGTTGGTTATTGAGATACCAATTGTTGTTTAAAAAGTTGATTGTGTATTGAATATTGAATTCAATTATTGGTGATGGATTGATTGTCCTATGTGTAATCATTGAACTGTGTCGTGAATTGTGATTGAATCTAATTGATTCTTATGCATTACTTGATAAATGTAGTGATGATGTTGAAAGTATGAATATTTTGATTATTATGAAATGTGTTGTGTGTGCAATCATGTTATAATTCTTGTGTGATGAATTATTAGAGAATGCATGGGATTAAGATGTGAGAACGGTCTTAAGTGCATATGGTTGTTGATTGCATACACATCATTTGTTGTCAAGAGGCAATGCTTGCTAGTTTCTTGGAGGCTAGTGACTTGTCCCAAACCTAGAGTGGGGTTTGAAAGCCTAGGGGACGGGCTTTTGTTTGTTATTGGTCTAGGGGACGAACCTGGTTTAAATGTAAAAACTGAAAAATAATAACAAGTGTTGGTACCACATGGCATGAGTTGCATTGAGTCACATGGCATATATAATTGTTGTATGAAAGTATGCGTATGTGTATGACTTATTAAATTGAGAGTTGTGAATGTGTAGTTGTTGAATGATATTGGCTGATGAAGATTGAAGTGTGGGAATATTGGTGTTTGTGCTGACATGCTTTACATTATTCATTATCTTATGATTTCAGTATTGATGTGAATTATCACCCTTTTGTTGGAATGATGTCCTATACGACATCACGCAGGTACCAAAGAGTAGAACTGCTCGTAGTTGCGAGGTCGCTGTTGGTGTAGCTGTTTAGTATTTTAATTATGTTGGGTCGAGTCGTGCCCTGGTCATGTAACACTGGGATCGTTTGTTTTATATCTTAGAGATACATTATATACTCTACGCTATGTTTTTATATTCATTGGAATATTATGATGTTGGCCTTAGTGCCTAAGTAATGTTGAATTATGTGATGAACATGAATGTTTCCATTACGAGAACTATGATATAATTGAATTCGCTGCTACATGCGGAGTGTAACCTTGAAAAGCATGACTATTTATTAAAGTGTTAATGAGCATGACAGGTGGTTTTTGATGTTTTGAAAATTATGTGTGACACCCTTTTGTGAATACATGATGATTTACTCTTATTATGTATATATATTCTGCGGGGTTTAGAAGGGTGTTACATTAGTGGTATCAGAGCAGGTCAGTCAGTTGACCAAGTTGCTAATGTGTTTATTCCCCTATATATATATATATATATATATATATATATATATATATATATATGATATGTGTGTATGAAACTATCGATATTGTTAGTTCTTATGAAGTTTTTTTATTGGGATCCAGAACAATGGTCGCCGGTAGGAATGATGAAGTGATTGCCGAAGCTTTGGCGATGTTGGCTGGAGCAATTGGACAGAATCCACAAGCCAACTTGAATGCTGGAAACAATGCCGATGACGAGTTTCGTGCTTTGGGAAGGTTTCAAAGGAACAATCCGCCAATTTTCAAGGGAACCCATGTGTAACACGGTGGGAGAACTGACTTTAAACAATGTTGCGGATAGCAAGAGTCGCCACCGACTTTTATTTTATCCATAAGGAAAGGTTATAAAAGAACAGGAAAGACCTTAGAGAATATTTTGGGTCCGGGGGGTAGGTTATGAAAAGGGAAGGTGTTAGCACCCTTTTCATCCATGGTTATCCATGGGCTCTTAGGTACTTAAGCTCACTTTTGAATTGTTTTGAAAGTGTAGTGTGTGAATAGCAAAAGATTTCAGAATAGTTTAATAATAATCCGTGTATGGATGTGAAAAAAACTTGTTTGAAAATTTTGTTGGAAATTTGTTTAAGTGTGAAAAAGTTTTGAAGTGAGCAAGCACCTAGGAGTAACCTACCCTAATGTTTAAAGGTCTTTCTTATTCTTCATTCTTTCCTTTAGTAAGACTATCCCTACTATAATGGAGTAGGTAGTCCTTACTTTGGATGTTAAGGGATATGTGAGGGACAATTTGACTTTGAAGGCCATTGTGGGATGTAATAAGCACATATAAGGGACTATCATCATTTTTCGAAAGGGACTCGATTCGTAAAGGCAACCATAAGGGACTTTTGATGATTTTTCTATTTGAGGGACTTGCTTTATACACCCCACTTAACCATTATTCGTAGGCAACTTGAGGGATATCCCTAGGAAGTGAGACGGCGATTAAAATCGACTTACGTGTGTGAAATGTTTAATTTAATTATCTTATATTAAAATGATCTAATTTATTTTTTTTAAATATCATACATATTAGCACTCCCTAATTACTAACCATAATGATAATAATAATTAAATAATTACAATTTACATCCAAGAGGCAATTACAAAATAATAAGCAAAATAATTAAATAGCAAAGATAAATAAAATATAAATAAGCAATAATAAATAATAAAGGGGGTTAATTCTAAGTTTACTCGGCAAGACATCGCATCTTGTGCCTACGTATCCTTACGGGAGTGGAATCAGAGTAATCGTAGTTCCCCTCAAAAGGGAGGTTAGAGACTTCTTGACTGTGGTCAAGGTCTCACGGGGAATAAACGCATCTTAAGGACACGCTTACGTGGAGTGTAGGAACTCCAAATCTCTACGTTGAAATGTTAAGTTGTAATTAGGGTTTGGTTAGGGATTCCGCGGCGGGAAACCCTAAAATGAGCGCGGCGGCTCTTTGACCTAATGCTAGGGGTAAAAGTTGTAATTTTGCCTGCGGCGAGGCATTTGTGAAAAATTTAGGGTTTTTATTGTTTTGAAAAAAAAGATTTTAATTTAATTTATAAAAGAAAGAATAATGTTAGTTTTAAAAAAAAAATACTTTAATTTTAACCTTAAAAAAGGTTTTAACTTAGATATTTTTAAAAAAAGATTCTTAAGTTATTTATAAAAACATTTATTTTTATTATAGGAAAAAGAGGTTTTTTGATTTTATTATAAAAAAGGTTTTTAAAGTTTTTATTTATTTTTATTATTATTTTTTAAAAGGTTATTTTGAATATGTAAAAGAAAGGATATAATTTATTAATTTAGAAAAAAGGGTTCACTAGTTGTCAAGTAATTTAAATAAAAGATTAAGGTTGATTTATTATTTTTTTTTAAAAAAAGATTAAGGTGATTAAGCGATTATGTGTGTGTTTAGTGGTGATTAAGTGGTGTGGTTAGGCGTTATATTATACAAGTAATGAAGCAACAGAGAGAAAACAAGAATGGAAAACTAATCCCCAGAATCCCCAAATCGGAAACCCTCTCCCTCAACTTCCGATCGCGTCTTCTCCTCTTTCCAATCGCGTCTCACTCAAATTTCTGTACCTGAAACAACAATCACAACATTAGTCATTCAACAGACTCAGTTCAAAGTGAGAGGTTACCGAAGGCTGGTAGAACGGTGAAGACGCGTGCGGTGGAATGGACTCTTCGACGGTTGTGTCTGCGGCGTCGGCGGGATTTCGCGGTAGCTGAAGGTAGCTCGTCGGCTAGAGAGATGAGTTCTCCTCTTTTCTTTGCTCAATTTTTAGGTTACGAATTCGGTGTTTTGCGGTAGTACTAGGGTTTTTTCATGAGTTCCTGATGTGTTTCTCTGTCTCTTTATATAGGCTCCAACCGAGGTTCCCTGTATTAAAATCACATTGAATGCTGATTGATGATTGATTTAGGGTTTCCTTTCTTGGTTTGAAGAGAGTTCAAAATCTTTCCTTTTTTCAGTGATTGTAATGATGATTTGATTAATTGATATTCAATCCTTTTATTTGTGATTCGATTTGGTTCTGACTAGCAAACTTGATGATTCGATTTGATTCCATCTTCAAGGAATATTCCCTAATCTTTATTTTTTCTGACTTGGCAGGTACAGGTGGCGAAGGGTTTTGGGCTAAAATGTGGATTGGAGGCCCAGAGTGATTACACTCGCATATGATACTGAAGCGCGGACGTTTGTTGATATCTAATTTCATCGTGGCCTTCAGTTGATAGTGCAGGGAGCATGTACGGTTTTACATACTTTTCAGCGGATAGACAACTTCTATTTCATCCTTATTTCAGTTAAAAACCTTTCATGAGAAGAGGTAATGGCTGGTCGTCCGTGCGTTGGAAGTCAAGTTCTCAAGGACAAACGAGCTGTGTCTGGTAGCATTTCTTTAGTGAGCAACTGTCCCTTTGGCTTTTTCTCATGAGTGTTTTTTTTATTGGCGTTTTAAATGGCCCGCAATGAGCTTGAGAGTGATCACTGTTCATATATTCTAGGATTGGTAATGTCATGAGGAGCACCAGCGACTTTTTCCATTCCCAGGCGCTTGACTGGTGGATTGTGATGTTTGTGAGAATGCCGCTAAATCTCAGGAGCAGCAGCTCTATCACAAGTTGCAGTGTTTGCCTCAACATTGAGAAGTTGCGTAGAATGAGTTAGCGCATTCATAGAGTTGTCACTGTCAATCAAATGGGACTCGGCCTTGCCAAAGAACCGAATTTGTTATCTCATCTGGAACATATTCCATGGAAGTAGAATCTGTTTCCAGTTTCACGGGAAAACTACCAGGGTTCTTTGAGGTGTAGCAGTTTCATGAGCCAGGTAAGGTTCTTTATGAGAGTCTTCTGTAGTAAATCTATTTTTGTAAAAATAGCACTGTTGGTGGGAGGTTTATTTGGAAGATCAGCTTCAATTGTGGGAGATTCAGCAGTAACACCTTTAATGGAAGCTTGATAGGCCTTGGATACATCAGGTATGCCTGCAATAAAATTGTTGGAAACTTCTTTCAACAAAAAACAATCATTTCCTAGGTATTAATCCTTATGATCTGCTTCTTCAGAGACATCTTTAGGCCATTCTATGCTAGCTTTATTGGCATCAACTTCTTCATCCTCAGTTTTGTTGGCAAGGGGAATGAAGGATTCGTTTAATGTAGGAAGTTGTGACATAGCAAATTTGAAACAGTCTATGAGCTCCCTCGGCATGAAGAGAAGTTTTCTGAATTATCACTAATAGCTAGACCAGCCAAGGCATTCGTGGAATTAGCAGCCATCTCAACAGTTCTGCCAACACTTGAATCAGGTGAAATTTTATCTCATCACTGTTTCCCTCATTCTCTCTCTTTATCGCTCAACTCATTGCCAAGATTACTCATCTTACTCTTACTAACAGTCCTAAGATCAGCATTTCCAGAATTATCTTGCAAGGAGAATGGATACAAGACCCGACAACAAATCCATTGTAGGAGCAGATGTAAATGGATCAATGTACAACTCATAAAGAAGCTGAAGACCAGAAACATGAAGCAATGCATTTACATCCGACTCCAAAAGCTTCACCAGAACATCAAGAAATAACCTTCACGCAACTGCAATAACATTTAGGCTGCAAAGTTGTCCGCTTTACAGGTGTGTCTAGCTCAAATTAAGTAGTAAGTGTGATATTTGGAACTGGCTTGCTGATGTGGTCAATTAGAAATTGCAGAATAAGAATGCCAAGATTGCCATTGTTATTATTATTGTTTTCGGCATTCTGAGACTCTGCAACATCTGTCTGGCCTTGTGATTGGTGAAATCGTATTTGGAAGTAGTTACCATCTTAGAGGAGTAGGATGGATCCATATTCGTTATCGACATTCTGATTCATTAGTTGTGGCCTGATTAATCCTTTTATATGTGGTTACATTGCAGGGTATTAATCGAGATGATTTTGAAAAATACAGTTGAGATTTCCTTTTGGGTTGATGGCACAGGAAGGTTCAGCGCAGGACGGTTTTGGGTGCCGACTGTTTGAAATGGTTCTTGGCTGAAATGCGTTCAAGGTATGGATTCTCTGCTGCTTTGCTTTATTACGTCTTAATTTCTTCTGTTGATTGCTTCGACCAGATGACACTTTTATTAGTTTTTTTCGGTAAAGCGAAAAACACGAGTTCATGACCAATCCTTTGATTGGAGCTTTGGTTCCGTCTCGAATGTTAACAATTGTTTTCACTTACTTAGGTTGTCAAGGACAAAGCAAAGTGACTACTTTTATTGAATGGATTTTTTTACGAAAAGTCAGATGTTGTGAATCGCGATAGCTACGAACAAGTTAATGGGAGGAGGAGTGACTTTGAACTCGTTGTGTCAGAAAACTCTAACTCGAGGTGCCTTCACATTTCCATCCAGGAAGCTGAACTTGTCCTGCTGTAGTTGTAGTCAAGTTGTAGTATTTCTGCTATTGTCCGACTTGTATGTCTTGTAACTTTCCAAAGTTTGGATTTGCAATGCCTTGTATGGTAGGAACTTGTATGTTGTAACCAATTTGGGAAAAAAACTCTTGAATTAGTACGTTGAATTTGACTATAGCATTAAGCCTTGGATTTTAATCACATGAGGATGCCCAAAGCTTCTTGAGTTTTGTATTTTGTGAGCTTATATTAATATTGTAGACCTTCAGAATTTATTTTAGAAATTTTCCGCCAGCTTGTATTGAGGTCTTGAATGCGTGTCGCAAGAGCTGATTGGCTTCCATACATCAAATCATTAAAATTTCAACCAAAGGTATTCTTGTTTTACTATGAGTATGAAGTCCCATACAATCCGTAGTGTAGCAGCATCTTGACCTTTGTAATAGCCTTTTGTAAAGTAAACACTTGAATGTGGATCCTTGGACAATATTGAACTTGATCTCCTTATGATGAGTATTATTTGCAAATAATTTCAACGTATCATGATCTTGCATTTTGAAACCGAGCATATAGACTTGAATTTAACCTTTATTATGAGAATAATTTATCTTAACATGTGAAGGCCTTACATTTTGTCACATAAAAGGGAGTGTCGGGACCTTAGGAGTTACTACATCTTGTGAATCTTCTTAGAACACAAAGTCTTGTATTGTGAGGGCAAATTTTGGGGTGCAACAGCTGCCCCTGTTCAATTTTCTGAAACCTGAGGGGTTAGATTGGTATATTTGCCAGTCGTAACCTGGAAGGTTGAAGGGGATTGAACACAAAAGCCCAAAAATTTGCACTCACCAGTGCATGGAGTGATATTGATGGTTGGTTGAACATGATTGAGTGGGCTTAAAGATGCCACTAGGGGAAAGTTCTTCAGTAGTATAATGAGAACTGTCAGGAGTCTGGAGTAATACTGATGTAACAGCATGTCTTCATGAGGATAGAGCAATCAATAATGATAACCCTAAAGCAGTCTTGAAGTGATAAATCTGACCTCAGGAGGATAGAGCAATCAATAGCTCTAAAGCAGTCTTGAAGTAATAATGGCTTCAGGAGGATAGAGCAATCAATAGCTCTAAAGCAGTCTTGAAGTAATAGAATGGCTTCAGGAGGATAGAGCAATCAACAGCTCTAAAGCAGTCTTGAAGTAATGATTTCAGGAGGATAGAGCAATGAATAGCTCTAAAGCAGTCTTGAAATAATAACGTGATATGTCTTCAGGAGGATAGAGCAATCAATAGCTCTAAAGCAGTCTTGAAGTAATGATTTCAGGAGGATAGAGCAATGAATACTCTAAAGCAGTCTTGAAATAATAATGTAATTTCAGGAGGATAGAGCAATGAATACTCTAAAGCAGTCTTGAAATAATAATGATGGTTTCAGGAGGATAGAGCAATCAATAGCTCTAAAGCAGTCTTGAAATAATAATGTAATATGTCTTCAGGAGGATAGAGCAATCAATAGCTCTAAAGCAGTCTTGAAATAATAATGTAATATGTCTTCAGGAGGATAGAGCAATCAATAGCTCTAAAGCAGTCTTGAAGTAATGATTTCAGGAGGATAGAGCAATGGATGACTCTAAAGCAGTCTTGAAATAATTAGATGGCTTCAGGAGGATAGAGCAATGAATAGCTCTAAAGCAGTCTTGAAATAATAATGTGATATGTCTTCAGGAGGATAGAGCAATCAATAGCTCTAAAGCAGTCTTGAAGTAATGATTTCAGGAGGATAGAGCAATGGATAGCTCTAAAGCAGTCTTGAAATAATAATGTAATTTCAGGAGGATAGAGCAATGGATAACTCTAAAGCAGTCTTGAAATAATTAGATGGCTTCAGGAGGATAGAGCAATCAATAGCTCTAAAGCAGTCTTGAAATAATAATGATGGTTTCAGGAGGATAGAGCAATCAATAGCTCTAAAGCAGTCTTGAAATAATAATGTAATATGTCTTCAGGAGGATAGAGCAATCAATAGCTCTAAAGCAGTCTTGAAATAATAATGTAATATGTCTTCAGGAGGATAGAGCAATCAATAGCTCTAAAGCAGTCTTGAAGTAATGATTTCAGGAGGATAGAGCAATGGATGGCTCTAAAGCAGTCTTGAAATAATTAGATGGCTTCAGGAGGATAGAGCAATGAATAGCTCTAAAGCAGTCTTGAAGTAGTAATATGACCTCATGAGGATAGAGCAATGAATAGCTCTAAAGCAGTCTTGAAGTAATAGGATGATTTCAGGAGGATAGAGCAATCAGTAGCTCTAAAGCAGTCTTGAAGTCATGAGAGGCTATCAGGAGGATAAAATAACCCTGAGGTTATAATAAAGCAGTCCCAAAGTAATAAGAAGCTCATCAGGAGGATAAAGTAACCCTGAGGTTACACTAAAGCAGTCCCAAAGATCATAAGATTGTTTGTTGAATAATTAACCTGAAAACAAGGTAGCATTCTGTATAACAACATTAGTTTATGCTTTATGTATGCATGTATGACATGATGCGCTTAGGTAATGTACTATAGACATATATGTTATGGTATGATGTAAATGATGTATGTATGCTATGACACTGCTGGAAGTGTCTGGATATCCTTGTATAACAACTGCTGGCCAAGGAAAATAAATCCCGATTCGTTGTTGAAGAATATATAACCCTCCGTCTGCTGGGGATAACAAGATATAGATAACCTCCCGTTGTTGGGGATAACAAGGTATAGATAACCTCCCGTTGTTGGGGATAGTAGGGTATAGATAACCTTCGTTTTCGTTTGATAGTAGGATAAGTATAACATCCCGTCTTCGTTCATCGTGCCTTTATTGGAAAGTAATTTCCCGTATATCCGTATGAGGATAAAAGAGATGGATATAAATTCCAGGGGAGATTAGACTTTGTGAAGATGGATTAGTCCTACTGATGGTTTGTAACTGTCTTGTAAAGATGAACCGGCGAAGCTTCGTTGAAATCCTTCCCTCGTTCGTCCTTAGTAAATACTATCACTGCATTTTCATGCATTTCTGGTAAACATCAATCATTTTAAAAGCATACATGCATTTCTGGTAAACATCAATCATATTCAAAGGCATACATACATTCAAACACAACTAATGGACGTATCGCTTATGTAAATAGGGTAAAAGTAAATCTGGATTCAAAAAATGGAATTTATTTATATCAAAAGTGACCCATACACGGGTAAGTTTGTACAAGGAGACATAAACCCTAGTAAGAGAATTTTGTCATGAAGTTTTACAAAAAGAATCAGCTATGTGGGAAATAATCCTATTGAGTTTCAATTCTACTATTGCCACTCAAGTATCTCATCTTCTTGCTGTTGAGACGGAAACGATTGGATTGAGCTTTATCTGTTTGAGCTTGAGTAAGTAGTACAACTGGTTGCAGTTTCATGAGTGATCCCAAACGAGACATAGTCATACGCTTTAATCCCTAACTTTTGCCTGGATTGCCCTTTCAGGTTTTCAATCCACCGGGATACCCTTTTTTGCCCAAGCCGCCTTTTCAGGTTTTCGACTTGCCGGGTGTACATCTTTTTATATATATATCCCTAATTTTTGCCCAAACCCTTTTGGTTTGCCGGGATGCCCTTATTTTTGCCTAGGCCTGTCAACCTAGCGGGTCTCTTTTTATGCGTAGTATTTTTTAACTATGTCTGCGTTTACAGGTTGTGGGAAGTCTTCACCATCCATTGTAGTCAGTATCATGGCACCTCCTGAGAACACTGTCTTGACTACAAATGGTCCCTCATATGTTGGAGTCCACTTGCCCCTTCAGTGTCAATCTCATTGCAGTATGCAGGCTTCTCAAATCTATCAATGGTAATCTTGAGAGCTTCATCATCCCAGCTTATCTCAAACATAGATGCCATGGTGGCCAATGCGTCTGCCAACTGATTCTCTCTTCGTGGAATATGTCCAAAAGTAATCTCTTTGAAATGTGGGATCAAAGACAACACATGTTCTCTGTAAGGAATGAGATTATCATGCTTTGTATCCCAATCTCCTTTAATCTGACTTACTACCAGAGCTGAATCTCCATACACCTCAAGGAACTGAATCTTCATATCAATAGCAACTTGCATACCCATGATACATGCCTCATACTCAGCCATGTTATTGGTACAATAGAAACAAAGTCTGGCAGTAATCGGGGTATGACAACCTTCAGGGGAACTAATCACAACACCAACACCATTACCATGTGCATTGGAGGCACCATCAAAAACCATAGTCCATCGAGATCCTTGTTCAGGTCCGTCATATTGTCCAGGTTCTTTGGTAACAGACATAATGTCTTCATCAGGGAACTCAAAATTCATTGACTGGTAATCACCTACTGCTTGATGAGCCAAATGATCAGCAACAACACTCCCCTTAATGGCCTTCTGAGTAGTATACTGTATATCATATTCCGTCAAGATCATTTGCCATCTTGCAATTCTTCCGGAGAGAGCAGGTTTCTCAAATATGTACTTGATTGGATCCATCTTCGAAATCAACAAGGTAGTATGGGTCAACATATACTGTCTTAGTCGGCGAGCAGCCCATGCCAAAGCGCAGCAAGTTTTCTCGAGCAGTGAGTATCTTGTTTCACAGTCGGTAAACTTTTTGCTAAGGTAGTATATTGCCTGCTCTTTTCGACCAGACTCGTCATGTTGCCCCAATACACACCCCATTGAGTTGTCTAATACTGTTAAATACATAATCAAGGGTCTTCCATCAACTGGTGGCATTAAAATTGGAGGTTCTAGCAAATATCTCTTGATTTCATCAAAGGCAGTCTGGCACTCATCATTCCATTCCATCACCTGATCTTTCTTCAACAACTTGAAGATTGGCTTACAGATGGTAGTTAATTGGGAAATAAATCTTGCAATGTAGTTCAATCGTCCCAAGAAACCTCTAACCTCCTTCTCAGTACGGGGAGCTGGCATCTCTCGTATAGCTTTCACTTTTGCAGGATCCACTTCAATACCTTTTCCACTGACAATGAAACCTAGGAGCTTTCCAGATCTAACTCCAAAAGTACACTTGTTTGGATTTAATCTCAACCTGTATTTCTTCAACCTCTCAAACAACTTGTGCAGATGATCAAGATGTTGTTCTTCGTTCTGAGACCTGGCTATCATCATAAGACTAAGCAAAGATCTCCACATAGTCACGTAGCATCTGAATCAACCTGCTCTTGACACTGTCCTCTAAATCAGCCCCTATTTTGACCTCTTTTCTGTTTTCTTCAGTTCCCAGATTCACAACTTCGACTGGCTCTTCATGTGGCTGTATAGCTTTCTCTTCTTGTTGTAACAACCTAGCAAGCTCCACAGGTATTTCACAATCGTCCTCGTTTCCGTCTTCAGTTTGATAGATCGGATTCTCGAAATTGTAATTGGCAATAGTAGAACTGTTATCAACTGGATCCAGAGTGGATGAGGATCGGCATTTTAGTGACGTGGGTGTGTGTAAGAACACATAGCTGATAAAGCAAAAATAAAAGAAAAAGAAAGACAAGGAACACAATATTTACGAAAACGAAACGTCCATTGATTTTATGGAATGAAGTATGCAAATGAAATGACAACCCGTAACAAGCACACCATTGTGCCCCGGGTAAGGCACATGGCTTGAAAGTTTAAATTTAAAAACATAACACAGTAATAGTATTTACTCCTGACTAAAGGAGATAGGGACAACATCTTCAGCTTCCCAATTATTGAGTCCAGCACCCACAGTAGGAAAAATCCATGCCTCCAAGTTGTAGTCTTCATCTTGATCTCCCACAGCATTGATAACCCCTTGATTGGTGATACGAACAGCACGGGCACGACGGACAGCCTTCTGGGACTCTGCAGTGAAACCCAAACCAAACTTGTCAGACTTGTATGGAACATCAGGAAGCTGACCCCAAATAGTACAACCACCTTCTTCCACCACAGCTTTTGCATCATTGAGGGAGGCCATTGCCATTGTTGGAGGGTTTCTGATGACCACAGGAACCTTCTTCTCAGCAGGAGGAGTCACACAATCCTTAACAGCCCAGGGAACCACTTCAAATGACTGACATGGAGTTTCAATGTATTCAGCTTCTACTTCCAGATACTTGAAAGTGTTTACATGGCTGACAAAGTATTCTTCCTCTCCAAAGACAGTAACAACTTTTCCATTCACCGGATATCTCAACTTTTGATGTAATGTGGAGGTCACAGCACCTGCCCCATGGATCCAGGGACGACCAAGCAGACATGAGTACGAAGGACGAATATCCATCACATGGAATGTAGCAGTGAACACCTGAGAGCCAACCTTGATTGGAAGATCAATTTCCCCATGCACTACTCTTCTAGAACCATCAAAAGCCTTTACCACAATATTACTGGGCTTCAATACCGTATCTTCAGGACTCAGCTTGTTCAGGACTTCCTTAGGCAACACATTCAGAGAGGAACCATTGTCTATCAGCACATGAGACAGGGTAGTGCCCCTGCATTCAATTGAAATATGCAAGGCCCTGTTATGATCCCTCTTGGCAGGGGTCAAGTCAGCATCAGAAAGTCCTAACCCGTTGTCATAGGTCAGGTGAGCAACACAATTCTCAAACTGGTCCACAGAAATTGCACTGGGTACATGAGCCATCTTTAGAAACTTGATCAATGACTTGGCATGAGCCTCAGAACATAATAACAGGGAGAGCATAGAAATCTTTGAGGGAGTATGCCCCAACTGATCAACAATATCATAATCACTCTTGCGAATGATTTTCAATACTTCTTCCATCTGCTTAGAGAGGTCATCGGCAGCTGGCACATCAGTAGATACAGGCTCAATAACAGGACCCTTGCCCCGAGCATCAGTGGTGGAAGTAACAGCAGGAGTAACTGCACTCTTAGAAGCAACTGGAGGAGAGAAGACTCTTCCACTACGAGTGATCTTGCTAGATCCAGCAATATTATCAATGTCAACAGGCATATCAGGTAAAGGCTCCTGCTTGACACCATGGATGTAAACATCAGACCCATAGTGCCAAGGCACAGCTTTGTCAGACGTATAAGGAATAGGACCAGGAGTGGTAATGATCAGAGGAGCTACTCTGGCTTCAGCAACAACTTTCACAGGACCTTCAGCAGTAATCTTGATTGGGCCCTGATGAGTGATTTTAATGGGACCCTTTGAAGTGATTCTTAGTGGTACTTTGTCAACCATGTCAACCTCTTCAATCTTCTTACCCTGAGTCAGATGATCCACCATACTTTCTACAGATGCTGGTCTTCTTTCAAACACTATAGTATATTTATCCATGAGATGTTGAATCCCATCTCTCAAAATGAAGCAACTATCCGGCTTATAGGTACAATATAGACAATCTTCATGACAACCTGGAAAGATCCCAGCTTGTACTAATCTCTTTTTGATAACAGACAATGGTGTGCTCAACTCCATAACTGAATAGACATGCAGATCTTCATCAATATCTTCATCAATGGCGTTGACAGTCTTCTCGTGATTTGGCATTGGAGCTGTAATCACATTTGGAGTACCTGGTGGATCAAACTCAATTTCTCCAGCATCAATCATATCCTGAATTTTGTTCTTCAAGACCCAGCAGTTATTAGTATCATGTCCTGGACAGTTTGAATGATATGCACATCGTGCATTGGGATTGTACTTGGGAGAGGTAACATTGGGATTCTGAGGAGCCTCCCTCAGGGTAATAAGTTCAGCCTTCAACAAGTGTTGCAATGCCTGAGCCATTGACATGTTGATCTTCGTGAACTGTCTTCTAGCCCTCTGTTGGTTGCCTTGAGGCTGCTCTGTTGTTGCAGGAGTTGGATTTGAAATATGAACTGCACTAACAGACTGATGCCTTCTGTTACGATCAGGCTGACCATACACAGCATTAGATTCTTTCTTCCCAGTGGGAGGCTTCTTTGCAGCACCTGATGAAGAAGTGCCCACTTGGATCTTACCACTCTTGATACCATTCTCTACTCGCTCTCCTGTCATGATCAACTCAGTGAAGCCAGATGATGAGCTTCCAATGAGATGACTGTAAAACGGACCATTCAGCGTATACATGAACATATCAACCAACTCCCTATCAGTCAAAGGGGGTTGAACTCTTCCAGCTAAGTCTCTCCACTTCTGAGCATACTCCTTAAAGCTTTCTTTGGCACCCATAGACATGCTTTGAAGCTGCATGCGAGTGGGGGCTAAGTCAGCATTGTATTGATACTGCTTGTAGAAAGCTTCAGCAAGGTCATTCCAATCTCTGATGTTGACACTCTCCAACTGATAATACCACTCTAGCTGAGCTCCAGATAAACTCTCTTGAAAGAAATGGATCCACAACTTTTTATCAGCAGTGTGGGGTTGAATTCTTCTGACATAAGACCTCAGATGCAATTTGGGACAAGAGACCCCATCATAGACAACAAATGTAGGAACTTTGAACCCAATGGGTATGACCACCCCAGATATCAAGCTCAAATCCTCAAAATCCAGCCCAGATGATTTCTGTAATTCCATAGCATCCATTCTATCCACCAGCATCTTGAATTTGTCTTCGTTAGGCTCATGGTAGTAGTTAGCCTTAGAATCAGAGTCCCCCATAGTGTTGTGGAGACTGCCTCTCTCCTGCTCAGATTCTTCAGATTCATAGTCTTCAACCTGTTCCTTGGTCTTGACAGGACTTTTGAACCTTCTTCCCATGTTGAGCAACCCAGCAGACCTTCTAGCCTTCTTAGTCTTCTTGGCCAGCAGTGTCTTCAATTCATCCTGCCCCTTAGATAGGTTCAGGATCAGCTCTTGGAACTGTGCATTCTGTGCCTGGAGATCCTTAACTGATTGTTCAAGAGCCATTGCTGAAATAAACAGCGAGAAGATGAGAAACCTGTACACAATTATAAACCTGTGATGCAATGATATGGGAATGCATATGCAATGTTTTCAAGGACCGCAGGATTTAAATTTGCTTAAACAAACAAGAAAGTAACTTTTTATTAGTAATAACTTGTTTTGCCTTTTAGGCTTACAAAAAATGAAACCGAAATAAGTACAAAAGATGGGGTTTTAAGTCTCCCATGGACGCTTCCTCTTTGTGTTGAGGTATGAGTTGAGGTTTCGTTCCTCATGAAGTAGCTTTGTTAGCTCTAGGATCCTTGCTTGGCTTGCTTTGTAATGAGCCTCGAAAGTATCCCTTTGCTCTTTCAGTTGGATCCATGATCTCTGCAAGTCTTCCATATCAGTAGGCATGTCTGGGTGAAGGATGGTATAAGCTGTGTCTCCTTCAGCAACAGGTTCCATGGTAACTGGTAGGATGGCAGGATATGGCATCATGAGTGTCTGAGCACGAGATCGTACCCATCTGAGATAAGCCTCCATAGGAATAGTGTACTTAGGCTCCAGTGTCTTGCTGTCAATCCTGTTTACCTTTCCCCAAGCTCGGATGAATCTCTGACGGTAACCCTGAAGATCGTTGTCGTAATCAAACACAATGCCCTGAATCAACATGTCATGTGGACCATCGCTCCGGGCGTAACCAAACTGTCGTAAAGCTAGAGATGGGTTGTAGGTGATGCCTCCTCTTATGCCTAGAAGTGGCACATTAGGAAACTCCCCACAACGGTCAATGATGGTGACATTCTCCATAGATCTGGAGCACCAATGGATGTCTGAGTGAGAAAGTGACATGATCCTCTTGGACCATCTGAACCCTTGCTCATTCTTCATTACTGAGCGAGGAAGGTGAGAAATAAACCACCTAGAAAGTAAAGGTATGCAACACATCAAAGTTCCTCTTGCCCTTGTAGTACGGGTGTGAAGAGAATGTAGGATGTCTCCAAGTAAGGTAGGCACTGGATTGTGACTCAGGAATATGTTGATGGCATGAACGTCTATGAACTGATCAGGATTGGGGAACAACACTAAGCCATAAATCAATAAGGCTAAGATCTCCTCAACAGCACCGTAGCTCATAGCCTTCAAGAACATTTGAGCTTTATCCACTAATACCTTGGCAAGAATACCTTTAACTCCACTTCTCGTCTCTAGAACAATGTCAGACTTCTTCAGATGTAGAGCTGCAGCAATAACTTCTGGTTTAAGCTCCTTCTCTAAGCCTGTGAATGGCTTCTGATCAAGAACAGGTATACCCAGAAGTTTAGAGAACTCCTCCATGGTTGGAACCAGCTGATAATCAGGAAATGTAAAGCAATGGTGCTTAGGGTCAAAGAACTGAAACAACACACTCATCATGTCTTCACTGAACCCTGAAGTAACTAGATCCAATAAGTGACCATGTCTCTTGTTGAACTGGGAATGATCAGGCACTAGGGAAACCAACTCCTTGAGCTTAGCAGGTATCCCTACAAAGTTGATCCTGATGGTGTTTCTACGAGCAGAAGCCATGACCTGCAACAAAGAACAAAGATAAATCCTTTGGTCCTTGAAATGGTTAGGGAAAATGATATGCTTATGATGCATGATGATGTCATGATGTCATGCTCAATCACAAACATGTGACACACACAAACAAGTCACACAATTGCCCTAGGTTTAAAGGCTTGCATGAGGTTTAAAGGTAAGTACCCTCCCCTGAAGTTAGATGGTTCATCCTGTCCTACAAAAGTAACCGGGTTCTAAGGGATCTCAATATCATTGATCCTTCACAAGGGTGGTTGTTCAGAAGGCAACTTACTTGCCAACCAAAACCCTCCAAGTTTAAGATCTCAATGAGCGTAGTATCGAGTGTCAACCAACTTCAGTCTGCACCAAAGCCGGTTACCTCACTACTTTCTAAAGGCCAAGATGAGTTAACTAGGGTTCTAAAAGTCAGTTAGTGCATTGACAACATATGGCAGCCTCAATATTATCCTCAACTTGACTTAAGGAATATAAGCACCAACCAAGAAGTCGCACTAACTATGGCCACCAGATCAACCGTATCGATATACGTCGTACAGTTTCCTTGGTCTATTGCCATTTACCTAAGGTACACTAGATCCGGGTTAGGACCTTTCACACATAAGAGCACCCCAACAATATAATAATAAAGCAAACAAGGCAAACAATCTAAAGTGATCTTAATTCCTAAGGGTACCCCTCTTAAATAGGTCCCCAGCAGAGTCGCCAGTTCTGTAACACGGTGGGAGAACTGACTTTAAACAATGTTGCGGATAGCAAGAGTCGCCACCGACTTTTATTTTATCCATAAGGAAAGGTTATAAAAGAACAGGAAAGACCTTAGAGAATATTTTGGGTCCGGGGGGTAGGTTATGAAAAGGGAAGGTGTTAGCACCCTTTTCATCCATGGTTATCCATGGGCTCTTAGGTACTTAAGCTCACTTTTGAATTGTTTTGAAAGTGTAGTGTGTGAATAGCAAAAGATTTCAGAATAGTTTAATAATAATCCGTGTATGGATGTGAAAAAAACTTGTTTGAAAATTTTGTTGGAAATTTGTTTAAGTGTGAAAAAGTTTTGAAGTGAGCAAGCACCTAGGAGTAACCTACCCTAATGTTTAAAGGTCTTTCTTATTCTTCATTCTTTCCTTTAGTAAGACTATCCCTACTATAATGGAGTAGGTAGTCCTTACTTTGGATGTTAAGGGATATGTGAGGGACAATTTGACTTTGAAGGCCATTGTGGGATGTAATAAGCACATATAAGGGACTATCATCATTTTTCGAAAGGGACTCGATTCGTAAAGGCAACCATAAGGGACTTTTGATGATTTTTCTATTTGAGGGACTTGCTTTATACACCCCACTTAACCATTATTCGTAGGCAACTTGAGGGATATCCCTAGGAAGTGAGACGGCGATTAAAATCGACTTACGTGTGTGAAATGTTTAATTTAATTATCTTATATTAAAATGATCTAATTTATTTTTTTTAAATATCATACATATTAGCACTCCCTAATTACTAACCATAATGATAATAATAATTAAATAATTACAATTTACATCCAAGAGGCAATTACAAAATAATAAGCAAAATAATTAAATAGCAAAGATAAATAAAATATAAATAAGCAATAATAAATAATAAAGGGGGTTAATTCTAAGTTTACTCGGCAAGACATCGCATCTTGTGCCTACGTATCCTTACGGGAGTGGAATCAGAGTAATCGTAGTTCCCCTCAAAAGGGAGGTTAGAGACTTCTTGACTGTGGTCAAGGTCTCACGGGGAATAAACGCATCTTAAGGACACGCTTACGTGGAGTGTAGGAACTCCAAATCTCTACGTTGAAATGTTAAGTTGTAATTAGGGTTTGGTTAGGGATTCCGCGGCGGGAAACCCTAAAATGAGCGCGGCGGCTCTTTGACCTAATGCTAGGGGTAAAAGTTGTAATTTTGCCTGCGGCGAGGCATTTGTGAAAAATTTAGGGTTTTTATTGTTTTGAAAAAAAAGATTTTAATTTAATTTATAAAAGAAAGAATAATGTTAGTTTTAAAAAAAAAATACTTTAATTTTAACCTTAAAAAAGGTTTTAACTTAGATATTTTTAAAAAAAGATTCTTAAGTTATTTATAAAAACATTTATTTTTATTATAGGAAAAAGAGGTTTTTTGATTTTATTATAAAAAAGGTTTTTAAAGTTTTTATTTATTTTTATTATTATTTTTTAAAAGGTTATTTTGAATATGTAAAAGAAAGGATATAATTTATTAATTTAGAAAAAAGGGTTCACTAGTTGTCAAGTAATTTAAATAAAAGATTAAGGTTGATTTATTATTTTTTTTTAAAAAAAGATTAAGGTGATTAAGCGATTATGTGTGTGTTTAGTGGTGATTAAGTGGTGTGGTTAGGCGTTATATTATACAAGTAATGAAGCAACAGAGAGAAAACAAGAATGGAAAACTAATCCCCAGAATCCCCAAATCGGAAACCCTCTCCCTCAACTTCCGATCGCGTCTTCTCCTCTTTCCAATCGCGTCTCACTCAAATTTCTGTACCTGAAACAACAATCACAACATTAGTCATTCAACAGACTCAGTTCAAAGTGAGAGGTTACCGAAGGCTGGTAGAACGGTGAAGACGCGTGCGGTGGAATGGACTCTTCGACGGTTGTGTCTGCGGCGTCGGCGGGATTTCGCGGTAGCTGAAGGTAGCTCGTCGGCTAGAGAGATGAGTTCTCCTCTTTTCTTTGCTCAATTTTTAGGTTACGAATTCGGTGTTTTGCGGTAGTACTAGGGTTTTTTCATGAGTTCCTGATGTGTTTCTCTGTCTCTTTATATAGGCTCCAACCGAGGTTCCCTGTATTAAAATCACATTGAATGCTGATTGATGATTGATTTAGGGTTTCCTTTCTTGGTTTGAAGAGAGTTCAAAATCTTTCCTTTTTTCAGTGATTGTAATGATGATTTGATTAATTGATATTCAATCCTTTTATTTGTGATTCGATTTGGTTCTGACTAGCAAACTTGATGATTCGATTTGATTCCATCTTCAAGGAATATTCCCTAATCTTTATTTTTTCTGACTTGGCAGGTACAGGTGGCGAAGGGTTTTGGGCTAAAATGTGGATTGGAGGCCCAGAGTGATTACACTCGCATATGATACTGAAGCGCGGACGTTTGTTGATATCTAATTTCATCGTGGCCTTCAGTTGATAGTGCAGGGAGCATGTACGGTTTTACATACTTTTCAGCGGATAGACAACTTCTATTTCATCCTTATTTCAGTTAAAAACCTTTCATGAGAAGAGGTAATGGCTGGTCGTCCGTGCGTTGGAAGTCAAGTTCTCAAGGACAAACGAGTTGTGTCTGGTAGCATTTCTTTAGTGAGCAACTGTCCCTTTGGCTTTTTCTCATGAGTGTTTTTTTTATTGGCGTTTTAAATGGCCCGCAATGAGCTTGAGAGTGATCACTGGTCATATATTCTAGGATTGGTAATGTCATGAGGAGCACCAGCGACTTTTTCCATTCCCAGGCGCTTGACTGGTGGATTGTGATGTTTGTGAGAATGCCGCTAAATCTCAGGAGCAGCAGCTCTATCACAAGTTGCAGTGTTTGCCTCAACATTGAGAAGTTGCGTAGAATGAGTTAGCGCATTCATAGAGTTGTCACTGTCAATCAAATGGGACTCGGCCTTGCCAAAGAACCGAATTTGTTATCTCATCTGGAACATATTCCATGGAAGTAGAATCTGTTTCCAGTTTCACGGGAAAACTACCAGGGTTCTTTGAGGTGTAGCAGTTTCATGAGCCAGGTAAGGTTCTTTATGAGAGTCTTCTGTAGTAAATCTATTTTTGTAAAAATAGCACTGTTGGTGGGAGGTTTATTTGGAAGATCAGCTTCAATTGTGGGAGATTCAGCAGTAACACCTTTAATGGAAGCTTGATAGGCCTTGGATACATCAGGTATGCCTGCAATAAAATTGTTGGAAACTTCTTTCAACAAAAAACAATCATTTCCTAGGTATTAATCCTTATGATCTGCTTCTTCAGAGACATCTTTAGGCCATTCTATGCTAGCTTTATTAGCATCAACTTCTTCATCCTCAGTTTTGTTGGCAAGGGGAATGAAGGATTCGTTTAATGTAGGAAGTTGTGACATAGCAAATTTGAAACAGTCTATGAGCTCCCTCGGCATGAAGAGAAGTTTTCTGAATTATCACTAATAGCTAGACCAGCCAAGGCATTCGTGGAATTAGCAGCCATCTCAACAGTTCTGCCAACACTTGAATCAGGTGAAATTTTATCTCATCACTGTTCCCTCATTCTCTCTCTTTATCGCTCAACTCATTGCCAAGATTACTCATCTTACTCTTACTAACAGTCCTAAGATCAGCATTTCCAGAATTATCTTGCAAGGAGAATGGATACAAGACCCGACAACAAATCCATTGTAGGAGCAGATGTAAATGGATCAATGTACAACTCATAAAGAAGCTGAAGACCAGAAACATGAAGCAATGCATTTACATCCGACTCCAAAAGCTTCACCAGAACATCAAGAAATAACCTTCACGCAACTGCAATAACATTTAGGCTGCAAAGTTGTCCGCTTTACAGGTGTGTCTAGCTCAAATTAAGTAGTAAGTGTGATATTTGGAACTGGCTTGCTGATGTGGTCAATTAGAAATTGCAGAATAAGAATGCCAAGATTGCCATTGTTATTATTATTGTTTTCGGCATTCTGAGACTCTGCAACATCTGTCTGGCCTTGTGATTGGTGAAATCGTATTTGGAAGTAGTTACCATCTTAGAGGAGTAGGATGGATCCATATTCGTTATCGACATTCTGATTCATTAGTTGTGGCCTGATTAATCCTTTTATATGTGGTTACATTGCAGGGTATTAATCGAGATGATTTTGAAAAATACAGTTGAGATTTCCTTTTGGGTTGATGGCACAGGAAGGTTCAGCGCAGGACGGTTTTGGGTGCCGACTGTTTGAAATGGTTCTTGGCTGAAATGCGTTCAAGGTATGGATTCTCTGCTGCTTTGCTTTATTACGTCTTAATTTCTTCTGTTGATTGCTTCGACCAGATGACACTTTTATTAGTTTTTTTCGGTAAAGCGAAAAACACGAGTTCATGACCAATCCTTTGATTGGAGCTTTGGTTCCGTCTCGAATGTTAACAATTGTTTTCACTTACTTAGGTTGTCAAGGACAAAGCAAAGTGACTACTTTTATTGAATGGATTTTTTTACGAAAAGTCAGATGTTGTGAAATCGCGATAGCTACGAACAAGTTAATGGGAGGAGGAGTGACTTTGAACTCGTTGTGTCAGAAAACTCTAACTCGAGGTGCCTTCACATTTCCATCCAGGAAGCTGAACTTGTCCTGCTGTAGTTGTAGTCGAGTTGTAGTATTTCTGCTATTGTCCGACTTGTATGTCTTGTAACTTTCCAAAGTTTGGATTTGCAATGCCTTGTATGGTAGGAACTTGTATGTTGTAACCAATTTGGGAAAAAAACTCTTGAATTAGTACGTTGAATTTGACTATAGCATTAAGCCTTGGATTTTAATCACATGAGGATGCCCAAAGCTTCTTGAGTTTTGTATTTTGTGAGCTTATATTAATATTGTAGACCTTCAGAATTTATTTTAGAAATTTTCCGCCAGCTTGTATTGAGGTCTTGAATGCGTGTCGCAAGAGCTGATTGGCTTCCATACATCAAATCATTAAAATTTCAACCAAAGGTATTCTTGTTTTACTATGAGTATGAAGTCCCATACAATCCGTAGTGTAGCAGCATCTTGACCTTTGTAATAGCCTTTTGTAAAGTAAACACTTGAATGTGGATCCTTGGACAATATTGAACTTGATCTCCTTATGATGAGTATTATTTGCAAATAATTTCAACGTATCATGATCTTGCATTTTGAAACCGAGCATATAGACTTGAATTTAACCTTTATTATGAGAATAATTTATCTTAACATGTGAAGGCCTTACATTTTGTCACATAAAAGGGAGTGTCGGGACCTTAGGAGTTACTACATCTTGTGAATCTTCTTAGAACACAAAGTCTTGTATTGTGAGGGCAAATTTTGGGGTGCAACACCATGAACCTGACAAAGCACAGGTATGGCTGAAAGCGATCGAGAAGATCTTTCGAGTCATGAACTGTTCGGATGCGCAGAAGGTGTATTTTGGCACTCATATGCTAGAAGAGGAAGCCGAGGAATGGTGGGGTAACACTCGTTATAGGTTTGAAGAAGATGAAGTTAAGGTTACGTGGGATGTTTTACGGGAGACATTCTTGGAGAAGTATTTTCCAGAAGATGTACGAGGGAAGAAGGAAATTGAATTCATCGAGTTGAAACAAGGTAACTCAACTGTGGCTGAATATGCAGCAAGGTTTGAGGAATTGATTAAGTTTTGTCCTCATTACATCACTACCAATGCTGAGAGATCCAAGTGTCTGAAGTTCGTGAATGGTTTGAGGCTTGAAATCAAGCAAGCCGTTAGTTATCAGGAAATTAGACGATTTTATGAGTTGGTGAACAAAAGCAGAATTTATGATGAAGATAGTAGAGCTAGATTTACCCACTATTAGAGTTTAAATGACAAGAAGGGAAAAGGCCAATTCAGAGGAAAGCTGTATGTGACTCTTGCTGATAAGGGGAAACAAAAAGCTGGTTACGGTAAGAAGCCGAGTGGGGGAGGAGTTTTCACTTCGATGAGATGTTATAGATGCGGTGAAGAAGGACATCATGCTCCTGAGTGCAAAAGCATGGAGCAGAAATGTTTCAAGTGTGGCAAGTCAAGCCACAAAGCTATGGAGTGCAGGAGCGGTATGAATGTGACTTGCTACAACTGTGGTGAGCAAGGGCATATTAGTACAAGGTGTGACAAACCCAAGAAGGCTCAAGAGAATAGGAAAGTGTTTTCTCTATCAGGATCGGAGACTGCTAACGAAGATCGATTGATCCGAGGTACGTGCTTCATTAATGGTATACCTTTGGTTGCTATCATTGATACTGGAGCTACACATTCTTTTATTTCCTTCGATTGTGTTAAGAGATTGAATCTTGAGTTGTCAATTATGAGTGGTGGTATGGTTATTGATACTCCTGCTATGGGTTCAGTAAATACCCTATATGTGTGTTTGAATTGTCCGTTGAGTATTTTTGGTAAAGACTTTGGAGTTGATTTAGTGTGTCTTCACTTAGATCAACTTGATATTATTCTTGGGATGAATTGGTTGGAATTCAATCGTGTCTATATTAACTATTTTGATGAAACAATTATTTTTCCTGAACCTGATGATGAAGGGGACTTGTTTATGTCTGCTAAGCAAGTGAACGAGTCGGTACACGATGGTGTGAAGGTGTTTATGTTGATGGCAACTTTGAGCATTGGTGAAAGTGGAGCAATTGATGCTTTACCAATTGTCCGTGATTTTTCGGAAGTTTTTCCTGATGAGATAAGAGATTTACCGCCGAAACGAGAAGTGGAGTTTGCAATTGACTTAATTCCTGGAACTAGTCCGATATCGATGTCTCCATATCGTATGTCCGCATCAGAATTGAAAGAGTTGAAGAGTCAACTTGAAGATCTACTTGAGAAAAGGTTTATTCATCCGAGTGTGTCACCATGGGGTGCACCAGTTTTGTTGGTTAAGAAGAGAAAAAGTTCTATGAGACTCTGTGTGGACTACAGACAATTGAACAAGATGACTATAAAGAATAAGTATCCACTTCCGAGGATTGATGATTTGATGGATCAGTTGATTGGTGCGAGTGTCTTTAGTAAGATAGATCTGAGATCTGGGTATCATAAGATTCGTGTGAAGGCTGAAGATATTCAGATGACTGCTTTTAGAACGAGGTATGGACATTATGAGTATTCTGTGATGCCATTTGGTGTGACTAATGCACCAGGTGTATTTATGGAGTACATGAACAATATTTTCCATTCTTATTTGGACAAGTTTGTGGTGGTGTTCATTGATGATATTTTAATTTATTCAAAGAGTGAAGAAGAACATGTCGAGCATTTGAGGATTGTGTTATCTGTAGAAGCATGCTTCAGTCTCAAGTTTTGATGATGTCAATGCTACTCAAAGTTAATATCTCTTGATTGCAAAAAGACAAGCTGTTCAAAGTCATCAAGATCAAGTCAAGCTATCTTTCAAGTCAAGCTATATGGAACTGATTCTTCCAGACTTGCCTGCATTACTGGTATATCAAATCCACCTTTTTAATTTTGATATACAAGTGTTCAAAAACATCAATCTTTTGTGCATAATACATACACATGTTTTTGAAACTTTAAAAATGGTATAACATTAATTTTAAAAAGCATTTTTCTGAAAATTAGCAGTGTTAACCGATTAACCATATGGGTTAACCGGTTAACCATTTTGAATTTTGAATTTTCTGGGCTAACGTACCAGTGTTAACCGATTAACCATATAGGTTAACCGATTAACACTGAACGTGCAGTGAAAAATTGCTTTGTTTTGAGTTCAAAATTATTTTTTAAAATCATACCTTTTCATGGTTTGAATCTTTTAAAATCATACCTTTTGTGAAAGGTTATTTTACTCATATAAATTCTGAGTTTTTCATTTTGAAAAAGACACCAACAGAAAACCAATACTCATTTTTAAAATTGTCTTAGAATCAAATTCATTTTTCAAAAGTGTTCATACTTGCATTGAAAGTTTCACATTCATTGAACACTTGTATTGAAAAATTACAAAGAGTGAATTTTGATTCATTGGAGAAGATCACTTTGACAGTTATACTCAATCCAAATTCATTACAATCATTTTGTATTTTGACTTGTGATCCAGGATTGTTGGACACAAGGGTGAGTGTTTACAAGAGGATTGTTCTTGTACACTTGTGAGTTTTATTGTTTGATAGTAGGCCTCACCGGTTGATGGTGTGATAGGTTGTACTGTTTTAAACAATAGTGAAAATTCTCTTTCATGTTGAAAGGGGAGTGGAGTACTCTCGGATTGTGAGGGGAACCACTATAAATCCTGTGTCTTTCTTTCTTTCTTTCCGTTGATTTACTGCTTTCCATAACCAAGAACACCATCCTGTATATTTCCAAGAACCATATAAAAACCGGAAAAATTTCAAAAGTCCTAATTCACCCCCCCCTCTTAGGCATACTCTGTTCTTACATTATCTGTGTTAAAAGAGAAGCAGTTATATGCTAAACTTTCTAAGTGTGAATTTTGGTTGAAGGAAGTGAGTTTCCTTGGTCATGTGATTTCGAGTAGAGGTATTTCAGTTGATCCGTTGAAGGTTGAAGCGGTATCGCAATGGGAGACTTTGAAATCAGTTTTTGAGATTAGAAGTTTTCTTGGTTTGACAGGTTATTATCATAAATTCATTGAAGGATTTGCCAAGTTATCGTTGCCATTGACGCAATTGACTAGGAAGGGTCAAGCTTTTGTTTGGGATGCAAAGTGTGAAGAAAGTTTTCAAGAGCTCAAGAGAATATTGACGACAATTCCTGTTTTAATTTTACCGAATCTGGCAGAACCATTTGTTGTGTATTGTGATGCTTCTTTGATGGGTTTAGGAGGTATATTGATGCAAAATAAACATGTTGTAGCTTATGCTTCAAGGCAACTTAAAGTGCATGAGAGGAATTATCCGACGCATGACTTAGAGTTGGCCGCCGTTGTATTTGTGTTAAAGCTTTGGAGGAATTACTTGTTCGGTACGAGATTTGAAGTGTATAGTGATCATAAGAGTTTGAAGTATCTCTTTGATCAGAAAGAATTGAATGCGAGGCAAAGGAGATGGTTAGAAATTTTGAAATATTATGATTTTGGTTTGAATTACCATCTGGGTAAAGCAAATGTGGTAGCTGGTGCATTGAGTAGGAAAATTTTGCATATGTCGATATGATGGTAAAAGAGTTGGAAATGATTGAGAAATTTCGTGATTTGAGCTTGGTGTGTGAGAAGACTTCTTATGGAGTTAAGCTTGGTATGTTGAAGCTTACTAGTGGTATTCTTGATGAGATTCGAGAAGGACAGAAATCTGATTTGGGTTTAGTTGATCGGTTGACTTTGATCAATCAAGGCCAAGATGGTGATTTTCGGATTGATGAAAATAGTATCACGAGATGTCGTGATAGAGGTTGTGTTCCATATATTGTTGAGCTGAAGAAGAGTATTCTTGAAGAAGGGCATCGTAGTGGATTGAGTATTCATCCGGGTGCTACTAAGATGTATCAAGATTTGAGGAAAGTATTTTGGTGGCCTCGTATGAAGAAGGATATCTCCGAGCTTGTGTACTCTTATTTGACTTGTCAGAAGTCAAAGATTGAGCATCAGAAACCGTCGGGCTTGATGCAAGCATTGTCTATTCCGGAGTGGAAATGGGATAGCATATCCATGGATTTTGTGTCTGGTTTACCTAGGACGCCGAGTAAGTTTGAAGCTATTTGGGTTATTGTGGATAGATTGACTAAATCTGCTCACTTTATTCCTATGTGAATGGATTACCCGTTGCAGAGATTGGAAAAACTGTACATTGAAAAGATTGTCAGTTTGCATGGTATTCCATCTAGCATTGTGTCAGATAGTGACCCGAGGTTTACTTTGAGATTTTGGGAGAGTTTGCAAAGTGCTTTGGGTACGAAGTTACGTTTGAGTTCTGCATATCATCCGCAGACCGATGGTCAGACTGAGAGGACGATTCAGTCACTTGAGGATTTTTTGAGAGATTGTGTGTTAGAAAAGGGAGGAGCTTAGGATAGCTACTTACCTTTGATTGAATTTACTTACAACAACAGTTTTCATTCGAGTATTGGTATGGCACCGTTTGAGGCATTGTATGGTAAACGGTGTAGGACGCCATTGTGTTGGTACAAGTCAGGGGAGAGTGCTGTGGTTGGACCCGAGATAGTCCAACAGACCACTGAAAAGATTAAGATGATTCAGGAGAAGATGAAGATTTCTCGGAGTCGTCAGAAGAGTTATCATGACAAACGAAGAAAAGCACTGGAGTTTCAAGAAGGAGATCACGTGTTTCTTCGAGTCACTCCTGTGACTGGTGTTGGTAGGACAATAAAGTCGCGTAAGTTAACACCGCGTTTCATTGGTCCTTATCAGATCTTCTAGAGGATAAGAGAGGTAGCCTATTAGGTTGCATTGCTGCCATCTCTTGCTAACCTTCATGACGTGTTCCATGTATCCCAGTTGAGGAAATACATTGCGAATTCGTCTCATGTAGTCCAAGTGGATGATGTACAGGTGAGGGATAACCTAACTGTGGAGACATCACCTATGCAAATTGAGGATCGAGAGTTGAAGCAGCTTCGAGGTAAAGATATTACTTTGGTGAAGGTTGCTTGGGGAGGACCGGCTGGTGGAAACGTGACTTGGGAGATTGAGAGTCAGATGAGGGAGTCTTATCCCGAGTTATTCGTTTAAGGTAATTTTCGAGGGTGAAAATCTTTTAAGTGGGGGAGGGTTGTGACACCCCAATTTTTAATAATTAATTATTTATATTAATTAATTGATTTATTGGAATTATTTGAATTATTTGAATTATTGGATAATTATTTATTTTATTGGTGAGATGATTGATTGCTAGGATCAGTGAGTTAGTTGAGTGTGTGAATAGTAAGTGAATTGGGTTAGGCCCAATAACTTAAGAATTAGGATTTTAGAGAATAGAGAAGTTAGTAACAGAAATAAGGGAGAAAAGAGAATAGAGAGCATAGAGGAGAAGAAGAGAAGGAGGCAAGAGGAAAAGAAAAGTGGAAGAGAGAAACTCAAAATTCAAGCATTCAAAGAAATCAAGGATTCTTCCCAAAGAAAAACTTGAGGTAAGGGTGGATATTCTCTCATTATTGGAATTGTGGGTTAATGATTAATTGGTAGAAGTTGTGTAGGGAAAAACCCTTAATTTGGAATTGTGGGTTAATGGTTAATGGGTAGAAGATTGGGTAAGGAAAAACCCATAGATTTCTCATGATTTAGTGAATTTTTGAGTTTTGTGAATGCCCTAATATGAAAGGATTAGTGATGGTAGCAAAGAAGGGAATGGTTGGTAAAAATACAATTTTCTGCATAATTTTTCAAAAACACACAGTGAGCAATCGATTGCACCAATATGTCAATCGATTGCATAAAGCCGTTGGAAACTGAATTTTTAGTTGTCCAATCGATTGCACTAATATGTCAATCGATTGCACAGTAAAATAGTGGCTAAAATGATGAAATTTTTAAGGATACAATCGATTGCACTTAAAAATAGTAGCTAAAAATATCAGAAATTGAGTCATACAATCGATTTCATCATAACTCCAATCGATTGCATGCTGTACAAAAGCTGAAATTTGGAAAAGTCTTGTACTAGAAGTTTGATTACATAGAGTTGTTGTTTAATTAAATTTTAACTAAAACATGGATTAATTGAGATGATTTATTGATTATTTACTTGAGTATTGATTGATTATAAACCTTTGGTTGGTTATTGAGATACCAATTGTTGTTTAACAAGTTGATTGTGTATTGAATATTGAATTCAATTATTGGTGATGGATTGATTGTCCTATGTGTAATCATTGAACTGTGTCGTGAATTATGATTGAATCTAATTGATTCTTATGCATTACTTGATAAATGTAGTGATGATGTTGAAAGTATGAATATTTTGATTATTATGAAATGTGTTGTGTGTGCAATCATGTTATAATTCTTGTGTGATGAATTATTTGAGAAATCATGGGATTAAGATGTGAGAACGGTCTTAAGTCCATATGGTTGTTGATTGCATACGCATCATTTGTTGTCAAGAGGCAATACTTACTAGTTTCGTGGAGGCTAGTGACTTGTCCCAAACCTAGAGTGGGGTTTGAAAGCCTAGGGGACGGGCTTTTGTTTGTTATTGGTCTAGGGGACGAACCTGGTTTAAATGTAAAAACCGAAAAATAATAACAAGTGTTGGTACCACATGGCATGAGTTGCATTGAGTCACATGGCATATATAATTGTTGTATGAAAGTATGCGTATGTGTATGACTTGTTGAATTGAGAGTTGTGAATGTGTAGTTGTTGAATGATATTGGCTGATGAAGATTGAAGTGTGGGAATATTGGTGTTTGTGCTGACATGATTTACATTATTCATTATCTTATGATTTCAATATTGATGTGAATTCTCACCCTTCTGTTGGAATGATGTCCTATACGACATCGCGCAGGTACCAAAGAGTAGAACTGCTCGTAGTTGCGAGGTCGTTGTTGGTGTAGCTGTTTAGTATTTTAATTATGTTGGGTCGAGTCATGCTCTGGTCATGTAACACTGGGATTGTTTGTTTTATATCTTAGAGATACATTATATACTATACGCTATGTTTTTATATTCATTGGAATATTATGATGTTGGCCTTAGTGCCTAAGTAATTTTGAATTATGTGATGAACATGAATGTTTCCGTTACGAGAACTATGATATAATTGAATCTGCTGCTACATGCGAAGTGTAACCTTAAAAAGCATGACTATTTATTAAAGTGTTAATAAGCATGGCAGGTGGTTTTTGATGTTTTGAAAATTATGTGTGACACCCTTTTGTGAATGCATGATGATTTACTCTGATTATTTATATATATTTCGTGGGGTTTAGAAGGGTGTTACATATACAATGGATCTGAAATCATTTTGGAGGCCCATGAAGCCTTAATTTGATGAATTTGAAAAATGCCCAAAAATGGCAAGCTCCTCATGCACACGTGAATTGCTTGCATACACACATAAAAAACTCCTCCAATCTGCAACACATGAGTTCAATTTTGCATGGGAATTGATTTGGGCCTTTAATTGGATCCAATTTGCAAGTTTGAAAGTGAAACTTCTTTGTGAAGAAATTGGAAAATGCACATGTTTTTGCTCATTTGTGCCAAAACCAATTTGTGTAATCTCCTTGTGAATGTATTTTGAAGTGAATTGCACCAAAATAAGACATAACCATGACCTATAATGTATTGAATTCAAATCATACTTCAAAGTTCAATTATCACTTGAAAATCTCACCACATGTCCACAATCAATCATAATTCACATGATCCTTGGGTTTTTAGATGTAAATGAGGTCTTTAGGAGCAACTTTCATGTTGGTTGAAAGTTCATTTGAAGTACACAAGTGCATGAAAATGACCTATGTAACAAATGACCTATAATCAAACTTTCCCAAAATACCTTTGCCTTGTAAGGTCCATAACTTGAGTTCCACAAATGATATCAAAGACTTCTAGGAATTTTCGGAAAGCTAAGATCATGATGAAAACTTTCATGTTCACTTCAAGTTGAGGAGAAAATTGATTCTAGGTTAAAAGTTCCTTGGAAGTGAGTTGACTTTTAGTTGACCAAAAATATGTTCATCTGAGACCTCTAACTTGTTGGCATCATAACTTGAGTTCCACAAACCCAATGGATGAGTTCTAGTACTCAAAAGAAAGCTTAGAACATGCCCTACAAGTTTCATGTTTTTATGAAAGTGAGATTGAACTTGAATCATAAAGTAAATTGTCCTTGAAGTTGAGCACTAAAGAAGGGGATTTTACACTGAAACCCTCTGAAACCCTAATTTAGTAACTTCTTGAACTCTTGATTCTTCTTTATTTGAACTTGAAATGACATCCTAGATGTCTCAACATAACGACCAATAGCTCCAATGACTTAAAACCAAGTCTCAAACTCCCTCAAGTCCACAGTTGACCTTGAGTTGACCAGATGAAACCCTAGGTGCACAACCTTTGACTGTGACCTCTTGTAAGTGAAACAAATGTTTATATGAGCTCCATAATGGCTTCCAGAGCACTCAATGAGCTTCTCAAACACCTCTTATCCATAACCATGATCTTATGAACCCCTGATGATCCCTAGTTGACCTCCAAGATAGGAGATAAGCAGCATACATCCATCTTCTCTCTCAAAGAGCCATGACCACTTCCTGATGATTGTAAGCACTTAATGACTTGAATAAACACTCTTGCTTGAGCTTGAAACCTTTGAGACTCTTCTCTTGAATGTCACACCTCTCTTGATCCCCTGTAAAGGACAATGCTATGCAAATGCATATGCTAAAATGAAAAGAAACATAAGTCAAGTAAAGAAAAAGGTTGGTCAAATTTTGGGGTTCAACAACCCTAAGAGACCACAAAAAAATGATTTTGCTCATGGTATGAAAACACAAGACCTTCTGTGGGGAGAAAATGCCACAGGAGATAAACAAAAGCGGGGGAGCGAAAGAAAAAGGAAAGAGAACAGACTCCGCGGGGGAAAACTAAAGAACAAGATTCAATTCCAATAAAGGGAATGAATAAACTCAACTGGGGAATAGATACCAACTTCCAGTTACTGGGCAAAGGTACTCAAACTATAGAAGGAGAGAAGTAAATACCTTCTACCAGTTACTGAGTAGAAAACAACGCCAATAAACATAAAAGAAGGGAGACAAATGCTACCTACTACCTATTACTGGGTAGAAAAATAGAGGCAACAAGCTCGGGAGGAAGGATTACCTTTTACTGGTTACTGGGTAAAAATAAGGATAACCAACCAACAAGGAATGAGAAAAATCACCTGCTACTAGTTACTGGGTAGAAAATATAGGCAATATACTCAAATGGTGAAGAAACATTATTGGCTACCGGTTACTGGGTAGAAAAATAAAGGCAATGAACTCACACTGAAAGATTACCAACTACCTATCACTGGGTAAGGTAAACAAAAATCAGCTACCTGTCACTGGGTAGAAGAAGGAAATAAAGGTCGACTACCTGTCACTGGGTAGGACACTCGACTACCTGTTACTAGGTAGGAGAAAGAAATAAAAGTCAACTACCTGTCATTGGGTAGGGCAAGAAATAAGACTCGACTACCTATCACTAGGTAGGAGAAGGAAATAGAGGTCAACTACCTGTCACTGGGTAGGACAAGAAATATATCGTCAACTACCTGTCACTGGGCAGCTCAAATCACACAACAGACTTCTCAAATAGAGACAACCATCTGTTGGGAATGAAATATTTACTGGATTGCAACAGGATTTTAATACGAGGAGATAAACATTTGTACAAATAAAGGACCAAGTCGAATGATAACAAGCTTCCACTATAAAGATAGAGCTCAACTTCTTCTTTAGTCAAGTTTTGAACTTGAAAAAAGGACCGAATACAAACTGTCTCTGCTAAATCTACTGCTATCTGTTAGAGATCAATAATTCTGTCGAGGATCTTCAAAAGAAATACGGGTAGGTTAAATCATACAACATACTTCTTAAATAAAGAGACAACCATCTGTTGGGGATTTCACAACAAACTTTTCACTGGGGATTTTCCACAGAGATTCCATTTGATGGAAAAGCTGGTCAAATAACATTTCACAATAAACTTCTCTGATGATGATGAACTAGAGAAATGCCATTTATTACAAAGATACAAATAAATTCCTGGAGGTTACACAAGCTGCTCAAATAAAGAGGTTGTCACTTGTCAATATACGGAGGATACACAAGCTTCTCGAATAAAGAGAACACCACTTGTTGTCAGATAAAAATTATTACAAAGAGAGTGTTATCCTACCACTGTTGGGGAAATTCAAATCATCATCTTCTGATGGGGATTCATAAACAGATTTATGCCGAGGAAAATAAATCCTCAAAGGGAGAAATAAATGCCTTCTCATCATCCAGGTTTTACAACCCAGGGAAATTCAAAATAACCGCTGCAAGAGACCAAAGTTTAATCCAGGAACAAACTGGAGAAAAACGGGTCAATAAGACTCGGCCCAATGAGGAAATAACTCAAATGGGGAGTAATTCCATCCAGATAAAAGCTGGGGAGGAAGGATAAAACAAAAATCTTCCACGAGACATAAACTCAATGGGGATTTAGAAAGGATATGCACTTTCTGCTTAGGGTCGACACTCTAATGGAAAGAGGACACACACCCTACGGGGATAACAACACCAGAGAAAGGGAAAACACGCAAGAAATGCAAGATGCACAATGCAACAAAAACATGTTATGCTTCACAAATGAATGCGCATTTAATTCATATGAGTATGAACATGCTGAAAAAATAGACAAAAAGATAATCAAAGGGTGAAGAAACATCACAACACCACTGAATACTCGGCTAATCTCAACAAGCTAGAGACATCACTGGAGATCCTACTAGGGATAAAAATGAGGAAATCTTGCAAGAGATAAACAAAAGCCATCAAAGGAAAATAAATCCTAAGATACTGCTTGGATGGAAAACCCAAAGATCAATCTTCAATAATTGATAATCCACAAAGACGATAACAACATGAACTCTGCTTCAAGGACGAACGATAAACTGTTGAAGGGAACGTCAACCTAAATCTCATTGACTCATCCTGGGGATTGTAATCATGTAAGCAGTTATACAAACTCCACTGGGGAATAATGCAGATCTTTCGGGGATACAAAAAAGAACTCTGAGAGACTAAGTAACTCTGAGAGAAACATCCTGGATTTTCCGTGGAAAATAATAAGTTAACATCATAGCAAGAAGTCAATCAATGGGGGATTTTAAATCAATACCCAACACAGGCGAGAGAAAATCCGACAGGTGACTGCTATATCAACATTTCTTAGAAGGCAACCACATTGCACTTTTCTTGGGAAACATATAAAGTAATAATGCATAACCTCTACTGGGGATCAGCAAGGACAAATCTTTGCATGGGTATTAACATCAAGGGGAGGTGGTCCTTAAAACTGCTCAACTGCTTAACCATAACATAATCGGCTTGAAGAAAAAGAACTGGATCAAGACCTAGCTGGGGAAAATCGAATAGCAATCGTCTGGTTATCCATAAGAACAAAACTCTGCTGAGGAAAAAATTAACAAACTCTACTGGAGAAATATCAATACAACTCTACTGGGGAGCTATCAATAAATTCTACCTGCCGAGGAAAACATAATAGCCTTGTGCTTCACGGTTTTACCATTCTTGGGATAACCGTTAAAATTATTTTTTATATTCATAAATCAAAGGAAAATGTTTTTACAATTTTCAAAAATTTAAATCAATTATTCACATTTGTTTCAAAAAATCATCATCAAAAATAAAATGAAACTCTGCAAACAGAAATAATATAAGAATTGCAAAGGGACGAAGGCCCAAATTTTATTGATAGAATGGTAGTCCACAAAAGGCATAACTCCACGGATCATTACAAAGTTGAGAAAATGCTAAATGCATGAAAAGTATCAGGGTCGTCTCAAAAATCCTCATCATGGTCGCCATGTCTTCGCACAGGGCTTTCCTCCTGCTCGTTTTGTTAACCCCCATGATTGCTTTGGACTCCGCCGCATGTACGACCACAGATTTATTCCCGCCAAAGAACTTTCGATGAAGGTAGCAGGGAGGCAACACAAATATCTCCTCGACAACACCTTTCAAGAGGTCGAAGGGGCCGGACTCCTCAAGATGTTGCTTCTTGGCCGGGGGGTCTTGAGAGACCGGGGACTGGCTTCCCCGAGGAGTGAAAGATCCGCCGGACTGCAGGTCATCCTAGGCCATCCCTTGGACTTAGGCGACACGATTTTTCGTTGCTTTCTTGGCGCCCTTGTTCGCCGCAAGCTTTAGTACGTGCTTCTGGATGCTTGACATCTGGCCTGCAACAGAAAAAAAGGAAAACAAGTCAATATAGCGAAGAAAATCGAGCGGGTATGCGAGCAGAGAAAACACCCACTACCTAAGAACCTTAAGGCTTCCTCGTCAGACCCGCACTTGAGGAGGGTCTTGGTGTTGATTAACCGAGGTTCACAGTGAACCTCCCCACGCTTGTTAAGAATAAAACTCGCATCCTTGTTGACATATTTAGCGGGAGTGAAACCAGAGACGAACTCGACTATCTTCTTGTAAGATAACAGATCCTGGACGTTCAGAGTGTTAGGCTTTACAATGTAGTTGTCCCTACCTCTGTTGAAATGGCCCTTCTCCCACTCAAGAGAGAACTACAACTCTAAAGTCTCCACCTACTGCCTGTCATCCTCCTTGACCACAAGGTTGTATAGGGAGTTGACGTCCACATGCGACATAGGCTTTACGACAAAGAACATGTCCTTAAAGGTACAGACAGAACCTTGGTATGCTCGGAACAACTTCCTCGGATGCTTTAGAGACACCCAACTATGCCGACCTTGAAAGGATTGTCGTTGTAGGTGAAAAGTGTTGAAGAACAAGGGGAGCGTGGCTCCAATCCAAAGGTGTTGACACACGAGCTCGAACGCTCGAACGAACACAATCACATTGGGATGAAGCTGCGAAGGCGCCAGGTATAGCCACTAGATCACCCCCTTTTGGATGTCACTAAAGGGAAGACGAAGCCCCGCATCCCGAAACGTTAACTCGTACATTTGTAACCGCATCCCTTTAAACCTCGAGCAAATGCGATGCTTCTTTTTTTGGGCTTGTAAACCATCTAACTCGGGGAAGCATCCTCAACGTGGTCCTCGAAGGTGGCAGACGCGTCCGAGTCGTCGATGGCGAAGCGTGACGTGGTACTAAAGGGTTCCTGCTCGGCCCAATCTTCAGGCATGCAGGCTTGCTCGACCCCGACTTGCTCAACGGAGGTGTCGGACTCGACTTCCTCATCGATTACAATGACATCCCTAGTCATTGCGGCCATTTTACCTGAAAAGTAGAGGAAAATGGTCAATTTGACATCTAAGATCAAATTCATCACCCTTCCACTGCAAATCAAGTGAAAGGGCGAAGAGAGGGGCGAGGAGTCACTTGACAAACTTCCCCAGCCATAACACCAGCCAAAAACTCATCCGCGAGGGAACTCTCCTCAACGCAAAATAGTGAGCCTACCTCCTTGTTAGGAAGTCTCATCCACGAGGAGACTCTCCTCGATGCATAACGACAAGCCTCCCTCTTCGGTAGCAAGGCTCCTCGACAAGTAAAATCCCTCCAATTGAACGTGGGAAGCCTCCTTGACGAGAGGCTTCCTCAGGATGTTCACGCGCTCGCGGGGAGAAAGGCTCCCCGGGACCTTCATCGTAGGTCCCCGAGGCCTTCACCAGAAACCCCATGAAGATCCTCAGAATCCTCATGAACTCCCCGAAATCTTCATCGGAAGCTTCATGGTTCCGCCGAAAACTTCATGAGATTCGTCGAGAACTTCATCGGTTCGCTGAAAACTTCATGGGGTTTGCAGGGAACTTCATTAGTTCGCCGAAAACCTCATGGACTAAACGGAAACATCATCGAAAAGTTTATAAAATCTAGAAAAAGGGCCAGGAACTTACTTGAAGGAAGGAGATTCTGGACGTGGAAAAAGGCTACCGACAGTTGCGGCGGCGGACGTGCTTTGGAAAGCAGGGAGAGTTGTGAGTCTTGAGAGAAAATAAAAGGGGAGCGTGCAAATAAAGCGGACTTCTCCCCTATTTATAAACCCTAGCATGGGAAGTGAGGCATCCCTAGACACTTAAGTACCCCTTACTCGTAGTCGTCCTATGCATTTATTACTTTTGACACATGGTCTTAGAAGGTACCACGAGTGTCCTTTCAGATCCCTCTCCTACTCGAGACCAGACGTGTCCGTTCCTTTCCGCTTTCGTCACATCTATGCTGTCGGAAACGCTTCTCCGGGGGAAGTAGGAAAAGAGTCGAGACTACATCTGGCAGACAAGTCCCCCTGCGAGATCTTGTCCTACGAGCAACTCCTACTTCCGACCACACGCTTCATCCCCCGAGCTCAGTGTCTCGAACGCACACGACGCTCCTCCGGGCAGGTCCTCGACGCTAGAGCTCACTCTTAAGTCATTATTTCTCTGCTTCCGAACAACAACTTGAGGGACTCCTGTTCTGGACTGGACCGAGGACCCCACTGTCAGACATGACTCAATCCATCTCTCCGTTGTGGAGAACCGAGGACCCAACTTATCACACAGGAAACGCTCACGCGTCTCCTCTACAAACTCCACGCGTCTCCTCTATAGACTCCACGTGCCCCCAACTCGGAGACACATCTTTAGGCAACTACCTACCTTCCGAAGATCACGGGACAGTTGACCCAAGGCGAAGACTACATGCTGGTCTTTTCTACGTCATGTAAGACCTGACAGTTATTCGTATTGGACCTAGCGACACAACCCAAGGTAAAATAATCGTTGGCTCAACGCTAAGAGCATATTATAAATACTCTCTCTGTAAGAAAGAGTCGGGTATTCTATTCACAATCTAATTGTACTTGTCTTTTTTTACTTTGTTCTTTTTTTTTGTTATCAGAGTACCTTGCATATATACCTCCTCCTCTTCTCTACCACCAACAAATTAAAGAGCTCACGATGTATGCGATTCTAAAAAACTATTGTAAGACGGGATGTAATAACTTATGGATCTGCCATAAATTTTACAAATCATAGATGATTATATATTTAGTTTTGAATATAACATTCATTTTAACAAATGATACTCAACGAAAGAAGTGTAGAGAAAGAACAAATGAATAAATGAGACTCACAACATATCAAGATGAAAATAGATTATAATTCTTTGTCATGCACACCGAATCATAATTAAACAATTAAACACATTCCAATGCATCCAAATAGATGAAAATGAATTGTTGGAAACCCAAAATTTCGTCCACTACATATCTATCTATATAATATAAATGTACAAGATAACTAAGTATAGGAAGAATTTATTTAGCTAGAAAGGTGCAGATGCTATGTCCCTAAATGCTTCTAGTGATGCTTCTTCAGCCACTAGTTCCAACTCTTCACCCGAATCCATGTTACCCGACCCCATGCAGCAAGCAGCACTAACCACTGGTTGCAATCCCTGCAAATAATAATTGCTCTCATATTAAACACAAATTAACTCTCTCAAAATATGTCAACAATAATAAGCATTAGTGTTAGTGTCCGACACAGATACAGACACACGTGTATAGGCTCGAATTAGAAATATGTACCTCAGTGAAAATTCTGGAAGCATCTTCAAAGGTCTCTGTGTTTATTATATATATTGCTAAATCCTGTAAATTCATCAACATATCATCAATAGGGAGCAACAAAAATGATATGAATAGAAGAGAGAAAAGAAAAAATTTGATGCAGTGAGTTACCCTTGCAGATCGAATCTGGTCGATACCAAGAGTTCTAGGCTCCATTTCAATAGATGAAGTCCTTTGAATAGGTGGTGGTGACATAGCCATAATAGGTACGTGCTTCCGACGAACGAGATGAAATATAACTCTTTCTATGAATTTGGCAGAGTTGTTGAATTGAAAGAATATTAATCCGAATGGAATTGTATCCTATATATATACAGTTGAGAATGTTTGGTGAAATTGAAACCTAAGGTGATGAAGCACGCACCATGCAACGTGGCGAGCTCTAAAAGGTGGGTTACACGTGGAACGATAAATAGGGCACAGATGGTGACATAGTAGAGAGAAAGCGATTAGCGTGATCGAAACGTGTTTTGTATGGTTATAAAAGGAAATAAAAAGAGGTTAGTGGATTTTAAACGTATTTACGTGTTAGGTTAATGTTGGTGGGTACCGGAGAAGGAGAGTCATAACGGTGGGGTTGACGGGGAAGGCACCGCCATTTGAAAAATCCACGTCGATCAAACTAAGATTGTAAACGTGTACGTATAAGATACATCGCCTATCATTGTTGATGTATAAATAAATAATGTAGGGGAAGATATTTTAACGACCTTATCGATTTAAGATTTCGAAGGATAAACCATTAATAACGAATTATCACTTTATATATTAAATTTCATTTTAAAAATGTATAAAATTAATAAAAAAAATTTGTTAGTAGGGTGTTATTCAAGTGCAAGGTTGTTGTTAGTTGTAAATTGTTGATGAAGTTATTTAATGTGTGATTAAATAGTTAATTAGTGTTTTGTAACTAATTAATAACTTGTTAGTTAGAAACTGTTTGTATAAATACATGAACAAAATGTGAATAAAATCATCTTACTTTACACTATTTCAATTGTTATTTTTCTTCTTATGTTTAAAAGTGTGTTGTGCAAGTAAGAGAGATAAAAGTGTTTAAACAAATTGGTATTAGTAGTAGATTTGTGGTTTTATATTGGGAGAGTGAAAATCAAGAGGATTATAATAGCATGAGTTCCATCGGGAATTTTACCACCCAATTATTAAAGTTTAATAGAAAAAATTGAGAAAGATGTGAGTAGATGAGAGCATTGTTTGACTTTTAAGTTATGAATGGATTGACGAAATATTATAGAATGGAGCAGAATGAAATCAAATAGAATAATATTATATTTTATTATTTGAAATAGTAAAAAGAAGATGGAATGAAACAGAACATGATTGAATACATTTTATTCAATTCTATTACTTATTCTCATTTTTGTTCTATCAGATTTTGACGGAATAACATATTTTATTACATTTTATATTTAAATATCTAAGTAAAGCAATGAAATATTTATTCCGCTTCATTCCATTCTATTTTACTCTACTCAATTCTGTCACATTTTGTGAATCCAAACATAACCTTAAGATGTGTTAAAGATTTTCAAAAGTTCCTAGATATAGTTAGACATAATCCCTTGATTTGGATCATATTAAAATGTAATTTAATGTATCTTATTGTAATTAATAAATCATCATTAGCAAAACATTAATAATTTATATGTGTGTGTGTGTGTGTGTGTGTGTGTGTGTGTGTGTGTGTGTGTGTGTGTGTGTGTGTGTGTGTGTGTGTGTGTGTGCGCGCGCGCGCGCGCGCGCACGCACGCACATCATATAATGCAATAAAATTCTATTTTGGCACCCGAGCTCTTAAGTCTTGAAGGCTCTAGATCCACAAAAATAATCTCTCATCTACTGTTTTTATCAAGTTAGACAGAGATAACTATCAACTATAGAAATCAATGGTGTTGCCTATAATCAGAGGTGCAAGGCTCGATAGTGACATGTTAGGGAATAATGAGTTCCCTGAAGAATTCATCATTGTTGCAGATTCAAGCAAAAAATATCAAATCCTGAGTTTGAAGATTAGTAAGCATATGATCTACAACTCTTTAATTGAATGAGAAATTTAATGATTGCTAGCATAGCAACACAATTATTACACTATGAAACCTCAATGCAACTTTAAGAGGAAGCTCAAAGTCTAACTGGTGCTCACACAAGGTCACAAGTTACTTTTCTCGAATCTAAGTTCCATAACACCAAGAAAGGAAAAATGAAAATGGAAGATTACCTGATCAAGATGATGATCCTGGCTGATAAGCTCAAACTTGCAAGAAATTCAGTTTCAACTTTTGATCTAATCATTTAAACTCTGAATGGTTTAGATTTTGAATATAATCCTTTAGTTGTCAAACTATCTGATCAAACTACACTCAGTTGGGTTGATCTACAAGCTCAATTGTTGACCTTTGAAAGTAGAATTGAGCAACTGAATAACCTCACCAACCTAACCCTCAATGCAACATCAAACTGAAGGTGGCAAGAAGCACAAGAAAGAGGGGGTTTAAATTGGGTTTCCAAGATTAAAACTTTTTAGTGCTCAAACGCCAAAAATAGAACCAAGAGTAAAAATAAATGAGCACAAATATTTTTATACGAGTTCGCTGTTAACAAAGTTAATCCAGTCCATCTGTCAAGGTGATTTTTCCTTCGCAATAAGGACTTAATCCAGTATAATCACCAGATTACTGACACACAAATACTCTTGAGCAGAAAATTTTCTCCCAAACCAGCAGATATCATTCTCCCAGGTGTAGAGAGATTTTGGCAACATTTGGCTAAAACCAAATTATCTTGCCACTAAGTTAGGCTGATAATTAATAAACCCAAAAACAGTTGACCGTGTCTCAATGCGAGTAGATAGAAGTGTATGGGTGATAAGTGGCCAAGAATGAAGATAAACTGAGTAAACTTGACACTTATATAGGCCATGAATATGGAATCTCTGACAAAATACCGTTGCCTTGATTAGAAAATGAAAACATGATAAAGAATGGTTTCTATTGATGAATACTTTGAAATTATGCAGAAAAGAAGGCTTAAAACATAATGGAAAGTCAAAAATATCAAACTTGTGCCACAAGGGCGCTGCAGCGAAGAGCGAGAAAAAAGTGAAAAACACGAGCATAGCACTACAAGCATACTCTTCAAGTCTAAGTTTCCATAGTTGTGCAAAGCGAGGAAAAGCTGAGCACGACGTGCCTAGCAACTTTTGGAAAAATATTATAAATAGATGACTTGGCTCATGTAGTTTTTCATTCAATTTGTATTGTTTTTAGTTGAGCTTGGTTGTAATAGAAAGTAAGAGAGGGAAATCGAAGAATCAAGATGGATACGCATCAGTAATCGAGAGATCATTGTCGATGTTGATTCATCTTCAATCCTTCCTTTTTATACAAGCTACCATGACAATGGCAAGCTAAAATTCCTTCTCTTGTCGGGATTGGAATGAATCTACCACAACCGTATGTATACTTATTGATTATGATTTCAATTTAAACATGTCTTCGTACTTCTGATTCGAATCGTTATTGAAAAATACTTTCGAATCTTGAAACAAGATAAAGATCTATTAAACACTAGTTGCTAGACATAGAATTAGGGTTTAATATTCGCAAGAATACTCGTTCTTAAGGTTATTGGTTTGATTAATAGATTGAGAAATCATCGATTAAAAAACCGATTGAACTATTAAACAATCGTATAGACAAATCTGTTGTTGTGAATGATATGTGGAGGTAAGAATAAAGGTTAAAGTTACAAAAAGTAATCGGTAAATTGCATACCTAAACGGTAGAGGAATTCCAATCCCAACAAGATTTCTTATCATTAAAAACTTTGTTTATCTAATATTGTTTATTTTACATTCAGTTACTATTTCAACAAATCTTTCTGCAAATTTAACTTGAAATGATATCGGTTGTCTGAAGCATTATAATATTGCACCAGTCTCTGTGGATACCATAATAAATATTTTATTTTGATTTATACGACATCGAGTGGTTAAAAAAGCTGCCCAAACAACATTTAAATTTTTAGCAGTGGAAGGGGTGACACCGGGGGACCTGTTTCATAACCAACTAGGGCCAACACATCGATCTACGAAGGGTGCCATTGTCGAAACAAAAGTTTTGGTATCGAGAAGTAGATTGATATACTTTATGAATGTTATCTGTGAAGGAATATCTTGTGGGGTAACTAAGGCAAGTTGAGTGCCTTTGATGCTCCTAACATCAGTTTCTACCATCAGAGTCTGTGAAATGGATATTTGTAATCTTGGTTCAAATGTAGCATTCAACCAAAGTTGTAAGAGCCACAGGGGGCCAGAAACACTACTACGAAAAACACCTACCATAACGGTTGGTAAAGGGATACCACCACGCTGGTCCAACTATTGTAAGTAAGGTGTGATTGTATGTATGAAGCTTTCCACCATGAACGTGCGACCGTAATTGTATATTTGTAGCTCGCTATATACCACATTAGTTACTTTAAACAACTGTTGTGATATTCTTTAATTCAAAATATTTAACAGCGGTTTTGCTAAACAACTGTTGTGATATATACACCTGAGTTTATTATAAATTATGTGGAATACTTATTTCGTCAATGCTCACTAAACATATAACCTTTCAATCTGAACTAGAACATTATAATATAACCAATTAAGTTATATTAGAAGAATAAGTGCACGTTCAATGCTTGACAAGAGTTCTTCAAGTCCTTATCCACATTTTGCTCTTTAACAATTAGAACTTTATTTAATTATCCTACTTCTTCAACCACCCATGCCTTCACCTTTAGTTAATTTTACAAAATATTATTTACTTTGAAAACAAAATTATAGGTGGAGAGAGAGGTGGTTGAAGAACTAGAAGCATTAAACCAAGTTCTAACTATCAAAGAACAACATACATATAACACATTGAATAATTCTTGTCAAGAATTAAACGTGTACTTGTTTTCTAATACAACTTTATCTATCATATTATAATTTTCTAATGCAATTGGAAAATTAATATATTTGGTAAGTGATTGGAAAAACACTAAACCACATAATATATAATAAAATCAGCTTTTAAACAAACATTAACAACAACATTCATCTACAACAAACCATAAACATCATACATGATACAAAAAATGTATTAAGTTATAGAATGCTTTAGAAACGTACCATACATGTCCCATAATAGGGTGTCTACAATGAAATAAGGATGAAGCTGAAGTTAGAGTTGCCAACTTGTGTATATTTCGAATGGAAACAAGCATCCCTACCTACAAGTCAAAACAAACAGAAAGTTCAAACATTATGAAACAAGTTATTGGAACAGATTTTGAAAAAAAACATGTGAAAACGAACCTGTAAATACTCATTGGCTAAGATTTGATGTTATGGTTTCGTTTTAGAGTTTCCACATGAGAGAGACAAGTGACAAGGTGGTTAGGGTTTCATTTTGAGAGAGATGAGTGAAAAAGTTATTAGGGTTTTGTTTTGAGAGATACGATTCTTATGTACTGAAGCGAGAGATAATTTCATACATACATATATATATATATATATATATATATATATATATATATATATATATATATATATATATATATATATATATATATATATATATATATATATATATATATATATATATATATATATATATATATATATATATATATATATATATACATATATATATATATACATATATATATATATATATATATATATATATACACACACACACACACACACACACACACACACATATATATATATATATATATATATATATATATATATACACACACACACACACACACACACACACACACACACACACACACACACACACACACACACACATATATATATATATATATATATATATATATATATATATATATATATATATATATATATATATATATATATATATATATATATATATATATATATATATATATATATATATATATATATATATATATATATATATATATATATATATATATATATATATATATATATATATATATATATATATATATATATATATATATATATATATATATATATATATATATATATATATAAGTAGCACCTTTAACCACGGTTGAAAACAAAAATTGTGGTGATATACAAGGCCAATCACATTACTATCACAATAAATGGCAAATTATTGGTGCTAGGATTCGAACCATTTCACTCCATGTACATTTCATTATGGTTATTACATATGACTGCTGTGACATGTCCTTTAGTAAATACCAAAAAAAAATGCGCCCAAAAATAAACTATTACCACAGTTAACACGATGACTGTTGTAAAATTGGTGTTACGAAAGTTCTATTTAGTAGTAGTGAAAGGAGGTACTTTTTACTGGTCTCGGGGAGGTGTTTCAGCTTATGAGAAGCAGTACCTAATGATTGATATAACGTGGAGTTGAATTGAGTTGAATTGCTAAAGGAACGTATTTTTTAGCTATTTGCAAGGAACTTGAACAAAAGAAGTAGTAGGAAAGCCAAAGGGTCAGAAAAGTGATGTGCTCTTTGTCAGAGACCTCTTATGTGATGGTGTCATGATGGTCAGTGATATAATTTTTTAGGCTGTATCAATCAAAGGCAAATTCATTAAGGGTTTCTAATGTAGGGTTGAAGGTTTCACTTGTGGGTTGAAGCCTAGTGATAGTTGCTACTTCGAACGAAGTCAACGTAACCATCCTATAGGGAAAATGGAATGTGTTTGTTGAACCTTCTCAAAAGAAGATCAAAGCCAGCAGCATAGCAAAATTTTACTTAGGTCTAGTTCTAGACAGTTGAGTTACATAAAAAATGCCCATATTTTCCCATTGTTCTTTCCTTCGGCTTTGAACTTTGTCGAACCATGCAACATAATCCTTATTTTGGGGTATGGGTGTTGATCTAAAAACACACATAGAGGTGTCCATAAAGTTCAGGTCGATAGCACGTTCTTCAAACGTAGAAGTCATGGCAATGGGATAATAAATAAAGAAACCTTTCACTTTCTCAGAGTGTGATTTAGCTATGGAAAATTGGCCTAGAAACGCAAGGTTTTTTCCTTATCAAGCGGTGGTTCAGGCACAAAATATCTTCCTTTTTCCTCCTCTGATGCCAGAATCACAAATGCAAATGGGTTTTTGTAGGTGGCTAGTGTAGAAGTTAAAGTAAAAGCAGTCATTTTTTCTGTTTCTAAAGCTTTAAAAAAAAAGATTTCCTTTGTTGAGAGTAAAAAGACTGTAATGTTATCTAAATGCTTGAAGGTGGGAGAAATGAAGAGGAAAAACTGAGACTAGTATTTATAAATATTGGTAGTGGGTAATCATGCAATAGGTGGTGTTCGTGTGGGAGCTGAAGGCGTTTCTTCTTCAGGTAGTGGAAACGTTAGTTGGCTTTGGAAGTTATTTCCCACTCTCCTAGGAAGTAGAAGTAATGATGATTTTTATACAAAATCCGTGTTGAATATATGTTTTTGAAAAGGTGTAATGATTACACTGACGTTAGCAGAGTGATTTGAAAAGTTACAAAAAATGTTCAAAAAATGCCACATTTCTCCCTTTCCACACTTGTGTGGTCGAAAAATGGCATTTTTAGGAGGTAGTTTCCTACCTCATATTTTTGACACAGGTAATAAACGTGAGAATTCAAGATCAAATTTGGTTATGAAAGGGGTTTAAGGTTTCACCCATAGTCGAAATGGTCATTTTCGGCCAAAAGATCACTTAGCTATTTGAAAATAATATCTTGTAGAAGAAGGCTGAGAAAGTTGGTCGAGAGGCCCATTGAAGACTCTAGTCGAGTTAAAAGACTTAGCGAGATTTGGTTTTTTTAGTTGACGTGACTATGATGTTTTTATAAAAGAGAGTATGGATAATATCATACAGTTATTCAAGAACACGTGAAAACCTGTCAAAGACAAAAGATGCATGAAGATGAAGATGTGTCAAGTTTTGATAAAGTCGATCGTTGTAGACGATTATATTAGAACTAGTATATTGGCAATGTTTATTTGTAGTTTTAGATGTCCTCAATTTATGCATTACATACTCAAAGTATCCAACTACGAAAGTGAGAAACGAGTTTTCAATGTATGTATTTGCATTCCATTTATAAAGTTAATTTTTTTCTTTTCCTTTTTACCCAGTCACTTTACTATATTATTTTTTCATTCATTGTTCTTGACATTCATTTTCAAAATCTTTCAAAACCTACAATTTTTTCACCAATCTATCCTGGTATATTTTCGAGTTTAATCCCTCAAGTAAAATCAAATTTGTCTTTATTTACCAAACTTCACGGTAAACAATAGGTGACTTACTAAAGAAATTTCACATGGAGAAAGCCTCACCTTGTCCAACACCTATGGTTACAGGGAAGCAGTTAAGGATTGAGGGAGAGAAAATGGAAGATCCATTTGTGTTTAGGAAGACTATAGGAGGATTACAATACTTGACACATAAGGCCTGATATAGAACTTTCTATAAATTAACTCATTTAGTACATGTGTTCACCTACAATTGACCATTGGCAAGGGATAAAAAGGATCATAAGGTACCTTTTAGGTATTTTTAATAATTGCTTGCACATCAAGCCTTCCACTAACTTAGATATAACATGTTTCTCATGTGTATATTGGACCACTAGTGTTAATTATAGAAAATCTATGGTTGGTCTATGTGTCTTTCTTGGTGAAACACCAGTTTCTTGGTCCATAAGAAAACAAAAAGTGGCCTCAAGATCAAGTACAGAATCAGAGTACAGGGCCTTGGTTGATTTAGCTACTGAAATAGCATGGACTCAATCACTACTTGCTGAGATCAAGCTTCCATTATCAAGGAAACATATCATATGGTGCGACAATTTAAGTGCCAAGGCATTAGCCTCTAATCCATTTATGCACGCATGTTCGAAGCACATTAAAATCGATGTCCATTACATTAGATACCAAGTGCTACAAAATAAAATTATTGTAGAAATATATGCATACATCATATAAAATTGTTGACTGCCTCACCAAACCATTAAGTCATACACGATTCAATCAACTTAAATACAAACTTGGGGTGGTTCCCTCACCATCAGTTTGAAGGGGGAGTTAGACATCATCTCTTGATATCAGAATGTAATTGATTATGTAGTATGGTAATTAACAAGTCATTATTAGTCTAACATTAATAGTTTCTATATTGGAATATAAACATTATTATTAGATTGATTCTTGGATCTTTTTGACCAAGCTATCATTGTATATATGTGTACATGTCCATTAGATTATCAAATACAATCAATATACAATTACATAGTTTTCTATCTTACACAACAATAAAATTCATATTTGTGGGTGTCATACCCCAATTTTGACCCTGAATATTTGAATCCATACAATTATCATAACATCTGCGTCACCTGCATATCATGGCACGCATTTTATCTTGCACAATACCAAAATATCAGCCTGAATAAATTTTTGGATTTACAGAAAAGTTTCAAAATTGAATTTGCAGTCATCAGTAGATTGATCTACGTTTCGCGTAGTTTAACCTGGTGTGCTCGTTTTAACTTTTGCTGACTTTTCGACCACGTTTTGATCAGTCTGAGCCTTTTAACCAGAAAACTTTTATTTTGAAATTTGACCAAACAATGTATTTTTTTTGAGTCGTTTATTTCGCGCTGATCATTTTGGTAAATTTGTTTTATCATTTTGAGCACTTCGATACTAGATAGTTTACTCGATTTTAACTGATTTTATTTCTATTTTTAAATAATAATCATTTTAATTTACTCATATTTTTTATTTAGGTTTAATTAGTTTATCTTATTTTATTTTAATTCATTTATCACTTTTTTTATAATATATAATACTTGTTTGTTATCTCTATTTCGAAATACTTAATTCTTAAGTGTTAAAAAGGTCCTTTTGATTTTTTGCTTCATTTTTGAAAATGATTGGACATAATACATTGCATGGGTAACCTAGTGATACACAAGATGGCAAAAAGAAACACGTTAAAAGGAAGACCTCACATACCAAAAAAAGAACTCATTTTTTCTCTTCTTTTTACAAGACACGGTGTCACACCCTCATTTTCACCTTTAGCCTTTTATACCCTACATTTCATCATATCATACATCGTTCTATTGCATATCAAGCGCGTGGGTTCGCGAGGTAAGGATTGGGTCGGTTCTTTGTTTTCCATTCCAAATAAGATAATTTTCCAATCATTGGACTGCATGGAAGATAAGGTGCATCATCAAATATACTCCATTGGGTCAAGTATGAATCCAATTTGAGGTGGTTACCAAGAGAATTGAGACAGTGCAGAGCAAGAACCCTAATTAGGGTTTCCTAATTAAAAAGTCAACTGCAACTTTGAATTTTAACTTAAAAGGTGTTCCAAAGCTTGAATCATGGTCCATAAGGTTCATATGATCCAAAGAAGTCTACACAAGAAGTTTCAATGCCTCAAGGAACCCAGAACAACAACAGTCGATCCGATAGTTATCGATCGATCGTTTCGTTGACCAAAAAGTCAACTCTTCAACCATAAGGAATTTGACCTCAAGGTGTGAAGAAAAAATGTTCCTAATAATATATTACACCTGTCCATGAAGTTTCATGACCATTAGGTCAAGGATTGAGGAGTAATCGGAAAAGTTGGGAATTAGGGTTTTGAAAGGGGCAAGACCATAACTTCCTAACCACACATCCAATTGAGGTGGTTCAAAGATTGTTGGAAAGTACTTTACAAGTCTTACAAAAGTCTTACTTTGGTCCATGTGCAAAAAATGCATAGATTTGGAGTTATGGTCAAAATCATCACAAGAAGGAGAAATCACTTATAAAAATTCTAAGTTTTTGGTCTTGTTAGGCATGTTTTCAGCCAACTTTGAGGGGATTTTTGACCTAGTTCCACTTGAAATCTGAAGATCATGTAAACATGAAAGTTATAGAACTCCATGAGGGCTTTCCAAAAAGTACTAGAACTCCTCCATAGTCCTTGTGAGTTTAGAGTTATGAATCCAGCAAGTTGGGGTTTCAGCACTTGAATGCACCATTTCAACTTTTCCACAAATTCACTTTTCAGCCACTTCAATCATTTTCAACCATTGGATCATATCTTGATCTGATAATTAGAGAGGTTGATGGTTTAAAATGCAGAAGAAAGAAGGATTTGGTAGGCATTGCAAGTGGGCCAAGCAAGTGGCATTATTTTAATAAAAAAACATAGGAAAGAGAAACTTTTGTGAAGAGAAGCTTGCAGCTGCAGTCCTCTACACACTAGCCTCACTTCAGTCACCTCATATCCTTCATTTCACTTGAGTTTTTTCTTGCATTGAGCCAAGGAACTAATATGCACAACTGCCACATAATCTTGGATGGATTTTCTTCCAAAACTTCCCTCCAAAGGCAAAAAAAACCAAATCTGCCCCAAACTCTTCTCTTAGCCTATAAATAGAGGCTTCATCCCATTGCATCCCACACACCAGATCTATTTAAAAAACTAAAAACACATAGCTCTCATTCTTACTCTCCTTGCTTGAAAGGGAAGAAATTCACAAAATCACCAAAAATGGCCACTTTGCATTTTTCACACCAACATCATTTCTAGCCATGAAACCACCATAAAAACTATATACACAAACCTAAAATCACCATTCGAAGTTATTCCAATAGTTATTTTTGTAACACCCATTTTAATTATTTAATATTTCCGGTGTTATTTTATTTTGGCGTGTCTTTGTGGGGATTATTAAAGAAGCTAAGAAGCTATGGCCTTTAATATTAATATGAAATAATTGATAATGATAATAATTTGATAATTAATAATAATAATAATAATAATAATAATAATGATAATAATAATAATAATAATTATTATTATTATTATTATTATTATTATTATTAATATTATTGGAATTATTTTTGGAATTAAAAGAAAGGAGGAATAAGTGTTATAAGGGGTATTTGTGAGTTTTAGAAAGAGGAGAAAAGAAGAACACGGTTTAGTTGGGAGAAGAGTGAGGAAGAAGAATAAGAACAAGAGGAAGAAGAAGAAGGCCAAGGCTGTCGGATTCTTGGGAGTTTTTCATCGATCGAAGCGATTAATCGAGGTAAGGGGGGAGAAACAGATCGGGATTGGTAATTATATGAATTGGGTAATTGGGGATTCCTTAACCCCATAAGGATTTGATGATTATGATTAGGATGTTGTTGTGTTTCTGATTATTGTTTCCATGGATGAGTTGTGCTGATGTTGTTATGAATTGGTGAAATTCTGTTATTCCAGCCTTACATGTGATTATGTAGGGATTGTTGGGTGTTCTGAGTAGTTTACCGTTTTGGGTCGAAAATGATTTAATCGGTAGAGTTGGTGTTTTATTGGGTAAAGTCTGGAATAAATAGTGTGGTTTAGTCGTAGAATGCTAGGCTAAGACTGTTGGGACTGGTTTAGTGAGAATCGGTTGGTTTTTGAGCTCCTGTGAATTTCTGAACAATGAGGGTTTCATGAAATCGCATACATTCGCCAGCACCTTCGTTGAGCGAGCTAGTAGTGAGAATTCGTTAGGAATTCGCTAGGAGAGTTTGGTAGCGAACACTTCCAGTAGCCACTGTCTACATTCGCTAGCAGGTTCGCTAGGCGAATGAGACAGCGAGAGTTCGTTGAGGCCTCGCTAGGCGAGTGAGCCAGCGAGCGTGACAGAATGTGATTTTTGTGTTGTTTTGCCTTGTAATTCATTCTGTAGGATTCCTTGGGTTGTGATAGATCGAGAGATGTTGTTTAGTGGTGAAGAGAATATACTTGGTGTGGAAAGGTGAAATTATGAAATATTAAATTTAAGTGACATAATTAATTGGTGGGTAAGATATATATATATATATATATATATATATATATATATATATATATATATATATATATATATATATATATATATATATATATATATATATATATATATATATATATATATATATATATATATATATATATATATATATATATATATATATATATATATATATATATATATATATATATATATATATATATATATATATATATATATATATATATATATATATATATATATATATATATATATATATATATATATATATATATATATATATATATATATATATATATATATATATATATGACGTATAGTTAGGTGATCGGGAGGATCGTATGTACTCGGTGTTCAATGTAAATTTTCCTATTATTTAATTTGATTGACATGATTGATTGGTGTGTATATATATCTGAGTATATATGATGTATGGTGATGTGATCAGTAGGATCGTGTGCACTTTGTGTGCTTGATGTTTGTGTGTTGTGCATTGGTGTTGTGTATATCATGGTGTTTTGGTGGGATGAATGATGTCTTGGATGGAGCGTAAGTGTTTCATCTGTACTCCTTTGTGGAGAATGGTGGAGTTGAATCATGTCTCGGATGGAGCGTAAGTGATTCACCCGTACTTCTTTGTGGAGAATGGTGGGATGGATCATGTCTCAGGAGAAGCGTAAGGGATCCATCCGTACTCCTTTGCAGAGAATTGCGGAGTTAAATCATGTCTCAGATGGAGCGTAAGTGATTCACCCGTACTCCTTTATGGAGAATGGTGGGAATATATCATGTCTCAGGAGGAGCGTAAGTGATCTATTCCAGGGTTCGAGTGAATGAACCGATGAGTCGGTACCGCATGCATGGTGTTGAGTTGCATTCTTGCATTATATGTGTGTTGATGGTTGGACAGTAGGTCGTGTTTGATGTTGGTGGGGTGATGATTTATATATTTACTGCCTTCTTATTCATGTATTTTATTACCGATAATTTTGATCATGTTTTCTCACCCCTTTGTTGTTGTTGTGGCCTGTGCTTCTTCGGAAGTATAGATAATCCAGGTGCATAGCTAGCTTGGATAGTGGTGTGCGAGTCGAGTCCTAGGATGCTCTCATACGTAACACAGGACTTGGGAGTTTATTTATTTTATGATAAATTTGTCCATTCCTGTGACGTATCTTATTTTGATGAATTCTCTTAATGAATATTTTATGTAAATTGGCGGATGGCCTAGAGTGATGTACAAATGAATGTTTCCGCTACATATTTTGAAAACCATTCTAATGAAGTGTTTTGTTGAAATTGTGTTAAATGTTACATTCCGATGTTTGTAGGGAAACTCTGATATTTATTTGATTTGATTATATTTATTTTAATTTGGGAAAGTGGGGTGTTACAAAGTTGGTATCAGAGCAGGTCGGTCCGTCCGACCAGTGTAGTGGTTGAGTCTGTCCGTAGGATAGAGGTTGTGTACCTTTTAACCTAGTGTTGTTTTGGTTGAGCAGTATGGCAGGGAAGAATGATGTTGCTTTGATTGCGGCTATGCAAGCGATGGCGCAGGTGGTTGCTAATCAGGACCAAGCTGCGGGTGCGCAATTCAGAGATTTGGCACAGTTTCAGAGTAACAAGCCACCGACGTTTGAAGGGGGAATTTTGGATCCTGAAACTGCACAAAAATGGATGAAGGCAATTGAGAAGATTTTCAGGACAATGGGTTGTAATGATGAGCAAAAAGTAAGGTTCGGTACTCACATGCTGGAAGGAGAAGCTGAGGCTTGGTGGGACAACAGTCACCAAAGATTGGAGGCTGCAGGAACTGCTATTACTTGGGATGTGGTTCGAACAGGGTTTCTGGAAAAGTATTTTTCAGAAGATATACGAAGTGCTAAGGAGATAGAGTTTCTGGAGCTGAAGCAGGGTAATCTGACGGTAGCAGAGTATGCTGCTAAATTTGAAGGATTGGTACAGTATTGTCCTCATTACAATACTGAAGAGGCGATGACCTCCAAGTGTTTGAAGTTTGAAAGCGGGCTGCGTCCGGAGATTAAGATGGGGATCGCTTGTCAGAAGATCAGAAATTATCCTGAGCTGGTAAGCAGAAGCAGAATTTATAATAATGAAAACCGGGCCAGGATTGCACACTATAAGGCTGTGAATTACCGTAAGGGTAAGCATTAATTTGGTGGTACTCCTTACAGTATTCCTGCTGATAAGGGGAAACATAAGGTTGCTGCTGATAAGAAGCCCAGGGAAGGGAGAGCGTCTGCTTGTGTGAAATGTTTCCGATGTGGGGGTGTGGGGCATCGTACTAGTGATTGTCCTGATGAGGTGAAGAAGTGTTTCAAGTGTGGTAAGCCAGGCCATGTGATGGAGGATTGCAGGGCTGCTATGCCTACCTGTTATAACTGTGGTGAGAAAAGTCATATCAGTACACATTGCGAGAATCCGAAGAAGTCTCAGATGCCTCAGGCCAGTGGTAAAGTGTTTGCGGTGATAGGAACTCAAGCTGCCGGCGAAGAGCGTTCTATCAAAGGTACTCATTTTATAAATAATATTCCTTTGACTGCTAAGATTGACAGGGGTGCAACCCACTCGTTCATTTCTGTTAATTATGCGGAGAGATTAGGATTGGTGCCGTCTACTCTTGAGCATCGGGTGACTATTGAAACTCCCTCTATTGGTTCGGTGACTACTTCTTTGGTGTGTTTGAAGTGTCCACTGACTATTTTCGGTAGGAATTTTGGAGTGGACTGATTTGTCTGCCACTTGGTAAGCTGGATATTATTTTGGGTATGAACTAGTTGGAGTTCAACCGAGTCTACATCGATTGTTTTTGGAAGGTGTTGTTGTTCCTTACTCCAGAAGAGGAAGCATTGGCGGATTCCTTGTCTAATAAGGAATTGAAGACCTTGTTAGAGGACGAAGATAAAATGTTTGCTTTATTTGCATCATTATCCGTTGACAGCAAGGCATCGATGGAAGAGTTGGCGGTGGTGAATGAATTTCCCGAAGTGTTCCCTGATGATATTACGGAATTGCCTCCGACAAGAGAAGTTGAATTTAGCATTGATCTTGTTCCTGGTACGAGACCTATATCTATGGCTCCGTACAGGATGTCGGTAGTGGAATTGGCTGAATTGAAATCTCAGATTGGAGAATTGTTGGATAGGAAGTTTATCAGACCGAGTGTGTCGTCGTGGGGAGTTCCAGTGTTGTTGGTAAAGAAGAAGGATGGTAGTATGTGTCTGTGCATCGATTACCGTCAGTTGAATAAAGTGACCATTAAGAATAAGTATCCTCTTCCAAGGATTGATGATTTAATGGATCAATTGGTGGGAGTTCGTGTGTTCAGTAAAATTGACTTGAGATCGGGTTACCATCAGATCGGAGTGAAAGAAGGTGATATTCAGAAAACGGCGTTTAGAACCCGTTATGGACATTATGAATATACTGTAATGCCTTTTGGAGTGTCTAATACGCCAGGAGTGTTTATGGAGTATATGAACCGAATTTTCCATTCTTATCTAGATCAGTTTATTGTGGTGTTTATTGATGATATACTGATTTATTCTAAGTCTGAAGAAGAGCATGCAGGACATTTGAGAATTGTGTTGCAAGTGCTGAAAGATAATAAGTTGTTTGCTAAACTATCGAAGTGTGAATTCTGGATGAAGACTGTGAGTTTCTTAGGGCATGTGATATCTGGTGACGGTGTAGCGGTGGACCCATCGAAAGTGAGTGCAGTGCTACAGTGGGAACCGCCAAAGACAGCAACGGGAATCAGAAGCTTTTTGGGTTTGGCAGGTTATTGCCGAAGGTTTATTGAGGGGTTTTCTAGTTTGGCGTCGCCATTGACCCAGTTGACGAGGAAGGATCAAGTTTTTGTGTGCGATGCTGCTTGTGAAGAAAGCTTTGAGGAATTGAAAAAGAGATTGACTACAACACCGGTGTTAATATTGCCCAATCCGAGTGAACCTTTTGTGGTATACTGTGATACGTCTAAGATGGGATTAGGTGGGGTTCTTATGCAGAATGGTAAGGTGGTGGCATATGCTTCGCGGTAATTGAGGGTGCATGAAAGGAATTACCCTACTCATGACCTTGAATTAGCTGCGGTAGTTTTTGTGTTAAAGATCTGGAGGCACTATTTGTATGGTTCGAGATTTGAGGTGTTCAGTGACCATAAGAGTCTGAAATATCTGTTTGATCAGAAGGAGCTAAATATGAGACAGAGAAGATGGTTGGAATTCTTGAAGGATTACGATTTCAGTTTGAGTTATCATCCAGGAAAGGCGAATGTAGTAGTCGATGCTTTGAGCAGAAAAACAATTCATATGTCGGCTTTAATGGTGAAAGAAATGGAGCTAATTGAGCAGTTCAGAGATTTGAGTATGGTTTGTGAAATTACGGCAGGTGGTGTGATGTTGGGAAAGTTGCAAGTGAACAATGATTTCTTGGATATGATTAAAGAGAACCAAAAGCTAGATATGAAGTTAGTAGATTTGATGCATGGAGTAGGAAGTAACTCCAATAGTGATTTTAAGTTGGATAGTACAGGTGTGTTGAGATTCAGAGGCAGGATTTGTGTGTCGGATAATGACGAGCTGAAGAAGTCAATTTTGAATGAGGGACATCGTAGTAGTTTGAGTATCCATCCGGGAGCTACGAAGATGTACCACGATTTAAGGAAAAATTTTGGGTGGTATGGTATGAAAAGAGATATAGCTCGATTTGTTTACGCCTATTTGGTATGTCAGAAGTCGAAAGTAGAACATCAGAGACCCTCTGGAATGTTGCAACCGTTAGAAATTCCAGTTTGGAAGTGGGATTGCATAACCATGGATTTTGTGACAGGTTTGCCGAATACGGCGAGAGGATTTGATGCTATTTGGGTGATTGTGGATCGACTTACAAAGTCTGCATATATTGTGCCAATCAATATCCGTTTTCCATTGGAGAAGCTAGCAGAGATTTATATTCGGGTAATAGTGAAGCTTCATGGTGTTCCATCGAGTATCGTGTCAGATAGAGATCCGAGGTTTACTTCAGAATTTTGGAAGAGTTTACAGGAAGCTTTGGGTACTAAGTTGAAGTTCAGTTCAGCTTACCATCCGCAAATCGATGGTCAGTCAGAGAGGACTATTCAGTCGCTGGAGGATTTTCTAAGAGCTTGTGTGTTGGAAAAGGGTGGTGCGTGGGATACTCATTTACCATTGATCGAGTTCACGTACAACAACAGTTACCATTCTAGTATCGGAATGGCACCGTTTGAAGCTTTATATGGTAGAAGATGTAGAACTCCTCTGTGTTGGTATGAGACGGGAGAGAATGTAGTATTGGGACCGGAAATTATGCAGCAGACTACTGAGACAATTCAGATGATTCGCGAGAAAATGAGAGCGTCTCAGAGTAGGAAGAAGAGTTATCATGATAACCAAAGGAAAGAGCTGGAATTCAGTGAAGGTGACCATGTGTTCCTGAGAGTTAACCCAGTGACTGGTGTGGGTCGCGTATTGAAGTCCAAGAAGCTGGATCCTAAGTTTATTGGGACATATCAGATTTTGCAGAGAGTTGGTGATGTAGCTTATAGGGTGGCGTTGCCGCCTGAACTGTCAAATTTGCATGACGTGTTTCATGTGTCGCAACTTCGAAGGTATGTCTCGGACCTATCTCATGTGATTCAAAGAGATGAAGTTCAAGTCAGGGAGAATCTTACCGTTGAGACAATGCCGTTGAGGATCGAGGATCGTAAGATGAAACAACTCCGAGGGAAGGAGATATATTTGGTGAAAGTGGCTTGGGGAGGTGCTGCAGGAGGCAGTGTGACCTGGGAAATAGAAAGCATGATGCGGGAAGCGTATCCAGAATTGTTTCCATCAGGTAATTTTCGAGGACGAAAATAATTAAAGTGGGGTAGAGTTATAACACCCATTTTAATTATTTAATCTTTCCAGTGTAATTTTATTTTGGCGTGTCTTTTGTGGGGATTATTAAAGAAGCTATGGCCTTTAATATTAATATGAAATAATTGATAATGATAATAATTTGATAATTAATAGTAATATAACTATTATTATTATTATTAATATTATTGGAATTATTTTTGGAATTAAAAGAAAGGAGGAATAAGTGTTATAAGGGGTATTTGTGAGTTTTAGAAAGAGGAGAAAAGAAGAACACTGTCTAGTTGGGAGAAGAGTGAGGAAGAAGAACAAGAACAAGAGGAAGAAGAAGAAGGCCAAGGTTGTCGGATTCTTAGGATTTTTTCATCGATCGAAGCGATTAATCGAGGTAAGGGGAGAGAAACAAATTGGGATTGGTAATTGCATGAATTGGGTAGTTGGGGATTCCTTAACCCAATAGGGATTTGATGATTATGATTAGGATGTTGTTGTGTTTTTGATTGTTGTTTCCATGGATGAGTTGTGCTGATGTTGTTATGAATTGGTGAAATTCTGTTATTCCAGCCTTGCATGTGATAATGTAGGGATTGTTGGGTGTTCTGAGTAGTTTACCGTTTTGGGTCAAAAATGATTTAATCGGTAGAGTTGGTGTTTTATCAGGTAAAGTCTAGAATAAATAGTGTGGTTTAGTCATAGAATGCTAGGCTAAAACTGCTGGGACTGGTTTAGTGAGAATCGGTTGGGTTTTGAGCTCCTGATGAATTTCTGAACAGTGGGGGTTTCATGAAATCGCAGACATTCGTCAGCACCTTCGCTGAGCGAGTTAGTAGCGAGCATTCTCTAGGAATTCGCTAGGCGAGTTTGGTAGGGAACACTTCCAGTAGCCATTGTCTACATTCGTTAGCAGGTTCGCTAGGCGAATGAGGCAGCGAGAGTTCGCTGAGACCTTGCTAGGCGAGTGAGCCAGCGAGCGTGACAAAATGTGATTTTTGTGCTGTTTTGCCTTATAATTCATTCTGTAGGATTCCTTGGGTTGTGATAGATCGAGAGATGTTGTTTAGTGGTGAAGAGAATATACTTGGTGTGGAAAGGTGAAATTATGAAATATTAAATTTAAGTGACATAATTAATTGGTGGGTAAGATATATATATACTCGGTGAGGTGATCGGGAGGATCGTATGTACTCGGTGTTCAATGTAAATTTCCCTATTATTTAATTTGATTGACATGATTGATTGGTGTGTATATATATATCTGAGTATATATGATGTATGGTGATGTGATCAGTAGGATCGTGTGCACTTCGTGTGCTTGATGTTTGTGTGTTGTGCATTGGTGTTGTGCATATCATGGTGTTTTGGTGGGATGAATCATGTCTCGGATGGAGCGTAAGTGATTCATCCGTACTCCTTTGTGGAAAATGGTGGGGTTGAATCATGTCTCGGATAGAGCGTAAGTGATTCACCCGTACTCCTTTGTGGAGAATGGTGGGATGGATCATGTCTCAGGAGGAGCGTAAGTGATCCATCCGTACTCCTTTGTGGAGAATTGCGGAGTTGAATCATGTCTCGGATGGAGCGTAAGTGATTCATACGTACTCCTTTATGGAGAATGGTGGGAATAGATCATGTCTCAGGAGGAGCGTAAGTGATCTATTCTGGGGTTCGAGTGAATGAACCAATGAGTCAGTACCGCATGCATGGTTTTGAGTTGCATTCTTGCATTATATGTGTGTTGATGATTGGACAGTAGGTCGTGTTTGATGTTGGTGGGGTGATTATTTATATATTTACTGCCTTCTTATTCATGTATTTTATTACCGATAATTTTTATCATGTTTTCTCACCCCTTTGTTGTTGTTGTGGTATGTGCTTCTTCGAAAGTACAGATAATCCAGGTGCATAGCTAGATTGGATAGTGGTGTGCGAGTCGAGTCCTAGGATGCTCTGATACGTAACACGAGACTTGGGAGTTTATTTGTTTTATGATAAATTTGTTCATTCCAGTGACGTATCTTATTTTGATGAATTCTCTTAATGAATATTTTATGTAAATTGGCGGATGGCCTAGAGTGATGTACAAATGAATGTTTCCGCTGCATATTTTGACAACCATTCTAATGAAGTGTTTTGTTGAAATTGTGTTGAATGTGACATCCCGCTGTTTGTGGGGAAACTCTGATATTTATTTGATTTGATTGTATTTTATTTTAATTTGGGAAAGTAGGGTGTTACAAGTTTTATCAAAAGAACCTTGAATCAAAAAGTCAATTGTCCACACACCCTAGTTTGACTTTTATGCACATTTCAAGCCAAATCACTACACAAACCATTTTCTATCACCATGACACTTGGAGCACCTCACATCCATGATATGTTAGCTGTCTAAAGTCTCAAATCACAGCTGGAGGTACACCTACTCAAACTGTCCACAAAGGTGCATTATTTCTTCAAAAGGAGGCAATTTCACAAGCTTGTTCAAAAGGGAAGGACTTCTTGATTTTTGCAACTAGACTACAAGAGGTATGGTATTCTAGACCCATTCACTAATATACATCATCATGCGTTGATTGTTTATGATTTTAGTTTATATTACCATGTTGAAATAGTTTGTTAGTTATACTGTCAAAATGTATGATGTGGCTAGACTTGTTAGGGTTGTATTGAGTTGATGTTCATTACTTCCAAGAACCTGTTCTCCTTGTTTAGTAACTGTCATTAGGGTTTGATTGGTGTTCCCTTTAAAGTCTTGTTTAAGGTTGCTGCTAGGTGTGTGTAAGTGAATCTGAGTATCCATGTGATCTTATCATTGATTTCTATTTAAGGTGCCATCAGGACCTTGTTTAAGGCTGCTGCTTGATATAGAGTAGAATCCTAACTTGCTTACATTTTTTGAACTTGATTAGCTTGCTGTCTTATGTGCATAGTTGAACTTGTGATGAGACTTAACTTCAAACATCATGATCTAGTGGAACACATTTGGCTCTGTGCTTGCTGTCCATTTAGTGTCTCTTCATTTTGGGGTTCCAACTGTCCTTGATGCAATATACTAACTGGTGTTTGTGTTATGATGCCATCTTTGCTTTATTCTGTTTTAAACCAAAACTGTTTTCATTTTGTGAGAAGGATTGTTGATTATGGCTTGACACTTCAACTTGTAAGACATAATCTCAATTAATTTGAGAGCCTTGCAAATCAACCAACTGATACCTTAGAGTTGTAGTCAGTAGGTTTTAGTGTGAGATCACCACTTGTGAGTGTCTTGAATCCATGGCCTGTTGAGGTGATCCATTTTGTTGTTGGATACATGCCTTTGAGGCATTGGTTTTTTTTGTGTGATTTAACTTGTTTGAAGTCTCATGTTGTCCAGCCTCTGTTGAGGATTCTTATTAACTGCTTTGTCATAGATCAAATCAGTTTACATGATTAAACTTTGAGAACTTTAGACTGTCTTGCACTTTGCAATGATAAAGTTTATCTTTCTTGAAACCATTTGTCTTTGATCTGAGATTTAATTTTGCTTTCTTAATGTGTATTTCTTCTGTCAAAAACACTTTTGTTGTTTGGTTTTTATCATGCTCACTATAAGAGCTATGATGGGGATTCCTCAATGGTACTTATTGAAATACTTGGAGCTGGCAGTCAACTGTTGCTTTAGAGTTGTAGTCAGCAGGTTTTAGTTTGGACCTTGACCATTCAAGGATGTTCATAGCCTGCTGTTTTGAGTTCAAAAGTATAGTTGTTTCTTTTTTTCAACCAAAATCTCATTAATTATGTTGCTATACTAAAAGACTTTCAAGTCTTGGCTGTTACTTTTGGAACTATAACTGGAATCTATCAATGACTGGAATACCAAGCACTTGTTGTTATGTTCCCTGTTGGTCTAAGTGCTGTCAAAATATTTACCATGGATGTTCAATTAATATCAGAACTTGCTTGCATTAAACAATAATTGTCATACTTGGATTTTTGTGAATCTAACTGGCATATACGTGTGCATTGGTAGCTGTATTGAGGTTATTAGATTTGCATCATGAGTTGTTGCTTTTGTTAACCAAATTAGTCTTGTGTGGTTGGTTTTCATTTTGTTTTTTACCTACTGTTGGAGCCATGATTGGAATTCATTCAATGGAGATTAATTGAAACACCAAGAGCTAACTGTCAATGGCTGCTTTGAACTTATTAACTTTTATTGTCATCAAATTTGTAGCAAGTTGTATAGCAATATGTTGCTTCTGTTCAATGTTGTCAAATAGTTTCCAAGTTTGCAAATTGAAGTGTATACTTTGCCATGGTATACCAGTTGGTGTCATTGGCCATATTAGACTTCTGTTTTTCATTTGTTTGAGGTGATAGTTTTTTTTTTTTGATTTGGCAAGGTGATACCAAGTACTGGCTGCTATTTCTATGTTTGATTTAAGATTGTCCAACCTATGTATCGCTCACTGCTGCATGTATGGTTTGTATTGTGATGAAATTTCTGCTTTGTTTCAAAAACTATCTCAATCTGTTCACTGTTGTAAAGTTTGATTGTTGGTTTACTATGATTGATTGGGATGGTTAGTCAACCTAGGATTCTAATCAGAATTCCAGTTAGTCTTTGAAGAGTGCACATAGATTAGGTTTTTGGATTAACTTCCTGGCCAGGTTTAGTTTGTAAGTTTCTGTTTAGTTTATTGTGAAAACCACTGGTAAGTGTACCAATGTTTCGGTCTGCTATCAATACCTAGGACTTGCTAGTTTCTGCTTGCATTTCATTTTCCAAGATATGGCATTTTGTGTGTGATTTAGCATGGTGGTTATACCTACTAGTGTGCAGCATATCCTGGTTAGGATATGTAGTTTCTGTTGGAGCATTTAATATTTAGTTGGTCAACTAGATTATAGAGGTGCATAATGAAATGCCCATCATTTGGAGGCTTAATCTTGTTGGATCAGTTCAGCTTAGAACAGTTTGCATTAGGACTGTCTTTAGAGTCTTACCCTAGGGATGCTTTCAATCATGAACTATCCTTTATCACTGGTTGGATTCACAATAGCATCATTGAGGTTTGAGTTCATCAACTCCTAGTTGCTAGCTGTTTAATTCTGATGCTCATGCTGAGGTATGGTGTGATTTTGCTTTCACAGTTTGAAGAGCTTTCATCTAGTTTAGTTGTTGGAATTAATGTGTGAGATTGAGGATCAAAGGCTGATACTGTCATGAGATAAGGGATTTGGCTGTTGTCATCAAGTCATGGACTTGTGGTACTTTAGGATTGGCTAAACCATAGAGGCAAGTCTTGGACAGTCTAGGAGTTTAGTACTTGGTAGGAGCCTTTGTAGGTACCTTGCTTTTGTGCATGTAGAAGGATAGAGCTGTTACTCTAGGCCTCATAATCTGCATATTCAATTTTCATGGATACCTTGTTTATGAACTATCTACCATTGTGGTAAGGTCCAGCTTTTGTTTCCATCAAAATTCACTCTTGGCATTGTAAGGTTTATTGAGATTAAGTGCATTGGATGTTGGATGCTACCCTTATGTTTTGGTTTAGTACAAAGATCTGGTATTGTACCATTAGTTCATAAGATTTGGCAGTTTGGCTTGTTGAATTGGGTGTTGTTTTGAATTTATTGTTTTAACATTGTTGAGATACAAAGCTAGTTCAAACCATTTCATTAAAATTGTAATTTGAAAGTCACTTACTGGTTCATGGCAGATTTGAGGTTTTTTCTGGAACATAATCCATGAGAAACATACTTGAATCATGATCAGATCCTTGACCATCCTCAATTGCATCAGTGTTGAACTTTAGACTCAAAATTGCATTTCCAAAACTCACCTTGCATGTTCCATCGTGTTTTAAGGTGGAGACATCTTTTTAAAATTTGGTTGGCACCATTGTATTCCTCATAAAATTTCAAGAAGTTTAGACTTAAATTTCACTAAAAATGATCAAGATTTGAAGAAGTTAGGATGGAATCGTTTTCATGATTTTTTCCATTTGGCTTGCCATGAGAGTTGCCCAGAAATTATGCCTTGTTAGGTATATATTCAACTGGGGTGGCTTGATACAATAGATGTATCGCCACCCCAGTAGTTGCTTGCCTTGCCTTAAGAACCTTACCATGCGCGTGTTACCGGGTTCGATCCTCAGTGAGGACAATTTTTGGGCATTTCATGATTTTCAATTATTTTTAATATTTTTCTTCCTTTTCTCATTCCATATTTACATGCTTCAGGTGGTTGAGTTGGTTTGATTTTAAGCCTTTGACCCCAAGGTCTTGGGTTCAAACCTTGGGTGAGGCAATTCCTATTTTTTTTTAATAATTGATTTTATTTAATTTAATTTAATTCCATTTAATTTTCAAAAATCCATAACTCCGTCATTTTTAATCCTTTTTGAGTGATTCTTTTTTCTAAATTCTCATATTAATGTATATTCTCACATAATGCTCAAAGAATTCTAAATTTATTATTTTAGAAACACTTTGCATTAGAAGGAAATTGTGATTCGTTTTAGGGTTTATCAAGCCATTTTCAACCTTGTAAGACGATTGCCTTGTGCATCGCCATCGACCTTGTTCGCGTCACTTCAAATATTTTTACCAACAATAAAACCCTTGATCCAACATCAAGAGGTACTTTTTCTCATAAAAATCCAAAATACAATAAATATGTGATTAGGGTTATACACCATGGACTTTAAGGTGGTGGAGAAGAAATGAGAATGGAACCCTCCTACACTCGTTTTGAATGTTTTGAACACAGGACGCTCGACTTGGTTATTCGAAACATTCATCTCTATCCAAAGTCTTTTGTGTAATCCTAATCAAGAACAATTTCTCTTAAAAAACCTAAAAATAACATCAACTCATCAAACTTCTTTTCGCCTTAGGGCATCAATCCGAAAACCCTTTTTCAAGGTATAAAAACAACCAACACACAACCATTTCTCAAGTGGCCGAACTACGGCTGCTCTGATTTCTCACACATGTTGAGAATACGTAGGCATAGGATTGTGATGATCCTAGCGAGCAATTTTCTTCCTTTCCCACCTATACTCATCCATTCCTCATCACCCAAAAAGGACATGTTACGTCCGTTCTACCGCAAACAGGTAACGCCTAAGTCTCCAACGAGCGAGCAGCAATACACCTAACTGCTAGGATACGCACATTAGCATCGTCTACCCAACATCTCATTTTGACCGTAGTCCCAGGAACTACGAATGCTCTGATTCTTCACTTCCTACAAGTGAATATACATAGGCACAAGGGCCCCAATCCTTAGCGAGCACTCTAATAAAAAACCAACCCCTCTTCTCTTTTAAGCAAGCAAACTTTTAGAATAAAACACTCATTCACGCCAAACAACCTAGAAGGTTCCCATCGAGTACGATGGGTGCAAAGGGGTGCTATACCTTCCCCTCGTATAACCGACTCCCGAACCCTAAAACTTGGTTGCGATGACCATACACTTTTCCTAAAGGTTTTATCGCTATTTCTCTTTCCCTCCTTTGGGATAAATAAAATCCGGTGGCGACTCTGTGTCATTTTTTGCGTAGCGACACATGGCGAAGTAGGTTCACATACATAAAAAAAATACACTACTTCTCAATACCCAACATCTCCTTTTCACCATCATTCATCCTCTTCTCCACACAAAACACCCCCTCCACCTGCATTTTATTTTAAAAAGACACAACTAAAAAACAATTTCCTTCATGTAACACCATACGCATAACTACACCTCCACGTAACTTCCAAATCTCCCAACTTCAATCTCTTCTCACTTCATCATCCCACCACCTTCCATGTTTCACATTTTCATCAACACATATAGAACCACCACCATTTAAAATAAAAAATATAACATTTCCTTCCTATTATTCTCTTCTTCCTCCACCCTTTATTATTTCACTGCATATTCTTCTCATAACTAGGACATAACCTCACCCCACCCTCCTTTTCTTTTTCACAAAAAAACAACACAAAATCGAACTTTCCTGTGTTTTCCTATCCCTCTCTGAAATCCAAAATCACTAAAAAAGGAGAACATGAAGTTCACAGACTCGCCAATGATCAAACTTTCTATCGCCAACGACGTCCTCTTCACCTCCAACAACTGCATAACATCTCTCTCTCCATACAACAACAACCTTAGTAAACCACTAGTTTTGATGAGATCCACCCACAAGTAAACCATCAACGACAATAACATTCTTTCTCCTTAACTCACAGTCGTGGTTACCTCTTTGAAACACAGTTCTATATAGCCATCTCCACCAACTCGTTGTTACTGACACGTAAATATAGCCGCAACCACACTTCATCAAGCTCAAAGCGTAGCAGCCCACAGACCTCCCACCAGGCACATGTTCATGACGAGAACCTCCACTTGATGTCGACAGTAGCATACATTCTCCACCCCTCATCAACCATGATTCATCACTCTTATAACAACTTTCTACCACCCACGGTCAGCACTCAAACAACTGCCTAACGCAACTTATTGCAAATCCACCAGTAACCTAATCTTTCTCTTTTCTTTCTCGTACCTTTTCATTACTGTTTTGTTCTTGTTATATTAGAGCCTTGATTGTTATAAGTTTTTTATGTGTCATGATTGTGTTAACAAAAGGGATTTATTTTTGTTTGTCGTAATAAGAATACGTTATATTTTCCTTCCTTTTGCACAAGAGAGGCGTCGTGAGAAAAGAAAGATACAGTGTTTTATCAATTAGTTTTTTTTGTTTACCTTTTAATAGGTATGCCATTTATCACAACTTTACTGGTTATTTGTTGAGTTTTTTTTATAATAAAAAGGGGATTAAGAGTTTTAAATAAGGCGTCGCCCCCTCCATGCATGTTAGAAAATATTCTCTTTTTGTTTTTGTCTTCTTTCTTTTTTTTATATGTTAATTAGGTTTAGTTTAATTATGGGCTTTGAGCTTTTAGACCCACAAATTGACATGTCTATTGATTTAGACCCCCACATCTATTATTTACACCCCTCCTGTTTGCTTTGTTTATATTTTTAGTCTTTTAATTTCAATTTATCATTTAGTTCATTTTTATTATATTTTGATTAATTTAAGTATTAGTTAATTGATTGAATACATTTTTAATTAATTAGTTGTTTAGATTTTGATTAATATTTGTTTTGTTAATTTCTAAGTGGATTCATTTTGATTATTTACTCAGTCGATTTTTATTGTATTTCATTTAATTAGGTGATATTTGCATCCATCTTCATTTTCGTTACATGTAAATAATTTCAAAACACTTTTAAATGGTGTATAAAAAAAAATTTTCTTAACAAACACGGAAGAAGAGGACTGTTAGAATCTAGCATTCTAGCATAATCCTCAAATGATTGGTCTCAAGCCTCGCGCATTGGGATAACCGTTCATTATTTTCTTTCGTTCTTAAAACACTATTATTAACTTGGAAAAATAAGGGTCGTTGGGATCTAGCATTCTACTGTAACTCTTTGAATAATTGATTATCACCAAGCGTTCATTGTCCATCAAACAATTTTCTCAAATTAATCTTAAATGAAAAAAGGATCGTTAGGATCTAGCATTCTGGCGTAACTCTTTAAATAATTGATTATCATCAAACGTTCGTTATTCACCTAAAATACATTCAACCAATCAAACTCTTTTTTCTCACCTCCGTGTGATTAATATTTAAAAACAAAATCATAAATGTGAGTTATTGTGTCTTGAGACGAAGCAAAAAATTTCTTCGTCCGCAAACTATTTGAGTTGAGATAAGAGGCATTTCCTGCAAATATTGATTTGTAAATCCATTACGTTGTGATGTAAACATTCACTCCTCACCTGTTTTGGATAAAAACAACGTATTCTGTCGAACGCGACTAAATATCTTTCGCTAAAATCGACCAACAAACAAACATTTTCAACCCAGAACTACACACGCTCTGATTTCTCATTTCACAATGAGAATACGTAGGCACAAGGTCCTTAGTCCTTGGTGAGCAACCTTTTTCTTTTTTCGCCCTAATCCTTAACGAGCAACCTTTTTCTTTTTTCACTATAGTGGTCAAACTACGAAGGTTCTGAATTTCTCATTGCACTATGAGGATACGTAGGCACGAGACTACGAAGTCTTGTCGAGCCCCCTAGTAATAAAAACCCTTAGGTCCCCTTTCTCTTTAATAAAAAAAATCCAAAAATATTTCTCTTTTCTCTCTCTTTTCCCATTCAATAAATAAAATATTAGACATTAACATACATTCATTTGACCCTAACTAAATGGTTCCCGTTGAGTACAACGGACGTGAGGGGTGCTAATACCTTCCATTTGCATAACTGACTCCCGAACTCAGATATTGGTTACGATGACCATATCCTTGTCTTTCTTTTAGTAATTTTATTCGATATTTTCACTATCCCTCTATAGGAATAAACAAATATCGGTGGCAACTCTATAAAGTCCATCCTGCGAGCGTGCGACTGCGCTTCACGATGTCATTTTCATTTTTCGAGGGACGGCAGATGGCGACTCTGTTGGGGAAATCTCATCCCTAAGTGAGTCAAACCTATTTTAGTTAGGTTTTCATATGTGTTAGCTTTTTTTGTTTCTTCTTCTTGATTATGTGTTTTCTTTATCTCTACTTTATTACATTTTTATATATGTATATATATTCATGTGTGGGTTTTGGGATTTGATATCATGATTAAAGCTCTACACCCGAGCTTTGGAAAAAGAAGAGAAAACATAGTATAGATTCGGAAGTCGTGTAATATTAGTCACCAAGGGCCACTCCTCGCGTTCCTGGCATGAAGACTCCTCTAGAGTAGACCTATTCGCAGATCTCGTTATAAGACAGCTAGTCTGTCGCATGACGCTGAATCATGAAGGGTCCATGACTCTAGGACCCCCTTTTAGAGCCAGTTTCTTCTTTGGTGGTTGCGTAATGTTAGACTCCAAGGATTTCTCCTTGTTGCAACCAACATGAAAACCCCATTCAGAAGAGACCTTTTCGTCACTCTCGTCATAAAGTCGCTAGCCTGTTGCATGACATTGATACGACTAAGGTCCATGACTCTGAGAACCCTATCTAAAACCTAGAAACTATCATGTGAGTGGGTTTATGGGTAGATGATCTATAACTATCTGTTATAAGGAAACCTACCTAATAGGGTGTTCTGATTTACTTGTGTTATCCCAAATCCTAATCATACCTGCATTGCATTTTCTTTGAATAGAAATACAGAAAATACCAATTCATGCATCTGCCTTCATCAAAATGCATATCATTTTTCAAAATACAAAAAAAATATCAATTCACATACATTGCATTTGCATTTGTCAACATGCATTGCATTTCATCCAAAGCACAAAAACTCATTACGCCATTGTCCATGACCAGCCAGCTGATTTCCTGGTACTTGCTCTGCCCCAGCGATGGTTATTGAAGGAAGACAAAGCTTTTGAAGCAGGATCATACATTGAAAAGAGGAATACAGACACCTTGAAAGGAGAAGTAGACTAGACATTGGAACCTGTGGTAGCTATGTCAAATTTTCAGCATGCTGTTGCAGAGAATGTTAACCCTCCACCAAGCTTTTGTATGGTGACTAACCCAATGTATAATCATCCCCCTGAATGTCTTCCTCAACAAGTGGATGTTCCTACTCAACCTCAACCTGTGCATATCCTTTATCTGATGAAGTTCCTATGGTGCAAAAGAACTCAATTGTTCATATTGATGAAAGAGATCCCCAATTTACAAGGAACGTGTCATATTCTCAAGGTTCCCACCTAATGACAAAAATGGAGCATTCTCAAGTGGCTGAAGTTGCAAAAATAAGTCGTGATATGAAGAAACGATTAAGTGCAATGAAAGGCTTTAACACAGTGAAACTTGATGACATGTGTTTAGTACTGTTTACTGTGAAAATTAGTAAACAACCGATGGTCTCCAAAAAATTGGTTTACTTGCAGGATCAACCAGTGAATCCTAGGACATTACTATCCCTTAAACTATTTTTGGAAATACCAAGAATACTTCGACAATACTTGTAGTAGATTGTTTAAATTTTTAAAAGATAAACTTTGCAGAATTGTAAAATTGAAATAAATAAACTTCAAAGTAAAATTGCAATGAAAGAAATAAAAGGTAAACTGAAAATAACTTTCAATTAAAATAGAATATGGTGTTTTAGACTTGCATTCTCAGCGAAAACTCATTTCTCAATTAACTTAGATATTTTGAGTGATTTTGTGAGTATTATTATAACAATTGAACACACGAAAATCCTATCCACTAAGACCCATATTTATACTACGTCGAAAATAACAGTCATTAACGGTCCTTCCTCCAGAAAATGACACGTTTTGCTATGCATGTCTTCAATTCGTCGCAGCTTTCCATGCGTCATTACTAAGAAACGGGTAAGAACAAAAGACAGTTATTATCCATATTTGAAATTCAAAATCTTTGTCAAACGCAAGCTCCATATCGCCTCCATCGAAATTTCCATCCAAACTTAGAAATATTTCTAACTTTCAAGCCAGCGCATCCTTCTCATAAAGGATCACCACTTCGACTGAAAGTCTCAATAAAACTCTTGTCAGATTCAAAATATTTCAAAATGTTTCTTCTGGCTTATCATATTCAAATAAAATCCTTGGCGTCAAAATTCCCAACTAACAAATTGCCCCCCAAAAATGTCGTTTTCGGCCAAATGGAGAAAAGGGCATTTTTTGAAACTAACTTTCGACGCTATAACCCGTTTGTATATTATGACGTCACAGTAATCATGACAACTTTTATCAAATGTCTCCTTAAAAACCCATCCGTGAATTTTTGCAATCATCACACACCTAGTTCCTATGAGATCGTGGGGTTAGCTTAACTGCCCCCGTCTCATCACATCATTCACTGATTGGCACTGTCCCACTATGTCTTTCAACCATTAATGCTTGAAGCAAACCGTTTCACTTCTTCAATCTATAAATACCATTTTCAATCTTTTCCACTTTCTAAACTTCTTCTAGCAAAAACAAATTTCTTCTGAAATCTTCATCTTCATCTCACCATAATTCCATGCGAAACAGTCTTTAAACTCCTTCAATATTTGGATTACTTTGACCTTGAGTTGTGGGCTGATGTTGACACTTATGTATGTTGGCCTCTTTGTTGCCCCCTCTCCTAGATCGACTTCTTTAAGTGGATATTGCGCTAGCATCTTGATATTGGTTGCCAACGGATCCTTCTCGAAACCCAAAGGCTCGTCATCATAGATGGCATCGAGTCTCTGGACTTGTTGCTTTTCTTGAACCTTATCGGGTGGTTCTAGATCGAAGTCCTTACCAGGACCTCCTTTGTATGATTCTTAGTTGGATTCGACAGCCATATTTTCCACTTCAGCTTCTAAGGCCGCTTGTAATTTATTTTCAGCTATGTAAGCCAAATTCTTTTTGAGCACTTCAAACTCAGTCATCATCACTAAAACTCCCTTAGGATCTAGACATTGGATTTTTGCCTTTATAGTTCTCTAAAACGTAGGTTGTCTTCTTCGAAGCCTGAAACTTCTTGCAGTATGCCATTGACTAGCCCATGTCCACATCAAACGTTTTCCATTTCTATTGTCCATGATGCTTGCCTTCAACTGGTTTCATCCAACTTCCTTTCGAAGACTCAGCAGTTGTTTGAAGGTGGAGGACTTAACTCCTTGAACCCTTTACTTGGTTTCATCCTGCCTTGAAGAAGATATTTTTGGGTTGAAACCTCGTTGCTCGTAGGAGGCTCTGTGCTCACACCTTTCTTTGGCCTTCCTCACACCATCTATGTTGTGCGCTGCCTTTTTGTCAAACACAGCACTGCACCTTGGGCACAACATAACATCATACTTTTTTCTCTAGCATCTGTAGAGAAAATCTATGAGGGTTTCCTCGTGCTTTGGGTAAGCAACTTTCTTATACTCTTCCTGTCGACGCTCCTCATCGACTTCCATGGGGGTTTCCTGTGAGATCTCCACCATGTTGATGTCCATATTGACATCATCAGCAATATCCATTTTACGAAATTTTATTTGAAGGCCATCAGTGTCCTTGTCCATTCAAATGAAACTGTGAGCAGTTTCCTTTGTTATCATCATTAGGTTGGAGTCCTCAGTAACTCCTTCGGTAAAGCCATCAGTAACTTTGTAGTCAAAACTATTAGCAGTTTCTTTGATGAAGCCTTCAGTAGCTTCGCGAACAAAATCTTTCATAAACTCCTGGTTGAGATCTTCAATAACCTGGTAACTGCAATTGGCTCCGCATAATGAGCGTCAACAACTTGTAGAGGGTCTGTGTCAACTTTCATCTGCTTCTTGGACTTCTCCCCGAACTTGGGCATTTCCTCCAGGATAGCATTCTGAATAAGATCCCTGAAAAGAAAACATTGAGAGGTTTTATGACCCAAGAAATTATGGTATTTACAAAACCCTTTTTTCTTTCTTTGCTCTAAATGAGGCATTTTAGCACCAGGTGGTACTATCATTTGCCCATTCTTAACTAACAAATCAAAGATTTCGTCACATTTTGTGACTTCGAATGTGTATGTTTTCTTTGGAAACCTATCATTCTTTTCTAGTTAGACAAGGTTCTTTCCATTCGAAGAACCTTGCAAGAATAGGGTGAGCCTTGTTTCAATTCAGCGAAATATACTTCATTCTCATCAAAACTCACAAGCTCATTGTAAGTACTTTCGTCCTCTTCATTGAATTCAAAATAGGCTATTCTCTTATTCTTATTTTCCCTAGCCTTTTCTTCTTTCAAGTGTCCAAACTGTCGAACCCTATCGTCCAACTGGGTCATATCCCTCAATATTGAGTATCTAGTTTCTTTCTAATGGAATAATCCAGGCCTCCAACAGCCATTTCGACTAACTCATGTTCTGGCACTTGTGTGAAACACCTTGCCTTGAGAAGTCGAAACCTATTCAAATAATATTCTATTGAATCATTAAACTTTCATTTTATACTAGCCAATTCCGTCAAACTGATCTTATTTGTCTCATGTAGAACTGCTCATGGAACAAACGTTCTAACTGGGTCCAATTATGAATCGAATTTGGAGGTAGGGTTGTGAACCAAGTGAAAGCGTTCTTTGTAAGAGAACTTGGGAAATATTTTACCCTAAGGTTCTCATCATTCGAATTTCTTCGGCTTCTATCAAATACCTAGCCACTTGTTCGACAGTGGACTCAGTAGTATCCCCGGAAAACTTAGTAAACTTATGAACCTTTGTTCTTGGGGGTAAATCTAACTGTAAGATGTATTCAGATAACGGTGATATATAATTTGGTCGTCGAAGGCCAAAATTTACTCTGTTTCGTGCCATGATTCTTTTGACCATGGCATTCAAATTATTATCTGCTATTACGTTTTTACATCGAACTTGTTGTACAACATTTTCAGCATCCTAGTTCCTATTTATCAAAACTACCCTTGGTTCTTCTTCCTTAGGAATTTGTAGTTGATTCCTAAGGGGTTAGATTCTAGGTCGTTCGATCATTCCCAGGTTGTCTTAATTTGACTGGGGTATATTTCCCGGATTTTGTTGAATTTGGTTAATTGTGGTATCTTCGTCGAAAGCTACCCCTTGGTTCTCTATCATATACTCCCTTGGTGGTTGTCGAGGGGGATTTGGTACACCAAAGAATTCTATAAGGCGCGTTATTTGTGTTGCTAATGATGGGCGATTCGCAAGTGCACGAATAGCGTCAGAGTAATATAAAAGATTATCGATCCCACAGAGACCAAACGTCAATCAATTGTTCGCTAGTGTTACGGTGTTTATCTAAGGCATGTCAATAAAAGGTTGAGTTGTGAGAAATAAAAGTAAAGTGCATAAATAAATGCGGTAAATAAATTCAATAGTAAAACAGCAAGCATAGATGCAATTCACATAGCTACGTAGTATTCCAAATGTGTATAAATAGAATGCCTTATGGGGTAGTGTTTTCTACTTATGAAAAGAACTAATTTAACGAGAACTATCGCTTTCGTGTATTCAAAACCGAGTTTATCCCTAATTGATCCCTCTTATTGTCACTTATAAAAAGGCGTGTATTGCGTTAGGATTAATAAATCTATTTTTAAGAAATATAGTTTCTTGACTTAGTTGAAAAGTATTTTGACCTGGAATTTCTAACAAAAGAGGTTCTTGCGAACCGGACTTTAAATCCATAAACGCATCCAAAAACAGTTTTAAAATCAGTTTTCTTAAACATTAAAGATTCCTAATTAATTGAGCCAAGCGCTTTCGCTTCCTTGGATCAATTAAAACTAACCAAATTTATCTAAAGGTTGGACGGCTTTCGATCTTACCCAACAGATTTTAAGTACAGAAAATAAGTGTTAAAAGTTAAAATAACCCCTAAGTAATTCCATCGACAGCCGTATGGAATACTATTATGACTACAATCCTTGCATCCTAGCATTTAAGATTTAGCCGGACATGGTAAATAAATGTGAGTAAATAAAGTGCGGGTAAATAAATAAAGTGCGGTAAAGGTACGAGAAATAAAAACGATGCGGGAAATAACAGCGGATAAATAAAAGGGCGATAAATAGACAGAAATCTGCTCTAAACGAGAGACTTTAAAATCTTGTACAACTGGAAGTGAATGACAGAAATAAAATGGTGGCAGGATTAACTTCTACCCAAGTGCTCCAAACCCGATTACAGACTCGATTAAACAGTGTGATAACCCCTCGATGTGAGAAGTTTATCACTTTACAATAGATGAAACTTATGGCTTGAGCTCTGTAACTAAGCTTGGATGATTAGAAATGAGACATAACTCCTCTATTTATAGTGGTAGGAAAACGAGTTTGTGAAGGTGGCGCCCGCCACCTCCTTGTGGAACCCGCCACATGAACTATGGTGGAAAGGAGTGGGAGACGTGGCAGTTGTCAGCAGTTGTCTTCTATCCAATGTGTGGCATCTCTTATGGCACCCGCCATAGCGGAAGCCATGTGTACAATTCCTCAAAATGTAGGTTTTTTAGCTCATTTTTCTTCATTTCTTCTCGAGTAGCTTTGAAAATACAAAAACTTGAAAAAGAAACAAAACAAAGGCATAATACAAGAAAGTGGAAATAAAATCATAAATAACGTGCGTAAATTGAGTCAAATAAACAGTATATTTTAGGTCTATCAAATTCTCCCCCACTAAAACCTTTGCTTGTCCTCAAGCAAAACATTATGACAGAAAACAGGGTGACATCCATAAATGATCTGGGCAAAAAGGTCTTATAAGTTCAAGCTGGGATGAAGCGATAGGTGATGACTCAGTGAACCACGGGTATCAAAATGACACTCCTCCATAAACACGGACATAAGTTTCGTTCTTACACAAATCAATCCATACTACCCTACTGTACCTAGGCCTACTTTCAAATCTCCTTTTGAGTCCTTTTCATTCTGGTGCAATCACATTAAGCCTGTTTTCCATACGAAATCATGGTGAAGTGGCCGGTTAGTGTTCATGATCTTAAGCATGGGGTTCTGGTACACAAAGTGGTGTAACCCCTTTTATTGGCCCACTTGCACCTGTGGGGGATCGGATCATAATTCCCCCTACCGAGTTCAGTACCAGATACCTCTGAACCAGCTGACAATGGGAAGATATTTTTGTTTTGTTTTGTCTTTATCATTTTTTTTCTTTTTTCGAAATTATAACTTTTTGGGTTAAATGACCTTGTGAGAGTTATTTATACCCGAGTTTTAGGTTAAATGACCTTGTGAGAGTTACCTATACCCAATTTGCAATTATTTCATTTTTAGCATACCGGTCATTCACTTATTTTCATCGATCCTTCACTTAGATAACGCTTTGGCCGGAGCTGACTGCTAGGATAAACTACTAAGGACATACTATAGACATTCTATTAAGGCCATGGTACATAGAGTATCGGGGTTGATTTCTGCATTTGTAAAGCCTAAGGTCTTATAGTGATACCGATGTTTCAAAGAGAATTTTCCAAATCATTCGCATCCTAACTCGAACTTGCCTCAAAGCCCAAAAAGTTTTCAGGATGGTACACTATTTGTCAATAAAATTTTTGGTGGGGCAAAGTAATGAGAGAATAAGGGTATACTGCGGTATGACTCGTTAAGCACAAGTATGTTCTAAAAACAAAAAAGAAAACTAAGGGAAATAAACTAAAAAGCGATAAAAGAAATAAAAAGTGTGAGATAAAGCGAGAAAATAAATAAAGTCTCCTCCCACACTTAAATTGAACATTCTCCCCAATATTTCAAAATAAGTAAGGGACGAGGTACCTGTGGGGCCTAAGGCATGTTGCCAATGTTGTCGCCAGCATGCGGCGAGTACCTAGGGCGGCGAGATCGGCTATAACGACGATCAATCTGAGAAGCATCGAACGCGTCGAATTGGGTGATCAGAGCAGCTTGAGATTGCATAATGTTTTGCATGGACTGGCTCATCTGCTGCTGAGATTCTTGTATGAATCTCATATTCTCAATTAATTATTGTTGAATGGTGGTGAGCAAGTTGTCGCGTCTTTCCTCTCTGGCTAATTATTCTCGCCACATTTGCTCAGATATATAAAAGCCAGGAGCAGTACCTGCAGAATGGTAAGAGGAAGACGGTGTAGTGTGTGTCTATGGTACATGGTGAGGCGGCATAGGATGATCGGGAGATCGCTCTCATCGGTCATACTCGTCATCATTATCATCGCCGTCACCAATAGGAATATTTAGGGGTATTGGACCTGTAATGGGTGGTGCATCTAAATCGTAGGTCCAGTTCCTCTCGATAGTCACATCTGGTCGTCTAGTGCAAGGTAGAATGATAGATGGGATATCCCTTCCATGGATCATAAGCTCAAATCCCCCTTCCTTCCTGACCTTGCATAGTTTCATATCTTTTAAAATTTTCAAATTAATTGTGCAAGGAGGAAGAGGTTATAAAGTGGCTATCTCAGCATCTAGGTGCAAAGCCTTTGCAATGGACGTAATAATTGCTCCGAAAGCAATGGTCCCAGTGCCCTTGATTAAGGCATTCATGTGGGAAATCATGAAAGGAACCACATTAAATATCCTATTTGTAAGGCCCCCCTGCAAGAATATTAACTCTTTTGCATTTACCTTGTTAGGATTCTCCCGACCAAAGATAGTATAGGCTAGCATGTAGCGAAACACGCGGATGGCCGGGTTATAGATCCTGGAGGCAATTATTCCTTCGAAAGATGTAATAGTGAAATTTGACAACCTGTGCTAAAATGAAAATGCTTCCACAGGCCATTCAGAATCCAGAGGTGCTTCACAAATAGAACCCGCACCAAAAGGCAGTTGTTGCACCCCAAGTTTTGACCCCTTAGATCTTCATCATCATTTTAGGATCATATTCATTTGTTTATCTAACCATAACCTATTTCAAGTTTGTCTTTGTTAAGATACAGGTGAATTAGTGTTTCGTACAGTCAGGAATTGAGGTTTCGATGGTTTAATCAGTCAATGTATTGGATTTATTCTCCATGAAACAATTCTCCAAATCATCAAAGATACTACATTGGGTCAAGTATGAGTCCAATTTGAGTTTGTCACCCAAAGATCAAGAACAATGCAATCCAGGACACCCGATTAGGGTTTCTATTAAGGAAAAGTCAACTGTAGTTTGACTTTTGATTTAAAAGGTGTTCCAATGATGGAGTTATGGTCCATGAAGCTCATATGAATTAGGGAAGTCCACTAAAGAAGTTTCAAGGCCTCAGAAGACCCACGACACCAACAGTCGATTCAGAGGTTTTCGATCGTTTGGTTCGTCTGACTGAAAAGTCAACCCATTGACCAACAGGGTTTTAACCCAAAATTGAAGTCAAATATGTTCCCAACATCATTTAATATCTAATCATAAATTTTTGTGACCAATTGGTCAAGAATTGAGAAGTAATCGAAAAGTTGGGGAATTAAGGTTTTGAAAAGGGCAAAGCCATAACTCCTTAACCACACAAGGGTTTTTGACCTAGTTTCAATAGGAATGAGTTCCTAAAACAAACATAAATATTGTAGTACCTAATTGTTTCTTTCTAAAAAGTAAAAGTGTGTTCCATAACTCTTCCTGGTTAGAGAGAACTGAGGTCCACAAGTTGGCAAAAAAACTCGCATTGGCAAAACCAGGTCAGCATGAGTTTTTTTATTCCAAAACCTCTCCAAATCGATGTTAATCAAAGATTAAGCCTAACTTATGATGTTTATATTGATATTGAACATTTTTACATCAATTCCCACGAAAATGGCACAAAGATCAAAGGAAATCATTATTTAATGCAAGTTGCAAAAGTGAATAGTGAAGAAAGAGAAAAAAGGTGGCTACCCTTGTCAAATCATCAACTTTAATTCAACAAGTCACCTCCTATCCTATCAATCATGATGAAAAAAATCTACGAGGCATGGAGAATATCTTAGTAGAGTGGCTTAAAGACAAAGATGAAGATTGCATTGGAAAACTCAAAGATTTTCATGATGGAAGGTTAAAATTGGCAATTTGCTTCACTTTTACCCATACCTTGATCCAAGGCTTTTCGCTATAAATAAAACTCACTTCCTACATCAAAAACACACAAGTTTCATGCTAGAAACCATCTATAACTCCATTCTTTACACAATCACAAGTTCTTGCAAAATTTCATTAAGTTTCCAAAATCCCTCAAAATCTACTTTTGCAAAACACATTTCAAAACCATTTCCAAACTTCTTCCAACTCAAGAAACACTTCAAACACATAAAATATGATGTATTGAAGCTATCCAAATCATTTCCATATTTATGTAACAAGGTTCTAGTGAGTTGGTATTTGAAATCTTTGGATTTTGGAGATTTTCCTTCATTTATAAGGCATTTCGTCCACTAGCTTGCTTGGAGGTTGTTTGGAGCATATATTCATCATCCTAGGAACATTTGAAGATCTTGGAATAGTTTTAAAGATCTCTGGTTTTCTTATTGCTTAATATTTGTTCAAGAGGTAAACCTAAAACTCATAAATTTGAACTTTCCATTTGCATTTCACATGCTACCATGACTGTTTTTAGGGTTTTTACCATGATGTTCTTAAACTTTTTCAACTTGTAACTTGATTTTTATTGTGATATTGATCTTGTATTATTTACACATGTTTGTTAACATGTTTAAATAATCAAATTTGTTTGATTCATTGTCTTACCATGTGCATTTTATTCTTTTTATCATTTAGATTTTTATGTTTTGTTCACAAACTTAAAAACCACATAACTTCTCCATTTTAAATCATTTTTAAGTGGTTCTTTTTGCAAAATTCTTCTGTTGTAACATTTTTCTATATAATATTTAAAGAATTCTAAAAATCCTATTTTAGAAACACTTTTCATTATGAGCAAGTTATAACCCATTTTAGAGTTTTCACTTTCCTATCTTTCCTTCTTTATTTCAAACATTTGGATTTCATTCTCTTTGAGTTTTTAATTTGAGATTATGAACTTGGATTGTTAGATTCCTTGGGCATTTAAGTTTAAAGTTCAACTTTGCTTGTACATATTTAGGTGGTTCACCTTTAAAAACTTTTGATTACCCCATGAGGTTTTGAACCTTTTGTTTATATTGTTGTGACATTGTTGGTTTATGTATGATATCCTTAATTTACCCTTTTGTCCTAACCTTAGTATTTGAGTCACTGTGCTCACTTTTAGCGTCCCGCCGTGGACATCCTTTATCCTTTATCCTAACCTTAGGATTTGAGTCGTCTTGCTCCCTTTTAGTGTCCCGCAGTGGACATCCTTTATCCTTTATCTTAACCTTAGGATTTGAGTCGCCGTGCTCACTTTTAGCATCCCGCCGTGGACATCCTTTATCCTTGATCCTAACCTTAGGATTTGAGTTGCCGTGCTCACTTTTAGCGTCCCGTCGTGGACATCCTTTATCCTTTATCCTAACCTTAGGATTTGAGTCGCCGTGCTCACTTTTAGCGTCCCTCCGTGGACATCCTTTATCCTTTATCCTAACCTTAAGATTTGAGTCGCCGTGCTCACTTTTAGCGTCCCGCCGTGGACATCCTTTATCCTAACTTTAGGATTTGAGTCGTCGTGTTCACTTTTAGCGTCCCGCCGTGGACATCCTTTATCCTTTATCCTCACCTTAGAATTGGAGTCGTCATGCTCTATTTAGCGTCCCTCCATGGTCATCCTTCACCCTTTATCCTAACCTTAGGATTGGAGTCGTCGTGCTCTATTTAGCGTCCCTCCGTAGAAATTCTTTACCACAACAATCTCAACGTAGATTCAGGAGTTGCCTCACTCCATGTAAGTACTTCTCTATGAATGCTTACATCCCTTTGGAACCTTGACCACAGTCAAGAGTTCCTCACCTCTAGTTAGGGGAACTACTGTTGCTCTGATTCCATTCTCGTCAGGATACGTAGGCACGAGATGCGATGTCTTCGCGAGCATACTTTACCAAACTTTGTACATACTTTATATTTTATATCTTTACCCTTAGCACTTTCCCTTTAGCAAGCAAACTTTAGCAAACACAAATATTAACAAGAGGTTCCTGTAGAGTACTACAGATTTTTAGGATGTGAAATACCTGCCTTAGGCATAACCAACCCCCGAACCTTTAGATCTCTCTTTTCTTAGCTTTAAGCCTTGCTTTTTGCTTTGCATTTTTTATAGTTTTTTCTTTCTTTAAACCTTTCCTTTTTGGATAAATTAAAGTCCGGTTGTGAATTTAAGAATTAAAGATTCAAGTTAATCAATAGCTTGGTATCACAATTCTCACGACAATAGAAATGGCGACTTCACTGGGGACTCCCCTAAGAGGGTTAAGCCTATCTTGTTTATATTTGTGTTTGATGTATGTTTGCTTGTTTGTATATTTGTATATTTGTACATATATCTATCTATGCTTGGGTTTTCTGTATGCAGGGTTGTTACCTTGAGTGGTAAGGATAAGTCCTATACCCGGACTTGAGTGCACTTATGATAGGAAGGTGGTATATTCAAGAAGGATTCTAGGGAGTTGATTCCCGACCAAGCTGACTTGAGAAACCACCACTTAGTGGAGGCCCTCTTGAGATTATCTTTGTTTAACGAGTATTCGTGAAAATATTACTACTTTCAACCTAGGAGCCTGTGACACTGAGGACTTTAGTTACCTTTTACCCCCACTTGGCCTTTTAGTACGTAGTGCAATGGCTATGAGGGAGTATTCCCGAAATAGTTGATACGCGATACTACACTCAGATGCGACTCTCTTGAGAATGTTATTGATTTCCAAGTAGTTGGTGTGTCGATAATATCCGAAAGATGGGTCAAGGACTCTGGGAACTTTGTTAGAACCCGTTATGTAGGTGCTTTACCCATAGTACACGCCCTATGGTTGGTTCTTTACCTAGACCTCATGCTGTGATCTTGAACCTTTGATCCTATTATGTGTGTTTTGCATACCGTCTTGCATAGAATTGCATTGCATTTGCATCTTTGCATGGTTTATTGCATACCTCTGTTTGTCCAGTCGCTCATCTTCAACTGTCTCCATCTTCCAATGTGCCTTTGAGTCGTCAAGCTGATTCCTCGACACCGATATCGGACTAGAGCTAATTATAAATGCAAGATGTCAGAGCAAGAAGTACACAACACAGAAGTCTGAATGGATATCGATAAGTTGAAGTCAGGCATGACTAAGATCACCGAGATGCTTCAAGCATTGATTGCCAGAGGAGAGCCATCTCAAAGGACCGTCCTTCAGGAAGTTTCAAGTGCTGATCTTGCTCCTGCTCAATTGCCGCCTTCAACTTGGCCAGAGTTTGGTTTACCTCCCAACTACGCTTCACCTCTTGCATCTACTGCTATGATTGGTTAGACTGTCAGACCCATTTTTCAAGCTCCCGTCTTTACAGAAGCCAGACATGTGGTCCATACTGTTGCCCAGAATGGCCAAACTCCTTTTGAGACTCCTTTCTTTGACTACCATGCTGCCAATGCTCAAGGAGAAGACCATGAAGATTTTGTTGAGCCTGAGATTGTCCGTGAACAGCTTCAGAACATAGATAAGAGACTCAAAGCTGTTGAGGGTACTGACTTCTTCAATGTTGATGCAGACAACATGTGCTTAGTTTCTGGCCTTGTTATGCCTGCTAAGTTTAAGACTCATGAGTTCGTAAAATATAAGGGTCACTCATCTCCAAGATCCCATCTGGTCATGTACTTCCGAAAGATGTCGGCCTACACCAACAATCAGAAGCTGCTCATCCACTGCTTTCAGGACAGCTTGAGTGGTGCTTCTCTCAAATGGTATATGAACTTAGAGCATAACACTATCTACTGCTTCCAAGATCTCGCCAACGCTTTTATGAAGCAGTATAAATATAACCTGGACATGGCTCCTGACTGCCGTCAACTTCAAAACATGTCTCAGAATGAGAAAGAGTCATTCAAAGAGTATGCTCAGCGATGGAGAGAGTTGGCTTCCTAGGTTAAACCGCCTCTAGCAGAGAAAGAGTTAACTGGAATGTTCATGGATACTTTATCCCCTCTTTATTGGGATAAGATGATTGGAAGTGTATCTTCAAGGTTTATAGATCTGGTGACTATTGGCCAAAGGTTAGAAGAAGGACTGAAAAATGGTAAAGTCTCCAAAGTTGCTGAATCTTCAAGTGGTGCGAAGAAATCCCTTGGGCCCTTCCATAAGAAGAAATAATACCAAACCAACCCTGTCATGGTTGAAGTGAGAAATCCTCGTCCCCAACCAAGGTATAATCACTCTACTATTGTTGTCGTTACTGCTGTTGCTGCTCCACGACCAGCTCAGACTCCTCAACATCCAACTATTGGACAGAACCAGTATCGAAATAGGAATCAATTTGATCCTATTCCCATGACATACACAGAACTTTATCCCGATCTGGTTCAACAAGGGTTGATCACTACAAAGGCTTTGCAACCTCCTCCTAATCCTCCTCCAGCTGGATTTAGGGTTGATCTCCATTTTGCTTTTCATGAGGGTGCCCCAGGCCACGACTTGGAACATTGTTATGCACTGAAAGCTAGAGTGCGTGAGTTGATTAGAACTGGAATCCTTGATTTTAAGGATAGTCATCCGAATGTTCAGAACAATCTCTTGCCAGTGCATCAAAAGTGAAGCTTCAGTCCGACTTCAACAGACTATCTTCTTTGACGCCAGTGTTTCAGATAGGACGACTCATCTTTGTACTGATTTAGTCACTAGGCCTTTTGTTTCTCATTGTTTGTACTTTCCTTCATTTTGTTTAAGTTGTTTTCCTTCAAATTATGTTTGTACTTTTGTGTTAATGAAATGAGAATTGCAACTTTTGATTCAATTCATTTTGTCCAGTATTTGCATCTTTATGCTTTATCTTTTAAAATATGTGTCTTTTGTTCAAACTTTTGATATGCAAATATTTGATGAAGGATGATGAAAACGTTATACCCATAACTGCTGTCAGTATGCTTTCAATCAAACTTTGTTTACGATGTAAGGCATTGTTTCAACTCCCAAACACTGGAGGAATAAGGAAGATAATCCCTCGTTAACCCCTTCGAGCCTAGAAGTTGGAGTTTCTTTGTTTACAAAAAACCTGCAATTTTAACCTTGGGATGGGTAGTTTCTCAGTTAACTTGGTTGTGCTTTCCTGCAATACACCCTTCATATAAAGGTTGCATTCACGAGTTTTCCTTCGCACGCCGCAAGTAAGTGTCGAAGATGTTTTCCAAGTCAAAAGCCGATGATGGTTCACCGCAATCATTAAAGTCAGACAGTCGCTCTCTTTCTTTTATATATATATATATATATATATATATATATATATATATATATATATATATATATATATATATATATATATATATATATATATATATATATATATATATATATATATATATATATATATATATATATATATATATATATATATATATATATATATATATATATATATATATATATATATATATATATATATATATATATATATATATATATATATATCAAAAGAAAAAACCCGCTAAGTCAAAACCTATGAAGGAGACTTAGGCAAAACTGGGGCATCCCGCTGACTGCAAGCTTTAAAAGAAACAGTTCAGGCAAAAGTTAGGGATAATAAAAAGAGGAGATCTTTAAATCTTTACCCTGAAAATCCTCAATGTCAGATGTTATAAGGAAGTAGTGACTTCCGTCTCAAGAGTCCTTAGACTTCTGAACCATTATCATGGCTATAATCAGTGCAATTCCTATAGGAATCTCAGTGTATATTCTGAGTTAGCTGAGCATAGGACTGAAGATCATCACGTAGATTGGGTGGGCACAAATAAACTTTGAGCCTTTATCCTTTGTTTCTTAAACCGTGAACCAGGCCACGCTACAACCCTCAAAACACCTAACTAAAACAGGGTTATTTTGAAAGCATACTACAGCAAGGTTGCGTAAACTGACTCCAAAAGATCTTTGCAGATCATTTGTTTCGGCATCATACCTTTTTGCTTTACCTTTAAACTTTGAGTGTCTTGAACCACCGTGTTCTAACCAATGACTCATTTATTTTGCATCTTTCAAAAATGATTTTGATTTCAAAAGTTGCATGAACTATGCATTACCGTGTTTGTATGAACACTTTTGTTTGCAAACTGGCGTTCCTCTCAAAGAATTTTCAAACATTGAGAAACTTGGTCGGTGATCCTATCAGGGGCAAGTTCTTCTCACATCCTGTCGAAGAATCAGTTCAATATTTGTTCAAGGCAAGGTCTTCTCATATGTGGTTTATCCAGAAGATATTTCCAGACTCAGACTGGGGCAAGCCTTCCAAGCACACAGTGGATCAGTCATTTTCAACATCAGACAAGCTGAAGCAATTATCAGTTCATCTACAACAAACAACTAATTTGGGGCAGTTTACTTGAAGAATCCCCAAGCAGCTTTTCATCCTTCCTACAAGGATCATCAACTTGACACAGTTTACCATTGTGGCATGGATGTGCCCAGCAGTAGCATCTTTAGTCCCCAAGAAGAATGGCAGTGATCTCCGTGTTGAGGAATCAGTCTTCCTGTTTTGTCTTCTCACCAAAAGAATCGAGCCTTGTTGTATGTGTTTGCATTTGCATTTGATCATATATCACCTGCATAATTCATATACATATGCATAACATGAGTGTTTCATCCTCATTTGCATTTCTCCCGAGGTCGTGTTTTATCCACGTCTTACTTTGTGGTCAAAGTCCAACTCACTTGGCACCTACCAAATAGATTTTTGTGTCGTGTCTATCTGATGTTCTTCCAAATATGACATTTCTTATCCAATTGTTCTTCCGGATATGTATGTTCCTATATACATCCAATACTATTCTCAGATACTATGTTTATACCTTTCATTCAAATCCATTATTGGGTGTCTAGTTTCCTTTTATCCAACGTTATTCTTGAATGTCACCTTTGTTTGTTTCTCTCTCTGATGTTTTTCCAGATTGGGTATTTGTTCTGATGTTTTTTCAGAACTTATCTGATGGTTTTCTAGATATTTACCTTGATTCTGATGTTTTTCCAGAATCTATCCGATGTTTTTCCGGATATGTTTCTCTCTCTGATGTTTTTCCAGATTGAGTCTTTGTTCTGATGTTTTTCCAGAACTTATCTGATGGTTATCTCGATATTTACCTTGATTCTGATGTTTTTCCAGAATCTATCCGATGTTTTTCCAAATATATTTCTCTCTCTAATGTTTTTCCAGATTGAGTCTTTGTTCTTATTTTTTTCCAGAACTTATCTGATGGTTTTCCAGATATTTACCTTGATTATGATGTTTTTCCAGAATCTATCCGATGTTTTTCCAGATATGTTTCTCTCTGATGTTTTTCCAGTTTGAGTTTTTGTTCTGATGTTTTTCCCGATATATATATCTTTGTTCTGATGTTCTTCCAGAACTCCTTTGCTGCTTATCTGATGTTCTCCCGGATATGTCTTCAAACCTCTTCCCATACATTTAAATATCCTTCTAAATGTTTCATATGAACCTTCAAAATATATGTCTTCAATGTGCTTCTTTAGATATGTTCCGGAGTTTATTCGATGTTTTTCCGAGTATCTCTGGTATATTTCAGAGTTCATTCCATGTTCTTCTGAATGTCTCTGATGTTTGTTTATGTGTCCCTGTTATATTTCTCAGGTTTCTCCTCACCTCATTCATTGATATTTTGAATGTTGTGACTCTTTTCCATCCAGTTCCGCTCATGGATGATATTTGTTGTTTCCCCAGTGTGTCGGGTCCCCTGTGAGTGTTACTCATTATTATGTCGTTCTTTTATTTTTACTTGTGTGTCTGCGTATGTCTTGCATCCAAGCATCATTTAGAATTCATTGCATTTCAGCATTGTCCTTTTGCATACCATAGGATCTAAGGGACAAAATTTTTGGTTTGCTATATTTAAATACCTTTCACTACGATTCTATGAGGATTATCATCTCTCATTGCCATCTGGTGAAGATATTTAAATAGGGGCATCTGTTGCACCCCAAATTTTTACCCCTTAGATCTTCATCATCAGTTTAGGATCATATTCATTTGTTTATCTAACCATAACCTATTTCAAGTTTGTCTTTGTTAAAGTACAGGTGAATTAGTGTTCCGTACAGTCAGGAATTGAGGTTTCGATGGTTTAATCAGTCAATGTATTGGATTTATTCTCCATGAAACAATTCTCCAAATCATAAAAGATACTACATTGGGTCAAGTATGAGTCCAATTTGAGTTTGTCACCCAAAGATCAAGAACAGTGCAATCCAGGACACCCGATTAGGGTTTCTATTCAGGAAAAGCCAACTGTAGTTTGACTTTTGATTTAAAAGGTGTTCCAATGATGGAGTTATGGTCCATGAAGCTCATATGTATTAGGGAAGTCCACTAAAGAAGTTTCAAGGCCTCAGAAGACCCACGACTCCAACAGTCGATTCAGAGGTTTTCGATCGTTCGGTTCGTCTGACTGAAAAGTCAACCCATTGACCAACAGGGTTTAAACCCAAAATTGAAGTCAAATATGTTCCCAACATCATTTAATATCTAATCATAAATTTTTGTGACCAATTGGTCAAGAATTGAGAAGTAATCGAAAAGTTGGGGAATTAAGGTTTTGAAAAGGGCAAAGCCATAACTCCTTAACCACACAAGGGTTTTTGACCTAGTTTCAAGAGAAATGAGTTCCTAAAACAAACATAAATATTGTAGTACCTAATTGGGGCTTTCTAAAAAGTATAAGTTTGTTCCATAACTCTTCCTGGTTAGAGAGAACCGAGGTCCACAAGTTGGCAAAAAACTCGCATTGGCAAAACCAGGTCAGCATGAGTTTTTTGATTCCAAAACCTCTCCAAATCGATGTTAATCAAAGATTATGCCTAACTTATGATGTTTATATTGATAACAAACATTTTTACATCAATTCTCACGAAAATGGCACAAAGATCAAAGGAAATCATTATTTAATGCAAGTTGCAAAAGTGAATAGTGAAGAAAGAGAAAAAAGGTGGCTACCCTTGTCAAATCATCAACTTTAATTCAACAAGTCACCCCCTATCCTATCAATCATGATGAAAAATATCTATGGGGTATGGAGAATATCTTAGTAGAGTGGCTTAAAGACAAAGATGAAGATTGCATTGGAAAACTCAAAGATTTTCATGATGGAAGGTTAAAATTGGCAATTTGCTTCACTTTTACCCATACCTTGATCCAAGGCTTTTGGCTATAAATAGAACTCACTTACTACATCATAAACACACAAGTTTCATGCTAGAAACCAGCTAGAACTCCATTCCTTACACAATCACAAGTTCTTGCAAATTTTCATTAAGTTTCCAAAATCCCTCAAAATCTACTTTTGCAAAAAACCTTTCAAAACCATTTCCAAACTTCTTCCAACTCAAGAAACACTTTAAACACATCAAATATGATGTATTGAAGCTATCCAAATCACTTCCATATTTATGTAACAAGGTTCTAGTGAGTTGGTCTTTGAAATCTTTGGATTTTGGAGATTTTCCTTCATTTACAAGGCATTTCGTCCACTAGCTTGCTTGGAGGTTGTTTAGAGCATATATTCATCATCCTAGGAACATTTGAAGATCTTGGAAGAGCTTTCAAGATCTCTGGTTTTATGATTGCTTAATCTTTCTTCAAGAGGTAAACCTAAAACTCATAAATGTGAACTTTCCATTTGCATTTCACATGCTACCATGACTGTTTTTAGGGTTTTTACCATGATGTTCTTAAACTTTTTCAACTTGTAACTTGATTTGTCTTGTGATATTGCTCTTGTATTATTTATACATGTTTGTTAACATGTTTAAATAATCAAATTTGTTTGATTCATTGTCTTACCATGTGCATTTTATTCTTTTTATCATTTAGATTTTTATGTTTTGTTCACAAACTTAAAAACCACATAACTTCTCCATTTTAAATCATTTTTAAGTGGTTCTTTTTGCAAAATTCTTCTGTTGTAACATTTTTCTATATAATGTTTAAATAATTCTAAAAATCCTATTTTAGAAACACTTTGCATTATGAGAAAGTTATAACCCATTTTAGAGTTTTCACTTTCCTATCTTTCCTTCTTTATTTCAAACATTTGGATTTCATTCTCTTTGAGATTATGAACTTGGATTGTTAGATTCCTTGGGCATCTAAGTTTGAATTTCAACTTTGCTTGTACACATTTAGGTGGTTCACCTTTAAAAACTTTTGATTATCCCCATGAGTTTTTGAACCTTTTGTTTACATTGTTGTGACATTGTTGGTTTATGTATGATATCCTTAATTTACGCTTTTGTCCTAACCTTAGGATTTGAGTCGCCGTGCTCACTTTTAGCGTCCCACCGTGGACATCCTTTATCCTTTATCCTAACCATAGGATTTGAGTCGCCGCGCTCACTTTTAGAATCCCGTCGTGGACATCCTTTATCCTTTATCCTAACCTTAGGATTTGAGTCGCCATGCTCACTTTTAGCGTCCCGTCGTGGACATCCTTTATCCTTTATCCTAAACTTAGTATTTTAGTCATCGTGCTCACTTTTAGCGTCCTGCCGTGGACATCCTTTATCCTTTATCCTAACCTTAGGATTTGAGTCGCCGTGCTCACTTTTAGCGTCCCATCGTGGACATCCTTTATCCTAACTTTAGGATTTGAGTCGCCGTGCTCACTTTTAGCGTCCCGCCGTGGACATCCTTTATCCTTTATCCTAACCTTAGGATTGGAGTCTCCGTGCTCTATTTATCGTCCTGCCATGGACATCCTTCACCCTTTATCCTAACCTTAGGATTGGAGTCGCCCTGCTCTATTTAGCGTCTCTCCGTGGACATTCTTTACCACAACAATCTCAACATAGATTCAGGAGTTGCCGCACTCCATATAAGTACTTCCCTATGAATGCTTACATCCCTTTGGAACCATGACCACAGTCAAAAGTTTCTCACCCCTAGTTAGGGGAACTACGGTTGCTCTGATTCCATTCCCGTCAGGATACGTAGGCACGAGATGCGATGTCTTCGCGAGCATACTTTACCAAACTTTGTACATACTTTATATTTTATATCTTTACCCTTAGCACTTTCCCATTAGCAAGCAAACTTTAGCAAACACAAATATTAACAAGAGGTTCCTGTAGAGTACTACAGATGTTTAGGATGTGAAATACCTACCCTAGGCATAACCAACCCCCGAACCTTTAGATCTCTCTTTGCTTAGATTTAAGCCTTGCTTTTTGCTTTGCATTTTTTATAGGTTTTTCTTTCTTTAAACCTTTCCTTTTTGGATAAATTAAAGTCCGGTTGTGAATTTAAGAATTAAAGATTCAAGTTAATCAATAGGTTGGTATCCCGATTCTCACCGCAACAGCAGTCCTAGCCTCTTTGTGAGTTCATCGGTACTAAAGGCGTACTCCATATTAAACATTCAGAATTGTACGGTACCGACGGTACTAGCAGTGTCGGGTCTGACAATATAAATCAGGGAACTCAAGAATTCTCTGGTCAACCTCTCAAAAGTAGGATCACGCCTGGAAAATATTTCATGCAGTCCTAGAGTGTCTAACAAGTGATAAACGCTATGGTAAATACCCAAAGAATAGAGACAGTTATCATCCATGTACCGTGTCGAAGCGATGTCCTGACTTTGCAGTTTGTCGAGAATTTTCCTTTGTCTTTCTCCGGGCTTCCCTTGGCACAAGATTTAACCTTCGTACTCCATGGATGAACTCTTGAAATGTAAGATGATGGAAAATGGGTATTTTTTTGGAGTTTTGTAAAAATGGTTTTTCGAAGGATTTTGGTGAGGGAAAGTGAAAATGGAAGTTGGAATGGTTAATGGGTTGGTGAGTGGAAGATGAAGTTGGGAACTTTTGGTGCTTTGGGGGAGATTTTCGTGTAGCCAAAAATGGAGTTTTATAGGATTTGGATGCAAAAACAGTGGTTTTGTAACTTCTGCCCCGCATATAGTCCAGACCCCATGGCGGGCGCCATGGAGTATATGGCGGGCGTCATCCTTGTAAAAGGTGGTTGGGCTGGATTTGTGTGCTTTGTTTGGGCCTTGGTGCTTCTTCTTGGTTTTTAGGGGTGTGCTGGCAGTAGAAATCATTTGTCCTGGCACACTAATTTTCTTTGTAAATATTTTTTTTTCTTTTTCCATATTTCGACATAAAAAATCAGAAAACATAAAAATTAAAAAATAAAAATAAATTGCGTGAAATATTAATTGTTACATATATATATATATATATATATATATATATATATATATATATATATATATATATATATATATATATATATATATATATATATATATATATATATATATATATATATATATATATATATATATATATATATATATATATATATATATATATATATATATAAATTAAAAAATAAAAATAAATTGCGTGAAATACTAATTGTTATATATATATATATATATATATAAACGGTAAGATAAATGTCATGAAATAAAAACGTAGGCGAAATGTAATAAAATTGTAAGTGAAAGTAAAAACGAAGCAAGTAATAAAAAGCAGTAATATAGCATCATCAAGGAACTGGATGCTCGTCTGACTGATCGGGATGACGGAGTGAGTGAAGCTCTCTGTGCAAATCTGAGATCTCCTGATACAAAATGCCTGCTTCAGTTGCATGGGTCATGTCTGACATCTGAACCTGTAAGGTGAGATCGGCTACTGTCTGCTGGAGTCGAATTATCTCTAGACGCAGCTCTGCTATCTGGGTGTGCAAGTCGGTCCTTCGCAATGCATGATTATTCGAATACACTGTCGTCCTTGGAAATGGTGGTGAAGAATGGTATTCCACTGAGGGAAGTGTATGTGGCACATCAATCGTCTCTTCATAGCCTTCCAATGCGTAACTCCAATTTGAAGGATCGTGTACACTGGTCACAACTGGGTCAGGTAATGTAAAATAATGGATTGTCTGGTAGTCAATCAGAAGTCTGAAAGCATCAGGCTGAAAAGATTATCTCCTCATCAGCCCACGGTCCAAACAGAAATTAATGTCCAATAGGGTGTATCCATAATACGGAGTCAGATGCAGCAATTGGCTGGTGAGTCCTAATGCAGTGGATATATGAGTGACTGTGCCTCCCACATGAATAACTCCTTTGGAGGATCTAGTTGTACCCTCAAGATTATGCAGCAAGAAGTTTCCACATGCCACTGGGCGTAACCTGTTTGCGTAGAATAGGAAGAATATATCTACCTCACTAACATGCATGTCGAAGTCCTCCTTTCCAAGAAAGATGTGAGCCTAAGTCATCTAAAAATACCTCATGATCGGGTTGTGGATGACCGGAGATAGCTGAGTCGATAGATCTAGGCTTCCTCCGCCTGTAATCTCTCTCCAGAACTGATCGATGTCTCTGCTTATAAAATAGCCCATCGTGAGGTCAGGAATAGAATTCGGGGTGGTCGAAAATCCGAGTAGGTCGCTGAATCCCTTGTGGGTGAGTTCATACTCTTTCCCAAAAAGTCTGAATGTGGCTAGTCCGTCCTGATCGGCATATGGCTCATGGTGGAATGAGTTGAGAAATTCCAATGTAACGTGCTTGTAGGTCTGGTTCACCTGGTCAGCATATTCTCCCCAATGAAGCTGATGGCAGAGAAATCATACGCTGGGTTCGATCCCTAAAGCTTCCATGCAAGCCTGATCCGGATACCGGGTCAGTGCCATAGGACGCTGTCGAAGAACTGAGTACCTCTCTCTCTGCTTGTCGTCTCTGAAGGCGACGTGCATGTCATCATGTTGCTGCATCCTGAAAAATAAAACTCAGAGAACAAAACCTGAAAGCACAATCATCATAAACCGTTAGTTGACACATAAAAGAAAACAAAATAAAATGAAATAAAAATAAAATAAAATAAAAGATAAAGGAAAATAAAGAAAACTGTGGGTTGCCTCCAAGGCAGCGCTTGTTTAACGTCGTTAGCTTGACGAATAGAACTTATGGGCTACATGACTAGCTCTGGATCTCGACTGCTCCTGATTGTAGAACTTTAGTAATTGTAAAGGGACCTGTCCACCTTGAACGAAGCTTGCCAGGAAAGAGTCGTAATCTAGAGTTGAACAGGAGAATAGGTTCTCCTATATGAAAATATTTATTTACGATCTTCTTATCGTGTCAGGCCTTAGTTCTTTCTTTATATATAATGGCGTTTTCATAGGCGGATTGGCGGAGTTCTTCTAGTTTATGTATATCAAGGACACGGTTTTGTCCAACAGTCAAATAGTCAAAGTTAAGGGTTTTTATGGCCCAATAGGCCCTGTGTTCTAATTCAAAGGGTAGATGACATGATTTTCCATAGACTAGTTTGTAAGGATTTGTTCCAATAGGGGTTTTGAAGGCGGTTCTATAAGCCCATAGCGCATCTTATAGCTTTTGAGACCAATCCTTTCTTGATATAGAGACCGTCTTTTCTAAGATTTGTTTGATTTCTCTATTGGATACTTCTACTTGGCCAATAGTTTGTGGGTGATAAGGTGTCGCTATCCTATGTTTAACTCTGTATTTTCTTAAAAGTTTTTCGAAGATTCTTGATATGAAATGCGATCCACCGTCGCTGATAGCAAGACGGGGGGTTCCGAATCTAGGGAATATGTAATTCTTAAACAACTTAATGACTACACGTGTGTCGTTGGTGGGAGAGGCTATCGCTTCGATCCATTTAGACACGTAATCAACTGCAACTAAGATGTATTTGTTTCCTAAGGAAGACGGAAATGGTCCCATAAAGTCTATGCCCCAAACATCAAAGAGTTCCACCTCTTGAATGTTTCTTAAACGCATTTCATCACGTCTTCAAATGTTTCCAGTGCGCTGGCACCGGTTGCATTTGACTATATAGGTGTGTATATCACACCATATTGTTGGCCAAAACAGGCCTGATCTAAGGATCTTGGCGTGAATTTTGGATGTGCTAGAGTGTCCTCCATAAGGTGCAGAATGGCAGTGTTCTATTATCTTTCTTACTTCTAGTTCTGGGACGCAACGACGGAAAATAACGTTCGTACCTCTTTTAAAAAGGAGAGGTTCATCCCAATAGATGTGTCTTACATCATTAAAGAACTTCTTTATCTGCTGGTAGTTAAGATCAGGGGGTATAATATCGACAGCTAGGTAAGTTATAAAATTTGCGTACCAAGGTACGTTGCTTACTGTCAGAGATCTCTCATGGTTCTTAGAAGGTTCTAGGTTGCTTTCTTATACGGCTTCTATCCTAGCGATTAACCTGTCATAGGTAAAATCATCGTTAATGGGGAGTGAGTCTGGTTTTAGATACTCAAGCCTAGAAAGGTGGTCGGCAACTACATTTTCTGGGCCTTTCTTGTCTCTAATATCCAGATTGAACTCCTGTAATAGGAGGATCCATCAAAGTAACCTAGGTTTGGCATCCTTCTTGCTCAATAAGTAACGGATGACAACATGATATGTATAAACTATGATTTTGTCAAAGTTAAACTCGACATATTTCATTAGGAGGTCGGTTAAAGGTTTAGTTATTTTAGATAAGTCTTCAATAAAACACCGATAGAAACTAGTGTGTCCAAGAAAACTTCGAACTTCTCTGATAATGTTAGGGGGTTTAAGGTTTTCGATCACTTCTATTTTGGCTTTATCTACTTTGATACCTCTTTCGGAGACTATATGTCCTAAAACTATACCTTCGGTGACCATAAAGTGACATTTCTCCCAGTTCAACACCAGGTTAACATCAACACATCTTTTCAGGATTTTCTCAAGGTTATCGAGACTTTTTAAAATCAAATCTTCATACCGAGAAATCATCCATGAATACTTCCATAATTCCATCAAGGTAATCGGCGAAGATCACCATCATGCAACTTTGGAAGGTTGTTGGTGCATTACAGAGACCGAAAGGCATTCGCCTGTAGGCGAAAGTTCCATAAGGGCATGTGAAGGTAGTCTTTTCTTGATCTTCTAGATGTATCAGGATTTGGAAGAATCTTGAGTATCCATCCAGATAGCAAAAATAGGAGTGTCTGGCCAAACGTTCCAGCATTTGGTCTATAAATGGTAAGGGAAAATGGTCTTTTCTAGTAGCTTTGTTTAATTTTCTATAATCTATACACATACACCATCCTCCTTCTATCCGTTTTTCTACATGTTCTCCTTTTTCGTTCTGCACGACCGTGATGCCTCCCTTTTTAGGTACTACATGCACAGGGCTTACCCACTTACTATTTGAGATCTGATAAATTATACCTGCTTCTAGTAACTTGAGAACTTCCTTTTTTACAACATCACTCATTATATGGTTTATCCTTCTTTAATGTTCTCTGGAGGGTTTTGAGTCGTCCTCAAGTGAGATCTGATGCATGCACACGGATGGACTTATACCTTTCAAATCAGATATGTTATATCCTAAGGCAGAGGGGTATTTGCATAAGACAAATAAGAGTTGGTCTATTTCTCCCTGGTTTAAGGTAGCACTGACTATAACTGGACGGTTCATTTCTTCGTCCAAGAACTCATATCTTAGATTCTTAGGTAGCTTCTTAAGTTCTAAAGCTGGTTTTTTTAGGCATGGTATAGGATATGGGGTAAGGGATAAACATTCATACGGGTTATCATCAATGTAGGGTTTTATAAATCCATCAACTTCCTTTATGAAGGTTGAAGGCAGTTTGATGGTTTATTCTAATTCTAGCTCCCAAACGCATTCATCGATGATGTCTATGGCATAACATGCATCTCCTAATACTGGTGCCATAAGAAATGTCGATAGAATGAATTATATCTTTTCATCACCTACCTCAAAAGTCAACTTCCCTCTCTTAACATCTATTATGGCTCCAGCGGTTGATAAGAACGGCCTGCCTAGAAGGATTGGTATATCATCATCTTTTTTAATGTCCATGACGATAAAATCGGTTGGGATAAATAATTGACCGATCTTAACGGGGACGTCTTCCAATATGCCAACCGGATATTTGACGGATCTGTCGGCTAACTGGAGTGACATCTTCGTAGGCTGTAATTCTCATAGTTTAACCTTTCAAAAACTGCCAAAGGCATGAGGCTTACGCTAGCTCCTAAATCTAGAAAAACTTTATTGATGACATGACTTCCCAAAATACAAGGTATGGAGAAATTTCCAGGATCTTTCTCCTTCTTGGCAATTTTATTTTCAGAAATGGAATTTCATTCTAAAGGTTTTGGATCGTCAAGTCTACGTTTATTGGTAAGAATGTCTTTGAGGAACTTTGCATATGATGGCATTTGGGTGATGGCTTCTGTGAAAGGGATTTCCACATGAAGTTTCTCTATGACTTTAATGAATTTCTGGTATTGGTTATTGGTCTTGGTTTGTTTTAGCCTTTGCGGATAGGGTATGGGAGGTTTATATGGTGGAGGTGGTTCGTTGGTTTTGTCCTTATCCTTCTACTTTTCAAATCCTACTGGTTCCTCTACTTCGCTCGTGGGTACCATGCTTTCCTCAGGAGTCTTGGGGTCTCTCAATGTCGAGTTAACCAGTTCATCGTAAGTGGTCTCACTCCATAAGGTAATTGCATTGGCTTTCCCTTGGGGGTTCTGTTGAGTTTGACCAGGGAACTGTCCTCCGGGTGTAGTCTCAGGAGCTTGTTTTTAAGCTATTTGATAGATCTGGGTTTCAAGCATCTTATTGTGGGTGACTATCTGGTCTACTTTGGTTCTTAACTGGGTAATCAATTCATTTACATGAATGTTCTGGTTTAGGAATTCTTTGTTTTGTCGGGTCTAAGCCGTAATGAAGTTTTCCATGATTTTCTCAAGGTTCAGCTTAGGTTGCACAGCTTGCATAGGCGGGTTTTGTCTTTGAGCTTGAAAACCGGATGGTCTCGGGGGTGCAGGGTTTTGGATAGGGTTATTATTTTTGTAGGAAAAGTTAGGGTGATTCTTCCATCCAGGGTTATAAGTGTTTAAAAATGGGTTTCCTTGGGTATAGTTGACCTCTCTTGAATGAGTTTCGTTCAACAGATTACATTCTGTTGATCGGTGTCCTTTGGCTCCACATAGTTCGCACTCAGTTGAGACTGTTGTCGCAGCTCTTGGGCTTACGCACATATGTTCGACTTTAAGGGCTAAAGCATCCATTTTGGCTTGCATCATGTCTATAGAACTTATCTCATGTATTCCTACTTGGGCTTCCTTCTTTTCCACCATCGCTCACTCTATCCCCCATTGACAATGGTTTTGAGCCATATCCTCGATGAGAGCGCAAGCTTTAGGGTAAGGTTTATTCATTAGAGCGCCACCTGCGATGGCGTCGATGGTCATCTTTGTGTTATAGTGAATTCCATTATAGAAGGTGTGAATGATTATCCATGATGTGGACATATTCTCAACAGGTCTTTATATCTTTCCCAAGCCTCGAAGAGTGATTCACCTTGGTTTTGGGTAAATCTGGTTATTTGGTTTCTAAGAACAGCAGTTTTGCTCGAGGGAAAATATCTAGCGAGGAAAACTCTCCTAAGGTTTTCCCACGTTGTTATAGAATTGGCTGGAAGGGAATCTAACCAGGTGAGGGTTTTGTCTCTGAGGGAAAAAGGAAATAATATTAACCGAATCGCCCCAGGGGTAGCACCATTGGTTTTAAAAGTGTTAGCTAATTGAATAAAGGTTTGAAAATGTTGGTTCGGGTTCTCGGTAGCGAGTCCCGCAAACTAGTTTTGTTGCACTAATTGTAATAGGGAAGGTTTAAGCTCGAAATTGTGAGCAGGAATATTGGGGTTTACAATACTAGAACTAGGTTCGTCATTAGATGGTTGGATGAAATCCTTAAGGGGTCTTTGGTTACCGTCTTCGTCCATAGCTCTCTTAATTCTACGAAATAAGATACGCGCTCGAGTGTAATGTTCAGGTTCCTCTAAAGGATCTATAAGGGTACCGGTGCTGCGAGTTCTTCGCATTGACTGGTGGGTATAGCTTTAGTCTAGACGATGCAACAATAGGGTACGAAATTTTGACGTAATTGGTCCCCGGCAACGGCGCCAAAACCTTGATGGGCGATTCGCAAGTGCACGAATAACGTCAGAGTAATATACAAGATTATCGATCCCACAGAGACCAAACGTCAATCAATTGTTTGCTAGTGTTACGGTGTTTATCTAAGGCAAGTCAATAAAAGGTTGAGTTGTGCGAAATAAAAGTAAAGTGCGGAAATAAATGCGGTAAATAAATTCAATAATAAAACAACGGGCATAGATGCAATTCACATAGCTACGTAGTATTCCAAATTTGTATAAATAGAATGCCTTATGGGGTAGTGTTTTCTACTCATGAAAAGGACTAATTTAACGGGAACTGTCGCTTTCGCGTATTCAAGACCGAGTTTATCCCTAATCGATCCCTCTTATTGTCACTTATAAAAAGGCGCATATTGAGTTAGGATTAATAAACCTATTTTTAAGAAATATAGTTTCTTGACTTAGTTGAAAAGTATTTTGACCTGGAATTTCTAACAAAAGAGGTTCTTGCGAACTGGACTTTAAATCCATAAACGCGTCCGAAAACAGTTTTAAAATCGGTTTTCTTAAACATTAAAGATTTCTAATTAACTGAGCCAAGCACTTTCGCTTCCTTGGATAAGTTAAAACTAACCAAATTTATCTAAAGGTTGGACGGCTTTCGATCTTACCCAACAGATTTTAAGTGCAGAAAATAAGTGTTAAAAGTTAAAATAACCCCTAAGTAATTCTATCGTCAGCCGTATGGAATACTATTATGACTACAATCCTTGCATCCTAGCCTTTAAGATTTAGTCGGACATGGTAAAGTAAATAAACATGGTAAATAAATGCGAGTAAATGAAGTGCGGGTAAATAAATAAAGTGCGGTAAAGGTGCGAGAAATAAATGGTGCAAGAAATAAAAGCGGTGCGAGAAATAACAACGGATAAATAAAAGGGCGATAAATAGACAGAAAACTGCTCTAAACGAGAGAGGCTTTAAAATCTTGTACAACATGAAGTAAATGACAGAAATAAAATGGCGGCAGGATTAACTTCTACCCAAGTGCTCCAAACTCGATTACATACTCGATTAAACAGTGTGATAACCCCTCGATGTGAGAAGTTTATCACTTTACAATAGATGAAATTTATGGCTTGAGTTCTGTAACTAAGATTGGATGATTAGAAATGAGACAGAACTCCTTTATTTATAGTGGTAGGAAAGTACAGGTAAGGACAAGAATGCCCCCCAACTCCTTTTGGGAGGGAAACGAGTTTGTGAAGGTGGTGCCCGCCACATGAACTAGGGTGGAAAGGAGTGGGAGATGTGGCAGTTGTCAGCAGCTGTCTTCTATCCAATGTGTGGCATCTCCTATGGCGCCCACCATAGTGGAAGCAATGTGTACAATTCCTCAGAATGTAGGTCTTTTAGCTCGTTTTTCTTCATTTCTTCTCGAGTTGCTTTGAAAATACAAAAACCTGAAAAAGAAACAAAACAAAGGCATAATACAAGAAAACAGAAATAAAATCCTAAATAACGTGCGCAAATCGAGTCAAATAAATAGTATATTTTAGGTATATCAGCTAATTGTTGATTAGTTTGAGTAGTATTCTGAATAAGAGGATGAAATATTTCCCCCATAGTTTAGGACATCATTTGGACCATTTGAACGTTACTCTCGTCCATCTATTGTCTTAAGTATGATGCAGAACTGGTTGTCAAATTTGGCATTTGGACGAAATACCCTAATCCTAAAGTTTGACTATTTTGACCCATATTTACCCGAGAGCCTGATCCTTGTAATGGCAAAGTCATTATGGGTTCTATATATAATGGAGGAAACTTTGTAAGTTTTCCATCATCAAAGTTAGAATTCTATAAGGTCGGTCTCGAGGCAGGGGTATTGTGAATCCAGGAGGGGGGACGCTTTTGAATCTTGAAGCCTCTATTGGTGGTGGAATTTGTGGAGGACCCCTTGGCCAAATATAAGTTAGAATGGGTTGTGTATATGCAATCTAATGTGTAGGTATCGAACTTCCCATAAATGATATTGCTTCAGAGACAAGCGTTGAGACCGTTGGTCCTCCTGTCGAAGATTCTATGGGTGGCTCTACATTGTTACTAGGCGTATCCTGAGGAATATTTGGCTGGTTAGAGTTTGTCGTCATTTTCTTCCTATATCTTATCCTTGTTCTATCTTCGTTAGTAGTGGCTACTTTACCACTTCTTAATAACATACAACGAAGTTTTCAAAGTGAAAGTTGACCGCAGAACTAATGAATTTTCAAGAATTTCGAAGAAAATTTTATGATCACTTAGCATTGTCCCACTGGGCGTGCCAAATTGTTCGCCGTAAAAATTGGTGAACAACCGCTGGTCTTCCAAATCGAAAAACATTTGTTTTACTCGCAGGATCGACCACACAAATCCTAGGACATGTTATAATTTATCTTAAAAAAAGTTTGGAAAAACAATGAACACTTCTATAGAGTTCATGATAAAAATAACTTGTTTCAAAAATATAAATGGAATTGAACACAAGAGATTAAAGTCGAATGACTGGTAAAAAATATATAAAGTAACTTGCGCAAGGAAAAGATAAATTCTTAATGAAAAAACTTGTTGAATTGCATTGAAATGTAAAAATGGTGTTGCATCAATGTACATTCTCACAAACTCGTTTCTCTACACACGGGTACTTTAGGTATATTGATAAAATTGTACATAATTGAACACACACCCAATCTTAACACTAAGACTTGCTATTTATACTAATCGAAAATAACTGCTATCAGCGGCTAACGAACTAGATCGAGACAAGTGGTGTTCTGCATGTCTTCAGCTCTTAGAAGTGCTCCACGTGTTTTCTTTGAAAAATGAATAAGAACGAACATTCCTTCCTTTATTTGAATTCAAATCTTCTTGTTGAAATGCCTTCAGTAGCCCCTCTGTCGAATCATATTTCCCAATTGTTAGGAAATATTTCTAAGTCCATAAAAAGGTCCTCCTTGCAAAGGGATGCCTTCGACTCATACTCCAAAGATGTAGTCCTTGTCAAAGTCATCCGATTTTTTCAGAAACTCTATTACTTCCCTTTAATCCAATTCAGACGTCAAAATTTAGATCCAACACATAGCTAGGTTAGCTCTATAAATAATCGTGATGATGACTAATTGTTGGTGTGTATATATTGTTATGATTTTCAAGAGGAAAGAGAATGGTAGTGTTTTCATGTTTCTCGTTGAGGTTTATCGTTTGGAAAGATACCATTATAACTTATTTGAAACTTTTTAAGAATTAAAATGGTGGGTGCATAATCAATGTCGTAACTGATCAAAAATTAAATTAAAAATATAGTAATAAAGTAGTTAACCTTTGTCATTTCTCAAAAAAGCTCATGCAACAAATCAATGTTGATCGTGTGTGCTTCCTTGCATTTGGTTATTAAAGGGAAATTTTTAAGGATGTGAGTGTTTCTTCAATCTTGTCAAGTTTGTCCTTTTTTCTGGAGTTCACACTTGAGGAAAATTATTCTAGTTGTATTTTCTAGTTGTTTATCAATAAGCTTTTTGATATCGCTGGCAACAGAACTTCTTTTGTCATCCAAAAATATGATGTAGTTGAAAAGGGTTATGATACTTATGATCACACTAAAACGAGAATGATAAAGACGTTAGTTTGAAGGTTGTTTGAAGCAATCTAAGCAACAACAGAATTATAATTGGAAAATTTGATATTCGAAACAATTGAAGAATAAATAAAGAGTCCTAATTAGAGAAATTGAAGATAAGACTTAACAATATGCAGATCTCCTCGTCAAATCCATGTCTCCTCTCAGGTTCCTTTAGCTTAGGGACAAGTAATGGTAGAAATAAGTTGAGCCAAGTTAGGCTTTGTCAAGCCTAAGTTTGGTCTGCCAAAAAAATGGAAGCCTAAGTCTGGCCTGTACTCTGTCATAGGCTTAAATTTATGCCTGAGTCTGACCTTTTCGAATGTCTGCTTAGCCTGTTAGCCTACATAAAAGCCTTTTTATTTTACAAATATGTAAATAAACAATTCAAATAATTTTTAAATAGACTAACAAACTAAAAGACAATGAGAAAGTTTTTTCTATTGACTTATTTTAACTTATATATTAACATAAGTTTCGTGAGATTATTTGTTTAAGAAAACTTTTGAAAACAACTTATGACGTTATTCATAAGGTGTTTTCATCTTATTTTTATAAGTTCTCCAAGATAAATAAATTTTATTTATGTATTTTAATTCAAAGTAGAAAACATAACATAATAATAATAATAAAATGATTAATCATATTTATTTAAATAGGTAGATCTGACAGACTTCAAAGACATTATTTTATGGCCTCAGACCTAGCATTTTTATGTAAATAGGCTTATTAAAATGTCTAAGTCTATTCTATTTTAAAAATATATATCTATTCTGACCTGAACCTATGTAGGCGGCCGTAGGCTCCGGTTAGTCGGTTTGTCCTATTTCCACCTCTAAGAACAAGTTACATGTTTAAGACAAGTGTTCTCTTACTCAGATATGATCATGCTCATTATGATAACTAATTGTTGGTGTGTATAATATATTGTTATTATTTTCAAGAGGAAAGAGAATGGTAATGTTTTCATGTTTTTTGTTGAGGTTTATTGTTTGGAAAGACCATTATAACTCATTTGAAACTTTTTAAGAATTAAAAGGGAGGGTACATAATCAATGTCGTAACCGATCAAAAATTAAATAAAAAATATAGTAATAAAGTAGTTAACCTTTGTCATTTCTAAAAAAATCTCATGCAACAGATCAATATTGATCGTGTGTGTTTCCTTGCATTTGGTTAAAGTGTATTAAAGGGAAATTGTTAAGGATGTGAGTGTTTCTTCAATCTTGTCATGTTTGTCCTTTTTTTTTAGAGTTCACAATCGACTAGAGGAAAATTATTCTAAGTATATTTTCTTTTTGATATTGCCGGCAACGGAACTTCTCTTGTCGTCCAAAAATGTGATGTTGTTGAAAAGGATTATGATACTTCTGATCACACTAAAACGAAAATGATAAAGATATTAGTTTGAAGATTGCTCGAAACAATCTAAGCAAAAGCAAAATTATAATTGAAAAAATTGATATTCGAAACAATTGAAACATAAATAAAGAGTCCTAATTAGAGAAATTGAAGATAAGACTTAACAATATGCAGATATCCTCATCAAATCCATGTCTCCTCTCAGGTTCCTTTAGCTTAAGGACAAGTAGTGGTAGAAATAGGTTGAGTCGAGTTAGGCTTTGTCAAGCCTAAGTTTGGTTTGCCAAAAAAAAATTGAAGCCTAAGTTTGGCCTGTAGCCTGTCATAGGCTTAAATTTATGCTTGAGTCTGACCTTTTCGAATGTCTGCTAGCTTGTTAGCCTACATAAAAGCCTTTTTATTTTACACATATGTAAATAAACAATTCAAATAATGTTTAAATAGACTAACAAACTAAAAGACAATAAGACTTAAAGTTTTTTCTATTGACTTATTTTAACTTACCTATTAACATAAGTTTTGTGATATTATTTGTTTAAGAAAACTTATGAAAACAACTTATGACGTTATTCATAAGGTGTTTTCATCTTATTTTTATAAGTTCTTCAATATAACTAAATTTTATTTATGTATTTTAAATCAAAGTAGAAAACATAACATAATGATAATGATCTGACCTAATCAGAAGGGGATCACGGGATGGGCACACGCCGTTGGACTGCTACCTGTTCACCGGTGATGAGGAGGGAAAAGGGGGGTGTACCTGCAAAACACTCTGATGCCAAAGTAAGGAGTTGGGCAGAGTAAGAGCAAAGTACAGAAAATGGGTAAGAAGTGAGTTACCTGACCCTCTTGTGGGAGAGGGTATTTATAGAGAGACCCCAGCGCTGGGCCAACGGTCATTTGAGGTGGACTGGATGACCAGGCCCAACCCTAATGACTGTTAGGGCTTATGTGGCGTAGTGAAGACCAGAACGTGGTCTTCGCCCTAGTCCAACTGTCCCGTGATCTCCGGAAAGTGGGTTTGACCTGCTCTTTCGGAGGTGGGCGGTTGGGAGATGACGTGTTCCCGCAGAGGGGAGCACGTGGAAAGCGTGCGCATGGCACGTTGTTCTACCCGCGGAGGGGAGCCCGGGAGATTCCCTGGGGGTCTTGCTCGATGGCATGGGAATACCGCCCGCGGAGGGCGGTGCTTGGTCGCTCGGGCGATTCGCTTACCCGGCGTGGTTGGGACGGTTCTCCCCCGCAGGGAGATCATTCTAACAAGTCAGGGATCTTGTGCCCGACGCGGTAGCTCGGACCGAGCAGGGCCTGGTGGAGCATTATTGGGTTGGGCCAGCATAACTCAGCCCGGGGCCCAGTCCAGAACAGGAGCCCCCCAAGTCGTTGCTCCTGGGATGGGAGTGAGGACTTCATGACGTCGTTCCGGGGAAGTAGACCAGTCCGGGAAAAGACTCCCCCGTGCGAAGACGTGCATTTATTGTCGTCGATCAGCCGGGCTCGAAGGCGGGTATTGGCGGGGAGAGGTGGAGAGACGCGTCTGTCTGCTTCCGCCACGTGTCGCGTTCTGGGTGGCTGCTAGGGCGGCTACCCTAGGGTACTCAAGTGTCTAGCGATGCTTCGAGTCCCGTGCAGGGGTATAAATGAGCGGGCCCCTGCTCATTTCTCACTTTTCGCCCTCGGATTCTCAAATTTCCAGCCTGTTGTTCCGCCACCGTCCAATATCTCTGCTGTTGACGCCGCCGCATTCTCCGTAACCGATTTTACCATAGTAAGTTTTCCCTTTCTTTTTCTCTTGCTTTTTTTTGTTTGTCTCTTAAGCGTGGCCGGGGCCGGTTGAATTGCCCCGAGGAGCGGCGAAATCTTCGCCGTTCTCGAGGGTTTGTTAGGGTTTTTATTATGAATGTCCCGGGGAGAAGCGCTAGATCCGATGAGTGTCCCGGGGACGGAAGTCTTTTCCGATGAAAGTCCCGGGGAGGGTAGCTTTTTCCGATGAATGCCCCGGGGAGCGCTTCTTTACTCCGATGAATATCCCTGGGAGCGCTTTTTACTCCGATGAACGCCCCGGGGAGCAACGTCTATTTCGACGCATGCCTCCGAAGTGGGTCTGTTGTTCGGGCCACACGGAACCGGGAAAGGGGTAGGTTAGGGCAGACCCACCGGGGACGATGCTCGGGGAGTCCTCGTCGCCCTTTCACTTGACTTGCGGTGGAAGGGTGAATTTGATCTCTGTCATCGAATTCACCGTTACCTTCTGCTTTTCAGGTGTTTAATGACTACGCTCATCTTGGGCACAATGGTCGAGGACAATGAGCCGAACGTTCCCTATTTTGACGAGCGCGTCGTTCCGATCGCAGACTGGGTGGCCGAGGAGCCCCTTACCATGCCCTCCTACTTTGTTGCTGATCCGACAGGGGCTTACGCCACCGTAGAAGACCGGGAAGAGGGGGATCCTCAAAACTGGCAAGTCTATCGCCCCCGGCCAGGTCATCGGATCTGCCCGAAATACGGGCGGATGCGCTTTCCGATGTACGAGTTTTACTTCAAAGAGGCTAGGCTCAGGTTGCCTTTTTCAGACTTTCATCTGGGCCTCTTCGACTGGCTGAGGCTGGCCCCGTCACAACTGCACCCCAATGCCCTGGCCTTTATTCGGGCCTTCGAGCTCGCCAATATCTCCAGGTCGGTGTCACGCTGTCGTTGTTCTTTTGCATTTTCCATCTGTAGCGGCAGTCGGTGGGAGGTCGGCATGGTTAGGTGTAATTCAAGCAGTCGGACAGGCTTTTTAGGACGTACATGGATTCCGTCCGAGATTTCAAGAGCCGTTTTTTCGTGGTCAGCCCCATCACGCACGAAGGGGTCCGCTCATTGTATTCGGAAGGGGAGAGGATATTGGATGGTCGCCGCGAGGCCGTCATGTTGCCCCAAGTGCACGTGGAGTGATCTCTGGATCATTATTCTCGGGGAACAGACGGGTACATCGTGCGGGCGGGGACGCTTGACGAGGAGGATATGGCCAGCTACATGAAGATAGTTTCTTTCGTGTGAAACTTGTCGCCGTTGAAACTGGTCAGGCCTAACGGCCAGTATATCCTCGACAGTTACGGAAAAATTTGGGAGACGGCGAGGCTGATCAACACAAAGGCTCTGCTCGAGTGTGCCTTAGAGGAGGACGCTCTGCGTTACCTAGGTGGTGGTCGTTTTGTTCCCTTTCGACCTGATGTCCTTAGCTTTTTACTAACTAGTTTTCTTTTGTCGTGCAGGGAACATGGCTTCTGTCGAGGAACGAGTGAAGAAGCTGCGCATGTCGAGGGCTGCTGCCCCCCCCCCCCCCCCCCCCGAAGACGTGGGTGGCTCAGTTGGTCGGGCAGTCTTCTGCCGAGCAAGATGGAAGGGGGTCGTCGGCGTCCCCGACCGGCAGCCAGTCGCCTACTTCCCAAGGGGTTCCAAAGAGAGCAAGGGTTCAGGAGGATACGCCCGTGGTTGATTTGTCGACGGAGTCCTCCGAGGAGGGTTACCCTATCGCTCCCTGTCACCAGCATCCCGGCTACTTCCACGGGGCTAGGTCGTCCAGCATTCCGGCGGGAGAGGTGAAGGCGGTCCTGGGCGTTGACCGTGCAACGAGGAGGCAGGTCTTGACTGAGGATTTGGCTGCGTTGATGCGGACTTTCACCACGGCGATGGTTCAGAGCGAAGAGAGTTGCTCGGTCGTGGAACTGTCGAAGCTGCAAGGGGATCTCGCGTTCGCGCAGTCTCGTCTGAACAAAGCGGCCGAGGATTTGGAGGCAAGCCGAGGGAAAGTGACCCAGCTGACCGGCGAGCTAGAGAAGGTTCGGGGGGGAGTGGACCTCGAGCGCAAAAGATGCAGTGGCGTTGGGGAGAAGCTGAAGGCTGTCGAGGAGGAGCTGCGGGCGTCGAAAGCTCGAGTCGCGGAGCTCGAGGGCGATCTCTTTCCCGGGGATGACGAGACCGACGACGACCGACTGCTGGTTACCCGGGCTGATCTGCTCTCCAGGATGCGCGTGCTGGAGGGGGACTGCCTGGATGGTTTTGCTGCGGGCTTCAATAGCGTCGTTGCTCAGCTCAGGGTGGTGAACTCCGGGGTCGCCTTCGTTGAGGACGGGATCGGCCCCTTTCATGAGATAGTTGATGGTCGGGTGGTTGACCCCAGCGCCGAGGAGGGTGGCATCGTCGTCCCTGGCATGGAGGCTGGAGCTGATGGAGAGGAGGGAGTTTAGATTGGTCCCGGGCCTGCGTGCCCGCGTATTTCGGCTTGTGTGTCGTGTTTTGTATTTTGTATTTTGTCGGGCCTGCGCTCCCTTATTTATGTAATGTTGACTACTGGGCTGGTGCCCGCTTTTGATTAATATATTTTGAAAATTGTCTAAGTGTGCTCCTCGTTTTTGCATGTTGTTTATGCTCGTTTTATTTCTGCCTGTATTTGTATGCTTGAGTTATATATGTTTGATATGCATGTCTTAGTATGCCATTGGGTCTGTCCGGGGTAATAGCTCGACAAAACTTGTTACCGGCAGTGAAGGGAACTGGCCGGTTTGGTCGGCGTTGTTGCCTGACCGGTTCGGGGGTAGTTCTCCCCGCGGCGTGGACGTCCCATCGCGAGCTGGGAGTCTTACCGGTTTTGTTACGGCGGTGGGGAGTCTTGGTCGAGGTGTTCCCCGCTGAGCAAGGCCTTCTGCCCGCGCACACAAGAGGCAGGGCTTGCTTTCTTCTGGTCGTTAGTAGATGCGAGGGAGTGCGGTGGTACCATGTCGCCCCCCAGTGGTCGGGACGATGGTTCATCGCGGGAAGTGTTTATCTGTAGTACCGCTTAAGTTTCGCGGCGTTCCATGGTCGAGCTAGTTGTTCCCCGTGCAGGTTTTCGAGGTAATAGGCCCCGTGTTCCGTCTTGTCGCGGACACGGTAGGGGTCTTCCCAATCCGCGACCAGTTTGCCCTCGTGTGAGTCTTTCTGGTTTCTGCGCAAAACTAAGTCGCCGACTTAGAAGTCGCGTTTGAGGACTTTGTTGTCGTGGTGAAGTGCTACTTTCTGTTTCAGCCGGGCTTCCCGGAGGGCTGCGCCTGAGCGGATCTCGTCGACGAGGTCGAGCTCTTCACGTAAGGCGTCGTCGTTGTCGTCGTTGTCGAGGGGAGCTTCAGTTCGTCTGGATGGCTCGCGTATCTCGACCAGTATCACGGCTTTGGTACCATACGTGAGGCGGAAAGGGGTTTCTCCCGTGGATGAGTGGGGAGTGGTGCGGTATGCCCAGAGGACGCTGTGGAGCTCCTCGACCCATGCTCGTTTTGCGTCACCGAGTCGTCACTTGAGTCCCCTGAGGATGACCCTGTTTGCGAATTTTGCCTGGTCGTTTGTCTAAGGGTGCTCGACCGAGGTGAAGTGGTGTTTGGTTCCGAGCTTGGTGACGAAGTCGCGGAAGTTTTTGTCCGTGAACTATGTGTCATTGTCGGTGACGATGGCGAGCGGGACCCCGAATCTTGCGAGGATGTTTCGTTTATAGAATCAGAGTATGTTGTGGGCCGTGATTTTGGCCAGGGCTTCAGCTTCGATCCACTTGGTGAAGTAGTCTACGCCCACGATGAGGTACTTGTTCTGGTAGGATCCTAGGGTGAAGGGCCCGAGGATGTCCAGCCCCCACCAGGCGAATGGTCACGGGGAGGAGAGGGATTTGAGTTCGGTTGGTGGGGCGAGGTGCATGTCCCCGTGTCTTTGGAATTTGTCACATCGTTTGACGTGTTCCTTCGCGTTCATTTGCATCGAGGGCCAATAGTAGCCTGCTCGTAGAGCCTTTCTCGCCAGGGACCGTCCTCCGAGGTGCTGCGCGTTGATGCCCTCGTGGATTTCTTCTAGGACGGCTGCGCTCTGGGAGTTATCGATGCATTTGAGAAGTGGGATCGCGAAGCCTCGGCGATATAGTTTGCCTTCGAGGAGGACGTACGAGCAGGCTCGTCGCTTGGTTGTGCTTTCCTCTTTAGAGTCGGCTGGTAGGTGATCGGTATTGAGGTAGGTGTGTAGTGGTGTCATCCAGCAGTCGGTATCTCCGATGGCATTGACGTCGAGTAGGGCGGTGGTCGCTTTGGTGCTCGGTTGCGATAAGACTTCTTGGATGATCGACCTGTGGCCTCCTCGCTTTTTGGTGCTCGCCAACTTGGAGAGGATATCGGCGCAGGTGTTCTGCTCGCGCGGGACGTGCTAAATCTCCGCGGAGTCGAAACTTTGCAGTTTTTCGGTGATAAGTGCTAAGTACTCTGCGAGGTTGTCGTTTTTCGCTTGATATTCTCCTCGTACTTGCGAAGCGACTAGTTGGGAATTTGTGTAGATTCGGATGTCTCTGGCTCCAAGGTTTGATGTCAGGCGAAGTCCGGCCAGGAACGCTTCTTACTCGGCTTGGTTGTTAGTCGTCGAGAAGGTCATCGTGAGTGAGACCTCGAGGAGGATGTCGGCTCCGCTTCCCGTGGAGTTGGAGGAGCCGTCTACAAAAATGGTCCAGATGTGGCTCCCGGTGGTGGGGTCGGGCGAAGAGGTCATCTCGGCGACGAAGTCGGACAGGGCTTGAGCTTTGATGGCGTTCCGGCCTTCGTAGACGATGTCGAACTCTGATAGTTCTAATGACCATTTCAGCATGAGTCCAGCCATGTCGGGTCGGTCAAGGAGCTGGCGAATGGGTTGATTGGTGTGGAGCACGACGGTGTGTGCGAGGAAGTAATGTCGGAGCCGTCGCGCTGCGGTGTTGAGGGCTAGGGCGACTTTCTCGATCCGCTGGTATCGGACTTCGGGGCCGTGGAGGGCTTTTCTCGTAAAGTATATTGGTTTTTGGCCCTCCTCGGTTTCTCTGATGAGGACGGCGCTGACCGCTTCGTTAGTCACGGCCAGATATAGGTATAGGGTTTCGCCCATCACGGGACGTATCAGCACCGGTGGTTCGGACAAGACGCATTTAAGGTGGCGGAGGACTTGCTCACATTCCTCTGTCCATTCGAACGTGGTCTCCTTCCTGAGTAGTTTGAAGAAGGGGAGGGCGTGCTGGGCGGATTTGGCGATGAACCGGGAAAGTGAGGCGAGCACGCCGTTGAGGGATTGGATGGACTTCTTCGTGGTGGGTGTGGTGATTTCCGAAAAGGCGTGGCATTTGTCCGGATTGTCCTCGATCCCACGCTCGGTCAGGTAGTAGCCGAGGAACTTTTCTGCGCGGACGCCGAAGGTGCATTTCTCCGGGTTGAAGCGCATTAGGCATGTCCTCGCGGTATCGAAGACCTTCTTGAGATGGGCCGTGTGGTCGACTTCCGTGCAGGATTTGACGATCATGTCGTCCATGTATACTTCGAGCATGTCGCCGATTTCGCCCCGGAAGACACTGTTCATCATCCGTTGGTATGTGGCGACGGCGTTCTTTAGGCCGAAGGGCATTACGTTGTAGTAATAGTTGCCTGACGCCGTCATGAAGTCCGTGCTCTATTTATCGTGCTCGGCCATCGGGATTTGGTTGTACCCCGAGTATGCGTCCATGAAGGACAAGAGCCTGAAGTCCGCAGAGTTGTCGACGAGTTTGTCGATGTTGGGGAGGGGGTAGGCATCCTTAGGACATGCCCGGTTGAGATCGGTATAATCAACACACATGCGCCATTTTCCATTATTCTTTTTAACGAGTACAACATTGGACAGCCAGGTTGAATACCGGGCTTCCGAAATAAAATTTGCCTCTATGAGGTCTTTTACAGCGTTCTCGGCTGCTGCCGACTTTTCTGGGGACTGTTGACGCCTACGTTGAACTACGGCCTTCGTCGTCGGGCTGATGGACAGCTGGTGGCAGGCTACCTCGGGGTCGAGTCCGGGCATTTCTGCGGCGCTCCATGCGAAGAGGTCGGCGTTCTCCCGGAGGCAGGCTTGCAGTTGTCGTTTCGCCAAGTCTGGGAGTCCGGCGCCGATCTTCACGGTTCTGCCCTTGTCTTCCCCGAGGATGATGATCTCGAATTCACTGTCCGGGATGGGGCGTGCCGGGTGGGCGGGTTGCTCATTGGCTTCGTCGATCCTTATTTCGTGATCGCTCTCCTCGGTGAAGCAGCTGTCGAGGTCCACGGATCCGACCAGCTCCTTTGGTTCGCTCTTCGGTGCTACGGTTGGGGTCGCCTTTTTGGTTGCTGAAGCAATGGTGTCCAACCCTTTCAGCGCGGCCTCGAAGCACCTCCGGGCGGCCTCGATGTCTCCTTTAAGGGTCACCACGGCCCCCCGTTTCGTGTAGTACTTCATCTTCAAGTGGACGGTGGAGGGTACCGCGGTGAGCTCTGTTATCGTTGTTCTGTCCAGGATACAGTTGTAGAGGGATGGGCACTCGATGACTAAGAAACGGATGCTGATTTCCTTGGCCGTTTCCTCTTCTCCGAAAGTGACTTTCAGCTCCACGTACCCCCAAGGTCTCGTCGTCGTCCCGTTGAACCCCTGAAGGTCGGAGCCTACGTAGGGGGAAAGGTTGGATTCGTCGAGTTGGAGGGTCGTGAACAGGTGTGTGTGTGTGTGTGTACATGATGTCCACCGAGCTACCTCCGTCGATGAGGATGTGCCTGACGTCGAAGTTCGCCATCCTCGCCCATACGAGCAGGGGAATGTTGGAGTTGGGGGATCCCCCTGGGAGTTCCTCGAGGTAGTATGTGATCAGATTGGATCGACCGCGGAATCTTTCAAGCGTGCTCATTTTTCGGAATTGCTCGTGATAAGCTCGTCGAACTTCCTTTTCACTGATCCTATGGACAGGCTCCTTGTGGCGCCACCCGAGATGACCATGGCTCTGGCGAAGTATTCCCACCGGCTGGTTGGCCGGACTGGCTCGCTGGGTAGGTCGGGGCCATCGGGGAGGCCGAACTCTCTATCCGCGAACCAGTCCTAGGGGAGGCTGACACACAGCGCGACCTGGAGTCTGTTGTCACCGTCCGAAGAGGGGATTTCTTCGATTTTCTTGGCCTCGGGGGCTTCTTGCCTCGAGGTCTCACCCCTCCCCCCCGGTGTATCTCTTTAGGTGGTCGTCTTTGATCAGGATTTCGATCGCGTCCTTGAGATGGATGCAGTCTTCGGTCACGTGCCCGTGGCTCCTGTGGAACCGAAAGTATTTCGACTTGTCCATGTTGGGTTTGGGGGGCGTCGGCCGGGGGAAACGGACACCTCCTTGGACAAATTCGGTTTTGGCGCATTCGGCCAGTATGCGCTCGCGGGAAGCGACTAAGGCCGTGTATTCCGTGAATCGGCCGGCAGGGCCGCGTTGTTCACGAGGGCGATCTTCCCGACGACGGTCACCTCCCCGCCGATGGCTCAAGGCTCCGTCATCTCGGTGACCGCGAGGGGCCTCCCTGTCTCGGGTGTCTCGTGCGGAGTTGGCTGCTTGGGTTTCCTCCAATCGGATATAATGCGTTGCGCTGTCGAGGAAATCCTGTAGGGAGGTTGGCCGGTGTATGCCTACGGCCTCATAGAACTTGGAGTCATGGCGTAGACCCTGTTCCATTAGGTAGCGCTTCATCTCGTCTGACGTCGTTACCTGCACCTTTTCCCGAGTGAATCTTTCGATGTACTTTCGGAGAGGTTCGTCGGGGGCTTGGATTATCGCCCCGAGGACGGCCTCCGTCTTCGGATGGCGTCGGGACGCTGTGAAATGTTTTGAGAACAGGTCCTTCAGGACTCTCCACGACGTTACCGATTCGAACTCCAGACTTTTGTACCACGTCATGGCGCCTTTCCTCAGGGTCGTCGGGAATAACCTGCACTTGATAGCTACTCGGACGTTTCGGTAATCGAGCATGGCCTCGATGTCTTCCAAGTGATCATCTGGGTCGGATGTGCCGTCGTACGTCGATAACGTCGGGGGTTTCTCCATCCCGTGGGGAATGGGGGCGGCCATGATTTCCTGGGACAACGGGGTCCGGTAGTCGTCTTCGTCGCTAAGGGCGGGGGATTGGGGAGGAGATGAGCCGTTTAGGATAGGCACCTGGTTTCGGGTCCTCGGTCTCTTGACCGGGGGTTCGACGCGCGGGTTTCTGGCCGGGATCGCCGAAGTGTTCAGCCGTCTCCCGCGAACTTGTCTCGCTGGGGATCTGGTGCGCTCTCGCACCACTTCTGTTCGGGACCTCTCCAGCCGGGGTCGGCGATTTCTGGGTTGAGGAGAGGGACTCCTTGAGCCTCCATTCTGGTCTCCCCGCGGAGGGGACCTTGGGGGGCCTTCCCGCTCTAGCGCTCCAATTCTTGCGTTCTGCTGAAACAGCAGCTGGTTCGTCTGGTTGATGGCCGCAAAGAGGGCGGCCACCGTTGGGTCCGCTCCCGCTGGGATAGGAACGGGTTGGAACGCCGCTGGGCTCGGGGGCCGGTGGTCGGCCTGGCGCAGCAGCTCTGCGGATGACGGAGAAGCAGTCTGGTTGTCTCTCTCGTCGGTCTCCGTCGGGCGTGACATCTCCATCTGCTTGCTTCCGTTGGCGGCGGCGTTGAGCACAAAGTCGTGCATGGTATCGTCGTGGTGTGGGCTAGCCATGATCGTGGAGTGCTGGTGAAACTTTGGTTTTCTACTTGGAGTAACGGGGAAGTTTTTGTCCCCACAGTCGGCGCCACTGATCTGACCTGATCAGAAGGGGATCACGGTTGGCCACACGTCGTTGGACTGCTACCTGTTCACCGGTGATGAGGAGGAAAAAGGGGGTGTACCTGCAAAACACTCTGATGCCAAAGTAAGGAGTTGGGTAGAGTGAGAGCAAAGTACAGAAAATGGGTAAGAAGTGAGTTACCTGACCCTCTTGTGGGAGAGGGTATTTATAGAGAGACCTCAGCGCTGGGCCAACGGTCATTTGAGGTGGGTTGGATGACCAGGCCCAACCCTAATGACTGCTAGGGCTTACGTGGCGTAGTGAAGACCAGAACGTGGTCTTCGCCCTAGTCCAACTGTCCCGTGATCTCCGGAAAGTGGGTTTGACCTGCTCTTTCGAAGGTGGGAGCACGTGGAGAGCGTGCGCATGGCACGTTGTTCTCCCCGCGGAGGGGAGCCCGGGAGATTCCCCAGGGGTCTTGCGTTATGGCATGGGAATACCGTCTGCGGAGGGCGGTGCTTGGTCGCTCGGGCGATTCGCTTGCCCGGCGTGGTTGGGACGGTTCTCCCCCGCGGGGAGGTCATTCTAACAAGTCGGGGATCTTGTGCCCGACGCGGTAGCTCGGACCGGGCAGGGCCTGGTGGAACATTATTGGGTTGGGCCAGCATAACTCAGTCCGGGGCCCAGTCCAGAACAGATAATAAAATAATTAATTATATTTATTTAAATAGGTAGATCTAACAGACTTAAAAGACATTTTTTTTATGGTCTGAGATCTAACATTTTTCTGCAAATAGACTTATTAAAAAACCTAAGTCTATTCTATTTTAAAAATATATATCTATTCTGACATGTACCTATATAGAAGGCCGTAGGTTCCAGTTAGTCGGTCTGTCATATTTCCACCTCTAAGAACAAGTTACATGTTAAAGACAGATGCTCTCTTACTGAGAGATGATCATACTCGTTATGATGACTAATTGCTAGTGTGTATAATATATTATTATGATTTTCAAAAGGAAAGAGAATGGTGATGTTTTCATGTTTCTTGTTGAAAGATACCATTATAACACATTTTAAACTTTTTAAGAATTAAAAGGGAGGGTATATAGTGAATGTCGTAACCGAAACCTGTCAGTTTTAAAAAAAACTCATGCAACAAATCAATATTGATCGTGTGTGTTTCCTTGCATTTGGTTAAAGTGTATTAAAGGGAAATTATTAAGGATGTGAGTGCTTCTTCAATCTTGTCATGTTTGTCTTTTTTTTTTTTTTTTTGGAGTTCACACTCGAGAAAAATTATTTTAGTTGTATTTTCTTTTTGATATCGCCGGCAATTGAACTTTTTTTGTCGTTCAAAAATGTGATGCAGTTGAAAACAGTTATGATACTTCAGATCACACTAAAAGGAGAATGGTAAAGACGTTAGTTTGAAGAATGTTCGAAACAATCTAAAAAAAAGCAGAATTATAATTGAAAAAATTGATATTTGAAACAATTGAAGCATAAATAAAGAGTCCTAATTAGAGAAATTGAAGATAAGACTTCTAACTTCTCCACTTTCACACTTTATTTCGAGGTCATCTTTCAAGTTGAAATCATGCATAATTAGATCAAGACCATAACTCAAGAAAGCTACTAGTTCTGCCAACATAAAGCTATGAATGAATCATACAGAATTAGGTCAAAATTGTAACTGAAAGAATTTTCTTTTTATTTTTAATTAGAAACCATATATAAAATCACATTCAAAATGTGATTATTAAATTCTCTAAGATGAACTTGGAATCTGGGATGTTGATCTTATGTTATGTTATTTCAAAAATGTTTAGCTAATTTTTCAATTGAATTATAGATGAGTAGACCAATTTTTGAATTTAAAATAAAACAATGAAACTTCCATATATCAATCCAAAGAGTAACATTAGTTCAACAATTTGAAGGTAAAATCCTTGATCATGTGGACATCAAAACACCAAGAGCCAACTATCGAATAATACTTACTAATGATACTTCAACTATTACATTTATTAAGTACTACTACAAAATATATAAAAAACTTAAAATTACACTTAAATCAAACAATGAGTCTTTATTTATCCATAAAAGGTCAATAATGCTCGAATCACTAGTTGCAAAAGTGGTTGCAAAAGTTATCAAATATTAGTCTCACACACAGGAGGCCTATCTGAAAACATCATGCCTCGAGGCCCAATAAATTTACTTATTTGGACTCCACCTTTCAGATTGGGTAGTACTCTGCCAGAACAACTCAGAGTCTAGATCTATCAAGCTCATTCCGTCTGTGCTAAAGTCGGCATTCTGGTAAAAGGATCCAAATGCGGCCGAGGAATCCAGGTCTCCCAAACCCTCAAAAAAGTCACCCATAGGTGCACCTTCAGCAATAGTTTCCTGAACAATTTCAACATGTTATCCTTGAAGAAATCAAGATCAACTATATGTATCATATCATAAAATGACATTAACATTATGAGGATAGATAAAGGACTTGAGTACAAAAGTAGAGAACACCAAAACCAGGCATATAAGAGATAAGCATACCTCAGGCAACGTGTTGTAGTCTTTGAAAATATCAAGCATTGATAAAATATCAGCATCATTATTAACAGCTGGATTGTCTGGATATGAATGATTTGCAGGGTCAGGAGGTGTCAATCCAGTTTGACGTGAATTCACAGGATCAGGAGTAGGCATCGATCCAGTTTGACATGAATTCACAGGATCAGCAGTAGGCATTGATCCAGTTTGACACGAATTTACAGGATCGGGAGAAGGCATTGACCCAGTTTGACACGAATTCACAGGATCGGGAGAAGGCATCGATCCAGTTTGACACGAATTCACAGGATCGGGAGTAGGCATTGATCCAGTTTGACATGAATTCACGTGATCGAGAGAAGGCATCGATCCAGTTTGACACAAATTCAAATGATCAAGAGAAGGCATCGATACAGTTTGACATGAATTTGAAGGATTGGGAGAAAGCATCAATCCAGTTTGACATGAATTTGCAGTATTGGGAGAAGGCACCAGTTCAGTTTGAGATGGAATTGTGGGATCGGGAGAAGGCATCAATCCAGTTTGACATGAACTCGCGGGATCGGGAGAAGGCATCAATCCAGTTTGACATGAACTTGCGGGATCGGGAGAAGGCATCAATCCAGTTTGACATGAACTTGCGGGATCGGGAGAAGGCATCAATCCTGTTAGGCATGAACTTAGAGGAATGGGAGAAGGCATCAATCCTGTTTGACATGAACTCACAGGAATGAGAGAAGGCATCAATCCTGATTGACATGGCATGGATATTGAACCACTACATCTACTAGCTTGAAGATTCTGGTCATTCATAATATAACTAACAGGTGTCACAGGCAAACTGGGAACAAGCGCAGTCGATTCAACACAAGGTATTCCCACTTCATCATCACTCCAATCTTCTTCAATAAATGGTCTCCCATATTGCGCACCATTCTTGGGACCAGGACCTTCCTTTTGAAATACCCTACAGATTACATATGAATCCTGTCATAAAAAAACTTGTTAAAAACAGGATGGAAAAATCATTAAATGAAGTTAAAAGAAAGCAAGAAGGGATGCAAAACTAAGGCATGTTAAAACAGCAGAACTCATTTCGGCTGTCTAAGAAAAACATGAAGGAACATAATTCCATTTCAAGAATTCAACAACTCTAAAGTAAGAAGTGCACTTTATAATGATAAGAACTAAATCAATGAAAACACATAACTCAATTTAAGGATTCTCCCATAGTAAACTATAATCAATGATTATTGAAAGACAAAACAGATGCCAATAGTATCAAAACTAAACTGTACATTCACATTCAAAGGCACAACTACAAAACTGCCACATATCCACCAGTTCAATACTAACTTATACAATACCTCTCCCTAATAAGGCTCATAATATTATAACAATCAACAATAGAAAACAATTCAGAAACAAATTGTTACCTGAACAATCCCTTTGTCAGCCAGGTCCTTATCTTCAAGCCTATACTCATGCATAACCCAATCCGTTCGATCTCCACGAGGTGCTTTTCCAGTGTGAAACACCAAGGTTTTTATCATCCCCACAGTATGATTATTTTGTTGCACAGCTCTATCTTTACCAGTAGCTTTCCAAAACCCAATTTCAGTAGCTCGATTCAACCTTGCCCCACTTCCATACTTCTTCCCAATCGGACAGAAGAAGTACCATTCCAAATCCCCATTTTTCAGATAAGACATATCTAGAAACAAAAAAAAGAAACATCATCAGAACAAACAAATGGGCAAGACTGAAAATCACTATACTAATACTAAATAAACAAAATTTATGAAACTACCTGGGAGATCCCAAGGTGCATATTTGTAAATGTCAAGTTCAGCAATGACATCAATATGAAACTTTTTCCCCATGACTTTCCTTTTCAGAAAGTACTTAATCAATTCAACACCAGTAGGATGGAATCGAAACCCAGGAATCAATTTTGGTATAGCCATCAAAATCAATAACAAAAACGAACAATTCTCGCTTCAATTCAAACTACCCTAAAAAGCCCCAATGAGGTTGTTTGTTTGTTATATCCAACAAACAACCTCAGTCGTTATAAACACAATCGAAACCTCGTATCGTACCGATGATGATTATTATTATTTCAGAAGTGAATCAAGAGCGTCACTAAAACAACGAAAGCGGAAATGAATATGAAAACAGAGAGAGATTAAGAGAGAAAAAATTGAAAACCCTAAAATTGGAAGAGTGAAAGGGGGGAGTCAAGTCCAGTGACGAAAGAAGGTTTTGAAAGAACACCAAAGCCTGCCAAGGTTCATAACACAAGAACGATGACGAACGGATGAAAACGATGATGCTGTTTTTGGAAGGTAAAGAGTCATCGGCGATGTGAAACCCTAAATCGGAATTTGAACGATTCGATTAAGGAAGTGAGATGCGCGATAGAGAAAACACGGTGTGTTGGCTGTGAGAATATAAAGTGAAGAAAGAAGTGAGAGGTGTTTCGTTAATATATCAATATTTTATTTTGAGGCAATTACGGGAACTATTTAAAATTATTAAATTATATTATTTTTTTTAGAAAAATAAGTACGACCGAGTCAGCTTCATCTTTTTGTTTTTAAAAATAATAATTAATTGAAGAGAAAATACTATTTTTTTTATGTTGGAATAAAGAAAAGAAAAGAAATTATCTAAGAAATAAGGTTTTATTAACATCCATTACTTCGACGGTTATTATCTTATGGGAGGCTATGCAAAAAGATGATTACCCCGTATAATTATAATTACAAGTCACATGTTTTATTTGAATTTTTCACCCAAATAACCATCTTTCCACACAAATATTTCTAATCTACCCATCATTTCAATTTATTTTCCAATCTACCCTAGTTTGTGTTTTTTTTTAATTTTTTTTATAAGGGGGCGTCATGGGAGATGGAGTCTCCCTTATAACTTGTATGGGGGCGCCATGGGGGTTGGAGCCACCCTACAAATTATAAAGGGGGCGCCATACCCATTGGAGCCTCCCTTAAATGCCCTAAAGGGGGGCGCCATCCCCTATGGAGCCTCCTTGTAAATGAAATTAATTTTTTAAATATATTATAATGAATATAATTAAAATATTATATTATGGTTTTCCAAAAAAAAATTTATAAATAGGTAGACATGTTGCTAACATTGTTTCATCCAAATTTAAAAGAGTGAGTCATGTTCCTTAGAAGATATGGGCATGTAATTTTTTCTCCGACGAAGCCTCCGATAAGAATGTTGTTTTGGAACATTCAGAGTTTAGAACAACTACGAAGAAATTTGAATCGGTGGCTAGAAGGAGACATTCCAAATGGTCAAAGAATCAGGAGTATTGAAAGACTTGTCTCGTACTTCTCTATTGAAGACGGAAACATACGGCGTGACTGGGTGCGAATTAGAGATGACAACGAAGTTAGGTCTATGATGTTCGGAACTGATGATATTACTTTGATTGTTGTTATATCTTAGGTTATGTTGTAATAATCGTTGTATTTTAATGATTTGCGTTTTATGCTGTAGAAGTAATTCAATTCGGTTTTGTGGTAATGAAAAGTTGATATAAATATTAAATTGCAGGATTACACTAATTTTAAAGACCAAATTAAATCTACCTAGAACTTGTTCCAACATTTGGACAGTTTTTCCTCGTATGTCCTGGAAGACGACATATTCCGCACAGTCTTTCCATTTTCTCAGCTGTATCCATTTCAGTTGTGATTCGGGTGCTTTTGGGGCGGCCCTTTTTGTTTCTTCTCATATTTTCATTGTGGTAGATTGTGTCTCCATGATAGGTTGGCCAGTAGTCCTCACTAGCTACCACTGGAAAACTGCTACTGTAGATACCGAATAAGTTGACGACCTTGTAAACTTCTGATAGCTGCAAGAATGGATCCTGACGAGCAATTGAACATGCGGCAATGACATGTGAACAAGGCATGCGGAAGGTTTGAAACTTTCCGCAGTCGCACCAATTTTTATGAAGTTCCACCCTGTAGTGTCCCATTGGCCGACCCTCGTTGTGATCCATTGTCTCATCAACAATGAAGCTGTAATCGTGACGATCAAATGGTCTAACTCGATGTGAGGCCGCCTTAGAAGTTTCATCCCTCATATACTTCATGCTTGATTTGCTGAATATTTGCCCTGATTGCAGTACAGCGCTCCATTTTTTGCCTCTTGCTGCAAATAGTGACCCCAATCTGTAATACGTTGCCCTTACCAACGCTGTGATGGGGAGGTTCCTAGTTCCCTTAAATACGCCGTTTAGGGATTCTACAAGATTTGTGGTCATGTGACCCCATCTACACCCTCCATCAAATGACCTAGTCCATTTCTCGACTGGAATATTATCCACCCACCTTAATGCTTCTGCGCTTGACAACCTTATTTCTTCTCGGTAATACATGAATGATGGTTGGTTTAAGGCATACGCAGCGTTCACAACTTTTTTACGGAGGTTTCTGTCTTTAATGTCCCGCATAAAATTCTGAGCAATGTGTCTTATGCAGAAGACATGGACAGAAGGAGGGTTGTGCCAACCATTAGCAGGATTGTTGTAGGCGCTCACAATAGAAGCATGTCTGTCAGAAATCAGACATAAGTTGGGTTGTGGTGCGACATGTGTTCTGAGGTTTCTGAGGAAGAAACTCCAAGCTTCGCCTGTCTCACCCTCGACCAGGGCAAAGGCAATCGGAAATATATTATTATTTCCGTCTTGTGCTACCGCCATCAACAATGTTCCTTTGTATTTTCCATACAACCATGTTCCATCGACTTGTATAACTGGTTTGCAGAACGCAAAACCTTTGATACATGGTTGAAATGCCCAAAAGAGGCGAGAAAATATCCTACTTCCAGCAACACATGTTCCTTCAGGAGTGTATGCTGGTAGTGACTCCAATATTACAACCGTACCAGGAACATATTTCTGAAGTGCTAGTAGATACTGTGGAAGTTGATGGTAAGAATGCTCCCAATTCCCATATACATGTTCCACCGCTTTTATTCTACCTATCCAAGCTTTCCTATACGATGGGGTATAGTTGAACCGTGCAACAACATGAGAGATAATTGTGCTCACCTTCACAGATGGATCCGCGTCCACAAGATGCAAAATCTCTTGGGATATCAATTGAGAGCTTAGTTTTCCATGATCTTGCCGATTGATGTTGGTTGTGCAACTATGAGGTGGATCCATCGAACCTATCTCCCAACAATCACTTCTTTTCCGATAGGACGCTGCTAACCGAAACTTGCAACTTGCGTTACGACAAACTACGACATAGCGTTTTGAGTCGTTCCGATTGATGTAAAAATCAACAAAGTTATCCATATGAAACTTTCTTATGGCTTTCATGCATTCCTCTTTCGTGCGGTACTGGTTTCCGACTTTCAAGACACTTTCAATTTGTTGAGAAGGATTGTAGAAATAATCTGAGGAAGTATCGTCGCCACTGCATTGCAAGTTCGTCATGTGTTGAGGAGGACAATACACTTGATTTAATGGTAGGGCCTCTTCATCTATGTCTTGCAGGGGAGTCATTGCAGTGTAGTCCCCGCTCCCGAACAAATTAACCATTTGATCAACCATGGTCTCTGGATCTTCTTCCTCCTCGTCCACAACATCAATTTCATCTATATCCATTGTTTCACCAACCTCATGTTCAGTTTGGCAGAGTAACAGATAAACCTCGATATAGTCGAGGCCAGATTGTTCGTGACTATCGAACATTTGATCAACATCGCTGTTGTCAAGTATTTTCTCTTGAAAATACTTGACCTCATTGTTATCAAAAAAAACAGGACTTCTGTAAATGATCTGGGAGATTTGACCAGACAAAATCTTCGACTGTATGCGCTCTTTGAAATGCACAAAATTTGCTTTTCTACTCATGGTTAATCGGGTAAGATCAGTATTTTGAAACCCGAAACCGGAATTCTCAGAGATGAAAGTCTCTCCATTATAATGGGCATGAACAATGTAATTGGATGTTCTAGACATGGTTGAATGATAGTTTAAGGGATGTATACTATCTTTTGCTTGAATGTATACATATATATTAAAATCCCACGAATTAAATATTATTAAAACATATAAGGGGGGCGCCGTGGGGGATGGAGCCCCTTCTTTAAGTTATAAGGGGGGCGCCGTGGGGGATGGAGCCCCTTCTTTAAGTTACAAGGGGGGCGCCGTGGGGGATGGAGCCCCTGTGACACGTGTAAAAGAAGTTACTTTATGCATGCATGCAGTAGGACATGTGTAAGAATTCATCTATCAATATTTCTACACATCAATCTCTTCTTACACAAATTCAACTATCTCATTAATATCAATAAATATTACAACTACACAAATTAAATTTTTACCTATACAACCATAAATTCAAATTTCAAATTTCAAATTTCAAATTTCTACATTTCATCTATAAATACTTCTCCTCTTCATTCTAAAAAACACATCAAATATATTCAACAATTCAAATTCTCCCAATACTTCCCCTCAAATTTCACTATAGAAGCCATGTCTCTCTTAACAATGGGTGAAACGCATCGAGGAACACCAAACAACATCTCGTCGTATGTAAGTATTCCTACTTGATAACTCACAGTGTTGTAATAATTTGTTGCATTATAATGCATTTAAAATGTTCTAATGACATGTTTTATTTTTTTTTGTAACAAATACAATGTTCTAATGATATGTTTTATTTTTTTTGTAGGATACTCATGAATTTCGTACTCGTGGGCATAAATATTTCCCACATGATCCGTTGATTCAACCTTTTTTGGAGCGAGCAGGTTTTGGAGAGGTCGTTAAGATAACAAATTATCTCATTGATTCTAAGTTTATTTTGGCTTTGCAAGAAAGGTGGCGACCCTATTTCCAACCCCCACTCACGCAATCACAGCCATATGAACATACTCCTAACCAATTCACTCCATTCACACAAACTCATTCACAATTCGAATACTAACAACATCCACCACAATACCACACATACTCCCAGTTTCAAACACCCAATCAACCAATACCCACCCAATCATTTACACCCATCCCACCCTACGATCAGGCAGGCTATCGTCCTGACATTGCCTCGTCTAGCCAACCACCCCAAACTAACTATGAAGGCATGGGCAACTCTTTTGATTTGGATGACTTTACGGATATGGATTCGTCTGCATGGGCCGAAGTGATGCAAATGCTTGATGACGACACAGTGGACCCGACTCCACCACAAAGACCACCAAGAAACTTGCGTAATCGAGGATGCGGTACGGGCGGACATTTAAATCGACCGAGTCGTAGAAATTAGTGTACAAGATCTTTCAAATGTAGCCATTTGTATGTGATTAAATTTATTTAATCCAAATTAATTTTTATTTGTTGTTTAGAATTTATCAATGAAAATATTAATTATTATTTATTTATAAATTGTTAAAAATATGAAAATACTAATTATTATTATTTATTTACAAAATTATTATTTTTTAAAAAAATTTAATTTATTAAAAATTATTTATTAAATATTTTTAAATTAATTAAACATTAAAATTATTTTTTAATTTTCGTTTAAGGGAGGCTCCAATGGGTATGGCGCCCCCTTTATAATTTGTAGGGTGGCTCCAACCCCCATGGCGCCCCCATACAAGTTATAAGGGAGGCTCCATCCCCCATGGCGCCCCCTTGTAAAAAAAATTAAAAAAAAACCCAAACTAGGGTAGATTGGAAAATAAATTGGAAAGATGGGTAGATTGGAAATATTTGTGATGAAAGATGGTTATTTGGGTGAAAAATTCGTTTTATTTTGTTAGATAGTTCAATTTTTATTTTTATTTTAAAAATATGAAATATTTCTCGACATTTTTTTTTAGAGAAAAAAAATTGTGCCATAGTGAGGTAAAACATTAACCGACATTAAGATAAGTTTGATATTAACTCGTTAATATTTATATTTGACGGTTGATACTAAATACCTAAAGATAATTTGGTAAATTTTTATTTAATAATAAATTTAATTGGTATGGACTGACAGTGTAAAATTATTTTATATTGTTAATCAATCACTCTTATGCATCCGTCGTATCGGACTGTAAATTTTAAAATTAATTGTATGATATAGCAGATTAATATATTCCTATTGAATAACAGTGTAAAATTATTTTACACTGTATGTGCATACCAATTAAACTCGTTGATAATCTCATGCGAAGCCAGACATTTCTGCTTAAACCAGGCATTTCGTCGTAATCTCATGCGAAGCAGTACTTGAACTCCTTCGGCAGTTGGATTACTTTGACCCTGAGTTGTGTGCTAATGTTGGCGCTGATGTATGTTGGCCTTTTTATTGCCCACTCTCTCAAGTCGATCTCTTCTAAAGGATCTTGCGTTGGCATTTTATGTTGTTCACCAGCGGATCCTTTTCGAAACTCAAAGGTTCGTCATCGTATATGGCATCAAGCCTATGGCCTTGCACTTAATATTGATCTTTATCTGGTGGTTCTGAATCGAAGTCCTTACCAAGACCTTCCAAGTGCTCTTGATTCTTTTTGGCTTCGACAGCCAAGTACTTCACTTCAGCCTCTAGGGTCGTTTTAACTTATTTTCGGCTATGTAAGCCGAAATCTTTTCTAGTGTTTTTAACTCAGTCATCATCACCAAATTCACTTCCCCGACCAGTTGGTTGGATTCCTTCCGTTCCAAATACAAAATCTTCCTCGCCTACTACTTCCTTCCCTTGCCTCTATTAGGTATATAGCCACGTGTTCGACAGTGAAATCACTAGTGTCCCCAAAAAATTTAGTATACTTAGGGACTTTCCACCTAGGGGGTAATTCTGATTGTAGGACGTACTCAAAGAATGGTGATGTGTAATTTGGCCTATGAAGGTCAATATTTACCCCATTTCGCGTCATAATTCTTTCGACCATGACCCCTAAGTTATTATTTGCTGCCATGTCATCATGTCGAAACTGATTTATCACTTCGTCAGCATTCTGGTTCCTATTCACCATCACTACCCTCAGTTCCCTTTCCCTTAAAATTTATTGTTCAATCTTAGGAGGTTTTCCCCTAGGTGGTTCGACTCCTACTCCTTGATTTACCATGTTTGCTAGTGGTATATTTTGTTGGAATTGGTTAATGATGGGGTTCTCTTCCAAGGCTACCCTTGGATTTTCTATCATTCATTCCCTTTGAGGTTGTCGAAAGGATTGTAGAACACCAAAGACATCAGCAATGCGCGTCATTTGCGCTGCCATCTGTTGGTTTGCTTGGGTAGTATTTTGGATTAAAGGGTTAAATATAACGCTCATTTATTGGGCAAGCATTTGGACCATTTCATGGTTGCTTTTGTCCATTTGCTGCCTTATCACTGTTGCATAATTATTGGTGATATTGGGCATTTGGATAGGAAATCTCGTCCCTAAGGGCTGGCTAATTTGACCCATATTGTTAAGGTATGAACCCGATCCTTGTAATGGTGAAGTCACGTTCACCATTGTATCTGTGAACGTTGATGTTGTATTATGCAAACTTGCCATCATTGATGTTGGCATGCCATAAGATTGTTCGTGATCAGTTATAGGCATTGAAAATCCAGGATATAAGGCTTGAATAAATTACTCCCTACTATAGGGGGTCACTAATGGACCCCATGTTCCCACATAAGACAAAATGGGTCCACTTTGGGCAATCAACTGCATAGGCATCGTACTTGTCGTAAATGGTGCAGGTTCAGACACAGACGTTGCAACCATAGTTCCCCTGTCGAAGACGAAGGGGGTGGTTCTTCGTTATTATTTGGTGCATTTTGATTCACCATTCTCCTTACACATCTTCTCCTATGTCTTTCTTAGTTGTTTGTGGCTATTTTACCACTCATTAGTCTCATACAAATAAGTTTAGAGAGATAGTAAAAATGAAGAACTTAATACAAAAAATTTCAAAAGAGAAAAAATGTTTAAACGCTAGCACTGTCCCACTGAGCATGCCAATTTTTTTACCGTAAAAATTGATAAACAACCGCTGGTCTCAAAAAAACGGTTTACTTTACAGGATCAACCAGTGAATCCTAGGACACGTGCTATTGTTCAAACTATATTTGAAATTCTTAAGAACACTTAGACAATGCCCATGATTGAAAAATGTTGTTTAAAGTTTAAAAGGTAAATTTGCAGAATTTGTAAAGAAATTGTAATAAAGAAACTTCAAAGTAAATTGCAATGAAAAAGCTAATTGATAAACTGAAAATAACTTCAATTAAAATGAAAACATAGTGTTTCAAACGTACATTCTCAACGAACTCATTTCTCAACACACTTAGATACTTTTAGCAATTTGTGAGTATTTGTACAATGATTAAACACGCGTAAATCCTACACACTAAGACTCTTATTTATACTAAGTTGAAAATAACCGCTATCAACGGTTTTTTCTCCAGAAAATGATATGTTTCGCTTGCATGCCTTCAATTCTCCACAGCTTTACACGCGTCAGTTTTGAGAATCAGATAAGGACAAAAGACAGTTATCATCCTTATTCAAAATTAAAAACCTTCGTCGAACGCAACCTCAATATTACACCTATCGAAGTTGCAATCTAAACTTAGAAATATTTCTAAGTCTTAACCCAACATAATCCTTCTTACAAAGGATTACTTCGACTGAAATCTTCAATAATACTTCTGTCTAATTCCAAGACAAATTGAAAATACTTCTTTTGTTTATCATACTCAATAAAATATTGGCGTTGAAATCTCCAGCTAACAAAAGCGCCTATGACTTCCGATCGAACCTTCAAGGTTGATTTGAAGGTTATGGAGCATAGACGTCTTACTACTGTAGCAAATTATGAAGAGTGGATGTGACACTATTGTCTTAGGCATCTCAACTTTGGAGATCTCAAAGACATGCATAAGAACATAATGTTAACGGGGTTTCCATCGATCGACATATCAGCTAAAATTTGTGAAGAATGTATGCAAGAGAAGTAATGTAAGGGTAAATTCAACAAGGATTTAGACCAAAGAACTAAGAATCACCTTGACGTGGTGTATTCACATGTGCGTGGGTCGATGCAAGTATACTCTATTGGTGGCAATATGTATTTTTTCACATTTATCTACATTATAGTAGAAAGCTATAGACATACCTAATCAACAGAAAGGATGAGGTACTTGAAATGTTCAAGAAGTTCAAGTCCATGGTTGAGAGGCAAAGTGGTCACAAGCTCAAAGCGCTCAAAACGGATGGCGGAGGCTGTAACGCCCCGATTCTGAATTCCCATTAATTGTTGAGTCTTTTAATTTATTTAATTGATGTTTGTTTTAAATTGAGAAATTATATATTACTATGTGGTGTTTGCTTATTTTATCTATTTTTACCGATTCGGAGAGTTTTCGGGGGAATTAGAGTAAAAAGGGCATTTTAGACATTTAGCAATTTAGTGTGAGAATTGATTGGTAAGTGTTGGAAAGAATTTGAGAGGAAAGAAATAGAGATAGAAATAGAATAAGAGAGGAAAAGAAAGAAAGATAGTAACATAAGAAGAAAAACAAGAGAAAGAAAAGAGGAGAAGAGAAAGAGAAGAGAAAGTGAAGAGGAAAACCTAGAATCATCAAGGGATCATCACCAAAGCTTGCAATCGATCGGTAAGGGTGTGAAACTCCATCATCTCTTTAATGTATATGATTATATGTGTATGTGTTTGGATTTTGTAGAGTTTCTACTCTTTTTCCACTTAGGTTAGAAGTTGGTTTTGTGAGTAGAATGAGGTTTTAATCGGTTAGAACTCGGATTAGACGATGTAGTTTAGTCGGGTGATGGTAGGGTTGTGCCACTGAGACTGGGTTGGATTTAATCGGTTGATTTTGTGGAGTTTGGGCTCTTGAGACAGCCATGGAAGTTCTGTCTTCGCAGGCTCGCCAGGCGAATGGCAGCGAAGCTTCGCCATGCGAAGCCCAGCGAGCTGCAGCGAAGCAAGTCAGAAGCTAACACCCTGTATTCGCTGGCAAGTTCGCCAGGCGAGGTGAGTTGGCGAAGGTTCGCCAGGCGAGTGTGTAGCGAGCCTCAGCAAGTAATTCCAGAATTACTCCCAGTGGACTTCGCTGGGAAGTTCGCCAGGCGAAGGCCAGCGAGCATTCGCTGCGTGGCTTCGCCAGGCGAAGGTTGGAGAACCTGACAGTGTTATTTGTTTTGCTGTTTGTTCATAGCATGATTTTTGGCCGATTCAATTATAATTAATGTCTATATGAATGTTTGATGTGTGAACTGTTTCGACATGTCGTGCTGTGGGTGGCCGAAAGGCGTGAATCCTAGATTGTAGAGCCAATGGTGAATCTTGAACGTTTGATAATCTTGTGTATTTGCTTGAATTGAATAGAAACGCATTGATAGGCTGATATGTGTGTAAACCATGTGTGAAATGGTGCAAAATGTGAATGCATGATAGATATATGCGATGTATGTGATAAATGCAATGAGTATGTTTGTGAACATAGTATGCATTCTGTGTTAATCGATCCCTCGGAGGATTAGCATTGTGTAGCATCTTAGTATGCATTTTTGTGTTGAATGATCCCTCGGAGGATTTGCAGAACCTCGTATGATACAATGGTTACATTAGATTCCTTGGAGAATCAGTTGCATTGTGTGATTCCTCGGAGAATCGGTCATAACATGTAATCCCTTGGAGGATTGACTAGAGTATTTGATTCCGTGGAGAATCTGCAGAGTATTTGATTCCGTGGAGAATCTGCTGAATATTCGATTCTGTGGAGAATCTGATGAATATTTGATTCCGTGGAGAATTTGCTGAATACTTGATTCCGTGGAGAATCTGCTGAATACTCGATTCCTTAGAGAATCTGTTAAAATGAGTCGGTACCGTATTTGCATCTGCATAGAGTCGTGTGTCGGTCTCTATGAGTTGCATGAGTCATCTGTGTATGATGCATTAGTTGTATGAATATAACTGTGTATGTTATATATGATTGTTGGGAGAAACATATAGTGAATGTTCATGAGCATGTGTAGAGGCATGATTAATTGTATATGCTTAATGTGGTAAGAACATAATTTGAGTATAACTTGTACAAATATGAGTATATGTATATATACAATTTTATGCATTAACTATTATGATATTATTTCTCACCCTTCTTTTGTTTTATAATGCTCTATGAGGCATTGCAGAGTAGGAAGCTGGAGGTTCTTTTGTGAAGCGATGTCTTCGTCTTTTTGGTCAATGGCTCTGATATGTAACATCTGGGTAGTTAGGAAGTCTTTGACTCTTTTGGAGTTACATTTGTTTTGATTCCTTGTGATACATCTGTGTATGTATCCGCTGTGGATATGGTTGTAAAGCATGAATTGATTGAATGGTTGTATATACTTTTATTTATGTGATCGATTCAATATTTGGATGTTTCCGCTTTTATTCTAAATATTGAGATGTGGGTTACCCATTGTTGTATATCTATTTTGAGCAGGTATCGTATGTGTTTAATTTCATGATAATGTGATGCGCCTCTTATATACCATGTTTTAATTAAACTCTGATGAAATAAATTTTCTAAGTGCCTAATTGATTTATTTGATTAATTTGGGGGTATAGAAAAGGGGTGTTACATTAAGTGGTATCAGAGCCAGTGTTGAATCAGTCGTGTCTGTCTTGTTGTTGTGTTGGTTGAACGGTTGTTTAACCTTGTTGTTATTTTTGGGAATCCTCAGAATATGGCAGGTCGTAATGACAATGCTATGGCAGCGGCGTTAGAGGCTATGGCCAGAGCTGTGCAGGGTGCACCTAACGTGAATGCGAATGATGAGTTCAGGAAGAACCAACCACCGGTGTTTAAAGGGAGATTTGATCCGGATGGTGCTCAGATATGGTTAAAGGAAATTGAGAGGATCTTTAAGGTGATGGATTGTGCTGAAGGGAACAAGGTGAGACTAGGGACTCACATGCTGAGAGAAGAGGCTGGTGACTGGTGGGTCAGCATGAGGCAAGTTCTTGAGGTCGACGATGAGGAGATTACGTGGGATTTATTTCGTACTGAGTTTCTAAGGAAGTATTATCCCGAAAGTGTTAAAGGGAAGAGAGAAATGGAATTTCTGGAGTTGAAACAAGGTAATATGTCGGTGTTGGACTACACCGCTAAGTTTACTGAGTTAGTGAAGTTTCACCCTCACTATGATGCGGTTACGGCGGAATTTTCCAAATGTATCAAGTATGAGAATGGCTTGCGTCCTGAGATAAAGCAAACGGTGGGTTATCAAAGAATACGAAGATTTTCGGATTTGACCAAGTGTTGTAGAATTTATGAAGAAGACAGTAGAGCTCGTTCTACTCATTATAAGGGTTTGAGCGAGAGGAGAGGGAAGCAGCAAGTACGAAGCGGACCTTATGTGACGCCTGCTGATAAGGGCAAACATAGGGGAAACTTTGATAGGAGACCCGGAGGAGGTTCCGGTGCGATCAAATGTTTTAAGTGTGGCGTGATGGGCCACAAGTCTTATGATTGTGGAAAGTTCAAGGCGAAGTGTTCCAACTATGGGCTCCTTGGACATGATGCAGCAGAGTGTAGAAAAAATGCTGTGAAGTGTTTTAATTGTGGCGAGGTGGGTCACATTAGCCCGAATTGTACCAAACCGAAGCAAGCTCCGGCGGGCGGAAAAGTATTCGCATTAGCAGGTTCAGACGCTACTAATGCGGCGGATCGTTTGATTAAAGGTACGTGCTTTATTAATGATATGCCTTTAGTTGCTATTATTGATACTGGAGCGACTCACTCGTTCATTTCTCTTGCGTGTGCTAAGCGGTTGGATTTGTGTATGGTTTCTTTGAGTAGTGGTATGGTTATTGGGACTCCCGCTTCGGGGTCAGTAACTACTTCTTTGGTGTGTGCAAGTTGTCCTTTGACCATGTATGGCAAGGACTTCGTTATGGATTTAGTGTGTTTGCCGTTGAAAGGTTTGGACGTAATCTTGGGTATGAACTGGTTGCAATTTAATAGAGTTCATCTGGATTGCTATCACAAGTTAGTAAGGTTTCCTTCTTTGGAAGATGGTGAAAACGAGAGTTTTCTTTCCACTAAAGAGTTGAAGAAACTTTTAGCGGACGAAGCTCAGTTGTTTGGTTTGTTTGCATCGTTGTCGGTGGAGAGCAAAGTTGAGCTCGACGTGTTACCTGTGGTTTGTGAATTTCCTGAAGTGTTTCCGGAAGATGTTGCGGATGTGCCGCCAAAGAGAGAGGTTGAATTTTCTATTGATCTAGTTCCGGGTACTAGACCGATTTCGATGGCCCCGTATCGGATGTCGGCATTGGAGTTGGTGGAATTGAAGAAGCAGTTGAATGATTTGTTGGATAAGAGATTTGTAATACCAAGTGTTTCTCCTTGGGGTGCGCCAGTATTGTTGGTAAAGAAGAAGGATGGTAGTATGCGATTGTGTATTGATTATCGGCAGTTGAATAAGGTGACAATTAAGAACAAGTATCCGCTTCCAAGAATTGATGATTTGATGGATCAATTGGTTGGAGCCCGTGTTTTTAGTAAGATTGATTTGAGATCCGGTTATCACCAGATTCGGGTTAAGGAAGAAGATATTTCGAAGACGGCTTTTAGAACACGATATGGTCACTATGAGTATACAGTGATGCCATTCGGAGTTTCTAATGCGCCGGGTGTTTTCATGGAATATATGAACTGTATCTTTCACGAGCAGTTGGATCGTTTTGTGGTAGTGTTTATCGATGACATTTTGATTTATTCTAAGTCTCGAGAGGAACACGAAGAACATTTAGGGATTGTGTTGCGGATTTTGAAAGAGAAGAAGTTGTACGCAAAGTTGTCTAAGTGTGAGTTTTGGTTGTCGGAGGTGAGTTTTCTTGGACATATTATTTCCGGCAATGGTATTAGTGTGGATCCATCCAAGATCGATGTGGTAATGCAATGGGAGACTCCAAGATCAGTTACGGAAATTCAAAGCTTTTTGAGCTTGGCCGGTTACTACCGGAGGTTTATCGAAGGATTTTCAAAGTTAGCACTCCCGTTAACGCAGTTGACTTGTAAAGGAAAGGCTTTTATTTGGGATGTTAATTATGAAGAGAGTTTCATGGAATTAAAGAGAAGGTTAACGACAGCGCCAGTTTTGATTTTGCCGAATCCTACGGAACCTTTTGTGGTTTATTGCAACGCTTCCTTGTCAGGATTGGGTGGTGTATTGATGCAAGATGGGAAGGTCGTGGCGTATGCTTCTAGACAGTTGAGAGTACATGAAAAGAATTATCCTACTCATGATTTGGAGTTAGCGGCCGTAGTGTTCGTTTTGAAAATTTGGAGGCACTATCTTTATGGTGCAAGATTTGAAGTTTTTAGCGATCACAAGAGTTCGAAGTATTTGTTTGATCAAAAAGAATTGAATATGAGGCAAAGGAGATGGCTAGAACTTTTGAAGGACTATGATTTTGGTTTAAATTATCATCCGGGTAAGGCGAATGTGGTAGCCGATGCCTTAAGTCGGAAGTCGTTGCACGTGTCTACTTTAATGGTTAGAGAGTGGGAACTTTTGGAGAACTTTAGAGATTTGAGTTTGGTTTGTGAGTTAACACCGAGTAGTGTGAAGCTTGGTATGTTGCATGTCACGAATGATTTCCTTGCTACGGTGTGTGAAAAGCAAAAGTTGGATTTGAAATTTGTGGATTTGATGACAAATGGAAATGAAGATTTCAAAGTTGATGAATTAGGAGTTTTGAGGTTTCGAGGTCGTATTTGTATTCCCGATGATGCGGATTTGAAAAAGATGATATTGGAAGAGGGACATCGGAGTAACTTGAGTATTCATCCGGGAGCGAATAAGATGTATCAAGATTTGAAGAAGGTCTTTTGGTGGTCTGGATTGAAAAGCGATGTTGCTCGTTTTGTGTACTCGTGTTTGACTTGCCAGAAGTCTAAGGTGGAGCATCAGAAGCCTAGTGGATTGATGCAACCGTTGGATATTCCGGAATGGAAATGGGATAGTATATCGATGGATTTTGTTACGGGATTGCCGAATACGCAAAGAGGACATAATGCTATTTGGGTGATTGTTGATAGGCTTACTAAATCGGCTCACTTTATTCCGATTGATATTACTTATTCTTTGGAAAGGTTGGCCGAGATTTATGTTGGCACTATTGTGAAGCTTCATGGAGTTCCTAAGAGTATTGTGTCGGATAGAGATCCTAGATTTACTTCAAGATTTTGGGAGAGTTTGCAAGGTGCCTTGGGTTCTAAGTTGAGATTGAGTTTGGCATATCATCCGCAAACAGATGGTCAAACCGAGAGGACGATTCAATCGTTAGAAGATTTGTTGCGTGCTTGTGTGCTTGAACAAGGTGGTGCGTGGGACGGTTATTTAGCGTTGATTGAGTTCACCTATAATAACAGTTTCCATTCGAGTATTGGTATGGCGCCATTTGAGGTTTTATATGGTCGGAGATGTCGAACACCTCTGTGTTGGCATGAGACAGGTGAAAAGTCGGTAGTTGGTACGGAAATGGTACAGCAAACGACAAAAAAGGTGAAATTTATTCGGGAAAAGATGAGAGCTTCTCAGAGTAGACAGAAAAGTTATCATGATAAAAGGAGAAAGGATCTCGAGTTTCAAGAGGGCGACCATGTGTTTGTGAGAGTTACACCGGTTACGGGTGTGGGTCGTGCTTTGAAGTCGAGAAAGTTGACTTCTCGTTTTATTGGTCCGTATCAGATTGTCGCACGAGTTGGTGCTGTGGCTTATCGTGTAGCGTTACCTCCGAACCTTTCGAATTTGCATGATGTATTCCATGTCTCGCAACTTCGGAAGTATGTTCCGGATCCGTCACATGTTATCCCAGTGGATGAAGTTGAAGTAAGAGATAACCTTACAGTTGAAGTTTTACTGGTTAGTATTTTGGACCGTGAAGTTAAGAAACTAAGAGGCAAGGATATTGCGCTTCTGAAAGTGTCCTGGGGAGGTGCCACAGAAGGAAACATGACTTGGGAGTTGGAGAGCAAGATGCGAGAATCGCATCCAGAGTTGTTTGAATCAGGTAATATTTTCGAGGACGAAAATTTCTAAAGTGGGGGAGAGTTGTAACGCCCCGATTCTGAATTCCCATTAATTGTTGAGTCTTTTAATTTATTTAATTGATGTTTGTTTTAAATTGAGAAATTATATATTACTATGTGGTGTTTGCTTATTTTATCTATTTTTACCGATTCAGAGAGTTTTCGGGGGAATTAGAGTAAAAAGGGCATTTTAGACATTTAGCAATTTAGTGTGAGAATTGATTGGTAAGTGTTGGAAAGAATTTGAGAGGAAAGAAATAGAGATAGAAATAGAATAAGAGAGGAAAAGAAAGAAAGATAGTAACATAAGAAGAAAAACAAGAGAAAGAAAAGAGGAGAAGAGAAAGAGAAGAGAAAGTGGAGAGGAAAACCTAGAATCATCAAGGGATCATCACCAAAGCTTGCAATCGATCGGTAAGGGTGTGAAACTCCATCATCTCTTTAATGTATATGATTGTATGTGTATGTGTTTGGATTTTGTAGAGTTTCTACTCTTTTTCCACTTAGGTTAGAAGTTGGTTTTGTGAGTAGAATGAGGTTTTAATTGGTTAGAACTCGGATTAGACGATGTAGTTTAGTCGGGTGATGGTAGGGTTGTGCCACTGAGACTGGGTTGGATTTAATCGGTTGATTTTGTGGAGTTTGGGCTCTTGAGACAGCCATGGAAGTTCTGTCTTCGCAGGCTCGCCAGGCGAATGGCAGCGAAGCTTCGCCAGGCGAAGCCCAGCGAGCTGCAGCGAAGCAAGTCAGAAGCTAACACCCTGTATTCGCTGGCAAGTTCGCCAGGCGAGGTGAGTTGGCGAAGGTTCGCCAGGCGAGTGTGTAGCGAGCCTCAGCGAGTAATTCCAGAATTACTCCCAGTGGACTTTGCTGGGAAGTTCGCCAGGCGAAGGCCAGCGAGCATTCGCTGCGTGGCTTCGCCAGGCGAAGGTTGGCGAACCTGACAGTGTTATTTGTTTTGCTGTTTGTTCATAGCATGATTTTTGGCCGATTCAATTATGATTAATGCCTATATGAATGTTTGATGTGTGAACTGTTTCGACATGTCGTGCTGTGGGTGGCCGAAAGGCGTGAATCCTAGATTGTAGAGCCAATGGTGAATCTTGAACATTTGATAATCTTGTGTATTTGCTTGAATTGAATAGAAACGCATTGATAGGCTGATATGTGTGTAAACCATGTGTGAAATGGTGCAAAATGTGAATGCATGATAGATATATGCGATGTATGTGATAAATGCAATGAGTATGTTTGTGAACATAGTATGCATTCTGTGTTGATCGATCCCTCAGAGGATTAGCATTGTGTAGCATCTTAGTATGCATTTTTGTGTTGAATGATCCCTCGGAGGATTTGCAGAACCTCGTATGATACGATGGTTACATTAGATTCCTTGGAGAATCGGTTGCATTGTGTGATTCCTCGGAGAATCGGTCATAACATGTAATCCCTTGGAGGATTGACTAGAGTATTTGATTCCGTGGAGAATCTGCAGAGTATTTGATTCCGTGGAGAATCTGCTGAATATTCGATTCCGTGGAGAATCTGATGAATATTTGATTCCGTGGAGAATCTGCTGAATACTTGATTCCGTGGAGAATCTGCTGAATACTCGATTCCTTAGAGAATCTGTTGAAATGAGTCGGTACCGCATTTGCATCTGCATAGAGTCGTGTGTCGGTCTCTATGAGTTGCATGAGTCATCTGTGTATGATGCATTAGTTGTATGAATATAACTGTGTATGTTATATATGATTGTTGGGAGAAACATATAGTGAATGTTCATGAGCATGTGTAGAGGCATGATTAATTGTATATGCTTAATGTGGTGAGAACATAATTTGAGTATAACTTGTACAAATATGAGTATATGTATATATACAATTTTATGCATTAACTGTTATGATATTGTTTCTCACCCTTCTGCTGTTTTATAATGCTCTATGAGGCATTGCAGAGTAGGAAGCTGGAGGTTCTTTTGTGAAGCGATGTCTTCGTCTTTTTGGTCAATGGCTCTGATATGTAACATCTGGGTAGTTAGGAAGCCTTTGACTCTTTTGGAGTTACATTTGTTTTGATTCCTTGTGATACATTTGTGTATGTATCTGCTGTGGATATGGTTGTAAAGCATGAATTGATTGAATGGTTGTATATACTTTTATGTATGTGATCGATTCAATATTTGGATGTTTCCGCTTTTATTCTAAATATTGAGATTTGGGTTACCCATTGTTGCATATCTATTTTGAGCAGGTATCGTATGTGTTTAATTTCATGATAATGTGATGCGCCTCTTATATACCATGTTTTAATTAAACTCTGATGAAATAAATTTTCTAAGTGCCTAATTGATTTATTTGATTTATTTGGGGGTATAGAAAGGGGGTGTTACAGAGGCGAATATGTCTTAAATGAATTTGGGAGGTTTTGTGATCAAGAAGGGATTGTGCATGAGGTAGTACCACTTTACACACCGCAAAAAAGGTCAGGATTCAAACCGAATCTGACCACTTGAGAGTTTTTGGTTCCATTGCATACCGACATGTTTTGGGAGAACATAGAAAGAAGTTGAATGATAAGGGAGAAGTGATGATACTTGTAGAGTATCACTCTACCAATGGTTACAAACTATTTGATGTTGCAAACAGGAGGATCGTGATTAGTACATATGTCGTAGTCAATGAATTGAAGCAAGTGTAGCAGGGTGTAACCGGTTACATGCAGGCATTAATCGGTTACCAGAAAGCTGTAACTGAATATAGCTTTGAAATTTCCAGTTCTGAAGAAAGGGGAAGTGCATAATAGCCCGTCGTCGAAGCCCGAAATGAAGAATATGTTAGAAGGTCAATAAGGAAAAGGGGTTTGCCTCAAAGACTCAAAGATTGTGAGTTGTTTCGGGATAACAAAGTCAATAATGATTGTAATTTCGTCCATTTTGCACTTACGGTTGAATCTGAACCCGTAAATACAGGAGAGGCTTTAAGTTATCTAGAGTGGATTTGTGCGAAGAAGGAATGGCTGGAATCCATTGAAAAGAATAGTACTTAAGAGTTAGTTGATCTACTCGATGGAAAGAAGTCAATTGGTGTGAAATGGGTGTTCAATGTGAAAGCAAATCCCAAGGGTGAGATAATAAAGCATAAGGTTCAATTTGTGGCTAAGGGATTTTTGTAAAGATAAGGCATAGACTTTGAAGAGGTATTTGCACCGGTTGCAAGGATTGAAACTATTAGGCTTGTTGTTGGTATTGCAAATAACCATAATTGGCATATATATCAAATGGACGTCAAATACGCGTTTTTGAACGGACCACTTGAAGAGGTGGTATATGTAGGACAGCCCTGGTTTTGTTGTAAGAAACAAAGAGTTGAAGTTCTAAAAGTTGAAGAAAGCATTATATGGTTTGAAGCAAGCTCCAAGAGCTTGGAATAAAATAATATATGGTTTCCTAAAGGATGTTTGCTTCAAGAAATGTGTATCCGAGCATGGAGTGTATGTGAAAACGGATATGAGTGAAGGAGTAATTATCCTTTGTCTATATGTGACAACTTGTTGATCATGGGCAGCAACATACTTCCTTGGTATTGAGTTTCACAAGTTCAAAAGAGGTTTTGCTCATATACTAAAGAAGATATGCTATTGAGATATTGAAGAAGTTTGAAATAGAGCATTGTAATGTTATAATTACTCTAGCTAAACCAATGTTGCAGTTTCTAAGAATGAGGATGGGAAAAATGTTGATCCAACTCATTATAGAAGGTTGATTGGATCCTTGCGTTACTTGCGCAATACGCTATCGCACTTTGCGTTTAGTGTTGGTATTCTGAGTAGATTCATGGGGAGACCGAAATGTGTCTCACTTGGTAGCAATCAAGAGGATCCTAAGATACGCCAAAGGTTCTATTGGTTGTGAAATTCTCTTTCCCGCAGTGGATATGGGCAAAAAATGAAATGTACTAAGTTTTACCAATTCCAATTGGTGCGGTGATAAAGATGATCGAAAGTCTACAGCTGGATATATCTTTATGCTCGGTGCAACACCAATATCATGGTGCTTGAAGAAGGAACCACTAGTTGCACTTTCATCTTGTGAGGTCGATCATATTGTCGATTCATTATGTGTGTGTCAAGCCGTGTGGCTTATGAATCTATTGGAGAAGCTGAGTAGTAGTGAGGGTGAGGCTGTCACACTCCTGATTGACAATGTTTTTGCGATTAATCTTGCTAAGAAACTAATTACACATGAGAGAAGCAAGCATATTGAAATGACGTTTCACTACTTGAGAGAGCTTGTTAGTGAAGGAATGTTACAATTGGGATATTTTAGAAGTGAGGATCGAGTTACTAATTTATTGACTAAGGGAGTCACAAATAATGTGTTCAAGAGGTTGAAGATGAACATGAACATGAAAGACTTGCAACACTTGAATTAAGGTGGTGTGTTGAAGCTTTTCAAGTAATTCAAGTGTTGTAATCGGTTAACACGAGGTGGTAAATGGTTGCAGCAAGACAATCAACACTTCCAAGTAGTAGAAATGGTCTTTTTCAAAGGCATAATCAATTAAACTACGACGTTAACCGATTACACTGAGTTGAATCTAATTCTTTATCAAGCATAACCGGTTAACCAAATAGTGTAACCAGTTATGAGCCCGTATTTTGTAATTTTTTATTATTTTAGTTGGCTGTTTTGACTCCCAATAATTACATTGTAACCTTTGTATAAATATATTGGATGCATTTTCATCTTAAGCTAATGAAATCATAATCTCTCTCTCTCTCTCTCTCTCTCTCTCTCTCTCTCTCAAGTTTATCCACCATTGTTCACCAACCTTATTGTTCATTGTTGCAACAATCCAAACGACAATATAACAACTCTTGCTCTTTTAACATTATACTCGAGTCCTACAGAGTTATCATGGAAGTTGAGGATGAGGATGAAAAAAATGACCAACCTAAACTTATAGCTGATGCAAAGATGGTTAAGGATAGTGAAGATATGGGACCTGATGTTAAAGGTTGATGTCACGAATGTCAATTTGTAACTTGTTATATTTGTTGTGCTTTGACTTCTTTGGGTGGTACATTATGCTTGGTACTTGTGACAACTTCTTCTTTCATTGTAATATACTTTTATTATTTCCTTCTTTCACGCTTTTTTGATTCCTTATATAATTTTCTCATCAAATCTTGCAACATAAATTTTGTAGTGTGTAGTTTGTTGAAACGTGAGATGTATGTGTGGCTTTGATTGTTTGTTGTTGGTCGATCATATTGCTCTTATTGTCACTTTATGATAATCCCAAAAAGAATATGTTGATAAGCAACAAACACTTGTGTTTTAATAAGAGTAATTAATATAATTAACAAAAAAGATGATCCTCGATTGATTTGATTATGACCAATTTAAAGAATTTTTTCTTCAGTGGTGGAATTTTTCATTGATTTCCAATGTTATAAAAAGTCTTCCTCCCATAGATCGTGTTGATGGAGGTTCTGCCTCAACTTTTACTCTCGCGTGCTTCAAAGATCATTCGTACATTGTGGAGAATTTTAGTTTTTTTTTCTTCCCTTTATTCATATTGGATGAATCATGATTTTTGTAATAATTTAAGTATAAATATATTACAGAATCATATACGTTTGTGTCAATTTCCTACATTGTAATGCTATTTATACTTAAAGAAATGAATGAATCGGAAAGTAACTGTATATTTGATAGTTGATGATTTAATATTGAATTTGATCTTGGACTTATGTTGAATGCATTGTTTCGAGATAGTTCAATGAATAGAAGGATTGCCATTGCCATGTCAGGACAAATTTATGCTCATAAGGCACATGTTAAAATCACCCAAAATTTTTTATTAATAACTAGCGTTCAGACGGGCACTCGCGTACCCGTCTGTCCGTTTTTTAAATGTGCATGAATAAAAATATAAACAATATTTTTTGTTTAAATAATTTTTTTAAAAAAATACAATATGTGTAAGTTAATAATAAGAAGTTATGTGGAAGTTAATAATGAAAAGTTATTAAGTAAATAATATAATAAAGCAAGGGTAAAAATAGTAGAAAATAAGTCACACCAAAACAAAGTATTTCCTTTATATATAGTTATAGACTAGCGTCCAGACGGGCACTCGCGTATCCGTCTGTCCGCTTTTTAAATGCGCATGAATAAAAATATAAACAATATTTTTTGTTTAAATAATTTTTTTTAAAAATACAATATGTGTAAGTTAATAATAAGAAGTGATGTGGAAATTAATAATAAAATTTTTTTAAGTAAATAATGTAATAAATCAAGGATAAAAATGATAGAAAAATAAACCACACCAAAACAAAGTATTCCCTTTATATATAAGTTATAGAATAGTTATAAATAAAATAAAAAATATTAAATAAATTTACTGTACAAAAATATTATTATATCTCTTTTATTTATATATTTTTCTTACCGTGAAATGACTAGATTGGTGGCTTTTAAGATGAAAAATAATTTTCCGCCATAGGGCAATGTCATCATAATTATTAATTTATTTATAAAAAAATAGAATATGCCATGTAAATTTATTTATAAATCAATTATCATCATTTATTTCATCACATTATAATATAAATTTTAAATTAATTATAGAATATGAAAAACAGATGAATTTCTGTGGATCCATTAAACTCAATTTATTATTATTTATATTTGACGATTCAGACTAAATACCTAAAGATAATTTGGTAAACTTTTATTTAATAATAAATTTAATTGGTATGTAATAATAGTATAAAATTATTTTACACGATTAAACAATCACTTTCATACATTCTCTTATATCAGATTGTAAATTTTAAATTAACTGTATAATATATTTTTATTAAATAACAGTTATAATTATTTTATTGAGAATGCATGCCAATTAAACTGTTTGATAATTAGCTGTGAACCGCACATAACTTTTCTTTGTTCTGTCTTCGTTGTTTCTCTATTCATCGAATCTTCGCCTTCACGGTCACCATGGTTATTCCCAACTTTAAGGTTGCATAAGAACTGGATAAACTAATAACACAACTTCATTGTTTATGCTGACCACATACCTGCAATAATTGCATGATCCAATATGCGTTGCGAGTCTGAATACATAAATTCATTTTTTTTGGTTGTCGTCGTCTTCGATACCTATGAGAACTGTTTCATGAAGATACTGCACTTGATTCTGTCCAATTTAACGAAGAAATCCATAGATCCGACACCGGCACCAGCACGAAAAACTCGGGCATTTTAGTACACAATGACACCGCACTTGATTCCGTTCAATTTAAGGAAAAATCCATAGATTCTTCCTTTGGAACACTTGTGAAAGTGTCAATTTTGTTGAACATTTCAGCACTTGATGAACAGTTCTTAATTAAAAAAATAGTTTTGTGAATAGTTTCAATATCAGGATGAGGTTTTAGGATAAAAACATATTAACTTTCGCCAATCTCTTTATTAAAAATAATAATAATAAAAACTCTAACAACGTTTTTATTAAAAAAAATTAAAAAAGACAAAATATTAATTTTGGTCGTTTAAGGTTATCTTGAGATCTATTTTGGTCTCTTAAAGTTATCTTGAGATTTATTTTGGTCTTTTAATTTTTAAAATTTTAAATTTTTAAATTAATCTTTTAAGTGTTTAAATAGTGTCACGTTCTTCCTTTTTTATCCATTAAAACAAAATTCATTCAATACATCCATCAACAAATCCATCTAATTCATCCATCATATAAAAATTAAGTTAATTGATTGAATTAAATTTATCAATTTATATGTATGGATTGATTCAATCAATCCAGCATATTTTAAGGATCCAATGAATTCATTAGATTTATTTTTTTAAAATAATTAAAATTTGATTTTTTTCTTTAAAAAATAAATTTTTTATTAGAAAAAAACCATTTTTTTTTAAAAAAATCGAATTTAAAAAAAAAAAACAATTTTTTTCGAAAATTAAAATGTCAATTCTTTGGAAAATACAAAAAGTCAAATTTTTTCAAAAAAACTGATTTTTTTTTTCGAAAAAAAAGAGCCAATTTTTTTTTGAAAATTAAAAACTCAATTTTTTAAAAAACACAAAAAGTCGATTTTTCCCGAAAAAAATCGATTTTTTTTCTCAAAAATACAAAAAATCAATTTTTTCTCGAAAATACAAAAAAAAACGTTTATTTTTCAAAATAAAAAAAAAATTGGATGAATTTTATTCTTAACGGATGGGTTGAATTGAATAATTTTAAGAAAATTTTAGTGGATTGTTAAAGGACTAATGGATTGTTTTGATCCATCCATTAACAATTCAATCCATATCCATCTGGTCCATCCATTTTGCCACCCTTACTTTTTGTCTGTTCCGTTAGTCAAAGTCAATGGTATAGTGTACATGTGCGCACACGTGTAGCTGATGTGTATTTTTTTCTGTAACGTGGAATATGACTTTACAAGCTTAAAAAAGAAAAGGGAATGAAATGAGACATAGAAGTCTTCAAGCAAACCATAACACAACCATTATCGTATCTTCAAGGTGAATCAGCTGTGAGTTGAAACGAATACATTTGTTCAAGGTGAAATCGAAGATAACACTACTTATTAGAGGTATGTTCGAATTAATTTATGCGCTTCTACTTAGGGCATAGTTTATTAGGGTGAAATCGAAGGTGAATTCTTTAATTGTTTGAACTGATTTATTAGGGTTTATTGAAACTTTCTGAAATCCTTCTTTTTTCTGCACTTCTACTTAGAGCATGGTTTGAAATGGATGACTATTTGCACCTAAAAGTTCATCACAGCGGTGAATTTGTTAATGAAGATTTTAGTGTGTACGAAGGGGGTGGGGTGGCTGATTTGAAAATAGATATTGATAGGTGGAGTTATTTTGAGTTGTTAGATTGTTTTAAGGATTTAGGTTATAATGTCATAGAGAAGATATATTATAGAGATCCCACATTTGAGATGAATGTGTTGGTTGATGACAAAGGTGTCTTAGAGATTGTTGGTCTCTATAGGATTCTCTTAGTGTTGACATTTATATTCAACACACATTGTCGCAGCCTGATTATTATAATGGTCCCTTTGTTGAGATAGTAGTAGGGAAAATGGCATTGTAGATGAGAGTGAAGAAGTGCTTGCTACAATGTATGAAGAAGCAGTTAATGTGGGGTTAAAGGAAACTGAGTTGAAGGATAGTGAGGCGAATGGGAAGAAAAATGTAAGGGAAACTGATGTTAGGGGAAATGATATAAGGAAAACTGATGTAAGGGAAAATGAGGCAATAGAAACTGATGCGAATGATGATAATGGACATGGGGGTGGTGAGGTTAATGATGATGTTAGTTCTGATGACACTGAGGATTGGAGCTTCAATTATTATAGTGAAATGAGGTTAGCATTTGATGATGAATCTGATGAGTATGATGATGAATTGAATGAGGAAGAGACTAATCTAATTGAATATGTGAATGAAGATGGCGATCAAGAGGGAAACAACAAAAAAGGTAAAGAAAAGTGGGAAGAAAACAAAAAAGAGTTTAAAGGAAGTGATAATGAAAGTGGGGATTTAAAAAGTGGGTGTGATAGTGATGATAGCTGTGGAGTTAGAAGAAATAAGTACCCAATGTTCAAGTTACAAAAAGACATGTCCAATTACAAATGGGATGTGGGAATGTATTTTAATACCAAAGGTGATTTTAAGGAAGCAATAACCTTATATGCAGTCCAATCTGGCAGAAATGAGAAGTTCACTAAAAATAACAAGATAAGGGTGAGGGTTAGGTGTAAAGATGGATGTGAGTGAGAAGCTTATTGTGTTAAATTTTTTAATGAGGATTCTTGACAACTAAGGAAGGTAGCATACATTCATAGTAGCAGTAGAGAGTATAATGTGAAGATGATGAACTCTAAATAGTTGAGCAAGAGGATTCAAAATTCATTGAAAAATAATCCTAAATTGAAGCTTAAGGACATAATAGCTAGATTTGCAGCTAGATGCATGATTGATGGTTCTTTCCAAGTGGATTATACAAGGATTTATGACTATTGCCATGAATTATTAAGATCAAACCAGGGTTAATTGTAAAATTGAATGTTCAACGTGCACAGGAAGGTATTGATGATCAAAGATCCCATTTCAGAAGACTATACATATGATTTGCAGCTTGTAAGGAAAACTTCAAGTTATGCAGACATTTCATAGGCCTTGATGGATGCTTTTTGAAAGATCTTTGTGGATGTCAAATCCTGGAAGCCATAGGTAGAGATCCTAATAATTAAATGCTACCAATAACATTTGCAGTAGTGGAGAGTGAAAATAAGGATAGTTGAACATGGTTCTTAGAGCTGCTTATTTATGACCTTGGTGGAAGAGATAGATGCCTCACATACACTTTCATTTTTGATCAACAAAAGGTATGTTTTATGTATTCTTCAATATATTTTGATGTTCTAATTATGTGTTTTCAATTCTGACGAGCATATCTTTGAAGTGAGGCACCTTGAAAACCCAACAGACAAGTTTTCAATAAATTTGAAGGAACACCTTTGTTCATGCAAAAGATAGGAGTTGACATGCCTACCTTGTGTTCATGCACTTTCAGCTATGAAGAGTAGGAACCATAAGGTTGATAACTACATTCCAGATTATTACAGGAAATCAAGATATATAGAAGTGTACAAACATGTGATTTCTCCTGTTAATTGCTCAAATTTGTGGGTAAGAACAGAGTTTTATGATGTGCAACCACCTAAGTATATGAAAATGCCTGGAAGGCAAAAAAAAAGAGGAATCTAGAGCAAGGTGAGACTGATGGATCTGATATAAAAATGAGAATGATTGATTTCATTGTCAAGTGTAGTAGATATAAGAAACCAGATCACAACAAGCTTAATTGCAAGATGACACCAACTAGTCAACAAGCACTTACTCAAGCATCCCAACAAGCACCTGTTAATGCAACCCAACTAGCACATACTAATGCGTCCCAACAAACATCACAGCAAGCTACTCAAGTATCACAACAGTCATCTCATAGAAGGGCAAATAAGCAACCAGTTAATATGGCATCTCAAACAGCTAGTGAAGTATCCCAGCAGTCAACTCATGGAAGGGCCAAGAAGTTACCAATCAGAAAGCCAACTAGACCATTTTATACACCAGGACCTATAACTAGATAGAGTGCAACCAAGACTACTATTGAGCCAACAACAAGAGGGACAACACCAACTAAGAGATCCACATCAAACTGAAAAATTTAGTTTAACTTAGTTGTTGCCTATCATTTTGTCTTTTGTTCTCAATTTACAGTTGTTAGGTTAAGTTTGAACATGTGTTTTAGAACTGTAATGTCTTTTGAATCTATGCAATAATGCCTTTTGAACCTATGCATTATGATGTCTTTTGAACCTGTGCAGTTCCTTTTGAAAACGTAATGACTGAATATTAGTGGTTTACACCACATTAGTAATGACTTGAGTGATTTGTTTTATCTGTTTGAAGTATAAACTAATTGATACACAATTGTTGGTATACACAAATGTGCATGATATAAACCAACTGGTAAATTGTTAGTATACATAATGGAATGAAACACATTAATTGATAACAAACACATATTGATATTAACTGATAAAACACATATTGATTGCTACATAATGAACTGAATACAAACATTCAAACTGATACAATTGTTACAACATTCTAAGTACCATTACAACTAAAACAATACAAAACATGATCTTCCAAAAAAAATCTCATTTCACCATCGTCTTCATTTGAATTTGTAACTCCCTTAAATGTATTTTCAGTCCATCATTTGTTGCCCTTAAATACTTCACCTCCATTTTTAATGCATCAAGTTCATTTTTAAGCTTCTCCAACCTACTATTTTGCTTCTTCATAAACCAGTCTTTCTCATCTACCACATTCTCATTGAACCAATCAAAATATCCACCACCAGCTTGTGTTGCACCCTGTGTAATTCACAAATTGTCTATATCAGAACAACCAGAAAAGAAGAAAATATTAAAGTTTCTTTCTTACTTTATAATGACGATATCTCCAAAATTGTTTCGCAAAGTTCGTAGGCCCTGAGAAGAACAACCATGTCTCCACAATAACATATGGGTTTCCATCGCAAATTGGAATCCAAACTACCACAACTCATCAAATTGGATTCGTTAGACTAGTGCCAAGAGTTCATTGATGATGATAATTTTATTTTCCACAACCAATTTCAATGTTGACCTCTACAATTTGAAGAACCCTAAATTGATTTAAGGAAATCCTTGTAAGAGATGGAGGAAAAGATGTAGGAAGAGATGGAACGAAAAAGATGATATATAATATCCACATCAACTACCACGCAGACCAAAACAAACGTTTGTTTCGGTCAAATGGAAGAAAATGACCACTGTGACACTATTTGAACAATTAAAAAATTCTTTTAAATTTTTTAAAAATTAAAGGAGCAAAAGGGCCTTCGTAGTAAAGTTAAAATGGACTCCAAAGTAAATTTAAAGGATCAAAAAGTGTATTTTACCTAATAATAATAATAATAATAATAAAAACTCTAACAATCTAACAAATTAACAAACAGCTGGCAGTGATTATTGCACTGCCCATATGCCCATATGGTGGGAAAAAACTTCACTTTCCCCCACCTTACCCCATATAGATTGCTCAATTTATGAGATGGAATGCTCCATTGAAGTGAAGTTGAATGATATTTGACAAATAATCTTGAGACAATAAAAAGGCAAAATAGACAATTAATGTTTGAGTCAGAAGGTGTATATACAGGTATAAACATTGCATTAGAATTAACGTTTGATTGAATTTGACTTTCAATCAATCTCTAAAAAAAAAAAAAAATCCTTATTATGCTTTTTTATCTGGGTCCGATTATGAATTAGGATCTTAACCCTCCAATTATAAACCGATATTGACCTCAAGTTTGCTTTGAAAGTCTTTTTGAATTGGAAGAGGATTTGCATTTGCAAGTTCATTCAAGCTTGAATTTGTAAACTTCAAATGTTTCTTTTCCATCAATGCCAGGTTTGACCTGGTTCAATGCTTGACATTTTCAATTCAGCAGCTAAAGTAAAACTGTGATGCAGAAACAATGCCATCAAACCTTAACTATTTTACATGACAATATGAAGGTGAAACAAATTTCACCATGAAAATAAACAGGATCAATTACACAGGTTACAATCAAACATCAATGAAGAAATTTGGTCACAATTCTCCATTGTAAAGTATTGAAGAATCGACTCTGGGAAGATAGCCGCCCTTGAACAGCTGAGACCAAGGATACATTAGAGAGAGAGTGGTTGGTCAACATTATGGTCTGCCCATGATCCACTTCACATGGCCGTTCAAATTGTACAAGGTCAGTATCTGTTCAACACTTACAGCACACCACAAGACTGTAGACGAAACAGTCAGTTTACCCAAAGCCCATCTCTGACATTCAATTAAAATGTGATCTGTCACGCTAAAAATCACTGTACACTGCATTATCGGCATTTAGGAGGCTAATGCAACTTCTCCAAGCAGCAGAGCTCCATTAACATGGAACGAATGAGGAAATAAAAAAGACCGGGCTTCATTAAATTTAACATGGTCTATGTTGAAGTTTTTGGCAAGTTAGTGTCTTCTTGAACCGGGAGAAAATGAGGCAGCATACCGTCACCTATTAATCCTTTCCTCCCTCAAAACTTAAAGCCATTCCATAGTGAACCAACCACTCCCACTAGTGACCTCTAAATGTAATGCTAACTGATGAGCATCCACCGGGCAAGCTTTGGTCAAAATGAACAACCAAGTTATAACCAGTGACAAATTATCTCACAATATTCCATTCAAAACCCTCTGATAATAATCATACTGCCGTGTTCTCCAAGCATCAAGGCTACTGCTAATAAGAGAAAGCACCAAGGAGACACATTGCTGCCAAAAAATACAATACAATACCATCACAATCACATCCAAAACATTTTACAGTTAAGAAGACGCACAACAGTAATATTGGAACCTCTTCTGTTAAACTGAGATGGAATCGCTTTCGTAAGTTCTGTATCGTCCGTATACCACCTTTAAAGCATGGGAACCCTGAATCCTGATACAGACATAGCCATAAAAAGAAAAGATTCAGCAAAATCCAATAATATGTGTACAGTCAACAATCAAGACTTTGAAAAGATAAAATAAGTGAACCATGGGGTATTTTTGGCAGCTTGGGAGGGAGAGTTTGAAATAATGTAAATTGGGTTGTTATGGCAATACAATCTATGTAGTCAATTGCGGCCTGGAGTGGGGCTATCGTGGCGGAACAAAGAGGTGTGCAGCTGTCCGCAACAGAGAGACTGGTGGTGAAGCGAAATAGGTGCATGGCATTCCAAGGGGGGGTTTGCAGGTCACTGGACCCGAGTCGCGATCTGGAGCGGGTTTTGGACCACTTTCTCTTTTTGGCATGAAAAGCCAAAATTATCCTTAAAATTAAAATGTTTTAAGGTTAATTTGGGGGGGTTTCTTTTAATTTTGAGTGTCATTGTCTCCAAACTGCATAACCTTAGCAATTTTTTGTCTTCACTCTGCTGTGGGCCTCGTTCTGCAGTTCTTCACCAAAACATAAGCTCTCTTGTTCAAGCTTCATCATCTTCCCTCTGCAGTTCTTCATTTTTTATCTTTTCCTCCTTCAAGCTTCAGATTTGTTTCTCGTCCCTCGTTTATTTTCCTTTATTTTTTCCAGCTGTTTTTTACTCATTTCTTTTCCTTCTTTTTCTTGCCTCTATTTTTTCTCATTTTATTTCCTTCTTTTTTTCTACTGTTTTATGAATTTTATGGTTTGAGTTTTTTTTTTATTTTTATTTTTATTTTACATGAAATATATGTTCATAGTATTATTAATGTAATTTGTCCCAAAATATATCAAATATCGGTCATCTTGCAATATGCTATCCCGCTATCCCACTTTTTGGGGTCGGCCGCTCCACGCTGTTATCCGGAGATGGCTACTTAGAATACAATATTATATAAATATGGTAAACAGGGTAACATTAATCCTCGTATTCAATGTGATTCAGTGTGTGTTTCTGTGTATAAGTGAGCTCCATTGTTTAAGACATGGATACGCTCATAAGCTCTTTTTTCCACTTCTCAACAAAGATTATGTCACCTAGTTTCTCTTTGCACAAGGTGTGAACATACAATAGTCCGGAAGTATCATACAGCATAGTGAAGAAGCACAGCATGACCCATGTAAAAATAATAGGATATTTTCAGTCAGTAGACAGTTTGCAAGGTTGCTTGAAAAAAGAATAACCTAGGCTATCTGTCGTAATTTTCTACGAAACTTGAAGTACGGATCATGACAAGACAAAGAACACAGAAAGATTACGTGTCATATGAACATAGAACTACAGAAAGCTAACAATCATATTACCTGCAACATCTCAACAAGAAGAATAATACGCTCAGCATGCTTGCGGCAAGTGAGGAAGCCTTGAATGCATAAAACCTGGATAACATGGACAAAGCAACGGGACATATTTAGAGCTGAGAATAGCATATGTCATCTGCAATATCTTAAGGAAAGATCAGAAAGTTTTTATCAGCACCTTAAAATAATCAAAGAACTCGCTTGGCAGACCCTCGGCATCAGAATCCATGACCTAGCATAATCACAATATTGTGATTATATGGACACTTGAAACAGGGTGTGTAATAGAAAGTAAAAAAAAATCTGTTTTACCTCAAGCAGCTCGCGTGTTAATTTAAAAGGTGCACTTTCAAAATTAACCCCACCAGGTGAATTGGAAAGCATGAAGCCAAAATCAATATGAATGATATGACCCTCTTCGTCCAATAGGAGGTTCCCATTATGCCTATCCTTCACCTTGAGACGAGAAAGGAAGACGAGAAAGGAAAAGAATAGTGGGAAGGATGTGAGGCATTCAATAATAATAAACAGCACAATGTTATCATTCAAAAGGTCACTAAAGTAAAGCACCGGTTAATAAATTTACTCACCTGTAGAAAGTAGCACACCAGAGAATATCCAGCCATACTCTCAACAAAGTTCCTCTGAGACAAAGAAAGTATCCAAATTATGAAAGTAAAACAGAAATACAGAATATCCAAATAGGAAAGGGAGAGTGGCATAAAAAACAAAACATAACATATACTAGATCGAATGCCCAATTCAGAAGTCATTGCAAAATATAAGATGAAGAAGTTCAGTCTACAAATAGATCAACCCTGTCTGCATATCTCAATCACCTGGGCAAGTTTAAAACTTGGAGAATTTTCTTGATATTTAGCATCAAAGAATTCACGTAAACTTGAGATGTTGGGATATCTACTTTTGATCGAGTGTAGAGAAGCCTAGAAAGAAAAATATTTGTATTAACATGGGCAAAATCTTTTACATTTCAATATATTTGAAATGTGTGAACGCAGAATTACCGTATCTGGAATTGTTTCTATGAGAGCTGTATAAGAAGAAGTACACAAAACTTCATAGGGGCGCAGCCAAAGCGGTAGACCAGCTTCTTGGAAAATATCTAGCATAAAAAGAAATTCAAAACTCTATGATTTTAATCAACGTGTTTAGAAGCACAGAAACTTCTGCTTCATGGCCTATATGTGCATCAGAACATAATAAAAGGATATCCAAGTCTAAACCGAATCAATTAAGATCAACAACTCTGAGGTGCATTCAGTAAAACTTTTTTACTAGACCATTGCATTGCATTCATGCTTTGGTACATTTTTATACTTTAGTTTACGACGATTACATTGAAAACTGCAACCAAGTAGATTTACAAATCGATAATGGAACTTAAACTGAGACATTACACATGTATTTCTAGAGTTTTGGCATAATAAAAATGATTCAATCTTTCCGTTATCATAGTGGAGTGCCTATAGAACAAATTCATAGGATTGGAAATCACAAGAGCTCAAAAGTAGAGTAGATCCAGTACCACAGGCTTGTGAAAAATCATTTACCTAGCCCACATCAGTATTGAAGGCAAGTCCAGGAAGATGACTGTTTATCAAGAAAGGAAAATTGCCCATGTATGTATATACAGATGCAAACTATGCATGATCCATTGCAGATAGGAGGTTCACCTCAGGGCATTAGATTTTTTGAGGGGGGATAAAATCAAATGCCAGGGAAACCAACCATAGAGTTTTAAATTGGGAGAAACATTTTTGCAATAAAAGGAACATCAATGATAGTAAAATGGTTAATTCCTTCACATGAAGAAAGAAAAGAAGATTTTATACCATAGAAGTGAGAAATTAGTTGAACAGCCAGATGCTCCTGCCTGCAATCATCTCCACTCTTTACAATAACCTACGTAAAAAGAAGAAAATTACACCAACATGCTCAAAAGAGTTGTCATATTAAAGCACGTATTATGAAACAGAAACAACAAATAGCTAATATAAAACAAAAGCCAACCATTCTTTAGTTTCATATTAATAATCATAAAAAGGACATGGTAGTTGTAGCTTGTGCACAAGAATTCCTTGCTAGATACTGCTTAAATCCAATACGTGAATCCTTCATTGACATGTGCAATTTGGATATACTTACATAAAATCTCACTACAGAGTCAAAGTACTAACTCATTAATAGCTGTGTACAGACAACATTTATTAATCATAGCTCATTCCTTAGAGTCTTTAACCCTAAAACTTGTGATACAATTTACATAGAGAAAGTGAGAACAAAATTCAGATCGCTGTTTCATTGATATTGAAGTTTTTTCTGCAGTATAAATTTTCAAGCGTGATTGTAAGAAAACCATTTTGAAAATCCTTTGACTGTAATATTCTTCATTCTATGATTGGATGCACTGATCCTTCAGTAAGAGAATGAACTTTAACAGTACAGCATTCTCAAACCCAACTAAAAATTAAAAGCATGTTTATAAAGTCAACCTTGACTTCGAATCAAATTTATATTGTAACAAATGGCAAAAAAAAATTTATTAGATACTATAATCTCATTGATCAAGATATACTTGGATACATTTCTTTTTATCTATTATGCAAAAATAATACTACTTTTTAATGTATATATCGAGTTTGTATCTTAATGAATTTCCAAAGCATGTGTAACCAACTAACTACATATAAAGTCAATTCTTGTGATTAAATATAGGCTTACCGATCGCAAGTCCCAACTAGGTAACTTCCCGTATATGGAAGCCTTGCGTACCCTATCTTTCTTTGCCTCCCAAAGTTCACCAGACAAGGCATCACTGGCTTTGGGGGTAATTCCATTGGCCTGTTAGGAGGGCATCATGTCATAAACAACTCTACAAGCTAAAACTTAACTGCAATAATTATGTCTTACCCTCGGTTGTGCATCTGATGAGTCTTGGCCAGCACCTTTCAAAGGGAGTCCAAGAGGCGCTTCCCCTTTTGCTGCTGCAGCCTACCAAAGGTTCAAATGTTGGCAATAAGTAAAATGTTAATAAAACCAAGAAACAAAAAAAAATATACACAATTACAATGAGAGAAAAAATTAAGAGCGGAGTAGTTATTTAGTACAATAAGTTCATTCATTTAGCAGTGATTTTTTGTATTCTTATTGTAATTGTAACCATAATGAACAAAAGTAAATTTCAACGTAAGTTGACAAATGCCAAACAAAGACGTCAGAAATAAATATGCAAAATAAAATTTTCCCATGTATTTTGTGTTGAAGGCTTTTTTTCTGTGAAGAGTTATTCTTAATAACCTACACTAATAGCTAATATCACCATCCTATATTCATTTTATTGTATAACCTAATATTTTAAGTTCTTCATTATGCCATCACATTACATGATGCATGACCCAATATTTCTTCGTAAATCTTTCATTACCCAGTAATAAGATCGTCATAAAGCGAATTATATTCTAAATTGCTGGCATGCTTATAAAGCAAGAGTATAAAATTACAAATCTTATGGATGGGAAGATAATCTGTACCCGCGGGTATCCGGGGCACAGATAAAGTTACGCTCATAAAATATTGATTGTGCCAATAGGAAGACGTGAATGCACATACATCAAAACAGTGTACTTTATTCTGCAGCAACGAGTTGATAAACCAACACTACCAGACAGGTCTTCACAATTCATAAAAGCTTGACGATTACAACTTATCAGATGAGTTATATTTTTGCCTATAGACATGATATAATGGTGCCAGAGTTTTAATATTTCAGAGAATAAATAATTGGAAGTTGATAGTTTATAGTTGATAGCCTATAGCAAAAATACAATTTCAATTATATCATAGAAGAATAGTGGAGAGCCAGAGCTAATGCCTGGGTTTATTTTAGTGTGGAAATGAAGAGGAAAGAGCAAAAAAAATAAGTTATCATATATCCTATAGAAAAAATATTTTTTTAAGTCCTACTTTTCATTAAACACACACCAAATTATAGTGAAAAATGGAAAAAAAAACATTGTCAATATAGAATGGGTTTGTAACATTTTCCTATCTTTAGCGGAATCTAGAATAGTAGAAAACTATACTTAGTTGGTGCTTGTTTTAGAGTATAATTACCTCCTGCAAGAAAAACACATTTTCCTAGGTGCTTTTTCCAAAGCAATAAGATGTTGGTTTTCTCAAAATTCCATTTTGGAGTGAAAATCTTAAACAACCACTCGGTTAGTCTGCTGGCTTACTTAAAAGAAAAAATAGAATAAGACTATAAAAACAAGTGAGAATTGAGAATTGTTAAGCTGATCACTTGACTTATACTCGAAGAGAAGAAAAAACAAACAAATCTATAAACTCTAAGGAGCATGGCCCACATAGATAATCATTTATTAAAAAACCAATACTTATTGACCCAATGATTGGTGAAAATCCAAGACGTTTATTTCGTTCATCTTAGGTAGTGCAATGCTCAAGAGAGATATAAATAAGATATTACATTGCTCATCCATGCCATTAAGATTTGACTAAGTTTTATGTTAGCCGAGGCCTAACACAACCCTCTCCTTTTATTCGGGCTTGATATCGGTTATGTATACTACAAAGCACAACATTGGTAGGACTTTGGAAGAGATAGATAGATATATGACAATTAACTTGTTGAGGACACAGGGCTGACCTTTTTTACCAAGTCTGGCGGTAAATTAAGATTAAAAAAACTATCAGTTGAAGCTTACATTAAAGTAATGTGAATAGCACATCAATAGCAGTAAAAAGGCACTGAAAGACTCACCTTTACTTCTTCAATTGCCACTGTACTTGGAACACGGCGATGTTCCTTTTTCCGAGGCGGTGCTTGATCCTCAATATCTTCCAATCTAACCCCAGGATCAGCTGTCAACACTACTCGTACCCATTCCAGATCACTGTCATGCTCTACTCCTGCTGCTCCATGTGCACCCTCTCTATAAGTCTTCCCTGCCTGACCATTATACCGTGTTTCCAACGAAAGAATCAGGCTAACAAATTTTGGCTCAGATACATGAGTCATTGCCTGGTCAATTGCTTGAGCAGTCGATCTGGACATCCTATCATTGCTATTACGGTATGCCTCTTGTGCTGTCCATAATGGATAAGCCCAAGGGGGTGGTTTTTGCAAGAAAGCATCTCCATTTGCCAAAGGAATTCCACCTTGAGAAAGCTTTTGAGAGCTGGATGTCTCCTTAAAATTACTATAACAAAAAATATGCAGAAAGAGGAATATATCAAACAAGTGCTCTCATTTTTACAAACTACTCTTCACAATTCCAAGGAGTACTATCCAAATAATACCTTGGCATTTCACATTTCAAAACTTCAATGCAGATCATGTAAGGTGCCTTTTCCCTAGAATTCAAGAGAATAGCTTCATCTACTGGCATATGAAGCACGCGATACATGCCTTTTCCCAGTGGAAAACAGACTCCTACAAATATATGACTAGAAGGATTCATATAGCAGCAAGATATATCTGCTTATCATAATAAATGGAAAAGTGGTAACTAGTTCTGCAGACATAAAAAAAAGGAATATATTTTTACAGTAAGGAACTAAGATCTGCCAATAGTTGCAATTACACTAAAAAACTTCTCTACAGATCCGTATAGAAATGGACTGCCACGAAAAATCAAACCAGTTTCAAACATAACTAGAGAAGTGAAAAACTACATCATTTTTTCTGCATAAAAAGTTCTGCTTGAAAACAAGTAATTATTTTGACATACCTCCAAAAGAAGACAAAAATACACATATATCGGAATTTGGAAATTACACCATTTTTCAAGGGGGTAAAAAGTTGCTGCTTAACAGGTTATTTGTTGTATTATACATCAAAAAGGAATGGGAAACTATACATAAAAGGACTCTGAATCTAAACCAAGAAATGTGGCATTACTGCTACTGAAAAATTCCAGATCACACTTTTACAACACAAAAAATTAACCAGCTCATTTGAAACGTACAGAGAAGTAGGAAGTTCATTGCCCAAATTAAACATTATTCACATAATATGAGTACAAGTCAAGACATACCTCCAGTGTTCTGAACCTTTGCTACATGTACATTGATCTCTCTAAGCGACTAGAAATATAAGAATAACAAACGTGTCAGAAACACAAATATGGAGTAAAAAAGATTTTTGTTGATAACTTAAGTCAATTTTATACAGAAAGCATCAAAAAAAGAAAAATTCAAGAGAATAACCTCATGAAGAGCACTCTTGCGATCTTCAATTGGAAAAACATCCACTAACCCATATGATGTGTCGCATAGTGACTGCACAAACTCCAACGAGTCATGGTAAGCCCCTCTCCGGAACTGAGATGGATTAATTGGTAATGGGGGCTTTGTGCTCGATTTTTCACTTTGTAGCATTGGGGACCCAGGATGCTTCTGCGAAAGTAATTAAATACCCCCATATGAGGCAGAAAAACCGAATATATCGTAAATGCACTTAATTTAATATTAAAAACTATAAAACATAAGGCAGAAAGTGAAAATAAACTAGAGTTCTGAAATATATTAATGCTTGCAGTATTCCTCTCTGAAGTCAGACCTACAACTAGAATAAGAAACATCACAAATATGAACTATTTCCAATGCCATGTAATTATGCATGCAATAAAACATACATTTACCATAATACAGTCATTTATTTAAATTGATTTCTTAAGAAATGTACCACATATTTGTGAATTAACTCTCGAAGAGATATTTAATAAAAGATTAGCTTAAATTATTTAGGTGAAAGCACGGGAATGGCTTCACTAAATCTTCCACACCGACCCCAACACAAAAGTCCTTAATTGACAAGACCCATTTTAACAATGAGCTGCAACTTAACTTATTTAAAATAACAGGGCAACAAGGATTGAACTCCTAAATACTTGATCATTAAGGCTTTAATACCATGCTAAGACCGACTCTCCTAAAAACTAGTTATTTAGGTTGAAGTTCATGAATGGATTTATAAAATCTCTGACGAAAAACATTATCATTTCATAAAAAGTACAACAATTGAATCAATATGGACATGTAAAAGACATTCCTAACGCTAGAGAATATATATATCAATTCAATAAGACTAAAATGGCAATCTAAGAGTTCTTATTTGATAAGAATGACGGCCAGGGATGATTGTTGTGTTAAGTAATTAGCCATGGGGAAAAAAAAGTTGGTTTTAATGTTAGTTAAGAACAGAAAGGGACAAGCTCTTTGGCTCTGTTGATAACATCCTGTTGCAAATAAGACCAAATTAAGTTATAATACAATACCATCTTCATTGCATGTCTAGGAACTCAAGCATTCTAATGTTTAATGTGGAGTTTAAAGAAAGACTATGACTTACAACTCTTAGGTTTCAGGTCTAACTTAACCTTACATGATTGGCTTGTAAGGTGAGGATTGTTGAAATCCTACAAGCACTATATAGACCATGTCTCTTGTCGATGTGGGACTCTCAACACGTCCCTCCACGCCAAAGACTGGACATCATGAGCATGGGTTCTCAATACACACCCTCATGCACGACACTGGATCAAACATCTGAAGCATGGACAAATGCAGATGGACTAACACAAGTCTTGGCCCAGTAACAGATCCGGGATAGTATTAGTAAAATATGCTTTGATAGTATATCAGGCTTTAAATAAAATTCAAATCCACAAAATGAGCATGAAAGGCGAGGATTACCCAAGCTTACAAGTGCCACCTAGGCCATATATCTAGTCAACATAGGACTTAATACAAATAATAAAGAGCAAAATATAAAAAAAAGTCTTATCAATCTTGGCAAAATTTTTAAATAAAAAAATACAGGGACCCAAATTATTTATTACGAGTTAACTTTAAAAAATGAAGAAACAATTTGGAATTTTTTTAGTTGGAGGTAGGGAAGAATGGGTGCATGTAGTCAATCCCATGGCTGTTATAAGAACAAAAGCAATGTCAATGGATACTGTAAAACATACTTGCTATCTGAAAAAGCATAGAGAGACATTAAGCAACTTTTACGATTAAGAAAGAAAATAACAAAGTCTCTGCATATATTGGTCCCATTCATACTTTGCGGTTTACAATCCAAATTCCACCATAGAAGTAAACCAAATCATTAGCATTTATTCAGCATACCTCTTTCTGTCTCTTTGATCCCAATAGCTCTGAATCTTCAATTGAACGATCACGGTCTTTGAACAATTTGCGGAAAAAATTCTCTGTACCTGGACTACTTTGAGATAAGCCCCCATTGTTGCTATTTTCATTGGCTGGACTGCTTTTGTCATCTTCAGGATGCACACGGAATAACCTTTTGAACAAGGAAAGCTCAGAAGGCTCGTCTTCCTCACCATTGGCAGTTCCTTCTTCAACTTTATCTTTTGTGTCTTTCTTGTCCTCAAATTTATCCTTGAAGAATTTCCGGAAAAACCCATCTTTTTCATCCTCTTCTTCGGGTTTTGGACATTTCTCTTCAGAAATAGCAACATTTTTACTGTCATTTCTATCACGCACATCCTTCCTATCTTCAAATTTCTCCCGGAAAAACTTACGGAAAAGTCCATCTTTCTCTTCGTCTTCCACTGATTTTGCATCTGTTCTGTCCTCAGAATCATTTTTATTGTCCCGAAACAACTTCTTAAAAAATCCTTCTGAACTTGAGGTCACATCTTCGTCTTCGCTTCTGCTGTCCCTTAAGATCCTTTGAAAGAAACCATCCTTTTCAGATTCTTCATCATCACCTCTAGTACTGTCCCTACTGTCTCTTAAGAACCTTTTAAAGAAACTGTCCTTTTCGGAGTCTAAGGCATCTTTCTCGGACGACTTCCGAAAATGAAATGCATCACGAATTTTTTGGCCAAGCTCATCATCACCTTTGCTATCTCTTAAAAGCCTTTTGAAAAACCCATCCTTTTCAGAATCACCATCATCTTTGTCGGCTGACTTTCTAAAAAGCAAAGCATCTCTAAACTTTGGACTTGGCATAAACTTCTTAAATATCCTGTTCTCCTCAGGAGACAGCAGATTACCATCCTCTTGCAAATTATTTGCCGGTGAAGATGAAAATGACAAAGACTTGGGCGGTGAGGTTGTTAATGACAACAAACGATTTTTAGACGAAAGTAACCTATTCAAAACTTGGCTTTTACCTCCAGGACTCGGAGGTTCAGTCTGAGGTCGTATCAGAGGCGGCCACTCACCCATCAAGGTGGCTGCAGTCTGACACTTCTCCTGAATATTACTAATCCCATCATTATCATCATTGTCCTCCAACTCTGCCATTAAGAACCAATGCACCTTCAAAGCAATCTTAAGCGACTTTGAGCACATATCTATCACAAACTTATCCAACGATGGACTAGGCTTGTGTATCATCATGTAACATATTTGAAACAAATAACTCTCAAGCCCTTGCAAGGGAAGAGTATACATTCTATTACAAAGATAATCACGCACTCCAGCATGATCATGCTTGTACAAATAGCTAACCGCAATCCATTCACAGAAAAATGAAGAATCAAAGAATCTAATAAGCCATCCATTTTCACTAGAGTCACTGGTCAGGTTTGACTTTGACTCAATCTCCCGGGGTTCATCTGCATAACCACGAGCAAACCCTAAAAGCCTCACCATCCTCAATCTACTATCATCAAAGCAAGACCCTAATTTCAGTTGGATCAAATTCAAAACAACTAAACCATGCTAATTCAACCTTTCCCATATAAACCTTATAAAAACCCTGCCGAAAACCCTAATCCTAACACAAATCGAAATTACTTCTATAAAGAATCGTCTGATTTAGGCGTCAACAAGCTACAGAAAAACCCGAGCACCGAGATGTAAGCAGAAACCCTTGCACCAGCGAATAAAAAACAGCAGCAATTCACTCTGTTAATCACCGATTGACTGTAAACTAAAGCAACAGGTGAAACAATTGAAGAATTTCACCCGAAATCGCAACGCGAATTTGAATTGGAGGAAACGACGGTACCAAAATTGAGCGAGCGCGATGAAGATGAAAACGTGATTCTTCAAAGAGTAGGAATAAATCGATTTCCGCGGTGGATCTTAATAGCTTGTTGAAACGACGGTGGGTTTGAGGAGGTGATTGCGGCGGTAACGGTGGTGGTTGTTGTTACTTTTTTCAGAGTGAGGAAGACGACAGAGGTGAGGTTCGAGTTCATTAAATTAAAAATGAAAATTGAAAAATAATACAGTACCAATAATAAAATTGAATAGTAGTATGTTTTTTGGTGAAAGTAAATTTGAATATATTGAACCAACCAAAAAATGAATGTTTACGGTTTTTTTATTTTATTTTAAATGCTTTTAATAAGTTCTAACATGCGCATAACTGTAAGTTGAGCACACCGAAGTGCGTGAGAGTTGAAATACGAATATATTTTTTAAAAATAAAGAGGCCAACTGAGCATAAACAACTTTGAAATGAACCATCCCTAAAGAAGGGGTTACTCATTCATCCCAACTCATAGGTTGTTCTTCCACCTATGCAAAAGTTTTAAAATGTCCATGAATTTTAGATAGGCATATCCACGTATTTTTTATAAACAGATTTTAGTAAGTAAATTGTTTTTATTTTGCTCTAAAAAAAATTGTTGGAAAATACATATCTTAAATTTAAAAGTATATTTTCTTAAAAATATTGACATCTTATTTTTTTATTACTTTAACCACTTTTTAGATTTGATTATTTATCTGTTTGTTTTTATTGATGACATTCCCAGACTAGTATTGCCGTAATTTTTTACAATATTATGTTTAATTTAAGTTTTTAAAAAACATTAGATATAGTAAGAAATTTGTGATTAAAAAAATATTTAAAAACCTAAAAATACAATAAAGTACTAATGCAATACTAACACCACTTTGATTTGATAAACTAACTTATCTATATCACCTAACATAAATAATAAGTTAATTTTATCAATTATATTAAACGAAAATTAATATCGATTTTGAAATTAAATTTGAAGTAATATAAAGAAAATTAATTCACAATGCATTTATATGCTTAGTGGCTAATTAAGTTTTAACTATTATATCATTAAATCAATAAGGATTTCATGATAACTCATATGAAAGAAATATGAATTACGTAAATGGGAGGGGTTGCCTTCATTATAGAGAGGGAGAAAACTATGTTAATGGAGTTGTTAAAGTTGCGTTGCTAGCAGTGAAGCGCGGATCTTTCTAGAGATGCATCTTCAAACATAGTTTTTAGCAAAATGAAGGTGTCTCAATTGCAATGCTTTTGTTTGTGTGATTTTAGATGTGTCTGAAGATGCATCTCTAGACACAGCAAGGGCATTCTCGAGTTTTTAGATGTGTGTGACGCACCCTATAGAGTGGAATGAGTAGATATTAGAGTTTGACTTAACTCATCTTTACAAAATCGGCTTGTAAGGTGAAGAGTGTCACTCTATATAAACTTTTTAATGCTCTATCTTCAACCAATGTGTGACTTGAGATTTGTTGAGAACCTTTATAGAAATTGAAACTAAAAACAAGAACTAGACAATTGGACAGAATGACTCAGTTTTATTAACTACAACATTGGCTTAACTAGTCATTGAATACACGATGGAAAACAATAGCTGAAAGCAATCAATTATGCTAAAATAAAGGTTGATAATGCTAAGTGGTTACTAACATCGATGGTTGTTTTTCTAAAATCCATGGACAACAAAATATGAAAGGATGTAGTAAAAGGCTGGAAACACCCTATGAATGTCTTTCAAGATGATACGTAAAGTTTAAATTCAAAAGCTGAGTTGGCTGATTCAGAAGATAATGAAGCTATTGGAAACTCCAAGGTTTTAAATGTTATTTTCAATGGTGTTGACACAAGCTAAAAACTTCCTTTTCTCAAACACACAAGTTTGAGACTTCCTTGCTTAAACACACAAGCTTAAGACTTCAAATGCTTAAGCACTAAAGCAAGAGACTTCTAACTCTAAATAAACTATTAAGAGATTTGGGTAACAACTACATTTGATATTCAATCAGAGGTGTAAATACAATACAACTTGGAAAGACTCTAAGACTTAAGAACTTCTAAAATATACTCAAAGTAAAAATGTTATAAGTCTAACAATATTGACATAGTAGCTTCTCTTTGATTGTCAAGTTTTAAAGTCTGTAATTGAGTTGTATTAGCGCATGAGTAATTTTCTTCTTCAGCCTTTTAGCTCCATAACTAGAGAGAGAAAAGATATGTTGAAGACTTTCACCAAATAGGTTGTGCTGGCTTTGTACTTAATTAGACACATCAACAAAACACCTTTCTGCAAGAGAAATTATCCGTTGAAGCTCAAGCACCAAGGAATAGACTTTTCTTAAGTCTTCACGTGATATAAAAGTCTTTGAGTTGTCAGATTTGCCTTGGTATAAGAGTTTATGCTTCAGAGGATGACTTTCCTTCATATTTCACTCTTAGAGGCTAATCACATCAGAGTCTACTTCTTAGCTTCTGAAGCTTCAAAGTCTGGATCACCAAAGGCTGACTTTCTTTAGAGTCTGGATATCCATCAAAGATAGAGTCTTCAGAAGTGATTTTCAGAGTCAGGGTCTGAACTTCAGATGCAGATTCCTCAAGCAATTCTTCATCTGTTCTTTAAAGATATAATCTTGCATACTTGAACAAATGTTAGATAGCCCAATTGTTCTTTGAATATTTTATTATCATTAAAACCCAAGGGATATGGTATTTACCAATTATGTTTCAACAATTTCCCCTTTTTTATTATGACAAGCAATAGTATTTAAGAATGATGGTTGTTGATTTAATTAACATTCTGAATTTAGGGTCTGAGATTTGTAAGTTCCCCCTGAGTCTGATAATCCTAAAGGTGGGGTTTGTATGCTCCCCCTAAGTCAGATAGTTCTGATTGTGAGGTTTGTAAGCTCCCCCTAAGTCCTAGCCAGGTTAATTAAATTTCTCCTTGAATCATAATGATCAATTCTTCATAAATTAAGCACAAAACAAAATCAATTAATTAGATTTAGATGCTTAAATACTTATATTCTTTCTCCTCCTTTTGTTATCAACAAAAAGATAAGGCGGAAGAAGGAAAACATACTGAAGAAGAAAATGTGTGGAAAATTAAATTATGATAAAAATAAATAAAAACAACTTTTGTAATCCCCCAAAAATTGAAATGCAGTTTTCAAGAGATAGAAAAATGGCTAGATTGGTTGAGAATATTTATTCACTTCTCGAGACAGTCAGAAAAAATCCTTTCAGCTTCCAAGTATTGGAAACAACATAAGTGATAATTGGAATTAAGAGCTAGTAAATTGAGACTAACATGCATTAACGATCATAGGTAATTAAACTACCATAAGCAACATATATGACACTCAAGATCCTCTATAAAAGCACGAACCCATAGGCTAAGACCACATATATTGATCAAACTTTCTCTTCTTTAAGATGAGCATACTAACTGAAAATAACATAATCAACGTCTCTTTAGTGACCACTACGGTTAATGAGATCAAAACCTTAAAGGAACATAATATTCAGAGACATGAAGGAATCTAACCCTCTTAATCAAGCATTTCTATTGATGCACTCAAGCCAAGAAGGACTTTAGTTTTAAGGAATAAGCTCAAGAAGAAAAATAAGAGGGTTCCAGCAAAAATAGTCTACTTTGATTCTGATGCAGAAGATTAGCATGATGTGGACTGGGAGACCTCATTTATGGCTCGAGGCTGGAGTGATGCTTTACCTTCTTGAACTTGCTGGTTTCCTTCTAAGGTAGCACATAAGGATTTTAAAATGGTTTGAGCAGTGGATTTATCAATTATTTTGATATACTCAGAATTAGCTAGAGCATCAACCAAGATGCCTCTAACTCTATAATGTTTTTTGTATATCTTTTTCTGCTTAGGTGTAAGAGATTTTCTATTAGATACCACTCCAACACCATTAACTTGGATATTAATGTCATCTTCCAAAATGTCCCATAACTCATCATCAAGACCTATGATATGAGTATACATTTTTATTTTCCACCATTCAAACTCAGTGGAATCTCCACTAATGAAAGGAAATCTAGTTGTATAACTATTTTTCTCAGAAACAGTGTAATCATGATTAACCCTACCAAAAGGATTAGTGGGACCCCTACTTGAACCATTTCCAGATTCATCAGCCATAAAAGAATGTGTATTTTTCTTCAGATCTTTTATGCACCATTGTTAAGTGTTGATCACAAATCGTTCTCTGATACCAACTTAGGGCAGAAAAATACAAGAAGGGAGGTTGAATTGTGTATGAGTTTTTAAGCTTTTTCAATTTATGCTTCTGATTGATCTTAGTTAAAGTCTGAACCTTCAATTTAGTGTCTAAACCAGAATCACTCAGAGTCTGAACTCTTGAATATTTTTATCAAATTCTGCAACAGAATATGAATCAGAAAGTAAATAATAGATAGCAGTGAAATAATGTTTAGAAGTAAGTAAAGTAAAAGCACAAGACAAAAACAATTATCATAGTTCTTCTCCCAACCTGAAAGTAGTCCAGTCGCCTTGCTCTTCAAGGGATTTCAACTATAATTAAAGCTCAGGCACCAAGGAATATATTTTCCTTAAGTTATCACGTGATCAAAAATTCTTTGAGTCTGTCAGAGTTGCCTTGGTATAAGAGCTTCTGCTTCAGAAGCTGACTTTCCTTCAGATTTCATTATTTAGAGGCTGATCACATCAGAGTCCACTTATTGGGTTTTGAAGCTTCAAAGTCTAGGTCACCAGAGGCTAACTTTCTTCAGAGTACGAATCTCCATCAGAGGCAGAGTCTTCAGAAGTGATCTTCAGAGTCAGGGTCTGAACTTCAAATTCCTCATGCATTTCTTCATTTGTTCTTAATGATATAATCCTACATACTTGAACATATGTTAGAAAATCCATTTGTTCTTTAAATACTTTGTTATTATTAAAACCCAAGGGATATGGTGTTAACCAATTTTGTTTCAACAATCTCCCTCTTTTGATGATGATAAACATAAGTTTTTAAAAACAATGGTTATTGATTTGATTAACATTCTGATTTCAAGGTTCGAGGTTTGTAAGCTCCCCATGAGTATGATAATCCTAAGTGTGAGGTTTTTAAGCTCCCCCTAAGTTAGATAGTTCTGAGGGTAAGGTTTGTATGCTCCCCGTAGTTAAATTTATCCTTGAAACACAATTATTAATTCTTCATAAATTAAGCATAACACAAAATAGTTAATTAGATTCAAATACTTAAATACTTATCCTTTTTCTTCCTCTTTTGTCATCAACAAAAAGATAAGGCAAAAGAAGTAAAAGATACTGAAGAAAAAATGTGTGGGAAAAATATTTTTGAATAAATTTGAGTTTAAAACCAGTCTTTACTTCCCTTTAGTCAAAGAGTCAATTAAAAGAAAATTGGCTAGTATGGTTGATAAAGGCATCTTAAATTTTCAAGGTGGTCAAATCTCGGTTCTAAAAACCGAGCACAAAGAAGTAGGGTCAGAACTGAGGTGAAATTCTTGAAGACCAAAACCGATTTCTTTTTCTTGAGTTTACTGAGTCAAAAAGATCAAAACTAACTACGTATTATCCCATGCGGTCTATAAAGAGCATATTTGCATTATCACCAAGATCCCATTCCTCTTCTTTTAAATTCTTCTCTTTTCAAGTATTATGGGCAAGCCAAACAAAGATAAGAATTTGAGGAAAAGCTTTGTTAAGGAGATTAACAAGCTTATTAAGAAGTAAAAGAGGGAAGAGAAGATCAAATCAACTGAAGCTGTAAAAGCTCAGAAAGTTGTAAAGGCTGAAGGCCCAAACACATTTGTTGAAGCCTCCAAGATAGGGTAAACATGAAAGACAACAATAAGGTACCTTAAAAGTAGGAAGAAGTATGGTGAATCATTTGAGTATATCTCAAATGGGATCAGGACTGGATTAACTACCACATAGCTTGTACCGAGGAAGATGACCAAGTCTAAAAATTTTAAGCTAAATTATGTATTTGTTGTCTTTAGAAATTGATTATGAACCTTGTATTCCTTTTATTTGAATAATAAAGTAGATCCATTTCTTATAATTTCTTATAATAATGCTTATTAGCCACTAACATCCTTTTATTTAACCACTAATATTGAGATCTCAGAGCATTTTTCAACCATTTCAGCTAGAATTTTGAAAACAAATAAATATTTGACTATGGGAGAATCAAGACATGATTTTGTTTTACCATAATTAAAATACTAAGTCCTGGTTAATATGGCTCAGAGTATGAGCATATAAGCACAAACTGAAGACTTAACAGATATAAGACCAAGTCAAAAAAAATCCTTGAGATTTGTAACAAACAAGTGGACAACTAAAAGAATTAACAGAAAAAGCCACATATATCACATCAGAACCAACCAATATAATTCTGAGCATCAGAGACTAAGATGTTTTAGAGGCTTCAACTCATCATAAGTTAGTTCAGAGCTTTTGGTCATAGGAGCTTTTGATCATGTCAATATCTGATTCTCCATTTAGAAGTAAGTACTAATCTTCCATAAAATTCATGTTCGGATTCTTTTTAATGAAATCAAATATATCTATTATAAGAGGCTTGGTAAATATACTAGTCCCTTGATGATTTGTATCAATAAACTGAATATCTACTACACCTTTCTGAATATAATCTCTAATAAAATGAAAGTTTATGTCAATGTGCTTGGTTCTAGAATGTTGAACTAGATTTTTTGTTAAACAAATGATAGTGGTATTTATATTATCACAGAAGGTAGAAATATTGTTTCCATAAATATGATAATCTTCCAACTGATATTTCATCCAACGAAGATGTGTGCAATATTTAATTAGCAGCTGATATGTATTATGCTTTTGTTGTGGACAAAGCAATAATTGACTGTCTTTTACTAGCCTGGGATATTAGGTTTTCACCTCTGAATTAACAATTTCCACTAGTGAATTTCCTTTTAGTTCTATCCCCATCATAGTCAGCATCACATAATCCAATAAGCTTGTAATTTTGGGATTTTTTATAAAGCAGTCCTAGATTAGTTGTTCCATTCAGATACCTAAAGATCCTTTTAACAACTGTTAAGAGGGTCTGTAAAGGATATGATTGGAATCTAGCACACATACACACATTGAACAAAATATATGGTATAAAAGTTATTAAGTAGAGTATGGAACCAATCATACCTCTATAAAACTTCTGGAAGACTTTGGAGCTTTTTCTTCCTTTTTCAGATTACATGTAGGAGGCATATGAGTGTTCATAACTTTGCAGTCTTCAAGCTTGAAATTTTTCAGAAGTTCCTTAGTATATATTGACTGATGAACATATACTCCATCTTTGCTTTGGTTGATATGAATTACAAGGAAGAACTTCAATTCCCCCATCATGCTCATCTAAAATTTAGTATGTGATGTGTCTATGTGTGGTGGCTTATCTGAAAGTGCAAGGATATTATCAAAGTAATACAAAAGATATTGAACCCACAAAGACCAATAGTCAATCCCATGATTTTCTACTATCCCTATGTAAATCTAAGGCTAAAATAAATTTATTTTTGTGAGAAAGAAATTTAAAATAACAAAATCAAGTTTGGCTTGGGAGAATATTAATAAAAACGAGACCGAATGTAATTTCCAATCGCACATTTAGGACTCAATAAATTATTGACATTTGTTTTGATTCTTAAAATATTTTTTGGAAGAAAATATCAACTTAAAAACATTACTCACTTTCGCGCAGACATTGTTATGTTTTGAAATCCTAAATGCTTTGATGTCCCTCACTCAGTTACAATTTTGAAAACTAATAAATCCCAATTAATCGCTAAAGTGTTGTCGCTGTTTTTAGAAATTAAATCCAATTTTTATGATCGGATATGGGTCTCACACTGTCTTGCTGCTAACTAGCACCTAAGTGTTTTTACTTTCGTGCAAAACTTTTTTTAAAAACTGAAAATCAGAATCATAAAAACAAATTGGTAATACCGAGTCCTGTCAGAGTGAAGGTTCTCGAATCCGAACTCTAGAAATTTAGCCGGACATGGTTGCGGAAATAAACATGCAATTATAGATAATCATTTCAAATAGAGTTCCAAACATGATATATAATTGAAAACGATTAATAGCAATGAGTGTTAGTTTGTTAAACAGATCAATTATGCAATAAATTGTAAAGGAATGGAAGAGAAGACAATAACAATAATGGCAGGGAAATAATAAAGCATAGTTTAAATGACTTAAAATAAAAGTTTAAAATTAAAAGCAATTGAATTAAAATGAACTTGAAATGTAAAGCTGAAAATAAATGGAATTAAAACTTTGAATGACGACAAGATTGTTTGATCCAAGCGTACAACAGATGCCTAAAACACTAAGGTGTAATAGTTCCTCGATGTGAGAAAGCTACTACTTTACAATGGTGAATATCTGCTTAAAACTAAAAACTACTACTTACACAAGACTTGAATGCCAAAAATATCATAAAACTACATATTCATAGTGTTACAAGTGCAGAGTGTGAGGTTAAAATGTGTAGATAGTATGGGAGAAAAATTTGGTGGAAAGGGAGAAGAATGGTCAATTTTCTGTTGCTATTTTTAGGGAACGAAGTGCGTGGCAGGCACCATGCTCTGTGGCAGTTGCCACACAGTGTAACTTGATGATCGTGGCTGGCTGGTTGGCAAGTCATGGCGGGCGCCATGAGGCCTGTGGCAGGCGCTACACCTTATAGGTGCTGGCACTTTGCTTCGTTTTCTCTCTCTGGTGGACCCCACAACTTCCTAGTCATGGCAGTACCATGGCAGGCTCCATGGAGGTTGCCACTAGTGTATTTTTGTCATATTTTCTCTGCTTTGCGTCATTTTCATTCGGTTTCTTCGTGCATCCACTTTTACCTGTAAAGTACTTGAAACATACACAAACTACCAATATAACACTACAAAATATGGTACAATGACACTAAAAGGTATGCAAATAGAGTCAAAATGAATTATGTGTTTTAGTGTTATCATTCTGCATAGACTTACAAAATTCTTTGCAAAGAGATGCAAGAGAAGAACCAAAAGTTATGTCATTAACATAAACTTGGACAATCAAGATTTCCTTATTCAGAGTCTTTCTGAACAGTGTTGTGTCAACTTGAGCTTTCTGAAATCCATTTTCTAGCAAGAAATTACTTAGGCTCTCATACCAAGTTCTTGGAGCTTATTTGAGTCTATAAAGTGATTTCTCAAGTTTAAAAACAAAATCTGGGTGGACTGAGTCCTCAAATTCAAGAGGTTGTTTGACATACACTTCTTTAGAAACGACTCCATTTAATAAGGCACTTTTGACATTCATTTGATATAAAACAATACCATAATTAATAACATAAGAGAGAAGAAGTCGGATTGCCTCTAACCTTGCAACTAGTGCAAAGGTTTCAAAGAAATTTGTACCATATTGATAACTATAGCCTTAAGCTACCAGTCTAGCTTTGTTTCTTACCACCTATCCTTACTCATTCAGGTTGTTTCTAAAAACCTATTTTGTTCCAATGATGTTCTTTTGATGAGGTATGAGAACCAGATCCCACACACCATTCCTTTGAAATTAGTTCACTTATTCTTGCGTTGCTACAATCCATCCATCATCTGATAAAGCTTTATAAATATAGTTGGTCCTATCATGGAGATAAGTCTTAACATTGACTACTATTCTCTGAATGTAAATCTTGTTCTCAAAGGACTATCTTTGCTTCCCATGATTAACCCTTCTGGAAGAGAAGACTTATACTTGAAAGCCTTTTTAGATTGTGGAGCTTATTGAAAATCATAAGGAGCTTCTTCAGATATTGCTTCCTTTGGATGAGCTTCAGAAGTTGGAAATGGTTTTGAACCATTAGCTTCTGAGGTTCTAGCTTATAGATAGATAGCTTTTGAAAAAGTTATAGCTTTTATTTCACCAGATTCTAGAGAGAGTTCTGATATATGAAACTCTGGAAAAATTTCAACTAGTTTTGAAATTTTGTTGTTAGGCCCTTTGTTATCAAATTGGATATGTATAGACTCTTCAACTATTTTGGATTCAGGGTTATACACTCTGTATGCCTTAGAGCTTTCATAATATCCTAAAAAGATACCCCTTTGAGCCTTGGTGTCAAATTTCTATAGATAGACTTTATTATTTAAGATGTAAATGTTTGAACTGTAGCATAACGGCAAGAAGCAAACATTTAGATTTGGAAGGGTTCCCTCTGGGAGTTATATCGTCTTCACATGGATCAGTGCAAGGGAAAGAACACCGTTCAACGGTCTCTACATTTCTAAGCTTGTTGGGATTATTTTGGTTAAAAGATTCAAGGTACCATAAATAAAGGTAGAAAATATAAAGACGGAAAATATAAAGTAAAGACTAAAATAGAAACAGAGCCTTGCAGGGATTGAATCTCATCAATTGTGAACATGTGCATTCTTCTGACTAATTAAACACAAATCAATCATTTGTCTAATATCCTTATGTATCACCTACAACAGAGGTTATTTCTAATGCAACGTCAAGAGAACAACCATATTGTCTCATTGGTGATGTCTCACGCAACTCAACAACACAGTGAATTAAGACTGATACTCAAGCAAATCTTAAGCCTAAATCTATGCCTAGAGTCTAGAACCTAACAGATAATCATCCTAGATCCAAATTTGAAGAGTACATGTCTATGGCGGTTCAAATTAAAGATAAACATGTAAATAAAGATCACATCCATATCATCTTCATGATTGATTCAAATAAAACGCCATGATCAGAATACGTACATACACTTAACCCTTTTTTACACGCGTTCAACTAATTTGCCAAATGTAAGTGAACATAGTTCTTCATCTCTATTATCACACATCCTCATAACACTGTATTGATCCTACTCATGCTACTCATGCTACTGATCAACACAATAAAATAGAAGATACAAGTGAATATCAACTTACAATACTATGTCAAAAGTTTCCTCATTGGTAGATGAATATCTTAGATATAAGACTTGAAAAGGTTTTGTCAAGACCCACAAATAAGAAATCAAAGACAACATCAATATTGAATCAAAACTAGTTCACAAACATATATTAGATGAAATATATAAGGTATCAAAATATTACATCCAAACCCAACAAGAGATCGAAGCTACTTACTCGAAGATCAAGCTCCAATTTCCTTTGATTTTGGCTTCTCCCTTTGAGGGTTTTGTTTCTATCTCTAAAATTATGTTTGGAATGAGGAGAGATAAAGATATTCTGAAAAGTTACATTTTTTTTAAATATCTAGCAAGGTCCCTTATATACAAGTTACAAAAAGTGCCTATAAGTTGCACCGTGCTAAGCGTCATAAGAACGCACTTAGCACGATCATTTCAAAGGCGAAAAAATCCCAGAAAGTGCGCTAAGCATGGTTGCAGCATGCTAAGCGCGGTTTGAAACCCTCAGCTACTGCCTTTGGTCCAAAATGCTTCTTCATGTCTTTAGCTTCCTTGTCCAATCATTTATGTCTTAATCATTGATGTTTTATGCCTAAATTCTGCATAATAACACACAAATCAAAGAATCCAAAGGTATTTGCAATAAGTTGAAGAATCACACAAGAACACAAAATAAATTCATTAAAACATGAGAAATGAGTTAAAAAATGCCAAAAAAGATGGTTCAATTTAGGTCATATTTTGCACTTAACAGTAACATGTACATCCAAACTGATGAAAACAAGAAATGTTGGGTCCTTTTCCTTTGCATAGCTCATATGATATTTTGTTCAGTGATGTAGATCCTGTTCTGAACATAACATGTTGTGTTTACAACTTCTGCCCATAAGTACTTTGACAAATTATTTTCATGAACCATTGTTCTGCCCATTTCTTGTAAGGATACTTTCTTCCTCTCTACAACTCCATTTTGATGTGGAGTTATAGGAGAACGAAACTCATGGATGATTCTATATATTTCGCAAAAGTTTTCAAAAGCTTCATTTTTAAATTCTCCTCCATGATCACTCCTTAATTTTAAATTTTTGACCTCTTTTTCATTTTGTACTTGAGTGTTGAAGACACTAAACACATCATATGACTCATCCTTGGTTCTGAGAAATTAAACCCAAGTCCATCTACTAAAGTCATCAATAACGACAAGTCCATATTTCTTCCCATTTATTGATGCAATGCTAACAAGACCAAACAAATCAATGTGAAGTAATTATGGGGGTTTAGAGGTAGAAACAATGTTCTTTTTTTAAAAGAGGTTTTGTTCATTCTCCCAATTTGGCATGCTCCACAAAGAGCAGCTGAATGATAGTTAAGATCTGGCAGCCCTTTAGTAAGTTTCAACTTGCTAAGCTTAGAGATTAATCTCCAGTTAGTATGAGCTAACCTTTTGTGCCAAACCCATTTCTCATCATTCACTGATATAAGACAAACTACCTTCTGATCAGCCAGTTCAGAAAAATTAATTTTGTAAACATTGCCTTTCCTCTTACCCTTACAGACTTATCAGATTCATTCATGATTGTACTGATGTTCTTATTAAACATTACTTCATAAAAACTATCACAAAATTGGCTTATGATAAGTAGGTTATGTTTCGATCCATCTACCAACCAAACATTATTAATATATAAATAGGAGTTACCAATAGTACATGTCCCAATAATCTTCCCTTTTTGGTTTCCTCTAAATCCCACAATTCCTCCCTTTGAAGGTTTGGAACATATGTCTTTCTCCTGTCATATGTCATGAGAAACCACAGTCCAGGTACCATGATTGTTGCTTTTCTTCTCCCTTGAAGCATATATGTAGTACAAATAATTTTAGATTTAGCTACCCATAGTCTTATGGGTCCTTTACGATTAGTTTTAACAGATTTTCTTTTGTTTTACACTCGTGTTATCTTATAAAAAGGTTTAAAACCATTCAAGACTTTTAATTTAAAAGTTTGTTGTGAATGAGTCTTGACCTTAGGTTTTGAACCTTTCGGAACCTTTCTGAACCTTATGACTTGATGTCTTAGGTTTAGATTTCTTAAGAACCTTTGACTTCAGAGTCTTAGGTTTTGATGACTTCAGAACCTTTGACTCAACATTTTTAGCTTCTGATTAGTTCAAAACTTTTGTATTGATAGTGTCACGCTCAAAATAAAAGTCTAGCCCTTTTTGAGTAAATTTAGAGAAGGAAGGATCGAAGGGTTTAATCAAGGTTTCAGTCCTTGAATTAACAAGTTTTTAACAATAACCCAAACATTCTTCTCTGCTCATACTTATACCATAGATCATGGATGAAAGTGTGGTTCTTTTAAAAACCGATAGGATAAACTCTTGAAAAGCTACTTCATGCTCATTAAGGGTTTTATCACACATATCTAATATATCTAATATATGAGCAATATGATCTCTCTCTCAAGAGCTTCATTTTTGTTTTAAACATATCTTATTTCTTCTTTCAAAAGATCATATTGCTTTGTTAATATTTTCATATGTTTGGTCTTTTCTTGACATCTATTCATAAGATAATGTATGAAGCTAATTATATTAGAGTGAGATAGCTTAGAAATACCTCATTATCTTCAGATTCTGAACCACATTTTGAATCATATTCAAAATATGTTAGATCCATCAAAACTAGATTGGCATGTTCTTCATCTTTCTCAGAATCTTCTTCATTGTTGAGTTTATCCTATGTTGCCACGAGACTCTTCTTGAATCTCTTTCTGAAGATGTTTTCTGGAAGCTTCCCTTCTTTGTCTTGTCCTTTTGCAGCTCTGGATATTCATCAATAAATTGACCAAACTTATTGCAGTTGAAGAAACCCTTCTGATCATCTTTACTATCTCTTAAACTTGATCCTATGAAGTCTCATCTTCTACTAGAGAATTTATTCTTCTTCTTGGCCAAATATTAAAATCTTTTAATGATAAAGGCCATCTCTTCATTATATGAGTCTTATTCAGAGGCTTTTGATTAGAAGCTTCTTTAGATATCCATATTTTTGAAGCCTTTATAGATTTTACATAAGATTTCAAGGCTATGGACTTTTGCTTATTGGCAGGTTCATCTCCATTGAGCTCCATCTCCTGACTCTGGAGACCACTGATAAGACTTTCAAGACTTAACATGTTTAAGTCTTTAGCCTCTTGGATAGATGTTACCTTGGGTATGAATTTGACATGAAGACTCCTAAGAATCTTCTTGACATGGTCAGAGGTAGTACAACTTTTGTTTAGCACTTGGAGACCAGACACAAGAATTTGAAACCTATAAAGCTTGGTTTCAATGTCTTCATTTTCCTCCATCTTTAAGAACTCATATTCTTGAACCAGAAGGTTAGCCTTAGCCTCCTGAACATGTTGATTCCCTTCATATGTAGAACATAGGGATTTAAAGATGGTCTGAGCAGTGGATTTATCAATGATTTTGATATACTCAGAATGAGGTAGAGCATCAACCAAGACGCCTCTTACTCTATAATGTTTTATGTAAATCTTTTTGTGAGTAGGTGTGAGAGATTTTCTGTCAGACACCATTCCAACAATATTAACCTGAATGTTAATACCATCTTCCAAGATGTTCCACAACTCATAATCAAGACTTCTAATGTGAGTATACATCTTGCTTTTCCACCATTCAAATTCAGTGAGATCTTCACTAAATGTTTGAGGTCTAGCAACATAGTTGTTCCTCTCAGATGTACTTTGATCATGATTGTTATCACCATGAGGAGAACCCCCACTTGAACCAATTGTTTCAGATTCATCAGCCATGAAAGAATATGTATTTTTCTCAGGATCTTTTTTGCACCACTATTAAGTGTTTAACACAAACCTTGCTATGACGCCAGTAAAAGGTGAGAAAAACACAAGAAGGGGGTTGAATTGTGTTTGCTTTTTTAAAGATTTTTCAATTTCTACTTCCAATTGATCTTTGTCAGAGTCTGAACTAGAGTCACTCAGAGTCTGAACTCTTGGATATCTTTACCAGATTCTGCAATAGAATCTAACTCATAGGTAAATAATAAATATCAGTGGAATAATGTTCAAAAGAAAGTAAAGTAAATTCACAAGACATAAATAACTATCCTGGTTCCTCTAACAACCTGAGAGTAGTCAAGTCCCCTTTCTCTTCAAGGGATTTCCAGTATAGCCAAATATGATTACAAATGCTCAAGCTCACTAGCAAGAGACTTCATTTGCTTTCACACACAAGTATACGACTTTCCTTGCTCAGACCCACAAATTTGAGACTTTCTTACTCAGGCGCATAAGCTCAAGACTTCTTTGCTCTAGCACCCAAACTAAAGACTTCCTTTGCTCAAACACAAAAGTCTGAGACTTCCTTTCTTAAGCATACAAGCTTAAGACTTAAATGCTCAAGCACTAAAACAAGAGAGTTATGACTCTAAACAAACTGTGAAGAGATTTATGCAATAACTACACTTGATATTCAATATGAGGTGTAGATACGATAGAAATTAAAAAGACTCTAAAACTTATGAGCTTCTAAAATATGCACAAAGTTAAGATGTTCTAAGTCTAAAAATATTGAGTAGCTTCTCTTTGATTGTTAACTTTCAGAGTCTGTAGCTAAGTTGTATTGGTGCATGAGTGATATTCTTCTTCAGCCCTTATACTCCTTAAATAGAGAGGGAGAAAAGATACGTTGAATACTTTCACCAAATATGTTGGGCTAGCTTTGTACTTGAATAGACACATTAACAGAGCACTTTTCTACAAGGGGAACTATTCGTTGAAGCTCAGGCACCAAGGAAGATATTTTACTTAAGTCTTAATGTGATAAAAAAAGTCTAAGTCTATTAGAGTTGCCTTGGTAGAAGAGATTCTGTTTCAGAGGTTGACTTTCTCTCAAACTCCACTCTTCAAAGGCTGATCACATATGAGTCAACTTCTTGGCTTCTAAAGCTTCAGAGTCTGGGTCACCAGATGTTGATTTTCTTTAGAGTCTGGATCTCCATCAGAGGCAGAGTCTTCAAAAGTGATTTTCAGAGCCAGGGTTCGAACTTCAGATTCCACAAGTATTTCTTCATCTATTCTTAATGATATAATCCTGCATACTTAAACAAATGTCAGAAAACCCATTTGTTCTTTAAATACTTTGTTATCATCAAAATCCAAGGGATGTGGCATTAACCAATTTTGTTCCAACACAAGTATGTCCATAATTTTCCTACTATAATTATATATGAATGTAACAAAAATATATGTTACCTCCAATTGAATCCACTTGAATAGGCTCACACACATCTGAGTATATGAGTTTAAGAGTGGATTTAGAGTTGCTTCCTGCATCTTTGCTAAAGTTATTCTTGTGTGGTTTGGCTTGAACACATTTCTCACACACTTCATTTGGAACATAGATTTTTGGTATACCCTAAACCATGTTTCTCTTCTTTAGGTGGCTGATATTTCTGAAGTTGAGGTAACCAAGCCTGTAATACCATATCCATTCATCTTTGACTACTGCAGTTGCTAGGTATTTATGTTCCATCACATCAAGTTCAATCTTAAAGGTTCTATTCTGAGCAATATGTAACTTCAAGATCAATCTACCATTTGAGTCATGTACTTTCATCAATTTCTCTTCTATCATCACTTTGTAGTTCTTCTCAATTAATTAGTTTATGCTGAGAAAATTGTTTTTCATTCTTGGAATGTATATCACATTCGATATCAATGATTGCTTGTCATATCTTCTCATGATTAGAACATCACAAATTCCTTCACCCGCTAAAGTGTTGTCATTTGCAAACTTCACCTTGTTCTTTATGAAAGGGCTAATATTGACAAACCCACATTTCTTACCTGTCATATGTGATGAACATCCAAAATTCAAGTACCATTGATCTTTATGCTTGTCTTCCTCCTTTGTTGTCACCATTAGTAATATATCTTCATCATCTTGTTTTACAAGCTTTGCATCACTTTCTTTATTGTTCTTCTTCTTCGCAGAACACTCATTTGCATAATGACTATACTTTTGGCAATTCTAGGGCTTCCTTCTACCTCATCTTCCTCTGCTTGCAACACCACCTTTGTGAATGATTTAGTTTGTAGGCTGCCTTTGATTTAAAGAGCTTCCTTCTTGTTGATAAGTTCTGCCATTTGAATTGTTGTGACCTCCTCTACCTTTGTTGCCATTCCATTTTCCTTTTCTCTTTCTATCTTTTGCTGATTGTGCCTACAATGCCCCATCACTCTTAGTCTTGCTTTCAAATATTTCACTCATTCTTTGCTCATGAGATTCCAGTGTCCCTTCTAGCTCCTCCTTTGTCAGACTTTACAGGTTCTTTGATTCTTTTATGGCTACAACAACATGATCACATTTTGGAAGCAAAGTTCTCTAGATCTTTGCAACTATCGACCTCGATGTCATCACTTCTCCATACATCTTGATCTGACTCACCAATCAAGTCACCTTAGTGAAAAGTCATATATACTTTCATTTTCTTCCATCTAAAGCAAATCATACATTCTTTTGTGAGTTTGTAACCTCACTTCTTTCAACTTCTCAGCACCTCCAAATGGCATATCCAAGATATATCATGCTTCCTTTGTTGAATCAACATCATCAACCTTTTCGAAATTGTCCAAATAAACATATTAGTGGATTATAAAGAGAGTTTTATAATCTTTCTTTTTCAATTCTTTATGAGCCACCTTTTGTTCATCTGTGGCATTATCCCTAATTGGTGTCATTTCATTCTTCACAAGATCTCACACATCTTGATACCAGAAAACAAACTTCATTTGATTACACCAATTTTCATAATTCTTTCCATTCAAAATGAGAAGATTTGTTTGAAAATGCCCATTTGAATGTGAAGACATTACTCTATGCTTCCCAAGAATTGCAGTCAGTGCTCTAGATACTAGTTGTTGGAACAAAACCAGCTGGAACAACAATTAATCTTCACTCGATTGATTGATTAACCTTCACACCACTCTTCACTCAAGTGATACACATATAAGGTTTGAAAGATTCAAGCTTGTTCCTCACACTTTAGAATTGAAAAGAAGAGAGAGAGAGAGTTTATTATTGTTGTATTATCATATTACAATGAGGGTGATATTTATATACACATTAACCATCTAAATCAAGTCTTAAAAATAAACTGTCTAAAATTGTCTGATTTAACCTCCAGATATATTCTTAAAGCAGTCAGTCTAACTAAAGTCTAACTAAAATCAATATATCTGCCCGAATCTCTGATATACCCACCCGAATATATCCTTACAAGCCAAACAATTTTTCTACATGTTGCATAACAAAATTCTATTGCATAACAGAATTTTAACCACTAACCAATTTGTTACATGATTCCTAAGTAACATGAATTGACACTATGCATTACACTTTCAATGCCATTTTGCAGGTGTGACAAAATCAAAGTTATGAAATTTTCATGAGATTTTTAAGGAAAACTCTACTAACTATATTTTAAAGTGATGGAATGATGAGTGATTTTTCTTAAGTATAATGAAAAACTAATTAATTAATTAATTAAACCTGATTAATCTTTAGTGATAAATCATTATCACATTCTTTAAGAAACCTTAAAGTCCAAACTTAAATCCTACACATTTTACTAAAGGTGTGAAGAAATATAGATTTAACTTTATTACAAATCAAATGAACAATGATACACAATCAAATATATAGAATATATTCATAAATAATGTTTGGTATCAAGTATTGAAAACACATTCCAAATTCAAACTTTGAAGTAGAGGGTATCAGAATCAATGTCTTCTTGCAATACACCCTGAGGAGGGAATTTAGGGAGGCTATTAGCAATATACTTGGCCATATCAAAATAAGATTGACTCCTTCTCACAACCACATCTTGTTGTTTAACTTCCTCCATATTGTTTCCCAATAAATGATTAGAAAAGTTGCAATTCTCTTCCTTATGCAATGCCTCAAAACTTTCTGTCTTCATTCTCCAACTTCCATTCCTCAAATTGAAGGTGTATAGAGGAAAGAACCTTTGGCCATATAAAGCTAAGAACTCTATTGCACTTAGAATGTACTCAAAATCCTCTTCACTCATGTAATAAGGAAAACTAACTCTTGTCCAACCAGGTTTCACTCCAATATAGCCCTGTTGAACTGCTGATCTAATAGCAAGTGATTGAGATTTATTGATGTTGAGTAGTTCATGTCCATAAGGTCCAGCACAAGCACACCCGCCTCGCGCTTGAATGCCAAAAAGGTCATTGAGCAATGCGGCAACAAAAGGGCCATGAAGTGGTTTACCTCTTTGATTTCCCATTTCTTGCCATAGATTAAGTTCACTTTCTTGTTCTTGGCAACTGCTATCGGTTGATAAGCGAGAATTGGTGGTTGAATAGATCAGAAATGATAGTATAGCTTGTCGCTTGGCGTGCAAGTTTCCCAAAATCTTAATGTTCGGGTTGGATACAAGTCTCTTAAGTGCCTTGGTAATGTATATGTGTTCTCTTTTTTCTATCTCTTTGTAGCCAATGTATTCTTTCACCCAAAATGCCAATGCTGCTCTCACTGTCTGGATTATAGGAGGCGTTCCCCCATTTTCCCTCTCTTCTATGTTCTCCATGTATAATGTGTCCTGCATTCATCACACATATGATATGATTCATAAAGTTTTCATGAATATTACTAGTGTCTGTGTCAGAATTAGTATTACGTTGGTGCTAATCAACGGCGTTTTAATCCTTCATGCATAATTTGACATGATTTTCCGAAATTTCCAATATGAGAAATGAGATTTACCTTTTCATTGAAGCCATTAACATAAGTGACAGTTCCACCTCCACAAGTGGATGGAGGTGCAGATCTCAACTGATACAAAGCCATGTTCATCAAAAGCACTCCGGGAGAGTCGGGACCCCCGAGAAACTTATGTGGACTGATGAACACAGCATCATACCCATCAACCTTCCCTGATCTCATCTCAATCTCCACATAAGGACCACTAAACAAAAACAAACACATCTCATCAAACATTCCAACATACAAAATATCCCAAATAACAAATCTAATCAACAATATATATATATATATACCTTGCTGCAAAATCAAAACATGCAAATCCATTATATTGATGAAGAAGCCTAGCAATCGCACGCGTATCCGAGTAAATTCCAGTAACATTACTACAAGCCGAGAAAGATCCCAACAAAGGCCTATTACTATCTTTATAAGCTTCAAGCTGTAGCTTTAAAGCTTCCATGTCAAGCAACCCTTTATCATCAAGTCCAATCTCTACAACCTCAGCCAAACTCTGCCTCCAAGAAAGTAAATTTGAATGATGCTCATGTGGTCCAACAAAAACCACCCATCTTTCTTCTTCCCCAAGACACATCATCATCCTCTCCCTCAAAATAGAAGGCACTGCAATTCCCATTACTTCTTGAAGCCTCTTGATGGCCGAAGTCGTTCCTGAACCACAGAAGATGATTGCATCACCTTCTCCACCACCTAAGCATTTCTTAATGTACTCCGTTGCTTCGTGTAGCATTTTCGTCGTCCTGCTTCCCACGTAACTGTCGCAAGTATGAGTATTACCTGTGTAGGAGTAACAAGAAGTAAATATTACAATATTTTACAAATTTTTCATAATGTGTTGTAAATTACGAAGGAACGAGGTATGTCATACCGTAGAAAGGAAGAAGATGCTTGATGATGAAATTCTCGTTGCAACGAAGACTGCCGCCAGAAGCAGTGTGATCCGCATAGACTAGTTTCCGTCTTCCAAACGAAGAATCAAACTCTGCATCATCATCACCTATGATTTGAGACCGCAGCCACAACAGTTTCTCTTCGACGGATTCATTACAAGGCAAGTCCATTTCCACCAGCTTCTTAAATGACTCAGGGTGGTAACAAAAATCATTAGATGTTTCTGATATATTTGTTGTTTTGGACAAAGGTACAGAATCTCCATTTTGAGCTAACATAGATATGTTTTTTGGTAACAAAGGTTGTTGTAGCTCCATAAACAAAAACTGAATATAGTGATGATGTATGATATTGTTAATGTGATGAAACATATAGGAAGAATGTAGAATATATAATATAGTTTGATAGAGACATAGATAGAGTTGATGATTTTCAGTGGGAATGTAAATGATGGGCTCAAAAAGACCTGTTTTGTACTATTTTATTATGGATATTTCCAATTCAGGTAGCTCTTCCTCTTGATTCCAGTTGCAATTTATAACATTGTTTTTGAACTTTAACTATTATATTCTTTTTGACCTTTTCTTTCCGCCAAAGTGAATGTTAAATATATTTTATTTCCGTCTTCCACAGCACACCCATTACATGTAATATAATCAAATTAAATATATTTTTGAACTATTTAAATATATCAACTTTTTCAGTTTTGTTATAATTTTAAAGTTTGGTTCTATAATTTTTTTAATGAGAAAATAGGAGATACAAAACGAGTATAAAATAATTTTACACCGTCATTTAAGATAAGTAACACAGTCTAAAATAAGTAACATAGTCTAAGATAATTAATTCAATAATTAATTAAACTAATTACAACAACTCAAAGATACACAGTCTAAGATTTTTTGAAAAATTCGGATTATACCCTAGTTTTCCAAGAAAACACAAAGACAAAATGTGAATGACTTTTTGAGAATTCTGACTAAATTTAGTCTCTCAAAAAAATTAATCAAAAATTAAGATAAACAAGGTTTGTGTTGACAAAGATACATAAATTTAAATCAAATATTACACTTAACAAAGATATTCAAAGAAGATATTTTAAGTGTATGAGTGTGAGAAACACTTCTTTTATTTTTCTCTTTCATGTATGTTCTTTGAGTGTATGCGTTGCTATGCAAAATCAATTCATTTCTTTTCCAATCTTTCAAGACCTCTTTATATACATTTGAGGGTGAATATGGAATATCGTTAATGTAATTGTTGTATGAAGGTCACTTCATATTGCAACATTAGAGTGACGCTTGCAGGAAAGAGTTTGTGAGTATGATGGGACATGAGAAACTTCTTTGGTACATAGTACAATACTTTTCATAGAAAGTAGATTTGCTTTTGTGCTACTGTCACATCAATCAATCGCTGACTTTAGGATTTAACTTTCAAGTTAGAGGCTTTCGTATACAAGTTGATGAAACTTGAGTAATGTCTAGAGTCTGTCATCAAAACTTGGTGTGACTTCAAAGTCTTTGGAGATCAGAGTTCTGAGACTTTCAGATGCTGGTAGTCAATGTCTTTATCAGAATCTACCTGGATAGTTTCTGTTCAGAAATGTTGACTTAACAAATAAGATGCTTGGATTTCTTGTAAATGCGCTTTTAGTTTATCCTTTGGTTCAGAGTTTGAACATCTTAAGAATCAAAATCTGTTTTCTATTATCTACACAGTTTAGCAAAATAGTTCAAGTACAAAATTGTTCTTTATACTTTGTTATCATTAAAATTCAAGGATAGTTGTAGAATCAAACTTGTTCCAACAATTTCCCCTTTTTGATAATGACAAATCCATGTATTTTGATGAACAATTTTTACTTGGATAACCATATTAATAAAACATTAGAGATAAGTTCGTAAGTTCCCCTTGAATTTTATACTTATCAAAATTTTCTTAGTTTCTTCAGAGTGAGGTTTGTAAACTCCCTCTGAGTTAAGACTAAAGAAAAAAAATTGAAGTTCAACATGATTTTAACATTGTTTGAGTTATTAAGGTTACAAAATATATCAAAATTATATTCATTTTTCTCCCTAGTTGTCATTAGTAAAAAAGATTAAGGTAAAGGATATAGCATAATAAGAAGTAAATGCAATTAGAGAAAAAAAACAACAAAGAGAAAAGAAAAAAACAACTTTCATTGATAATAAAAAATACAAAGGAAACTAAAAGACAAGAGGACAAGAACAAAAGACAAAAAGGAAAGGAGAGACTAATGTATAGAGAGTCCAACACTAGAGTTGTCTTAAGCTACTTTGAGCTTCAGACTCCACTAAATCTCCAGAGCCTCAGTTAACCAAACCTCCTTCACTTTCTCCACTATTCCTTGTTGAAGAAAAAAAATTCAGAAATAACTATTCCAAAAGGAATGAGAAAAGATGTTCCCTTGTGAAAGGCAATAATATTTTTCTTCAAAAAGATGAAGATAGTTAGGGGAAGGTTAACCTTGATACTAGGCCAGACAAAGAAGATAAGATATTTGTTATCATAGGTGAGTATTTTAGAGCATCTTCACGTGGCTAATTGTTTGACACCAATAGTTGATGCTAGATTTTTGCCTTGGGAAGAAGGGAGGAGACGCTGACAAGATTGTTATTGGTGGCAAGGATCCTTTTTGGAATGTCTTCAAGGAAGGGACTTGTTCTTTGGTGTTGCATTGCGAAAAAAATAACCTACGAGCATTTGCGTGCTCGTAGAATGGTTGAACATAGTCACCACCAAACTTTATTTATTTCAAAGAAGGAAAGGGAAAATATCATAAAACCCTTAAAATAAAAAGAATATGGTTATCACAACCGAATTCGGGTTCGGGGGTCGATTATGCAAGAGAAAGATATTAACATCCTTCACATCCGTTGTACTAAACGGTAACCATTTACTTAGATTTGCGATTAGAGTGTTAGCATATGTTATTTGCTTTCTTTGAGTTATTAAAAGTTCAAAGGAAAAAGAAAATGGGCCGCAAAAAGATTTTTATTAGGGTGCTTGATGAGATTGCTGGTCTTGCTCCTACGTATCCTTAGGTACAATAAGGAATTCAAAGCATTATAGTTATGTATAGAAAACTATGTATTGGTTGGTTGATCTTATTGAACGGTTGTTTAAATCGCGTTCTAGCGGTTAAATGTTGCTTGTTCTTGCAATAAGAGGCTTAAAGTGATTGTTTGTATCGCGGTATAACAGACTAAACAATGTTCTTTCATAAAAGGTTTTCGATCGTGCGAGGGCGAGAAAATAAGTTTGATGTGTTTAGTATTTTTTAATAGGATGACGAATAATCGAGCAGTGAATCCTACGCCAACCATTCATTTATTCGAGGAGCAGAAAGATGGGCATCTCCTATTCTCTTTTCGTCCAATTCGGAGTTTCAAAAACTATTTACGGAAGGCGAATGTTAGTCCAATTATTTCTCGATCTTAGTCCAAATATTTCTCTTCTCTCTCTTCCTATTCATCGGCCAACCATTAAACAACAAAAAAACACAAACCACCAAAACGAATCAATGTGGCGGGTCTCACGGTGGTGGTGTATAAACACACAACAATGTTCATATACCTAAACCTAAATTTTCCCAAGATGGCTCATACAACAAATTTTTTGAAACAAACCTTATGTGAAATACCATTCCAAACACATTTCCAACCTTGATTTAACCCGAAACATCACCAACTTGGATCAGGTGCAAGAATTTAACGGTATCTATATGAAGAGGGAAAAACATCTGATTTGTCAGCTTGCAATTCTTTGTGGTCCCTTGCAAGAGCATATACAATTGTATTCTTGGAAGTCTTTTCTCAGCCATCTTGGATGTCGTAACCTCACCAGTCCATATTAAGCTCAAATACCATAATTTTCAAGGAGATTCGAGAGCAAAATAGAATCTGTCAAACACTCAAGTGAGACCAAGGAGAAGGAAAAACGATGGAAATATAGGTGGCATCCCTAACTAGACATCTCATATGCATGAACGTCCAGCCTCCCAAAAGTGGCTAATCCAACGAGGAGCAAACATGAAGAATGTGTTGAGGTAAACCCGACTGGTTGTGTTTTTATTTATAATCGCATTAGACAATATGTTTGTATAACCATCTTCCTTGAATGTAGGGTTAACTTCCAGGTATTAATGAAATGTTGCAAAATTTGAAAATATTCATTTCTTTGTTATTGTGTAAGGTAGCGAAGAGTCTAGGGTATGACCAAAGGGATCGAAGCCCCAACACAAAGACTCAAGGATCCTGTCACAAACGCCACGTGTGTGACTATAACAATCAATTCCCCACAGTGTAAAGCACACACCAAGAAATTCACAGGTGTTGTTGCAACCTCCACACGCGTGCGACTATAATAATCAATTCCCCACAATGTGAAGCACCGTCAATAACGATCCACTCCCTCTTGTAGCTACCTACTCTAGAGGCCGTAATGGGTTAGCCACACATTAACCTTGAACCAATTTTTCACTTAGGTGGGGGAAGGGTGTCATACCCCAAATTTGCTTTACCTATGCAGCTTTCATTCAGTACATCCACTCTCCAGTTATTATTATAAAATCCAAAAAATTTGTGTTGCTTTTGTTGGTGGTCTAAACTCCGGGAAATGTAAGGTTGGGTTACATTAAAATAGGATTCATTTGAGGTTTCATTCTGAAGGTTTATGTGCTAGTTGTTTGATGAGATTGATTCATTGCCTTTCTAAGACAGCTCACTCATATCCTCTTTCATTTTAATCATGGTATCCAATCCAATCGCCATTATCCACTTACTCGTTCTTTTAGTCATTTTTATTTCGTTATTCACTTGAAATTAAATAATTCATTTTTTAGATTTTTTCAACCCATATTCTTTCAAATCCAAATTCTTATACCAAATTTTCTTCAAATTCATTTGTTGTTATTCTTCCATAACCCATGTTCTCTTCCCATTGTGTGTCTTTTATCTCACCATCTTTGAATTCAAAGCCCATTACATTGCAAAAATTTGAAAATCCATATAGAACCATTATTTCTCTATCCATGATATTCACTAAACATCTCACAAGTTCTTGTTACCCAAGATTTATGACCTCATCTTGCTATAATATAACATAGAAGGATAGAAAGCCCATTTGTATATCTCATTATAAAGATGTTACTAGGCCCATTTATGATTTCAAAATTCCATACATTTAGCATACATTACACAAAAATCTAAAAAAAAAACTTGTCCTCGTGAAAATATAGTCCACAAGCCATTGTTCGCAGCATATGCTCCACAACATATACTTCATTGTTTGTTAATTACAAAGCCCAGGTTACTAAACTTTCATTGAAACCAATCCAAGCTAACACATCTCAAGTCAATACTTCTCACTAAATGCCATGCAACACAATTGTAATCTCCATACACTTTTTGGTTGCAGCCACCTGTGATATTTCAAGCCACAGACGCATACCACACTAGCCATCCCTGTACCACACTTTTTGACCACAAAAGCATATCCCAACTGAGTGAATCATATGTCGTGCCTAAATACGTGAGTTACCTCAACAAAACAGTAAGTAGATGTGCCACTAATATTCACAAAAGCTGCAGTCCAAAACGCAGCTATTACTCTGTGATGAAAAGGTTAAATAAATAGGCAGCAATATAGCACAATAGAAAAACTCTGAAGAAGAAAAGAAAAGAAATGTGGTGAAACGAAAATACCAGTCGCAGCATTCGCTCCGTACGAGATGCCCTTCTGTTTGCCACAAGCAATCCGCAACGCACCAAAACCGTATGCAGTCACATGTTATTCCAATTTCCCCAATGTCACTACTTGCAAAACGGATAAAATGCGATACGCAACACAAACAGCAGCAAACCGGTACACCAAGCTGTGAAGAAAGAAGAGAGATAACGGCATGTCGTCACCAAAATTTTACAAGCCTCAACCACAAACCTGCTTTGAAAGTAACAAGCCACAACCTGCAAAATGTTCACAATGCATCATGAGATATTACAACAAATATAATTCCAATGTTTCATCGAATTTCCAGCCATGAATAACTAGACGGAAAATGCGAGATGCGTATATACCGAGATGGTTCAAAGCACAGCGTGAAGATCAACGCACCAAATCCTATGCACCATGTTCCGCCGACCCCAAATTGACACCAATTGTTACAACAGGAGGCACACGAAAAATCTGCAATATGAAGAAAGTCATCAATCAAAACTATTTGAGTTTATTATTTTCCAGCTTCATGACGAAGGAAAGGTCCTTCAAGGCACATGATATTACAGCCAACACACAAAAAAGAAAAGGGACCACATACCTGCACAAACTGTGTCAGCTAGCAACACTGCACCACCACCTGCCATAGCCCACTGCCTGCACCATTTCCATAAGTCTCCAAACATAAACCATATCCTCACAGACCTGCACCAAAATAGACAGCCTACACAAGCCATGCCAGACAAGCTCTGCACAAGCTGTACAACCTGCAGAAACCGTACCAGCTAGCACCACCATGCTGCAATTCTGCCCCCTGCTACAGCCTGTGCCTACAACCTGCTTCACACGGTACATTGCAAAACCAACACATAATCCTTACACACAAAACAACAACTTCTACTACAAAAAGCCACAAAAACCTTGGTATAAATCTTACACCTAAAAACTTCAACCAAAGAAAAGAAAACCACAAAAAACACGTCTTGTCTATCTCCTTCAATCAACCCTCCATTTTAACCACCAACCTTCTAACTCTCATTTTTCGCCTTAAAACCTTTAGAACATACACTAGATCTGCGAACAGATTCACAATAACAACATATTGTTTCTGTTGCACCCTAATTTTTGACCGTAAGATGCCACCTCTTTTTGCGCAGTTTCTTTTCTCTCTCTCTTTCTCTCTTATTCTTTGACTTTATTTTAATATTCATGTTTTTACGGCTAACCAATTTGTACGCAGTAATTCCAAGCAGAGATAGCCTTCATCCCCGCATTTACACAATTTCAGGACGTGATTCAGTGAATTGAATTCAAACCGGAATGTCAAATTATTCAGGAGTATAAATTGGTCCAAAATAATTTCAAGTATTGGTAGATTGGTTTCAAACTATGGATATTAAGATGAGAAGAATTGTCCATATTCAAGTTCTACATCAACGTCCAAATTGTGGTTGGGTTTACAAGATCCAAAGGCCGCGCGAAGTAGAGTTTCACAGGAACCACATCAAATGTGACACTGTGGTGGACGTAACCTTTTGTTCTCATGAAGATAATTTCTCTCTAACATATCAGAAGGACTCTTTGACTACTGATTGGACGAGTTGGTTCCAAGTTGGGTACTTTCGTACGGTTCATTACAAGCTATTCAAGTCTCGTTTTTCATTTAAATACATGAGCACATTACATGATGCCAACAGTCAGAGTACCCTATTTTAAGGCACCAAAGTTATTTACACATGTTTATACAAGTTCTGGGAAAATATTAAAGACAACCATCACATTACAAAGAGAAAAAATGATGCTTCAAAAGTACAGGATTAAATCTACAAGTCTTGTACTACCTAGTTCCTAATATCTCTACTGTTGCAAGTGAAAGCAAATCACGTTAAGAACAGTCGAGGTCACTCATACGACGGTTACGACAATGTTTGAATTTCGGTTCCCCGCTGCCAGCTTGGTGATCATGACCCCTATGGCCCGGTTGGAACATGTTACCAAAATACAAGTGCCCAGAAACTACCCAACAAGATTTATTCGAACATTTCGAAATCGCAATCACGGTCACGGCATCAATCAGCTATTTACTCGGTTCCCTGAGTAACATCAGCTGTCAAGCTTGGGCAAGAAGACCTGCAAAACAGGAGGAGAAGACACCAGAGATTTAATAAGCCACTTATCATTAACTAGCTGCTATGGAAACGTAATCTACGGTTGGAGTAAAAGCAGTTGTTGCTATCGTTGCTATTCCCATTCCTATTGGGAACCTGCCAATGAGACTAGTAAACCTCACATCAAGCTTTAAAATACAAGAACAATGATACTATAAACAGCACATTACAATCAACCTTTACCCCGCTGAAAACCCGACGGCTGTCTTGGAATTTTCCTTTCCGTAAGTGGACGAGACCAAATTCTGAAAAAAACACGAAGATACGACAAGTTAATTATCAAGAAATCAACAAATAAGTATCAGAACAGGATTAAGTGTTCCTGCAGGAACAATTAAGGTTGGCAGCAGTCACAGCAAATTCCACAGCAGCAATTGTTTGCTTTATCAACAATAAATCATCTTTCCAGCATGCGTAAATTGGCAAATCAGACATCAGTACAACAAAGAATCACGTTATGATTTTTGGCCAGAGAAAATTAAGACATAATCATTGATCATGCTGTTCAGTATTGATCTAATTAAGCAGAAATTAGAAACAGCATCAGTAGAAAAGAAGAACAAGGTTTTTCCTGAGATAATTCCTCATACTCGTGCCTTGATGACTGATGTCTTTGGAAATTACGTCATGCAGAATTTTGAGCACGGTACTGATAGTCAAAGAAAGGAATTGGCTAACCAACTTACATGTCATGTTTTACCTCTTTATGGTTGCAGAGTGATTCAGAATACTTTGGAGGTGATTGATGCTGATCAGCAGAGCCGAATGGTGTCAGAGCTAGCATCACGATGCACTTTCATCAACAGAAAAACATATGATTCACACTACAATGGCAGAAAGTAGCAGCCCACAAACCAACATCAGATACGGTCATCTAATTTAGAAGGAAATGGAAAACTATCGCAAATGTGATTTTCGTTAAATGAGAAACTTTACCATCGAAATCACTTCGAAGCCAAGAGTCGGAAGTTATCCTCCTTTTGATCCCTACGGGACAAGTCCCGTTGTCGACTATAACCTCTCCCAAGGATGCTTTCGAACTGATGTTTGTGACCCTGCATAAGTGTGCCAAAAGGATCAAAATAGAAGCATTTCAGAAGTCATAAACACTAAAATTTCTTCAGAAAGAACAACATCACCAAATACACCCAAAGTCACGCATTTGCCAGTTTGATCATATGAGGAAGCATCAGCTATTACTTCACATGACAATTACTCAAAACCAAGAGATTGATGCATATGCCTACAACATAAAACGAAAACCACATCATACTTATAGTTCATATCACAATGTGGGATAAACGACAAACTACACCATCACAGACTGACCCAGTTATCCTCAATTATGCGCATAACCTAAACCTTCATCATTCGCAGTACCTAATCCGAATTCTATAATGTGTAAAGAGAAGAAATACCTCATCCCCAACATTTTCATCCACCAATGCATCAGAAACGAGTCATTGTTAGCTTGGGCTTCTAAACCACGAATTCTTCCCAGGCCCAAGCCCTTCGCTAGTCACACCTACAAATTATAATGTCCAAGTCAGCAAAAAAAATCAAAATGGAGAATACCCCCCAAGATACGCTGAATATCCAATCCCAAATCCCCAATGCATTGAACCTGGACAATATTAAACAGCTAACACACAAGATCCGAAATTGGAATCTCATTGACAGAAATTATTGCAAAACGAAAAGAGGAAATATTTCAAATATTTGTCTACATGAAAGAGGAATATTATTCAAATCAAGATCAACCCAAAATAGGAAATCCAAATCAACAATCAAAATTAGCATTAAAACAAATTCAATCAAGGAATCAGAAGTAGAGCCTATATAAAGAGGAACGGAAAGCTATCGAAAAGGGACAATTTTTCATACTGAAACTCACACGAAAAAACACCCGAACAACCACAAGTTCGAAACCCTAAAAAAAAAAAATCACAGAAAACTACTTTCGAAAACGCAAGGGAGAGGAAGCATACCTCTCCAACAGTTGGAGCCGCCGCCGCAAGCCAACAACCGCCGTTCTCACTTCCAAATTCCGCCACCGTCTCGCGTCGTCGGTAAAATTCTCTATCTATGTTTGAACTATTGAACGATTAACGCCTTGATTTGCATTTCAGGAACCATCATGGAGACGGGGGATCGAGAGGATCGACAACGGGTGAACGGTGTTAGGGATTAGTCGCCGCCGCCGCTGTCTGTTTTTGCTTTTACTTTTCCTTCGTTTTCGTTCCAGTGGTATTTGTCGCTCTGTATCAACATGAATCACTAACACACACACAACACACCCACTAACCTCCTAACTAATCCATCTAATCCGCGTAATTACTGTTTAATTTAATTTTAACTAACCAAATTAATCTTGAGTACAATCAGTTTTTTTTAAATCAATTAACAATTCAATAAACCTTTATCAATCTTTTAACCATTTAGCCCTTTTATTAACCTAGTTTTTACTAATGAATAATAAACATTTTTATTAATCAGTTTTAAAAGATAAACTAACAAATTAATCTTTTTAATCAATTTCTATTTAATTAAATAACCTTTTAAAATAAACATATAACTTGTTTCTAATTTAATGACAATAAACAAAATCTTTTTTAAATTAATAATAACTCAATAATCAACTCTTCTCATTTCATTAAAAAAAAAATAATTATTAAACTTTTATAAAAGAAAAACAACTTATTAGTTTATCAACCTTCTATATCTAAAATAATAAATAAAAACATTCTATAACACCGTAAGTAGGAAAATAATTTTATATAATAAGGTCGCTTCTATAATTTAAATAACAATATTTTCGTAAAAACAATCTCACTAAAATAATATAATATCCCATCTAAAATCAACTCGATCTCCCTAAAATTCAAATCAAACGATTAAAACCAATTAACATCGCAAAAAATATAATTAATCATGCACCCCACTTACACATGCACTGACACCCAGCGCTTACATGCGTATATCTTTAATTCTCTGCTCTTATTTTGTATGTAACTCACCTACACCCAGCGCTTACATGCGTGTGTATGGTTTATTTTCCGCACTTTATATTTCCGCAATTTATTTACATCATGCTCATACATCGCATCCGTCCAAAGGAAAAACCTACACATAATTCAACGTTGTGTGTAGTTGCACATCATATGCATCATATTCCCTTAGATCCTTGATTCTTCAAGTTGATCGTTTAGGATAGATCCTACCCCATAGGAAGGACCTTAATCTTTACAACATAGAACAAACAAAACAATACAACTTAAAAACAATATAAACACAATAGAGAACAGATGTTAATCATCTTAAGCGAGATATAACTTGTCACGCCCCACAACATAAATACAATCAATATCTCTTGATCGCTTAAGAGAAGACAGAGTCGTACTTGTCGACTCTTCCAAGCGCTCGAAGCCCTTCTCTTAAGACGACATACACAAATACAAATTTTTTTCTACACACTTGTGGTGGCTAAAACCGAGTAGTCTCTCTTAAAATGAAGACTCGTCTCTTCTCCTAGACCCAATCAAAACAACTACCCTAAACCCGTAGGAACTTTGACCACAGTCAAAGAGCTCCTCTAACCCTTTAGGGTGAACTACAACATACTCTGATTCCACTCCCGTAAGGATATGTAGGCACAAGGTGCGATGCCTTATCGAGTATACTTAGAAATAAACCACTAGGGTCTCTAATCCTTTAAGCAGATAAACACTTAGCAATAAACAATAATAAAACAAGAGGTTCCTGTAGAGTACTACAGAAATTTAGGATGCTAGTACCTTCCCTAAGTTTAACCAACCCCCGAACCTAAAACTCTCTAAACCTTGCATTGCATTGCATTGTGGGAATTTCGATCTTTATCCCTTCCTTTGGACAAATCAAAGTTTGGTTGCAAAATGAATATAAGATTCAAACTAATCAATAGTTTGGTATCCGAATTTCACCGCGACAGAAATGGCGACTTCACTGGGGAAATCTCAGTGGGTCTCCCTATCTTGTTTTATTTCTTTATTGTTTTTATATTTGCTTATATTTGCTTATTTGTTTACTTGCTTATTTGTTTGTATTCTTGGGTTGATACTCCTGAGTGGTGAGACAAAGTCCTACACCCGGACTTGAGAGAACTTAAGATAGGATAGTGATATGTTCAAAGAGGCTTATAGGGGGTAGAATCCCGACCAAGCTGACTTGAAAATCACGCTCAATTGAGGCCCTCTCGAAAATTGTATTGTTGAACGAGTCTTTAATCGTGAAAACATGCACTATATTCGATGTTGGAGCCTATGATATTGAGGACCGTAGTTACCTTAACCCCACTTTGGCCTTTATTAGGATGTAGTGCGGGACTATGAGGGGGTACCCCCGAAATAGTGCTACGCGATGCTACACTCAAAAGAAGTTCTCTTGAGAATATTATCAACCCCCGAGTACTTGGGAAGTTGATAATATCCGAAAGATGGGCTAATGACTTTGGGAACCTTATTAGAACCTTGTTCTACAGGTACAAACAACATTTAGTCCTTAAACCTTTGGGAAGGGTATACCTTTGCTCCATGCTCGTTGTAAACCTAGGGACCCCTTTTGTTTGCTTATGCTTCTATGTGCCTACTTGTGTTTGTTGCATTCATAAAGCATCATACCGCATTGAACTTCATGGGATTTACCTTTTGTTTATGAACATTGTAGGGTATTATGGACCCCAATAGAAGACACACTCTGAAATACACTTTTAAAAGTCCCAAGTTGGATGACCTAAAGAAGTTGGTGACCCTGATTGAAGACCAAGAGAGATTCAAAAGCAAGTATGGGAAGCTGATATCCTTATTGAGTCGACAAGTGGATGAAGGACTCCTGTCCACTTTATTGCAATTCTATGATCCACTGTACCATTGCTTCACGTTTTCAGACTTCCAACTATTGCCTACGTTGGAAGAATACTCCTTTTTGGTTGGTTTACCCATCTTAGAAGAGTCTCCTTTCCCTTTCCTGGAAAAGGACCCTGATGAAAGAGAAATTGCTAAGGCCCTTTGCCTAAAGGTATCGGATGTCAAGGGAAATCTGACTAGTAAAGGCAATCTTTTTGGTTTGACTACAAAGTTTTTAATCAGTAAAGCAATGTTTTATGCCGACTATACGAACAAGGCTCCGTTCGAGGCGATCTTTGCCTTGCTTATTTATGGAGTATTTTTGTTCCCAAGTTTTGAAGGGTTCGTTGATCTCAACGCAATTAAGATCTTTTTGAAGAACAATCCAGTACCAACCCTATTGGGTAATGCTTACCATTCTGTACACCTCCGAAACTCATATGGTGGAGGAATGATCACCTGCTGTGTACCCCTACTCTACAAGTGGTTTATTTCGCACTTGCCGAGGTCTACTTCCTTTTTAAGTCTCGATAGGGGGCTTTGGTCTCCCCGAGTTATGGCACTGACCCATTCAGATATCATTTGGTACAACCGGGTATATGATGGAACTTTGATCATTGATAGTTGTGGCGACTTTGCTAATGTACCATTACTCAGCTTTAATGGGGGAATCAGTTACAATCCGGTCTTAGCTCGTCGACAATTGGGATTTCCATTGAAGGAGCCACCTAAGAGTGTCCAGGTAGAGAATATCTTCTTTAGGGAAGACCAGGAACTCCTAAACAAGGTTTTAGTTGCATGGAACCACTTACACAAGAAAGGGAAAGAAAGCCTTGGGAAGCTTAATTGTGTATCTTTAGAACCCTACCTTCGATGGGTCAGAGAAAGGGCGATCAAGCTGAAGATGCCCTATTCCCGTCAGGATCCCATAGCTCCACGGAGGGAGCCCACTTACGTCTTTATGTCCGAAGCTGAGAAGTTAGAAGTGTCTTTAAGGAAGTCTCAGCATGAGCTGGAATCGTGGAAGAATAAGTACCATGTGGCAGTGGCAGAAAGCGATGAGTGTCGAAAGCAGAAGGCTGAACTTCAGAAGGAGAGGGATGAATTCCAGAAACAGCTACAATTAAAGGATGAAGAGCTACTCCCCTATAAGAAGAGAAAGGTCATGGAGGATTTATTTTTCTCCGACCCGCAGTGCGCTATTTGGAAGATAATTGTAGACAACCTTATCCGTGAGAAGACGCAACTCGAAGAGCAGCTCAAGCAACAGAATTCGAAACTTCTTTAGCGTCTTTACTAGCTTTTATTTAGCTTTTACTTGGGACTTTTAAAAGCAATAATTTGTATTCCGTTTTGAAATTAATTAAAAAAACGTTTTCTTTTGTTATAATGCTTATAAATAGTTGGGGATCCCATGAAGTCTTACTCATATTGCATTACATTCATTTCAAGAAACTCAACTTTATTTCTCAGGTGTTGTAACTATGGATTCCCAAAGAAAAGCTTCGGAGTACACTTTTCAGAGCCCTAACATTGAAATCTTGAGAGAACTAGCCGAGCTCGTCGAGAATCGCTTTGCCTTCGCAGCAGAGTATGGAGGAGTTTTCCGTTTCCTTGAGCTAAGGATGAAGGAAGGATTGTTGGAAACATTGGTTCAATTCTATGACCCGATGTATCACTGCTTCACTTTTCCAGACTACCAATTGATGCCGACCTTGGAAGAATACTCAGAACTCTTGAGGATGCCCGTGACTGTTCGACCGCTATTCACCGGAAGAGAAGACACACCTAGTCACCAAGAAATTGCAAATGCCACTCATCTTAACCTTGAAGATGTTCAGGCGCACTTAACCACCAAGGAAGGAGTCCTTGGGTTCCCCGCCGACTTTTTGATCGAAAAAGTCCGTTACCATGCTGAAAGAAAGGAGGTTCTCATATCGGAAGCCAATTTCGCTTTGTTGGTCTATGGGATTTTCTGGTTCCCTAAAATTGACAATTTTGTTGATATGGATGCAATCAAGTTGTTCATACTCAAGAATCCAGTACCTACCTTGCTTGCTGATACGTACTTTTCGATTCACTCAAGGAATGCTGAAGGAGGAGGACACATTGTATGCTGTACCGCCTTGCTGTACTCATGGTTCATCGCTCGTTTGACTTGGTATCCGTCCCTTTGGGACAAAGTAGCAACACCTCGATGGTCCGAGATACTTATGGCCCTTACCCATTCGGACATTGTCTGGTATGATCCCGCCTATGGAGGCGTACCTATGGTTCCTAGCATCGGAGGATTCCCCAATGTACCACTTATTGGAAGAGAGGGATGTATAAGTTACAATCCCGCTTTGGCCCGTAGACAGTGTGGACACCCTATGATCCAAATACCTGACCCAGCTTCATTGGAAGAGATCTATTTCAAGGGAGAAGAGGATCAAGACCTGAAGACTGTCATCATTTATGCATGGAAATACATCGACAGGGAAGGAACAGCTGCTTCAGGATACCCCAATTGCACTGTCTCTGAAGAGTATCTACATTGGGTGCGAGAAAGGGCCCTCGATCTCAAGATGCCTTTCCCTTTCCATGAACCTATGGTACTATCTCCCCATGACCCCGACTGGTTTGATATGGATGAGATTGAACAAGTGAGGATTGCTTTAGACGAAACCCGGAAATTGAGGACCGCTTGGAAGAACAAGTTCCTTACTCTCAAGGTAGAGAAAGAAAGACTCCAGAAAACTCCAGAAATCGAGGTTGCTAGGAAGAGAAAGGCACAAGGAGATTTATCTTCTTCTCACGCCTCTTCGAGCGCCGCCACCAGTGATGATCTTCCCTTAGATACTATGGCTTGGAAGGAGTGTGTCGACCGACTCATCAGAGAAAAGGCCGAGTTGCAAGAACGCGTCAATCAGATGGAAGGGGAGCTTCGCGCACAGGGGAAGCATAAGGAGTAGATTCCCGAGTTTCTCCTTTGCTTTTGATTCAATGTAATAAACTCTTGAAAGAGTACTCCGTTTTTGTAATGCTTCAGTCTTCAAAATAAAATGAGTTTTTTTTCCAAGGTTACAATACCCGAGTTATTGGAGTTTCTTGAAGGTTTCACACTCATTTGCATTTTTTACATAAGCATAGCATTCATTTGCATTCCAGGGTCTTACTCTTGCTTCATCTCCGCAGAACAAGCTGAATCGCCGATACAACACTCGAGCCAATCAACGTCAGAAGATGGATCAGCTAGAACAAGAGAACAGAGTACTACGGGATGAAGTTGCAAGTATGAAAGAAAGTTTGGAGAAGTTGAATGGCCTGGTAGAAGCTTTGTCCAGTCAAATCTCGATCAACAACCAGGAAGTTCCAAGGACTGCTGTACCCGAAGTGACACCAACACCGATCCCAGTGGTGTCTTCTGTTGCCGAAATATCTTACAGCATGCCTCAAGGTTTCCCGTGGGGGATGTCTCCTAATTTCTTCTCGACCAGCTACCGGCCGTCCGTGTCTGAGACCCCTGTTGTGACCACTGTTCAAGCTGCTCCTGTCGTCTCTGCTGTGATGACCACTGCACCTCCGCAGGTGAATACTGTCCCGTATATTCTGGACGAACCAATTCTACATGGGTCGCCGACCGAAACCGTGGGTTTAGAAGAGAAAATGGATGGATTCCAAGACCAGTTTTCCGAAATACAAAAGGAATTGAGAGCCCTTCGGGGAAAAGATTTATTTGGTAAGAGTGCTTCTGAGCTATGTTTGGTGCCGAATGTTAAAGTCCCACCGAAGTTCAAAGTTCCTGATTTCGAAAAGTACAAGGGGAATACCTGCCCCCAAAGCCATCTCATTATGTACGCCAGGAAGATGTCTGCCCAAACTGATAACGATCAACTACTCATTCACTATTTCCAAGACAGTTTGACAGGCGCCGCGCTCAAATGGTATATGGGGCTGGACAGTACAAAGATTCGGACTTTCAATGATCTGGGAGGGGCCTTTATCAAGCAGTATAAGTACAATGTGGACATGGCACCCGACCGAGATCAGTTGAGAGCAATGACACAGAGGGATAAGGAGAGCTTCAAAGAGTATGCCCAACGTTGGCGCGAGTTGGCCGCACAAGTCACGCCACCATTAGAAGAAAAAGAGATGACCAAGATCTTTCTGAAGACTCTGGGATCTTTCTTTTATAAGAAGATGGTAGCCAGCGCCCCCAGTGACTTTACTGAAATGGTCAACATGGGAATGCGTTTAGAAGAAGGTGTTCGCGAGGGAAGGCTGACCAAAGAAGAAAACGCTCCTAAGAGGTATGGGAGCGGTTTCGCGAAGAAGAAGGAACAAAGTGTGAATGCTATTCAAAAAGGACAATTCAGAAGGAGATACATGCCACCACATCAGGTTGCCGCCGTGTCTCCAGTGTTTAATGCTCCGGCTTATCAGCCACAGTCTCCACGACCCTATCAACAGCCTCAGACTCCCGTGGCTCAACAACCCCAGCTTCAGCAGAGTCCACAGAATCCTCAGCAGAATCGGCCACCTAGCAATCAGGGTCGTGTGTACCGAAGAATAAATTTTGATCCAATCCCAATGACATATACCGATTTATTCCCCACCTTGATCAAAAAGGGCCACATTCAGACGAAAGCTCCACCTCCAGCTCCCATGAATCCTCCCCCCTCTCATAGAGCTGACAAGTTTTGTCCTTACCATCAGGGTGCTCCGGGGCATGATATTGAGAATTGTTTCGGCCTGAAGATGGATGTCCAGAGGCTAATTAAAAATGGGATCTTGTCTTTTAGGGATTCCGACCCAAATGTACAGAAGAATCCATTACCACCGCATGGTTCACCCTCTGTCAATATGGTTGAAGTTTGTTTAGAAAGCAATGATCAAGAAGTTTCAAGCGAGAAAGCTGAAGAAGTCTGTGTCATAGTACCCCACTTTAAAGAGGTGGAACGTATAGAGATCGTTTACAATAGCAGGAGGCCAACTGTTACTCCGCTGGTAATCAATGTGCCTGGGCCTGTCCCTTATACCTCTAGTAAGGCCATCCCTTATAGATATAATGCTACTATGTTGGAGGATGGGAAAGAAGTGCCTTTGCCCACCATACCCTCCATCGTCAATATTGCAGATGTTAGTAAAGTGACGAGAAGCGGGCGAATCTACCCGACCGTGCCACCGAAAGAAAAAGAGGTTTTGTCCGAACCATCAGGCTCAAAGGACCCGAATGTGGGGAAATCTGGTGGGTCCAACCTATCCAACTCCGATGAATGCTTGAAGATAATCAAACGAAGCGAGTATAAGGTCGCAGATCAGCTTTTGCATACCCCGTCAAAGATTTCTGTGCTACAATTGTTGATGAGCTCCGAGGCTCATAGAGAAGCACTTCAGAAGATTTTGGAACAAGCCTATGTTGAGCAGGATGTGACTATGGAACAATTCGATAATATCATTGGCAGCATTACTTCGAGTGATAATCTGGGTTTCAATGAAGGTGATCTCCCGGAGGAAGGGAGAAAACACAATATGGCTTTGCACATTTCTGTGAACTGCGGAAATGACTCCCTGTCCAGTGTGCTGGTTGACACCGGATCGTCTCTAAACGTAATGCCTAGGACCACCTTATCTAAGCTATCATATCAGGGATCGCCAATGAGGCCGAGTCACGTTATTGTCAAAGCTTTTGATGGGTCAAGGAAAACAGTAATTGGTGAGGTTGATTTGCCTATGACTATTGGACTACAAACTTTCATGATCCCGTTTCAGGTTATGGACATTCGTGCCGCCTATAGCTGTCTGCTAGGGAGGCCATGGATACATGAAGCCGGAGCAGTTACTTCTACCCTGCATCAGAAGTTAAAGTATGTTTTTGAAGGGAAAATAGTCACGGTTTGTGGAGAAAGAGCTTTGGTAGTAAGTCACTTGTCATCATTCTCGTACGTCGAAGCTGAAGAGGAAATTGGCACACAGTTTCAAGCTCTGTCTGTTGCAGGTGAGAGCGTTCAGAAAGCTCAGACATCCATGTCATCGTTCAAAGACGCGCAGCGAGTAGTGAACAGTGGTCACCAGTCAATGTGGGGAAAGGTGTTGTCTTTGCCAGAAAACAAGAACAAGGAGGGCCTCGGTTTCACCGGCAGTTCTGCTCAACAAGGCACCAAGAATCAAGGGTTTCCACTGATCAATGAAGTGTTCCGTAGTGGAGGGATCGTCCACCATCCTCGGGTTAATGTTGTGTTAGAAGATGAACTCGAGGGCTACATATCAGACGGTTCTACAAGGTCCTCCATTCCTTATGAAGACTACGAGCCCTATATGGAAGATCCAGGTCACGTGTCAGATGATTTCGACTATACCTTTGGAGTTTATGCCATCACTGAGGAAGAGCCGGCTGAAGAAATCCCAGACTTTGTGACTCCAGGCGTCGTGGTCAAGAATTGGAGTGTGGTTGAAGCTCCTACCGCCATTCATATATCTAAGTAAAGCATTTGTTTAAAATTTTCGCTCTGCCCAAGGCGAAACTGCATTTAGTAGGGCATATTTTCAATAATTCCCTTTGCTCTGCCCAAGGCAAAGGTGACTTTGTTGGGCATGTCTCTTCGGTTTTGCTATCATCAATAAACTATTTTCATTTACATCTTTTTTATTTTATTCATGATGTTGGAAAATGATAAGTAGCATCTCGCGCGCACACACTTCCCACTTTACAAAGCAAAAAAAAACTTATTAAAAATCACGTCACTTGCGCAGGTTGATACACGAATTACAACCTGGGAATAATGATCTACTACCTCCTCCGAATTTTGAATTTCCTGTGTATGAAGCCGAGGACGAAGAGGATGGTATTCCGGAAGAAATTATTAGATTGCTTGAGAAAGAAGAAAAAGCTATCCGCCCTCACCAAGAGCCGATAGAGGTAATCAACTTGGGATCTGAAGAAATCCGTAGAGAAGTGAAAATTGGAGCCCTACTCAAGCCAGATGTGAAGAAACAGTTGGTTGATTTGCTTGGAGATTTTGTTGATGTGTTTGCTTGGTCATATCAGGACATGCCCGGTTTAGACACAGCTATAGTTGAGCATCATTTACCTTTAAAGCCAGAGTGCCCGCCAGTAAAGCAGAAGCTTAGAAGGACCCGACCTGATATGGCTTTGAAGATTAAGGAAGAGGTACAGAAACAGATTGATGCGGGTTTCCTTGTCACCGCCGAATATCCACTATGGTTAGCTAACATTGTACCTGTCCCGAAGAAGGATGGTAAGGTTCGCATGTGTGTAGACTACAGGGATTTGAATAAAGCCAGTCCGAAAGATGATTTTCCATTACCACACATTGACATTTTGGTAGACAGTACTGCAAGATACGAGGTGTTCTCCTTCATGGATGGTTTCTCAGGTTACAACCAGATTAGAATGGCTCCCGAGGACAGAGAGAAGACGTCATTTATCACGCCTTGGGGCACCTTTTGTTACAGAGTTATGCCATTTGGGTTGAAGAATGCAGGGGCAACATATCAAAGAGCTATGACTACTCTGTTCCATGATATGATGCACAAGGAGATTGAGGTGTATGTAGACGATATGATAGCTAAGTCAAAAACCGAAGAGGATCATGTTAAGCACCTGGCTAAGCTGTTCGTTCGTCTGAGAGAATACAAACTTCGTCTGAACCCCAACAAGTGTACATTTGGAGTGCGATCAGGGAAATTATTGGGTTTTATCGTCAGCCAAAAAGGGATCGAAGTGGACCCTGACAAAGTAAAAGCTATCCGAGAAATGCCTGCTCCCGCCACTGAGAAACAAGTCAGAGGATTCCTAGGGCGTTTGAACTACATATCCAGGTTTATATCCAACATGACTGCTACATGTAAACCTATTTTTAAGCTTCTGAGGAAGGAACAAGGATACGTTTGGACTGAAGATTGTCAAAGGGCTTTTGATAGTATCAAAGAGTACTTGCTCAAACCACCTATCCTGATACCACCGGTTGAAGGGCGTCCTTTGATTATGTATTTGACTGTTCTAGAGGATTCAATGGGTTGCGTACTCGGTCAGCGGGATGAAGCCGGAAAGCAAGATCATGTCACTTATTACCTGAGCAAGAAATTTACTGATTGTGAAACCAGATACACTATGCTAGAGAAGACTTGTTGCGCTCTAGCGTGGGCCGCTAAGCGTTTACGCCAGTATATGTTGAACCACACTACCTGGCTAGTTTCAAAGATGGATCCCATCAAGTATATTTTTGAGAAGCCCGCCTTAACTGGGAGAATTGCCAGATGGCAGATGTTATTGTCCGAGTACGATATCGAGTACCATACTCAGAAAGCTATTAGAGGAAGTGTTTTGGCTGATCACCTGGCTCACCAACCTATTTTGGATCATCAACCTTCAAATGATGACTTTCCTGATGAAGATGTCATGTTCTTAAAGATGAAAGACTGTGAAGAACCCGTACATGGTGAAGGGCCAGAGCCAGGTTCTCAATGGGGTTTAATCTTTGATGGAGCTGTCAACGCTCATGGAAAAGGGATAGGTGCTGTTATTGTGACTCCTCAAGGGACTCATTTCCCATTCACCTCCAGATTAACATTCCAGTGTACTAATAACGAGGCTGAGTACGAAGCATGTATTATGGGTCTTGAAGAAGCAATCGATTTGAGAATCAAGAATCTAGATGTGTTTGGTGATTCTGCAGTAGTAATCAACCAAATCACCGGAGAATGGATAACTCGACATGATAATTTAGTCCCATACAGGGATTATGCTAGAAGATTATTACCGTTCTTTGATAGGGTTGAGTTTCATCATATCCCTCGCGATGAGAACAGAATGGCAGACGCATTGGCAACTTTGGCCTCGATGATTGTAGTGAACTTTTGGAACGAGTGTCCTCGGATCGAAGTGAAACGTCTCGACAGACCGGCCTACATCTTCGCTGTCGAAGGAGTTAAGGATGATAAACCTTGGTACCATGACATCGAAGTGTTTCTTAGAACTCAAGAATATCCTCTGGGAGCTTCCAATAAGGACAAGAAAACCTTGAGAAGGTTGGCCGGAAATTTTCTTCTAAGTAACAATGTGTTGTACAAACGGAATTTTGACATGGTCTTGCTGAGATGTGTTGACAAGCAAGAAGCGGATATGTTAATGTCGGAAATTCACGAAGGATCTTTTGGCACTCACGCCAACGGACATGCCATGGCTAAGAAGCTTTTAAGGGCTGGTTATTACTGGATCACAATGGAATCAGATTGCTACAAGTTTGCTAGAAAGTGTCACAAGTGTCAGATTTACGCAGACAAAATACACGTCCCTCCAACTTCCTTGAATGTTATCTCTTCCCCATGGCCGTTCTCTATGTGGGGAATCGATATGATTGGAATGATAGAGCCGAAAGCATCTAATGGACACCGATTCATCTTGGTAGCCATCGATTATTTTACCAAGTGGGTCGAAGCGGCTTCCTACGCTAACGTAACCCGACATGTGGTCGTCAAATTTATCAAAAACCAGCTTATTTGCCGATATGGTGTGCCAAGCAGAATTATTACAGACAATGGTTCCAATCTAAACAACAAAATGATGAAAGAGCTGTGCGGAGAGTTCAGGATCGAGCATCACAATTCTTCTCCCTACAGACCAAAGATGAATGGGGCTGTCGAAGCCGCCAACAAAAACATTAAGAAGATCATTCAGAAAATGGTGGTTACCTACAAAGATTGGCACGAAATGCTCCCCTTTGCCTTACATGGATATCGTACGATGGTACGCACATCAACTGGGGCAACTCCATTTTCGCTCGTCTACGGTATGGAAGCAGTACTCCCAGTAGAAGTTGAGATTCCTTCTATGAGAATTTTAGTAGAGGCAAAATTATCAGAGGCAGAATGGTGTCAGAACAGGTATGATCAGTTGAACTTAATCGAAGAAAAGAGGCTGGCTGCGCTATGCCACGGGCAGCTGTATCAGCAGAAGATGAAAAAAGCGTTTGACAAAAAAGTTCGACCCCGGGTATTCAGGGAAGGTGACCTTGTGCTCAAGAAAATCCAATCTTTCCTCACCGACATCAGAGGAAAATGGACCCCGAATTATGATGGACCGTACGTAGTCAAAAGGGTCTTGAACGGAGGCGCTTTGATGTTGGCAACAATGGATGGAGAGGAAATCACTCGCCCCGTAAATACGGATGCCGTCAAGAAATACTTTGTTTAGGAGGAGCAGAACATTATTCCCTCTATGTAATCAATATCATTTTCCAACATTGTAATATCGGGTCACGCTTTTCCGCTGCCCGCCGTTCAATAAAAAGTTTTCCCTTTACTAAATTTGTGATCTTGATAGCAAAATCCTAGCAGATTTAAAACCTTTTCAAAATTTGCTCTACTTGATATACGAATAGCGAGAGGATGACCGCCAATGCTCACCCTTACTCGCGGAGAGATGACTAGACTATCAACACTTATGCCATCCGAGAATGGAGGTCACTCTCGTTCGAAGGACCTGCGGAGATAGGACTCGAGCATTTTCCCCATGCATTACGTTGTGTCCCCCTCGACTTGTCAGCGCAAACATGAGCATACGCATATCATATAAGCAGATAGCATAACATTGACATTTTGCGCATCCTTTGTTTGTTTTATTCTATCTTTTCGATTGCGTTTACCCTTGGGTATTTGGGCGTGTCTTACTCCTTCCAAATAGAGTTGTCAGCCCTAAGCAGAAAAAAACTCAATATTTCTATTTCCCCACGAAGTTCGATCCTCGTGGAAGACAGTTGGTTCAGTACATTCCCATTGGAGTTTATGCCTCTATGGTTGAGTCTTGCTTGACAGTTTCTCTTCGGTTGTTTCCCGAATTGAACTTCGGTCTTTGACAATCACACTATGAACATCTCCAGCAAGGATCAAGAGTGCATTTATTTTGCACTTCGACATTATGAGGATCACCATTGAAGACGTGACATTTCTTCAGCAATACTACAAGATTTCCTCAACAACTTACAACTAAATGACAGAAGATCTCTTTATTTGAGCAACTCGTTTTGGGCAGATCTGTTCTCAAAACGACAAACAACAATATTCATCAAGACAATCTGTCCTTCCCCAGTGGACTATTTCAAGATTAGCAAGTCAAAGGACATTACAGATACTTCCCCATTTGAGGATTTCTGCTACTACAATTTCACATCTCTTTTACAATTACAGCAGAGATACTACAAAAAATGATCTTCCTCAGAGAGTTCATTACGAGTACAATCAATGACATATCTCCTTACAGGAGGACACTCCACGTATCAACCGGTTTACAACTCTTTTGAAGATCCCCGGTGCACATTCTACAAATTGCCAATTCAATACAAATTGCATCTACAATTACAAATACAAGATCACGTCTACAAAATTCTACAATTACAAATGGCATCGACAATATTTACATCAACAATTCTACAGTTCTACAATTTACAACATACAATCTACAATGACATTATGGCTCACAGCCGAGAATTTGCAACATTACAATCTACAAATTTACAACCCCTCTATGAAGATGCTCTCGCGAGTTTCCATCATTTTGGGTAGGAACCGAGACCAGCTCATGGTTCCCATACCATGGAGCAAGGGGAAGTTTGACGTCTGAAACCGAGACCAGCTCATGGTTCCCATACCATGGAGCAAGGGGAAGTTTGACATCAGAAACCGAGACCAGCTCATGGTTCCCATACCATAGAGCGAGGGGAAGTTTGACATCAGAAACCGAGACCAGCTCATGGTTCCCATACCATAGAGCGAGGGGAAGTTTGACATCTGAAACCGAGACCAGCTCATGGTTCCCATACCATAGAGCGAGGGGAAGTTTGACATCTGAAACCGAGACCAGCTCATGGTTCCCATACCATGGAGCAAGGGGAAGTTTGACATCAGAGACTGAGACCGACGCATGACTCCCATATCATGATGCTCGGGGAAGCTCAACAACAACAACAACATCTACCACTACAATGACATCGAAGACCGAGACTAGCTCATGGTCCCCGTACCATGATGCCAGGATAGGTTATACATTTTACCATTTCCGCTGAGTTACGAAATATAAAATTAAAAAAAATAATAATAATAAAAAAGGATATCCATTTTGAGTTGCTATTGACCACCACCTCGGTAGCAAAAGTATCTTTCGATCACAAATCGTCTAAATCACCGCATCCTTGATGCATGAGTTACCGTTACACGTTTGGAGATTTCCCATGAGTGATTATTCCTATCCTCGTAGGGTCCCGCCGTGTTGGGTCTATTGCCCTTCTGTCTAGCATGTCGTGTCCGGTTCATCCCCTGTGACCTCTTCCTCACAGATTTGTCCGTCTTGCATCTTCATGTCATTGCATATCATCTTCATTCGGTGGCCTCTTAGGGCCAAAAATTTGCGCAAATGTTTGTATTTAAGTCCCTCCTATCTCGTCGAGACGGAGATTTCGATCTCCATATCTCCGAATAGGAGTAACTTAAATAGGGGCATCTGTTGCACCCTAATTTTTGACCGTAAGATGCCACCTCTTTTTGCGCAGTTTCTTTTCTCTCTCTCTTTCTCTCTTATTCTTTGACTTTATTTTAATATTCATGTTTTTACGGCTAACCAATTTGTACGCAGTAATTCCAAGCAGAGATAGCCTTCATCCCCGCATTTACACAATTTCAGGACGTGATTCAGTGAATTGAATTCAAACCGGAATGTCAAATTATTCAGGAGTATAAATTGGTCCAAAATAATTTCAAGTATTGGTAGATTGGTTTCAAACTATGGATATTAAGATGAGAAGAATTGTCCATATTCAAGTTCTACATCAACGTCCAAATTGTGGTTGGGTTTACAAGATCCAAAGGCCGCGCGAAGTAGAGTTTCACAGGAACCACATCAAATGTGACACTGTGGTGGACGTAACCTTTTGTTCTCATGAAGATAATTTCTCTCTAACATATCAGAAGGACTCTTTGACTACTGATTGGACGAGTTGGTTCCAAGTTGGGTACTTTCGTACGGTTCATTACAAGCTATTCAAGTCTCGTTTTTCATTTAAATACATGAGCACATTACATGATGCCAACAGTCAGAGTACCCTATTTTAAGGCACCAAAGTTATTTACACATGTTTATACAAGTTCTGGGAAAATATTAAAGACAACCATCACATTACAAAGAGAAAAAATGATGCTTCAAAAGTACAGGATTAAATCTACAAGTCTTGTACTACCTAGTTCCTAATATCTCTACTGTTGCAAGTGAAAGCAAATCACGTTAAGAACAGTCGAGGTCACTCATACGACGGTTACGACAATGTTTGAATTTCGGTTCCCCGCTGCCAGCTTGGTGATCATGACCCCTATGGCCCGGTTGGAACATGTTACCAAAATACAAGTGCCCAGAAACTACCCAACAAGATTTATTCGAACATTTCGAAATCGCAATCACGGTCACGGCATCAATCAGCTATTTACTCGGTTCCCTGAGTAACATCAGCTGTCAAGCTTGGGCAAGAAGACCTGCAAAACAGGAGGAGAAGACACCAGAGATTTAATAAGCCACTTATCATTAACTAGCTGCTATGGAAACGTAATCTACGGTTGGAGTAAAAGCAGTTGTTGCTATCGTTGCTATTCCCATTCCTATTGGGAACCTGCCAATGAGACTAGTAAACCTCACATCAAGCTTTAAAATACAAGAACAATGATACTATAAACAGCACATTACAATCAACCTTTACCCCGCTGAAAACCCGACGGCTGTCTTGGAATTTTCCTTTCCGTAAGTGGACGAGACCAAATTCTGAAAAAAACACGAAGATACGACAAGTTAATTATCAAGAAATCAACAAATAAGTATCAGAACAGGATTAAGTGTTCCTGCAGGAACAATTAAGGTTGGCAGCAGTCACAGCAAATTCCACAGCAGCAATTGTTTGCTTTATCAACAATAAATCATCTTTCCAGCATGCGTAAATTGGCAAATCAGACATCAGTACAACAAAGAATCACGTTATGATTTTTGGCCAGAGAAAATTAAGACATAATCATTGATCATGCTGTTCAGTATTGATCTAATTAAGCAGAAATTAGAAACAGCATCAGTAGAAAAGAAGAACAAGGTTTTTCCTGAGATAATTCCTCATACTCGTGCCTTGATGACTGATGTCTTTGGAAATTACGTCATGCAGAATTTTGAGCACGGTACTGATAGTCAAAGAAAGGAATTGGCTAACCAACTTACATGTCATGTTTTACCTCTTTATGGTTGCAGAGTGATTCAGAATACTTTGGAGGTGATTGATGCTGATCAGCAGAGCCGAATGGTGTCAGAGCTAGCATCACGATGCACTTTCATCAACAGAAAAACATATGATTCACACTACAATGGCAGAAAGTAGCAGCCCACAAACCAACATCAGATACGGTCATCTAATTTAGAAGGAAATGGAAAACTATCGCAAATGTGATTTTCGTTAAATGAGAAACTTTACCATCGAAATCACTTCGAAGCCAAGAGTCGGAAGTTATCCTCCTTTTGATCCCTACGGGACAAGTCCCGTTGTCGACTATAACCTCTCCCAAGGATGCTTTCGAACTGATGTTTGTGACCCTGCATAAGTGTGCCAAAAGGATCAAAATAGAAGCATTTCAGAAGTCATAAACACTAAAATTTCTTCAGAAAGAACAACATCACCAAATACACCCAAAGTCACGCATTTGCCAGTTTGATCATATGAGGAAGCATCAGCTATTACTTCACATGACAATTACTCAAAACCAAGAGATTGATGCATATGCCTACAACATAAAACGAAAACCACATCATACTTATAGTTCATATCACAATGTGGGATAAACGACAAACTACACCATCACAGACTGACCCAGTTATCCTCAATTATGCGCATAACCTAAACCTTCATCATTCGCAGTACCTAATCCGAATTCTATAATGTGTAAAGAGAAGAAATACCTCATCCCCAACATTTTCATCCACCAATGCATCAGAAACGAGTCATTGTTAGCTTGGGCTTCTAAACCACGAATTCTTCCCAGGCCCAAGCCCTTCGCTAGTCACACCTACAAATTATAATGTCCAAGTCAGCAAAAAAAATCAAAATGGAGAATACCCCCCAAGATACGCTGAATATCCAATCCCAAATCCCCAATGCATTGAACCTGGACAATATTAAACAGCTAACACACAAGATCCGAAATTGGAATCTCATTGACAGAAATTATTGCAAAACGAAAAGAGGAAATATTTCAAATATTTGTCTACATGAAAGAGGAATATTATTCAAATCAAGATCAACCCAAAATAGGAAATCCAAATCAACAATCAAAATTAGCATTAAAACAAATTCAATCAAGGAATCAGAAGTAGAGCCTATATAAAGAGGAACGGAAAGCTATCGAAAAGGGACAATTTTTCATACTGAAACTCACACGAAAAAACACCCGAACAACCACAAGTTCGAAACCCTAAAAAAAAAAAATCACAGAAAACTACTTTCGAAAACGCAAGGGAGAGGAAGCATACCTCTCCAACAGTTGGAGCCGCCGCCGCAAGCCAACAACCGCCGTTCTCACTTCCAAATTCCGCCACCGTCTCGCGTCGTCGGTAAAATTCTCTATCTATGTTTGAACTATTGAACGATTAACGCCTTGATTTGCATTTCAGGAACCATCATGGAGACGGGGGATCGAGAGGATCGACAACGGGTGAACGGTGTTAGGGATTAGTCGCCGCCGCCGCTGTCTGTTTTTGCTTTTACTTTTCCTTCGTTTTCGTTCCAGTGGTATTTGTCGCTCTGTATCAACATGAATCACTAACACACACACAACACACCCACTAACCTCCTAACTAATCCATCTAATCCGCGTAATTACTGTTTAATTTAATTTTAACTAACCAAATTAATCTTGAGTACAATCAGTTTTTTTTAAATCAATTAACAATTCAATAAACCTTTATCAATCTTTTAACCATTTAGCCCTTTTATTAACCTAGTTTTTACTAATGAATAATAAACATTTTTATTAATCAGTTTTAAAAGATAAACTAACAAATTAATCTTTTTAATCAATTTCTATTTAATTAAATAACCTTTTAAAATAAACATATAACTTGTTTCTAATTTAATGACAATAAACAAAATCTTTTTTAAATTAATAATAACTCAATAATCAACTCTTCTCATTTCATTAAAAAAAAAATAATTATTAAACTTTTATAAAAGAAAAACAACTTATTAGTTTATCAACCTTCTATATCTAAAATAATAAATAAAAACATTCTATAACACCGTAAGTAGGAAAATAATTTTATATAATAAGGTCGCTTCTATAATTTAAATAACAATATTTTCGTAAAAACAATCTCACTAAAATAATATAATATCCCATCTAAAATCAACTCGATCTCCCTAAAATTCAAATCAAACGATTAAAACCAATTAACATCGCAAAAAATATAATTAATCATGCACCCCACTTACACATGCACTGACACCCAGCGCTTACATGCGTATATCTTTAATTCTCTGCTCTTATTTTGTATGTAACTCACCTACACCCAGCGCTTACATGCGTGTGTATGGTTTATTTTCCGCACTTTATATTTCCGCAATTTATTTACATCATGCTCATACATCGCATCCGTCCAAAGGAAAAACCTACACATAATTCAACGTTGTGTGTAGTTGCACATCATATGCATCATATTCCCTTAGATCCTTGATTCTTCAAGTTGATCGTTTAGGATAGATCCTACCCCATAGGAAGGACCTTAATCTTTACAACATAGAACAAACAAAACAATACAACTTAAAAACAATATAAACACAATAGAGAACAGATGTTAATCATCTTAAGCGAGATATAACTTGTCACGCCCCACAACATAAATACAATCAATATCTCTTGATCGCTTAAGAGAAGACAGAGTCGTACTTGTCGACTCTTCCAAGCGCTCGAAGCCCTTCTCTTAAGACGACATACACAAATACAAATTTTTTTCTACACACTTGTGGTGGCTAAAACCGAGTAGTCTCTCTTAAAATGAAGACTCGTCTCTTCTCCTAGACCCAATCAAAACAACTACCCTAAACCCGTAGGAACTTTGACCACAGTCAAAGAGCTCCTCTAACCCTTTAGGGTGAACTACAACATACTCTGATTCCACTCCCGTAAGGATATGTAGGCACAAGGTGCGATGCCTTATCGAGTATACTTAGAAATAAACCACTAGGGTCTCTAATCCTTTAAGCAGATAAACACTTAGCAATAAACAATAATAAAACAAGAGGTTCCTGTAGAGTACTACAGAAATTTAGGATGCTAGTACCTTCCCTAAGTTTAACCAACCCCCGAACCTAAAACTCTCTAAACCTTGCATTGCATTGCATTGTGGGAATTTCGATCTTTATCCCTTCCTTTGGACAAATCAAAGTTTGGTTGCAAAATGAATATAAGATTCAAACTAATCAATAGTTTGGTATCCGAATTTCACCGCGACAGTTTCCACACTCCTCCATACATTCAACAATCCTTCCCCAAAATCCCTTCCCTTCAACCTCAAATCAAACAATCCCAACCATTTAACACTCTTTCTCTTCACACCATAACAGCACCTCTTTCAACATTCATTTTCTCCATCAACTATCCAAACCCATCAACTTACTACCATAACACCTACCTTCATGTTATGAAATCATCAAACTCCTTGTTGTATCTTCAACATATTTTCATGACAACACAACTTACTGAAAAACAACACACACAACCCACCGAAAACTTGCTCCAGCCCTACGTATCAACAACAAAATCCTGCAACACTCTGCAGAAAACACACCAGACCAAAAAGCCAACAAATTAACCTTCATCCCAATTGAACCTTTTTCATCACTTCAAAACAATCAACAAAAACCTACTTCTGAACCTCTGCCCAACTTTCCTCATCCTCACACAACTTTTGTTCGCAAACAGATCCAGAACATCAAGCAATAATCGCCTTTTCTACATGAAACTTCCAACCTCACGCTTCGTCGCCTTCTGAAACCAACAACAAATAAGAACGAACATGTAACAAATCCTCAATCCAACAACCAATAAACAACACCCAGACCCCATCAAAACTTGAAACCCATTCCTCAAAACCCTCTCTTTATACTTAAACCAGGAAAAGAAGGAGAAGAACAGATAGATCGAATTACTGACCAAATCGAGAACGGACTGAACTTGATGTGGATTTAAAAACGCGACGATCGAAGCATTCGTGACCGATTGGTTGAGAAAGGCGAAACCATAGGGAGACCCAAACGCGTAAACCTGTAGAATACTTGTTGATCCAAGAAGGTTTGGTGTGTGGTGTTCATCTTTGACGTTCGTCTCGTTTTCTTCCTCATTCTGAAGTTAATCTCACGCGTTTGGGTAAATTGTGATGGTGATGGCAATGATTATTAATTTATTTATTTATTTATTTTTTCGCCGTGCTATTATTATTGTTCAGAAGATGAACCACATCTTTGTGGCTTTGAGGATTATTCAACGTATTGGGCCCGTACAGTTTTTGATCCATATGATTGTCTTTCCCTGTAGTGATTAGTTTAGCAAGACCTTGTTTTTTTTGTTATTTCCACGTCACCCGCTCCTTGTTCCTTTTGATCGTGTTTGACTCTTGGTGGAGAGGTGATGGGCCATAGGCCCATATGATCCTCTCCTAATTTTGTGTTTGCATATTTCAAACCCCCTCTGTTCTTCTCTTAATTTATTAAATAAAAAAATTATTTCAAATTTTTTTATTATCTTAATTGTTTATATTTGCTATATTAATTTTCTAAAACAACTTTTTGTTATGTACTGATTTAGTTTATTAGTATGTGAATATACTTCTATTTTATTATATATTATATTCTTCATAGTTTTATTAGCTATATTATTAGAGTTTTATTAAACTTCTTAACTTTTTCTTTTTAGAGTTTTATTTATTTTTCTTAATATTTTAAAGATTTCTATTTCACTTCAAGAGTTAATCTTATTCCGCATTTGTTATTGGGCTTTTATCCCATTTTTCTTTGGTCGATGACGAGACCTCCGTAATTCATTACCAGTCAAATTATTGATGAGTAATGTTGGATCTGAGACCACCTCTTTTCTCTCTTCATTACTTGTCCCGACTCGATTCAAAAACTTTGTCAAACGATTTTCAAAATCCAATTATCTTTGTATTGAATTATAAAGAGGGGATTAAGTGTAGACTTTCTTCCTCTCCGAGTGTTGGGATACCCACTGTAGTGAGGGTGGTTCCGACGCTCGTCTTTCAATACGAAGACGCTTCCCGTCCATTTTCAAATCTCATCTCCTTAAAATCCTTTTTTTGTGTTGAGCTAAAAAGAGGATTGGGTGTAGACCTCTTCTTCTTCGAGCGTAGGGATGCCCACTGTAGTGAGGGTGGTCTCGATGCTCGTCTGTCAATACAAAGACGCTTCCAACATTTCCTCATAAAACCTCGGTCTCGTACCGAGTATACTTTCAATAATAAATTATTTCTCTTTGTATTGAATTAAAAAGAGAGGATTAGGTGTAGACCTCTTCCTCTCCGAATGTTGGGATGCCCACTGTAGTGAGGGTGGTCTGGATATTCGTCTTTCAATACGAAGACGCGACTTTATTCACCATCTCGTTTTCACAACTTTATCCCGCAACCCTTTTCACACCTAAAACCTCGGTCCTGCACCGAGTGTATTTTCAAACCATTTTCTTAACAAAAACTTGAATGGTCGTGGAGTGGTTAGGTGTAGGCCTTCTCCTATCCCGAGTGTTGACGTTTACCGTAGGGTTCTCTGTCGCAAAACACTTACCATTCAAAGCCAAAAACACTTTAATAAGAGAATGAAGTTTTTTTTGTGTTGAACTAAAGAGAGAAGATTGAGTGTAGTCTTCTTCCTCTCCGAGTGTCAGGATACTCACTGTAGTGTGTGTGGTCTTGATACTCGTCTTTCAATACGAAGACGCCTCGTTCGCCACACCCTTTTTTATAACAAAAACTTTGAGATAAAGAATTGGGTACTACCCGTAGGGGTTACTATCCGAGGACCTATCTCGCCCCAAAAACAATTCAACCAATCAAACATGACACCTTGCCTCGTATGGCGAAAACCAACCTTTCAAACAGGATATGTTACGTCCGTTCTACCGCAAACAGGTACGCCTAAGTCTCCAACGAGCGAGCAGCAAAACACCTAAACTGCTAGAACGCGCACGATAACATCATCCCCAAACACACCGGTTATCCGCACCGTAGGCACGAACTACGTTTGCTCTGATTTCTCATGTTGAGAATACGTAGGCATAGGATTGCAATATCCTAGCGAGCACCCTTTTTCTTTTTCACCCTTTCCCAGAAAGGCATGCTACGTCCATTCTACCGCAAACAGGTAACGCCTAAGTCTCCAACGAGCGAGCAGCAATACACCTAAACTGCTAGAATGCGTATGATAGCATCGTCTACCAGTACACCCCATTTCCCCGCACACCGTAGGCCGAACTACGGCTGCTCTGATTCTTTACTTCTTTTAAGTAAAGATACGTAGGCACAAGGGCCACAATCCTTGCCGAGCACATCCCCCCCATATCTGTAGTTCCCCGAACTACGTCGACTCTGACTTTCTCACATCTTTTGAGAATACGTAGGCCTAGGACCGCGAAGTCCTACCGAGTCTGTTCTATCTCTCTATCCCTCCTTTCTTCGTTTCTAAACCCTTCTCTCTATCTTTTAGAACACTCCTTTCATAGCATAATGTTTAAGCAAATAAATTCACATCGACAAACAAAAGGTTCCCATCGAGTACGATGGATGCGAGGGGTGCTAATACCTTCCCCCCGCATAACCGGCTTCCGAACCCATTCTTGGTCGCGAGACCATCTTATCCATTCTTTTCTTAAGGTTTTCTCGATATTTTCCTGTCCCCTCATGGGATAAATAAAGTTCGGTGGCGACTCTTCTGTCTATCTCTTCGCCTCCCCGTCGTTGCGCGATGCATTTTTCGAGTAGCGACAGATGGCGACTCTGCTGGGGACCACTAGCGAGCCAAGCCTATTTTGTTTGTCGTGTTTATAATTTTATTTGTTTTATTTGTTTATGCTTTGATTCTCTAAACTGTTGGGTTTATTGGATGGTTTGTGAGATAAAGCTTTCTACCCGAGCTTTTGAGTATACACTAAGTTTAAGAGGTGGTTTCTTTCTGATTTGCGAGACTTAAGACTCGTTGAGTTGGATCGAATCCCACCGCTCAGATGAGACCCCGTTGGGATGATTATGTCTTACGTGTAGTCGTAATGACGTCTTTACTTCCGACGTGGGAATCCGTGACTCTGAGGACCTTTGTAGAACCTTATTCCAAATGTTGCTAAGACATGACTCTGCGTTCATCCTTTGAAGGGATTACCGTCTTACGAGTAGTCGTTATGATGGAAAACTTTTGAGGGCTAGTGCACGGGACTTTGTTTAAAAGCCTTTGGGATACCCTCTTATAAACCAGTAGATAACCTACCCGATGGGAGAGATGTTTTCTGTTGTTTTGCAGGATTTATGACTTTGATCTCGCTATTGTTCTTTCATCATGTGCTCATTACATTACATTTGCATAAGCATCTCTGCATCATTTCTTGTATTCCTTACAACCCGATCTTACACACCGCTTACCCCTTTCAGAAAGAGTAAAGCAAGCTGACTTCACGGCATCGGTATAACACAAGGAATAGCCAGAAGAGAATCATGGATCAGATAGAACAAGACCAGGCTACTATGAGGAGCGAGATGCTAGGCATGAAGACGCAGATGAATCAACTCATGGAGATGATTCAGAACATGGCCAGGAGTCAAGAGGAGATGAGGCAAGCAGCAGAAAGGAGTGCTAATCAGACTTTGGCTGGTGCAATTCCCAATGCAAGCGGTGCAATTCCAATTCCTGTTGATACCACCCCAACCCCTGTTGGGGCAATTCCTACTTCTGCGGGTGCCATACCTGCCAACACCGTCCATCCACCAGTCGGTGCGACTCATCCTCATGGTACTACGATTCCCACACAAGTCCAGTACGACGATCATGAAGGTTTCTATGAGAATTCAGGTGAAGCATATGGACCACAGACCGCCGAATTAGAGAAGAAGTTTAATGCTTTACAGGAGATGGTGAAAACACTGCAAGGCCCCGATGTTTTGGGACTGGATGCCGCTGAAATATGTCTTGTACCCGGAGTTAAGATACCTCCAAAGTTTGTAATTCCAACCTTTGAGAAGTACAAGGGTAACAGTTGCCCTAAGACCCACATAAGGTCTTACTGTAGGAAGATGGCCGCCTATTCTGATGACGAGAAGCTGCTAATCCATTTCTTTCAAGATAGCTTAACAGAGGCATCCCTAGAATGGTATATGCACCTCGAACGATCCAACATAAGAAGCTGGAAAGAGTTGGCAGACGCTTTCGTGAAGCATTATCAGTATAATACTGACATGGCTCCGAATCGTATGCAGCTTCAAAATTTGACTCAGAAGCCGAATGAGTGTTTTAAGGACTTCGCGCAGAGATGGAGGGGAGTAGCTGCAAGGGTACAACCTCCACTGATGGAGAAAGAACTGACAGACCTATTCATGGGCACGCTACAAGGACCGATCTTTGAGCGGTTAGCATCCTCAACTTCCACAGTGTTTTCTGAACTTGTCATGGCCGGAGAAAGATTAGAAAATTTCATGAAGACGGGAAAAATTCAGAATGCAGGCGAATCTGCAAGCGGGGTCAAGAAGCCTTATCAGGGTTTCATTAAGAAAAGAGAAGGCGAAGCTAGTGCAGTGTTCACCAACAGAGGAAGAACTCATCAGGGTTATCACCATGTTGCTGCTGTCGCTCCACAACAGCCGTTGTCCATTCCAGCAAATCAACCCGTGTTTCAACCAAACAGGCAACAACAATCCTATCAACCAAGACAAAATCAGTACCAGGGTCTACAAAGACAGAGGAGGCCAGAAAGAATATTTGATCCAATCCCGTCTACATACGCCAAGTTATTGCCATTCCTATTGAAGGGAGGTCTTGTTCAGCTTAGGGAGATGAGGGATCCTCCGGAGGTTCTTCCTTTTGGATTTGATGTCAATGCCAAATGTGAATTCCATTCTGGCTCCCCAGGCCATGACATTGAAAATTGCAAGACTCTGAAGCACCTTGTACAAGATCTCCTCGATTCGAAGGCGATAAACTTTACCCGAAACACCCCTAAACATCAAGACTAATCCAATGTCAACTCATCACTCAACAGATATGATTGAAGAATCCTTTGGTCATCTCCAAAAGCCGGTGGTCCAAGCTGGCAGACATCTTCAACATTAGCAATCCTTAGATGCTTTTCTCATTTGCATTTGTAATTTATTTTCTGTCAATTGCTACTTGTTATTTAAACATTGTTATGTTGAATGGTAACATTAATGAAATGATTATGCATTTTCCGAATTAATTATGTCGCATTCGCTCATTATTTCCACCTATCACAATCACAGACACATATATTTTTACCCACTCCACTTTTTCACTGTTGTTTAGCAATATTGGAGGGAGGATGACGAAAACGAAATACCCATAACCATATGCTTTCAGAAAGAATCTCGTCAATGATGTACAGGCATTGTTTCAATTCCCCTAAACACCGGAGATATAAGGAGTTAATCCCTAGTCAACCACTTCGAGCCTAGAAGTAGGAGTTTCCTTCGGATATTCAAACCCTTAACACTCAACCTGGGGCAGGGTAATGTTCAGTTAATCTAATCTAGCATTCGAATCGATAAAGCAGAATCCAAAGACATGACGGTTGTTCATCAATGTCTCATGACAAGGCAGTCACTATCTTCCAGCAAAATTCAAAAAAAATCAAAAGCCTGCTAAGTCAAGCATTTCAAAGGAGACTTAGGCAAGAATCAAGGCAATCCCGATGGATCTGACAAGCAAAATCAGTCCATGCAAAAGTTAGGGATCAAAATCAAAAGAGGTCCTCAAACCCTCAACAAAAACAAAAATTCAGTGGCCACCCAAATCAAAGGGTCACTGACATCCATCAAATAAAGTGACTTCCATTTCGAACAAACCTTGAACCATCAAGCACGTGCAGAATTAGCTGAATGTAGGTATGAAGATCATCAAGAAGAAGGGGTGGGTACAAATTAACTTTGAGCCTAATATCCTTTGTTTCTATAACCGCGAACCAGACCACATTACAACCCTCGAAAGACCTAATTGAGGCGGGGTTTATTCTGAAAGAATACTATTGCGAGGTTGCGTAACCTGACTCCTTACAATTTTGCTAATCATCAACATTGGTGTCGGCATCTTTGCCATATCTTTCGCACCAATCAAATTAGCACAACGTTTGGACTAAATGGTCCATTCGTTTCACTATCACGACACTTAATAAACGACATTTCTTTTCAAAAACTTGCATGAACGTCGCATTAAAACTACCATTCGTGAACAAACAATTTCAATTGCAAGTCAGTAGCTGGCATCAAGGAAATTCCAACACGAAGCAATCAAACAGGACTTGACCATTTCAACAGTCTGGATCAGAATCGAGCATACTTTGTAGCCCTATGGAACTGGGGCATTGAGATCCAAGAATTTGGAATGAGTCAGTCTGAGGCAATCCCCAAACAACGGTTGATTATGGGGCAAACCATTCCAGAAGCGGTTGATCAAGAGTGAATTATACCGATCAGGGGCAGGCCACCCAGAGTTTCTCTGACTTGAGGATAGATCCCTCTAATGTTCAATCAGGATAAGTTAAGTCGCTTCAACGCTCTTTCAAGAGCAAACTACTCCAAGAGTACATTAGGAGCCAACTACCACAAGAATCGGCTAGTCAATGATGAATCCATTTGTGGTACGAACTCTGGGGCAGACCATCTCGAGCACGTCTCATGGCAAGCCGCTCAAGCAAGTTCATTCTCGTCAACAACTTTTAAGTTTAAAACGATGTCAGGAAGTCAGGCTTGTCCTCCACTTTCCCACATAACCCAGAGTCCAATCCGCATTGGCAACTACCAAAAGTCCGCCACGTCAGCACTTGCATTTCCAATTACCCGTCTGCATCATATGCATCATACGCATCACATTCGACTTCATAAGCATCTTGCATTATATGCATACCCAGAATCATGTCATACTCTCCCAGCTCTTGCACCTTCGCGTGTTAGCATTTGCATTTGCATTTCCACTTGTTGTGGAATACCATTATCATCAAGCATTCACATATGTGAGCTCAGGTCCAGGATCGATCACGAAGATTTCTAAGATCATCAGCCCAGACAGGGGCACCTCTTGCAAGATTGTGGGTTTCTCTCACTAGAGTCAGAAGATATCAAGACAAGATTGAGCCCAATCAGGGGCATTCTTCCACAAGACCGTGGGTGTTCCCCATGAAGTTTTGCAACTTATTTGAGCTTCAAGGCAATTAGCAGCCCAGTCAGGGGCATTATCTGTAAAGGCCATGGGTCCTCCCATGGAATTCAAGATTATCAAAGCAAAATTCAGCCCAAACCAGGGGCATCTTTTCAAGAACATGGGTGTATTGCATGATGTGTTGCAACCTCGTGGTTAATCAAGATCTTCAAATCAATTTGGCCCAGACAGGGGCATCTTCAATAAATCACGGGCGTTCCCCAGTGAGTTATCTCCAGCAGACTTCAACGATAAGTGGCAATCTCTTCAGAGAAGCTTATCCATCTTCAGCGATAAGTGGCAGTCTCTTGGGAGAAGCTTATCCATCTTCAACGATAAGTGGCAATCTCTTCAGAGAAGCTTATCCATCTTCAGCGATAAGTGGCAGTCTCTTGGGAGAAGCTTATCCATCCTCAGCGATAAGTGGCAATCTCTTCAGAGAAGCTTATCCTTCATCAACGATAAGTGGCAATCTCTTGGGAGAAGCTTATCCATCTTCAATGATAAGTGGCAATCTCTTCAGAGAAGCTTATCCTTCATCAATGATAAGTGGCAATCTCTTGGGAGAAGCTTATCCATCTTCAGTGATAAGTGGCAATCTCTTCAGAGAAGCTTATCCCCCTATCATCCTTTTGGTGTCAGGGTTGATTTTGTTTCGCTCCATCATCCTTTCGGTGATGGGTCTAGCATCCTTTTGGTGTTATGACTAGCGTCTCCGCTCCATCATCCTTTTGGTGTTGGGTCTGACATCCTTTTTGGTGTCATGACTAGCGTGTTTTCCATTATCCTTTTGGTAATGGACCCCCTACATCCTTTTGGTGTTAGGGTTGATTTTGTTTCCGCTCCATCATCCTTTCGGTGATGGGTCTAGCATCCTTTTGGTGTTATGACTAGCGTCTCCGCTCCATCATCCTTTTGGTGATGGGTCTGACATCCTTTTTGGTGTCATGACTAGCGTGTTTTCCATTATCCTTTTGGTAATGGACCCCCTACATCCTTTTGGTGTTAGGGTTGATTTTGTTTCCGCTCCCTTGTCCTTTTGGCGATGGGTTTGACATCCTTTTTGGTGTCATGACTAGCGTGTTTTCCATTATCCTTTTGGTAATGGACTCCCTACATCCTTTTGGTGTTAGGGTTGATCTTGTTTCGCTCCATCATCCTTTTGGTGATGGGTCTGACATCCTTTTGGTGTCATGACTAGCGTGTTTTCCATTATCCTTTTGGTAATGGACCCCCTACATCCTTTTGGTGTTAGGGTTGATTTTGTTTCCGCTCCCTTGTCCTTTTGGCGATGGGTCTGACATCCTTTTGGTGTCATGGCTAGCGTGTTTTCCACTATCCTTTTGGTAGTGGGTCCCTTATTTTCTTTTGGTGTCAGGGCAGTGTGTGTGAATGTTATCATCCTTGTGTTGGTAACGACTTTTGCAAGATATTCCTTGTTTCATTCCCAAACATGTTACTTATTTTCGGGCAAATTCAGGGTCTTCTATATCTAATCATCTTCTACCTCGAAAGAATGAATGCCATAACATTTCTTCTTACTAGGTTTAAGCCGATTAGATAGGGGCATCTGTCATACCCCAAATTTGCTTTACCTATGCAGCTTTCATTCAGTACATCCACTCTCCAGTTATTATTATAAAATCCAAAAAATTTGTGTTGCTTTTGTTGGTGGTCTAAACTCCGGGAAATGTAAGGTTGGGTTACATTAAAATAGGATTCATTTGAGGTTTCATTCTGAAGGTTTATGTGCTAGTTGTTTGATGAGATTGATTCATTGCCTTTCTAAGACAGCTCACTCATATCCTCTTTCATTTTAATCATGGTATCCAATCCAATCGCCATTATCCACTTACTCGTTCTTTTAGTCATTTTTATTTCGTTATTCACTTGAAATTAAATAATTCATTTTTTAGATTTTTTCAACCCATATTCTTTCAAATCCAAATTCTTATACCAAATTTTCTTCAAATTCATTTGTTGTTATTCTTCCATAACCCATGTTCTCTTCCCATTGTGTGTCTTTTATCTCACCATCTTTGAATTCAAAGCCCATTACATTGCAAAAATTTGAAAATCCATATAGAACCATTATTTCTCTATCCATGATATTCACTAAACATCTCACAAGTTCTTGTTACCCAAGATTTATGACCTCATCTTGCTATAATATAACATAGAAGGATAGAAAGCCCATTTGTATATCTCATTATAAAGATGTTACTAGGCCCATTTATGATTTCAAAATTCCATACATTTAGCATACATTACACAAAAATCTAAAAAAAAAACTTGTCCTCGTGAAAATATAGTCCACAAGCCATTGTTCGCAGCATATGCTCCACAACATATACTTCATTGTTTGTTAATTACAAAGCCCAGGTTACTAAACTTTCATTGAAACCAATCCAAGCTAACACATCTCAAGTCAATACTTCTCACTAAATGCCATGCAACACAATTGTAATCTCCATACACTTTTTGGTTGCAGCCACCTGTGATATTTCAAGCCACAGACGCATACCACACTAGCCATCCCTGTACCACACTTTTTGACCACAAAAGCATATCCCAACTGAGTGAATCATATGTCGTGCCTAAATACGTGAGTTACCTCAACAAAACAGTAAGTAGATGTGCCACTAATATTCACAAAAGCTGCAGTCCAAAACGCAGCTATTACTCTGTGATGAAAAGGTTAAATAAATAGGCAGCAATATAGCACAATAGAAAAACTCTGAAGAAGAAAAGAAAAGAAATGTGGTGAAACGAAAATACCAGTCGCAGCATTCGCTCCGTACGAGATGCCCTTCTGTTTGCCACAAGCAATCCGCAACGCACCAAAACCGTATGCAGTCACATGTTATTCCAATTTCCCCAATGTCACTACTTGCAAAACGGATAAAATGCGATACGCAACACAAACAGCAGCAAACCGGTACACCAAGCTGTGAAGAAAGAAGAGAGATAACGGCATGTCGTCACCAAAATTTTACAAGCCTCAACCACAAACCTGCTTTGAAAGTAACAAGCCACAACCTGCAAAATGTTCACAATGCATCATGAGATATTACAACAAATATAATTCCAATGTTTCATCGAATTTCCAGCCATGAATAACTAGACGGAAAATGCGAGATGCGTATATACCGAGATGGTTCAAAGCACAGCGTGAAGATCAACGCACCAAATCCTATGCACCATGTTCCGCCGACCCCAAATTGACACCAATTGTTACAACAGGAGGCACACGAAAAATCTGCAATATGAAGAAAGTCATCAATCAAAACTATTTGAGTTTATTATTTTCCAGCTTCATGACGAAGGAAAGGTCCTTCAAGGCACATGATATTACAGCCAACACACAAAAAAGAAAAGGGACCACATACCTGCACAAACTGTGTCAGCTAGCAACACTGCACCACCACCTGCCATAGCCCACTGCCTGCACCATTTCCATAAGTCTCCAAACATAAACCATATCCTCACAGACCTGCACCAAAATAGACAGCCTACACAAGCCATGCCAGACAAGCTCTGCACAAGCTGTACAACCTGCAGAAACCGTACCAGCTAGCACCACCATGCTGCAATTCTGCCCCCTGCTACAGCCTGTGCCTACAACCTGCTTCACACGGTACATTGCAAAACCAACACATAATCCTTACACACAAAACAACAACTTCTACTACAAAAAGCCACAAAAACCTTGGTATAAATCTTACACCTAAAAACTTCAACCAAAGAAAAGAAAACCACAAAAAACACGTCTTGTCTATCTCCTTCAATCAACCCTCCATTTTAACCACCAACCTTCTAACTCTCATTTTTCGCCTTAAAACCTTTAGAACATACACTAGATCTGCGAACAGATTCACAATAACAACATATTGTTTCCACACTCCTCCATACATTCAACAATCCTTCCCCAAAATCCCTTCCCTTCAACCTCAAATCAAACAATCCCAACCATTTAACACTCTTTCTCTTCACACCATAACAGCACCTCTTTCAACATTCATTTTCTCCATCAACTATCCAAACCCATCAACTTACTACCATAACACCTACCTTCATGTTATGAAATCATCAAACTCCTTGTTGTATCTTCAACATATTTTCATGACAACACAACTTACTGAAAAACAACACACACAACCCACCGAAAACTTGCTCCAGCCCTACGTATCAACAACAAAATCCTGCAACACTCTGCAGAAAACACACCAGACCAAAAAGCCAACAAATTAACCTTCATCCCAATTGAACCTTTTTCATCACTTCAAAACAATCAACAAAAACCTACTTCTGAACCTCTGCCCAACTTTCCTCATCCTCACACAACTTTTGTTCGCAAACAGATCCAGAACATCAAGCAATAATCGCCTTTTCTACATGAAACTTCCAACCTCACGCTTCGTCGCCTTCTGAAACCAACAACAAATAAGAACGAACATGTAACAAATCCTCAATCCAACAACCAATAAACAACACCCAGACCCCATCAAAACTTGAAACCCATTCCTCAAAACCCTCTCTTTATACTTAAACCAGGAAAAGAAGGAGAAGAACAGATAGATCGAATTACTGACCAAATCGAGAACGGACTGAACTTGATGTGGATTTAAAAACGCGACGATCGAAGCATTCGTGACCGATTGGTTGAGAAAGGCGAAACCATAGGGAGACCCAAACGCGTAAACCTGTAGAATACTTGTTGATCCAAGAAGGTTTGGTGTGTGGTGTTCATCTTTGACGTTCGTCTCGTTTTCTTCCTCATTCTGAAGTTAATCTCACGCGTTTGGGTAAATTGTGATGGTGATGGCAATGATTATTAATTAATTTATTTATTTATTTTTTCGCCGTGCTATTATTATTGTTCAGAAGATGAACCACATCTTTGTGGCTTTGAGGATTATTCAACGTATTGGGCCCGTACAGTTTTTGATCCATATGATTGTCTTTCCCTGTAGTGATTAGTTTAGCAAGACCTTGTTTTTTTTGTTATTTCCACGTCACCCGCTCCTTGTTCCTTTTGATCGTGTTTGACTCTTGGTGGAGAGGTGATGGGCCATAGGCCCATATGATCCTCTCCTAATTTTGTGTTTGCATATTTCAAACCCCCTCTGTTCTTCTCTTAATTTATTAAATAAAAAAATTATTTCAAATTTTTTTATTATCTTAATTGTTTATATTTGCTATATTAATTTTCTAAAACAACTTTTTGTTATGTACTGATTTAGTTTATTAGTATGTGAATATACTTCTATTTTATTATATATTATATTCTTCATAGTTTTATTAGCTATATTATTAGAGTTTTATTAAACTTCTTAACTTTTTCTTTTTAGAGTTTTATTTATTTTTCTTAATATTTTAAAGATTTCTATTTCACTTCAAGAGTTAATCTTATTCCGCATTTGTTATTGGGCTTTTATCCCATTTTTCTTTGGTCGATGACGAGACCTCCGTAATTCATTACCAGTCAAATTATTGATGAGTAATGTTGGATCTGAGACCACCTCTTTTCTCTCTTCATTACTTGTCCCGACTCGATTCAAAAACTTTGTCAAACGATTTTCAAAATCCAATTATCTTTGTATTGAATTATAAAGAGGGGATTAAGTGTAGACTTTCTTCCTCTCCGAGTGTTGGGATACCCACTGTAGTGAGGGTGGTTCCGACGCTCGTCTTTCAATACGAAGACGCTTCCCGTCCATTTTCAAATCTCATCTCCTTAAAATCCTTTTTTTGTGTTGAGCTAAAAAGAGGATTGGGTGTAGACCTCTTCTTCTTCGAGCGTAGGGATGCCCACTGTAGTGAGGGTGGTCTCGATGCTCGTCTGTCAATACAAAGACGCTTCCAACATTTCCTCATAAAACCTCGGTCTCGTACCGAGTATACTTTCAATAATAAATTATTTCTCTTTGTATTGAATTAAAAAGAGAGGATTAGGTGTAGACCTCTTCCTCTCCGAATGTTGGGATGCCCACTGTAGTGAGGGTGGTCTGGATATTCGTCTTTCAATACGAAGACGCGACTTTATTCACCATCTCGTTTTCACAACTTTATCCCGCAACCCTTTTCACACCTAAAACCTCGGTCCTGCACCGAGTGTATTTTCAAACCATTTTCTTAACAAAAACTTGAATGGTCGTGGAGTGGTTAGGTGTAGGCCTTCTCCTATCCCGAGTGTTGACGTTTACCGTAGGGTTCTCTGTCGCAAAACACTTACCATTCAAAGCCAAAAACACTTTAATAAGAGAATGAAGTTTTTTTTGTGTTGAACTAAAGAGAGAAGATTGAGTGTAGTCTTCTTCCTCTCCGAGTGTCAGGATACTCACTGTAGTGTGTGTGGTCTTGATACTCGTCTTTCAATACGAAGACGCCTCGTTCGCCACACCCTTTTTTATAACAAAAACTTTGAGATAAAGAATTGGGTACTACCCGTAGGGGTTACTATCCGAGGACCTATCTCGCCCCAAAAACAATTCAACCAATCAAACATGACACCTTGCCTCGTATGGCGAAAACCAACCTTTCAAACAGGATATGTTACGTCCGTTCTACCGCAAACAGGTACGCCTAAGTCTCCAACGAGCGAGCAGCAAAACACCTAAACTGCTAGAACGCGCACGATAACATCATCCCCAAACACACCGGTTATCCGCACCGTAGGCACGAACTACGTTTGCTCTGATTTCTCATGTTGAGAATACGTAGGCATAGGATTGCAATATCCTAGCGAGCACCCTTTTTCTTTTTCACCCTTTCCCAGAAAGGCATGCTACGTCCATTCTACCGCAAACAGGTAACGCCTAAGTCTCCAACGAGCGAGCAGCAATACACCTAAACTGCTAGAATGCGTATGATAGCATCGTCTACCAGTACACCCCATTTCCCCGCACACCGTAGGCCGAACTACGGCTGCTCTGATTCTTTACTTCTTTTAAGTAAAGATACGTAGGCACAAGGGCCACAATCCTTGCCGAGCACATCCCCCCCATATCTGTAGTTCCCCGAACTACGTCGACTCTGACTTTCTCACATCTTTTGAGAATACGTAGGCCTAGGACCGCGAAGTCCTACCGAGTCTGTTCTATCTCTCTATCCCTCCTTTCTTCGTTTCTAAACCCTTCTCTCTATCTTTTAGAACACTCCTTTCATAGCATAATGTTTAAGCAAATAAATTCACATCGACAAACAAAAGGTTCCCATCGAGTACGATGGATGCGAGGGGTGCTAATACCTTCCCCCCGCATAACCGGCTTCCGAACCCATTCTTGGTCGCGAGACCATCTTATCCATTCTTTTCTTAAGGTTTTCTCGATATTTTCCTGTCCCCTCATGGGATAAATAAAGTTCGGTGGCGACTCTTCTGTCTATCTCTTCGCCTCCCCGTCGTTGCGCGATGCATTTTTCGAGTAGCGACAAAGGGGAACCGGCCTTTGGCCAGGAACGACCCTAGAAATGTCCAATAAATTTCAAGGGATGACCTCGTAAGTTCACACGAAATCTAGAGCCCCGAACATGGGATCACGCAAATATACTTCAAACATGTAAAAATATTTCATTACACATATATGAAATTCTATTTCTCCATTGTGAATATAATTTACACACAAGGTGTGAACAAAAACGGGGAAGTCTACCTCAACAGGGAAGCGACCTTCTTATCCTTGAGCGACTGATATGAGACAATATGCTCTCTCAAAATACATAGAGGATGGTGAAAATGCTCCACTTGCTACAAAGTATTCTTGAAAGAGTGCAAAAGGGCCCCAAGGATGGTAGTTGTATTGTCAATTAAACATTGACTAAAGAAGCATTCTCAAGACACAAATCTTCTAGTTCTCTTGTATCCACCAAAAGAGACACCCGAGTAGATCTCAAGGTAGCCCGAGCACAAGTTACATACGTATCCTTCCTTGCTACGCCCCTTACCAAAAGAGTCACCCGATCGGTAAGAGAGCCAAGGATATTAATAGGGCATAAAACATCATTTAGCACAGTAAGAGAAATGGAAGTTGTCTGTATTTCTTGCAGGTATATATCTCATTGGAGCACCAAGTTATGACATTTTCTCTAGCCAACATTTTTCTTTGTGTTGTTTTTCAAACCAAAGACCGTCCCAACGACTGGCTCCACCAAAAACTAAATAAGAAGATACATACTGAGAGTGACACATCAAATTCAACAGTTCTTCCTCTAGGGAACGCTCAGACAATTTAATCAAATAGAAGCAGTCATCATCAAAAGGAGGAACCCAGTGTTCCTTCGAAGGTGTGGACATGAACCCGTCATTGGCATGAGGGTTGAAGGACCCAAAGCAACAACACCCTGGGGATAGCGGATCCAAAGTTTTAGATGGATCAAGTAAAACTCTTCCTAGCCATATTATCCACCGTAGGAGACTGGGTGTTCCCTCATCCTTCATTGAACCAGCATGCAATCGGTACTAGAACAAATATATCATAAGCAAGAAAGTTGAAGACAAAGAAGCCAAGAGTTTTCAAGACCTACCAAAAATAACATTCTTTCTTCCTTAGTTAGAGAATCTATCAGTAAACGGGTGTCGATGAGGCACTTGAAGTGTTTTCAGGAAGCTTCATGATCAATGGCTTTTATACGTTATTTTACCATTAGTTTTAGTTAATCGTCTTATATGCTTAGTTGCATTTTATTTCCTTTTATCGCATTTTATGCGTTGGTTTAGTATTTCCATTGTTTTTAGGTTCAGGTAAGCAATAAAGAAGAACCAGAGCAAAATCCAAGAAAAACACCAGGAATTCGAAAGAGTTTTTGGAAGGAAAATAGTGGCCTGGCACGGCCACCCGTGTCACCTGACACGACCCGTGTCAGAAGGATGCCAAGAGAATGAAAGATGAGTGTTAGACAATAGGCTGAAACGGGTGTCTGTGTCACCTGACACGGTCCGTGTCAACAAGTCTAGAACAGGCAGTGTTTCTATCAGGCAGACAGGCGGACCAACACGTCCGCCCGTGTCAACTGACACGGCCTGTGTTGGCTGAAGCGTTTCATCTTCTAATTTTCTTGATTTTATGACCTTTATGATTTCTAAGTGTATTTTGGGTATTTTCCTATTGTTGTGTTGGACCTGGGAGTATTTAAGACATATTTTGAGAAGGAAAAAGGGACTTTTTGGCCTGAGAAGAATTACACGATCAAGATTGGAGAGATCAAGGTGATTGGGAAACTGGAAGTTTTCATGAGCAGAAGCAATTGAAGATCAAAGAGTCTATCTTGTAATGTCTAGTTTTTACTTTGTATTTTCTTCGAATATTATGAGTAGCTAAACCCCCCAATGCTAGGGGGTGTCCCTGATTTGAATCTGTAATGACTCTGATATTATTATTGCAATAACAATTCCTTTGTTTTCATAACTGATTTGATCTCTAGCTATTCTTAATTTTTTCCCTGTCGAACCAACAGGGTTTAATTTTCGATTAACGATTATGCTGGACCGCTATTGTTAATGTTTTGCTTTGGATCATTCTGTAGTAGATATCACCTAGGACTAGGGATACCCTATAGGACCCGTAATATTTGATAATCGATTCCTTAATTTCATTGGTAATTTTTTATGGACATAGGAATTAGGGTGAATGATTAAAAGTTTTCTCACTAAGGACTTAGAAGTAAACATTCTAAAGAATCAGTAATTAGTTAGTTACAATAAGTTGTTGCAGTGTTAATTCAGAGTTGTTACTAAGTCGGATCGCACACTTCCCCTAGCATGTTACTCATATATTTTAAAAGCACTTAGTCAATTTCCCTCTTTTACTTGCAAATATTTTTTTTAAATAAACCAAACAATCTCGAAACCCCAAGTGCTTTTGTTCAACTGAATTATTAAGAACTTGTATTTCCTACATAGTCCTCGAGATCGATATTCAGGGAAATCCATTCTTATTACTACATTAGCAAAATAGTACACTTGCTATTTTACCGATCAAGTTTTTGGCACTATTGTCGGAGACTGTCGAAATATAAGTTAAATGTAATTCAATTGAAATTTTGTTGCTCTGCGACCAAAATGTTATTTTCAGTTTTTTTTATTACTATTATATTTTTTTCCGTTACTACTAATTTGTGTCTAACATTTTTATGCGGGGAAAATCCTCAACTAATTTTTATTTTGACGCAGAAATCAAAAGAACTCTACACTCAAGGCGTAGACAAGCAAGACTGGCAGATTCAAAAGCAGAACTTTCAAAGTCAGCACCAGAAGAAGAAAGATTATTTGTTCATTCAGAGCATTTCGACTCAGGTTCAGTCTCAGATAAAGATATTGTGACTATTGTTGGAGTTCCACCAGCAGAGAGACTACTAGGTGATTACAGTGGAGCTAATGCACCAGCTGTTAGGTTAACAATTGTAAACCAACCGGTGAATGTGGCAAATTTCCAGTTGCATCCGAGCACTATCACCCAACTTGAGAGGAAACCTTTCATCGAAAAGGTTAATGAAGATGCCAACAACCATCTACAAAGATTTCTGACTATGAGCACTACTCTCAAGATAGATGGGCACACTGCTGAAGCAAATAAATTAAGAATGTTTCTATTCACTCTCCCTGAAGATGCTAAAAAGTGGTTTTACTTGTTACCCGCAGGAAGTATTACTACTTGGGAAGAGATGGAGAAGGCCTTTCTTAATGAGTATTTTCCCGCCTCTGTGTATATTCGTAAAAGATATGATACCATGAATTTTAAACAGAAGGAGGGAGAATCACTGGGTGATGCATATAAAAGGTTCAAATAGTTATTGGTTGCATGCCTACTCATAACATGGATTAAACTGAATAGATGCAAATGTTTGTGAATGGTCTCAAGATGAAGACTAAGCAACTAATTGATACAACAGCTGGTGACTCATCAAACTTTACAACAACCACTGATATTAAGAAGATCATTGAAGCCATTGCTGCAAATGAGCCTTTGGAACTGTATGACCGTATGTTGCACCCTAAAATTTGCTCAACCTTATTCACTTGGTTTATGTTTCAATATCATTAACATTTGCATATAAGGTCATGCACATAGTCTAACCATCTGCATAGCATAAGCATAGCAAGCCATCCAACAGGGGACCAATCATTATTCTCATCTCTAGAGGCCTATCAAGAGGTTATTATCCTGATTCAATCTCATTCAAGTCATCAGAAAAGAATTTGAAAGTTGGAGAAGTCAGTGGATCAAGCATTGGGTCTATCTCCTAACTGAGGGTATCTGAGGATCAACAAAGTAAATTGTGGGCTGAGAATTGAGCATGGAGAGTATGTGGGCATCTTGGAGGACTTAGAATGTCATTTGGAGAAGGAGACAAGTTGTTGATGTGATCACAAGAATTGTAGTTGAAGGCAGTCAACTAGGGTTTCATCTGGGTCAACCCTGGGTCAACTCTAGGTCAATTGATTGATTGAAAGGCATTGAGGTCTATTAGAGAGATGTGGGGTTCATCATTTGACATATAGATAAGGATATGTTGTTATGCTAAGAAGAAATCAAGAGAAATCAAGGAGAACAGGAGTTTCTAAATTAGGGTTTCTGTGTAAAATCCCCTAATTTAGGTCAAATTTCCAAGCAAGATAAGTCAAAATGCAAGCTTCAAATGGATCCTTGGCCAACATGGAACTTGTAGAAGATCTAAAGACCTTTAATTTGAATGGTGGAAGACATCAAGTAGATTTATAGAACTCAAGTTATGGTCCTTGCAAGTTACAGGTCATCTGAGGTATCTGAAATTTTGTCTGTGAAAGTGACTTGACTTATAAGCACTTTTTACCCCTCAAGGAGATTTCAAATGAATTTCTGGTCAACATAATAATTGTTCCTCATTGTCTTAGATTTCTATAATGGTATAGTATGCCTTCATATGATTTGTGGAACTCTACTTATGGTCTTGGCAAGCAAAGGGTATTTTGGTCATCTGAGGATTACAAGTCATTCTTAGCCTATGCCTAAAACTCATGCAAGGGAGCTTCAAATGAAAAACTTCACAACATCAAAGTTGCTAAAAATTCCATTTTAAGTCTAGAAAAGAAGTCATGAAAGTTTGTAAATGCATGGAATGAGACTTGACCAAAGTTGGTGAAAAATGACCTAAAAAAGGCATATAAGTTGAAAATGTTGAAATAAAAAAATGGTTTGGGAGATCTACAAATCCCATATGGGTAATCCAATATACCAAATTGATTCCAAACATCATTATAAAGACATTAGTTCAGCCACTTTTTTGAGTTAAGGGTTAATTTTTGGACTTGCTTTGTTATTTTGTTACTTGCATAATAAGATACACATGAAAAGTTCAACATAAAGCAAAATTAAAGGTATGTAAGCTCTCTTATCATTCCAATTTGTCATGCAAGGAGATATTCACTCATGGTTAAGGGGTTGTTAAGAGATAAAGGAGAGATTATCATGAGAATTCAAAGTATCATGGCATGAGAAGTTCATGAAATTTCCACAAGTTTCTAGAATCCTCCAAGAGCAATCTAGAAACTTCTCATTCTGTTAATCATCATCTATATAATGAAATGAAGCCATTTGTGAAAGGGGTTGGTGCATTGAAGGAGAGAAAAGAGAGAACTTCATAGTTGCTTCCATTGTAAGAAAGTGCAAGAATCACCATAATCTTCCATTTCTGATCACTTCTTTTCTTGATTCATCATCCATTGAAGTTTGTGAGTGGGAATGAGCATGGAGCAAGGTCCAACAATGGAGGATTGAGGAGTTAGGGTTCACATTGCAAGAAGGCATATCAGAACTGCAGCCAACAATTCAAGCCCTCATCACCACTATCGTTGCAAACAGAAAGTTTCTCATCAATTAGAGATCATCCTCGAAGGGTTTCAAGCATTGGATCCACCTGCAACTACCTCTACCATAGCTGCTAAGAAGGTTGGTGTTTTCTTTCATATCTCTACATTTAGATGCTGTTAGGTTAGATCATGGATGTAGGATTGTTAGGGTTAAGAAGATGGACATGTACCCTCACTGTTGTGGCCATTAGAGGTAGTTTGGTTAATGGTGATGAAACTTTGATGATCGAGAATTCCTAAATTAGGGCAAGAGAATGTTAGATCTTTGGCTCAGGATACTCACCATAATCTGTAGACCATTCTAGAGTAATTTGAGCAAGAATTATTGAGGTTCATGACAGAGTTAATCAATGGTGTCCAGAACTTATGGCTATCGGGTTTGGTTTTTGGGAGGGCCTTAGGGAAAACTAAGAGCATAGTCTTGTAGAGGGGAAGAAATGGAGTGATTTTGGTCTTTACAAGTTTGTTTTCATGGCGTATTGAGGGAGAATGAGGAGCTCGAAGGTTGTGCATGGGAGCTGCTTTTTTCTGCAAACCCTGGCTCACTTGGGGACGATGAACTCCCACCGTTAGATCGTCTCAGATATTTGACTTCTTCATCTGATCGCACGGCTCCAGTTTAATTCAGGAAATGGAGGGAACTTTGAAAGTTAAAACGCAGCGTTTACTTAAGTGTTAGGTTCTGGGCTCAGCAAACGAATGCTACTCACACCCCACCCAGGCGGCCCAATTGAAATACCACGTTAAATAGTTGCTATTCCCACCGCAGGTTTATTTTTTTTCTTTCAGTTTTTTTTCTGAGTGCATGGGCCTACCAAAGTTTCTACTTGCACCCCTGGGTTCTGGCCCACTTAATAAAAACAACTAAGGCGCTTCTGCTATTCTCACCCCCTCCCTTTTTATTCATATTTTGTGTTTCTTAATCTCTTTAATATTTTTACATCTTTTAAAAAATCATAAAAAAATGGAAAATGGCTTGTTTTAATTGGTTCTTTTTGCTATAGGTCCATAATTTTGTCTAGAAAAATATAGAAAAATAAAAATGGCATTTTATTTTGTTTTAATATTTTTCATGCATTTTTCTTGTAAATAGCATTTTATTATGTCTAGTTTGATGCTTAAATTTGCTAATTTTTGTTCTAATAAATGCTTTAATATTTTTTGTCCATTCTTTTTAGGTTGATTAATAGACATGGTTAGCTTGTATATGCAATTTAGTTCCCATTGTTAGGACTTGATTTTAGGTGTTTAGTTTAGGTATGAACAACGTGAACAAAATTAGGGTTTAAGTGATGACTTAGGAGAATTAAATCATTTCCCTTAGGACTTAGAGATTGAATATTTTAGATATGGGACTATAGGGACTATGGGTAGTTATTAGATCCCTTAGAAATCACTAGGATTCCCCTACTGCTATTAGTGTAGTATTGTATTTGATTGACTGATGTGGTGTGCCCTCTGGGGATTATTGATTTGTCTGTGTGGGTATTGGGATTGCTTGGGGATTGGGAGAGCTGAAAACTTGTGATGATGAAGCCATTGGAGATCCAAAGTTTGAAGACCAACTTCCAGAGTTGATGAGGAGATTCCTGCTAGCAGCTGTTGAGGAGATTAGGGTTTAGGAGCTAGGCAGAGCTCTAGATTAGAAAGCTTGATTCTCAAACATGGAAGGTCTTGACTGCCTCCATTCCTCTCTGTGATACAGAGTCTCTCTAAGACACTCACCCCCTTCCTTTGGAAGGCTTGGTGCTACTGTCTAAGGGATAGAACTCTTGAGAGAAAATATCTTATGTGTTAGTAGCAGTTGGTTTGCCACCCTTGGTAGTCAACTAATTGCTTAACACCCAATTCACTCTTGTGATTGATCCCTCAGCTTGGAGGATAGGACTTGAAGAAAAGCCATTGCAGATGGAAGATTGATGATCAAGACCTTGCTTGAAGGCTATGGAGATGGTGAGTGATGCTTGCTGAAGCTTGTAGATGTTTGAAGATGACTTGAAGATAGGTGTTAGTGCAGAGCTGTTGTGGCTGTTTATCTTTCTGCTGTATTTCATTTCTGATGTATTGATTGGTTTTCTGGACTGTATTGTTTGCTGTTTACCCTGTTGGGTTGAAAGTGAAGTCTGTTCACTTTTGCCTATTGTTTTCTAGGTTCGAGGTTGAGTGGGACTCCCTTGCCTCGCTTGTATTGCTGCATCCATGCATTTTACCGCTTTACTGTTTATATCTGCTTTTGTTTCTGTTTCCGTCTATTCCCTTAGGATCTCTGTTTCTCTCTGCGTAAGAGAGGAGCATGATAGACACTAGGTCTTAACCCATACATGATAACATTTGGATAGTTTGATTCCCTTCGCAACCGTAGGTTAGAGTTCTGTCTCTTCTTTCTCAAAACAAACAGAAAAATACAATAAAATTTCAAACACAATAAAAGACACTTCTTCCGTAAAAGAATGTGAACTCATCAAAACGTCATTTTTGTCCGCTGGGACTGTTAATCAGAAAACCCTTTTTCAAAAGGAATAAAATCAACCAAGACAGACTTGTGTCGTACGTGGCCCGAACTACGTTTGCTCTGATCTTTCATGCTGTATGAAAGTACGTAGGCATAGGACGCGATATCCTAGCGAGCAACCTTCCCCTCCTTTCCCGTAGGTAGGCGAACTACGTTGACTCTGATTTCTCGTTCCAGACGGGAATACGTAGGCATAAAGTGCGACACTTTGCCGAGTCATTTTCTTTTCTTTTTAACCCTTAACCCTTAGTGTAGATAGAATACAATCCATACCCGAAAACAAGCGTGGATCCCGTCGAGTACGACGGACGTGAGGGGTGCTAATACCTTCCCCTTTCGTAACCGACTCCCGAATCCAGGTTTTGGTTGCGACGACCATACCTTTTCCCGTCTTTGCGGTAGGTTTACTCTGAGCGTTTCCTTTCCCTCCCGTGGGATAAATAACGCACGGTGGCGACTCTTCTGTCAGCCGGCGCCGATTTTCGCAGTAGCGACAGCTATCGACTCTGCTGGGGATCCAACGTCCCCTGGCTGCTAAGGACAACGATGGTTCTTATGCATTTGGGATCCAACGTCCCTTAAGAGAGTCAATCCTAACGCTTGTTTTCCCGTCGAGGATTTTGTATGGATTTATACTTCTGACCTTTACTTTCAGCATATTATTATTGTCATTATTGCTGTATTTGGGGGTTGTGATGGGTGTTCTGATATTGAGTGAGAAGCCGGACCTGGGCTTGAGTGCACCTTAGACTTAGAGTAGAGACTAGTGGGCGCCCGCTTGCTTTGCTTGCCTTGGTGTCTCGCGAAATCTACACTCAGACGAGGTTCCTCTGGTTGGCCTCCTGCCCCTTCCTTTGGTTGGCGTGGGTTGCTGGTTAGTTGAATTGTCGACTCTGGGAATCGATCATTTGGAAGTTGGCTAAGTGAGGCCTCTTCAGGATTTGATGATGCCACTCCTTCTGGGAATCGTATCATCAACCCTGAAAGTCTGTGATGCCGACGACCGCATAGGATGCCATACCTTTGTCAGTTACTAGGACATCCACCTGTGAGAGGTTTTGGGGTTATGCAGGTAACTAGACCTTCAGACACCGGTTATTTCTTGATCAGAGATCTTGAGTATTTATGGAGAGTTCTGAGGTCTGTCAGAGACCATTTGGAGAGTTCTGAGGTCTGTCAGAGACCAGTTCGAGATATGTTTTGAGGTCCACCAGAGACCAGTGGGAGTTTCTGTTTGAGGTCTGTCAGAGACCAGTGGGGGAGCTTTGTGTTAGGTCTATTTGAGACCAGGGTTTGAGGACTTCTAGAGAATCTATCTGAGACTTCTTGATATGGCTCAGGCTATTCAGCTACGGCATTTGGTCCCTGTTGCATGTCACTTGCATTGCATTTGTTTGCATACCCATCATCATTGCATCCCACTAACGTGTGTCTGTGCTGCAGGTGCATTTGCATTTCCCTAGTTCTAGTGTCCGGATTTCTGAGTGATTGGTCATGGCCAGCTTAAGAAGGACAGTTGCTTACAAATTGCCTACTCCTGATGTTGTTCCCCTGCTTGGGTTGATCTCTCTGGCTGATGAGGATGTTCGTAGGAGCTTCAGAATGAGCTATGGAAGATTATTGAGATTGGTGCGCAAACCCACGGAGATAGAGCTAGATGGGTTGTACGCTTTGATGCAATTCTATGATCCTGCATTGAGATGTTTTACGTTTGCTGATTTCATTATGGGGCCTACCATTGAGGAGTATGTGGAGTTTACTGAGTTACCCGTGCAGAACCAGGTTCCATTCATTCATTCTGGCGTTAAGCCCAAGTCGGAGAACTTGGCAAAAGCTTTGCATGTGGATGCTTCTGAACTGTTGACTACTGTTTCCCGTGGAGTGCCAGGCTTCTCGCTCCAGTTCTTGATTGGTAAAGCCCAGGAGTACGCTAAGAACGGGTGCTGGATTGCCTTCAATGCTGTGCTGGCTCTATGCATTTACGGCATAATATTGTTTCCCAATGTACCGGATTTTGTGGACTTCGATGCCTTCTACTTGTTTGCCGCTGGTAATCCTGTACCGACCTTGCTCGGAGATTTCTACCACTCACTGCATTATAAGAATGAGAAGGGAAGAGGAAATAATGTTCATTTCTGTGCACCATTGCTGGATATGTGGTTTGAGAGCCACCTTCCTAAGAGAAGATCTGTCATAAAGACTACAGTCCCAGTTGGCTGGCCGGAGCGCCTGATGAGGTTATCTTCCGAAGACGTCGAATGGTTTGATAGAGATCTGCTGGGATCTGAGCTTATCTTCAGTTGTTATGGATACCCTAATGTTCTGTTGATAGGGAGGAAAGGGTGTATCAATTACGACCCTTCTCTGTTCATTCGCCAATTCGGATATGCGCTGAAGAACCCGCCCAAGGAGGAGGAAGTACAGGAATCTCTGTACTTCACTGGTGATTTGAAGGGGGAGTTATTAGCCAAGCTGCAGCATGCCTGGACGCGTATTAACCGAAGAGGGAAGCCGTTGTTAGGGAAGAATGACTGTCAGGCCTATGCACCTTACAGAGTTTGGATCCAGGAGAGAGCAAGTCAGTTGCGGATGCCGTTTCCAGATGCACCAATCCTTGTTCTCATTCCGGTAGCAGAGCCCACTACTGTTTCTAGGGAGGCCTACGAGCAAGTTGTGAAAGAAAAAGAAGCCTTGATGAAGATCAACGAAGGGTTAGAGCAGGAGCTAGCCCAGATACGCAGTGAGAAAAACAAGGCCGTGCATGCTTTCCAACAGCAGATTGAGCTAATGAACAGATTAAGGGCTGAGTTGACTGAGGAGAGGAAGAAGCGCGAACGTCTGGGGCAAGAGTTCAGAAGCTCCCATGACATGCTTGAATCCAAAAAGAAAGCGCTCGACGCCGCACACCGAGAGATCTCTTCTTGCAATAAGACCTGGAATGCTACGCTCACCAACAATAAGAAGAGGGAAGATAAGTTGAAGCAGCAAATTTCCGACCTCGAAGAGCAGTTGAAGTCCAGCATCAAGAAGTGTGAAGAAGAAGTAATGACCAGGTATAGTCTCCAGAATGCACTAAACAAGGCCATCAAAGGCAGAGATGAAGCTGTGTCTCAGAAGCGTAAACTAGAGGATCGCTTCGGAGAAGGGGCATGAGAGGAAACTGCTGAAGACGTGCGACGTGTTCTTAAGAAAAGAAACCAACTTGTTGAAGGGCTGCTTGCTCGACCAAGTCATCCGGAGACCAAGAAGTTGCTAGAAGAATACCAGACTTATGGGAGTGTTTGATCATTTCATGTAGTAACTTGTATGCTTTATTTGCATAGTGCTGACCATCACCAGGATTGTTGGTTGAGGTCATGCCTTCTTTGTACTCAGTGACATTGTATTCTTGGCTTATTGGTTTCTCCGCAATATATGAGGCTTTCTATGATTCAACTCTGATCTTTGTATTGCTAGCACTGGCACCTTCACACTAGAATCGGGGAATGCTATTCCCTAATGCACAGACACACCTTGCATTGCATTCATATTCATATTGCATTACAGGTAATCATTGGATGACATCTTATTTCCTGTTTTGAAGCAGGTATTTTCAGGATTGCAGATCAGCACCCGCACCGCTATTCCACTCGCACCAACTGTCGAAGAATCATGGATCAAATGCAGAACGAGATGCAAGATGTGCGCGAGAAGCTAGCTCTCTTTATGCAGACCATGGAAGCTATTGCAAAAGGTCAGGAGAATTTGCAAGCCATGGTGCAGCCTCTGTTGGTCAGAAACGCCGGTCACGGTAACGAGGATCATCAGTCTGTACGAGTCGATACTGTTCATGGAGATGGCACTCCCACGCCAGTGGCTCCACCTGTAGTCAATATACCTGCTGTTAATGTCAACAACGCTACCGCTGCTGGGAACGGTAACGTCGGAGTTGGGAACGAGACGGCTGTCCATAACGTTGGGTTTGGTGATGTCAACTTGGGTGATAATATGGGAGGCAACGGCTTTGGCAATGCTGGATTCGGGTTCAACGATCAGGGATTCGATAACGCTGGGAAATATGGTTTCAATGCTCAAGGCTTTGGGCAAGATGGTTATGGTGTGGCCAATCAGGGTTACGGAGGTTTCGGAAGTGGAAACGGCGCTGGGTTAATGGCTTTTGGGCCTGCTGGAGGTGTTCAAGGGTACGGCAACAGGGGTCGAGGCCCAGTGATGAATCAGATTAGAGCGGGCCGCAATAATGGATATGATGGGTATGGAGCTGGGGATGGTATGTGGCAAGAAGATCAGCAGGAGGACGCTTTCTCCGGCGGAGGTTTCGAAGGGCCGATGGATAACTCCCAGAAGATCAGAATGCTAGAAGAGCAGATGAGGGGAGTCCTGAACCAAAGTGCTGTGGGCTTAGACATGTCAGCAATGGGCCTGGTACCTGGCTTGAGGGTGCCAATCAAATACAAAGCTCCTACCTTTGATAAGTATAAAGGGGACACCTGTCCGAAAGTGCACGTGCGGGCTTATTACAGAAAGATGTCTGCGTACTCAACTGATGAGAGAATGCTAATGCATTTCTTTCAAGATAGTTTGTCAGGCCCTTCCCTAGAGTGGTACATGGGGTTGAAGCCAACTAATATCAAGACATGGAAGCAATTGGCAGAGGCATTTGTAGGTCACTACAAGTATAACAGCGACTTGGCACCCAACCGGGTCCAATTGGCAGGGCTGTCTCAGAAAAAGGATGAGAGCTTTAAAGAGTACGCGCAAAGATGGCGCGACATGGCTGCTAGGGTCCGTCCTCCTTTAGAAGACAAAGAAATGAATGACATGTTCGTCGACACATTCACAGGCATGTTCCATGACAAGTTGTTTCATACATCTCTGGCCAGTTTCTCAGATTTGATTCTGATGGGAGAAAAGATTGAACGTAACATTAAGCAAGGAAAGTTCCAAGTCGAGGAATCAACTGCATCTGGCAGTAATAGGAAGGCTTTTGGTGGGCGCCATCAGGGCGAGGCAAGCGCAGTGTTTGGAGGCCGAGGCCGAGGCCGAGGCAGAGGTCGGAACCAATATCACTAGCCGTAGCAGGTGGCGAGTGTTACTATCCCATATCAGCAACAACCGCTTCAACAACAACAATCGTTTCAGCAGCAGCCAATGCAGCAGCAGCAGCAGCCATTTCAGCCACAGCAGCAGCCAATGCAGCAGCCACAGCAGGGGGCACAGTAGGCTCAGCGAAGATTCCAGGGTGGTAAACCAAGAAGAGTATTTGAGAAGCCTCCCTCAACCTATGCAGATTTGTTGCAGACGCTGTTGGGTCTAAATTTGGTAGAGAAGAGAACTCTGGCACCGATAACGGGAACTCCTCCGTATGGTTATGATGCAAGCAGGCACTGTGAGTTTCATTCTGGGGCTCCGGGCCACGATATAGAGGGTTGCCATGCTTTTAAGCACGTTGTGCAGGATCTTTTGGACAATAAGGCTATCAATTTCGGAACGGCAGGTCCGAAATAGTGCAGAAACCCATGCCTAATCATGGGGCAAACGCCATCCTGACTGAGGAAGGGTTGAATCTGATTGTGAATGTCGACGATTTAAAGACGCCGCTGAGCGAGATAAAAAGCAGATTGTTGCAAGGGGGTGTTTATCCAGGATGTGACGAGTATTGCTTAGAATGCTGGACCCTAGCTGGGGGGTGTGATGATTTGAAGAAAGGCATTCAGGCTTTAATTGATGGAGGCACATTGCAGTTTGACCGAGCAGCAACTGAAGAGCCTGCAGGGGCGGTAGCAGATGATCAGAGTGATGTGGCCACTGTAACGATTCCTCGGAAGACCATCACTATTGCAGCACCGGTCCAGCGACCACCGATCACCATAACTAAGGCCGGACCGATCCCATACGAGAACACAAAAGCAGTCCCATGGTCATATGGGTTGGAAGTGTATTGTGACAGAATAAAGATTGATGTTAATAAGCAGCCAGCCAAGACTGTAGACAACGTTGTTGGTTCAGGAGGTATGACAAGGAGTGGTAGGATCTTTATATCACCTGAGGTGGAGGCCGAAAGACTAGCGAAGGGGAAAGGAAAAGCGGTTGAAAATGTCCCAGTGCAGGCAAGCGAAAAAGCATCGGCACCGAAGGATGTAGAAGAGTTCATGCGCTTGATTCGAAAAAGTGATTATAAGATTGTGGAGCATCTGCAACAGACGCCGTCCAAAATATCCATCTTGTCATTGCTCTTGTGTTCGGAAGCTCACATAAATGCTTTGTTGAAAGTCCTGGATACTTCTTTTGTACCCCAAGACGTCTTCGTGAATCAGCTGGAAGGAGTGCTGGCACATGTGAATGCCGGCCACAGCTTAGGCTTTACCGACTTCGATTTGACCCCGAAAGGGAGAGATCATAATATGGCGCTGCACATATCTGTCGAATGTAGAGGATCAGTAATGTCGCATGTATTGGTCGACACCGGATCGTCTTTGAATGTGCTGCCCAAGAAAGCGATGATGAAGCTAGATGTCAGAGGAATCCTGTGCACGCCCAGTGACTTGGTAGTCAGAGCGTTTGATGGCACGCGAAGAACAGTCTTTGGATCGATAACATTGCCTCTGCAGGTGGGGCCAGAGGTATTTGCAACGGAATTTTATATCATGGATATACAGCCTGCATATAGCTGCCTGCTCGGAAGACCCTGGATTCATGGGGCCGGGGCAGTCACGTCTACCCTGCATCAAAAGTTGAAATATATGGTCGGAGACAGCGTAGTCACCGTATGCGGAGAAGAAGACATCCTGGTCAGCCATCTGTCGTCATTTAAATATGTGGAGGTCGACGGAGAGATCCACGAAACACCCTGCCAGGCATTTGAAGGGTTGCGAATCAAGGACAAAGGTCCCGGGCCGAGCAAAGTGTCAGAGATAGCCGTCTCGTCGTATAAAGAAGCTCAAGCTCTGGTGGAGGCAGGAGAAGCAAAGGGCTGGGGCAAAGTGCTGGATATCCCTGTGAAGATGGACCGATTCAGGCTGGGGTACCAACCGTCGTCATCAACTCCTGCTGTGGGGGCACCCCGTTTCAGAGGGCCAATAACCATGTCTGCCAGTGGAGTATGTCATGAAACCATCAATGCCGCTTCGGAGTCTGACGAAGGAGACAGCGACTGTGATATGGATGCCTGGATTCAGCCAAGCACGCCAGGACAGGGACTGTGCAACTGGTCTATTCAGGAGCTTGTTCCTGTGACTCTTAAACAGTAATGCTTTGCTTTATTAATTGTTGAATAATCGGATGTCTTGCCCGGGGCATCATGACTTGCTTAGGGTTGTGTTGTTATGAACATTGCGTGTTAATCATTAAATAAATGGCGTTTTTTCATGTGCAAATACTGTAATCTCTGTCTTTCTTGTTTTGTATTTTTCAATAAAATGGCAACGTGGTTATTCGCTTTATACGCATTTTGAAGCACTTAACCATTCCTTTTGCAGGATAACATTTTCAGATGACATCCCTGAACCACCTATGACTCGTCCCGACTTTGAGCATCCGGTATTTCAGGCCGAAGAAGAGGTTGTCGAAGATAATGACGTTCCTGAAGAGCTGTCTTGGTTGGTGAAGCAAGAGGAAAGAGCCATTCTGCCTCACGACGAGGTCATCGAAATTATTAACTTGGGGTCGGAAGGGGTTGAGAAGAATATTCGTATCGGAGCCGCGCTGCAGAGCGATATCAAGCGAAGACTGGTTGAAATGCTCCGAGAGTATAGTGATGTATTCGCTTGGTCGTATGAAGATATGCCAGGGCTCGATACAGATATGGTTGTGCACCGTCTGCCACTGAAAGAAGAATGCCCGCCGGTCAAACAAAAGCTTCGCAGAACTCGACCAGATATGACAGTGAAGATCAAAGAGGAAGTTCAAAAACAGTGGGACGCTGCTTTCCTGGCTATGACAAAATATCCCTCATGGGTTGCTGACATCGTACCAGTGCCAAAGAAAGACGACAAGGTTCGAATGTGTGTGGATTATAGAGATTTGAATAAAGCAAGCCCAAAAGACGATTTTCCGCTTCCTCATATTGACGTGCTAGTTGATAATACTGCTCAATACTCCGTATTCTCCTTCATGGATGGCTTTTCGGGCTATAATCAGATTAAAATGGTGCCAGAGGATATGGAGAAGACCACTTTCATAATGCCTTGGGGAACATTTTGCTACAAAGTGATGCCCTTTGGTTTGAAGAATGCTGGGGCAACATATCAGCGTGCGATGACGACTCTTTTCCATGATATGATGCATAAAGAGATCGAAGTTTATGTTGACGATATGATTGCCAAATCCCAGACAGAGGAAGAGCATCTGGTGAATCTGCTGAAGTTATTTAAAAGGCTTAGGAAGTTCAGGCTGAGACTGAACCCTAGCAAATGCACCTTCGGGGTGAGATCGGGTAAGCTGCTGGGGTTTATCGTAAGCGAAAGAGGAATAGAGGTCGATCCTGCTAAAATAAAAGCGATTCAAGAAATGCCGACGCCTAAAACAGAGAAAGAGGTGCGCGGGTTTTTAGGGAGGTTGAACTACATCGCTCGGTTCATATCTCATCTAACGGCCACGTGTGAACCATTATTCAAGTTATTGAAGAAAGATCAAGCTGTAACATGGAACGAAAATTGTCAAAAGGCGTTCGATAAAATCAAACAGTATTTGCAGGAGCCTCCTATTTTGATACCCCCAGTGGCAGGGAGACCCTTGTGTCGCTACTCAAAAAATGCATCGTGCAACGACGGGGAGGCGAAAAAGATAGACAGAAGAGTCGCCACCGAACTTTATTTATCCCATGAGGGGAAAGGAAAATATCGAGAAAACCTTAAGAAATAAATGGATAAGATGGTCTCGCAACCAAGAACGGGTTCGGAAGCCGGTTATGCGAGGGGAAGGTATTAGCACCCCTCGCATCCATCGTACTCGATGGGAACCTTTTGTTTGTCGATGTGTGAATTTATCTGCTTAAAAAATTATGCTATAAAAGAGTGTTCCAAAGGATAAAGAGAAGGGTTAGAAACGGGGGAAAGAGAGGACGGGGAAGAAAAGAGAAAGAACAGACTCGGTAGGACTTCACAGTCCTATGCCTACGTATTCTCAATAGACATGAGAAAGTCAGAGTCGACGTAGTTCGGGGAACTACAGATATGGGGTGAATGTGCTCGGCAAGGATTGTGGCCCTTGTGCCTACGTATCTTTACTTGAAAGAAGTAAAGAATCAGAGCAGCCGTAGTTCGGCCTACGGTGTGCGGGGAAGTGGGGTGTACTGGTAGACGATGCTATCGTGCGCATTCTAGCAGTTAGGTGTATTGTTGCTCGCTCGTTGGAGACTTAGGCGTTACCTGTTTGCGGTAGAACGGACGTAGCATGCCTTTCTGGGAAAGGGGTGAAAAAGAAAAAAGGGTGCTCGCTAGGATATCGCAATCCTATGCCTACGTATTCTCAATATGCATGAGAAATCAGAGCAACGTAGTTCGTGCCTACGGTGCGGATAACCGGTGTGTTTGCGTGGATGATGTTATCGTGCGCGTTCTAGCAGTTTAGGTGTTTTGCTGCTCGCTCGTTTGGAGACTTATGCGTACCTGTTTGCGGTAGAACGGACGTAACATATCCTGTTTGAAAGGTTGGTTTTCGCCATGCGAGGCAAGGTATCATGTTTGATTGGCTGAGATTGTTTTTGGGGCGAGATAGGTCCTCGGATAGTAACCCCTACAGGTAGTACCCAATTCTTTATCTCAAAGTTTTTGTTATGAAAAGGTGTGGCGAACGTAGCGTCTTTGCATTGAAAGACGAGTATCGAAACCACACACACTACAGTGAGCATCCCAATACTCGGAGAGGAAGAGGTCTACACCCAATCCTCTCTCTTTAATTCAACATAAAGAGAACTTCATTCTATTATTAAAGATATTTTTGGTTTTGAATGGTAAGTGCTTTGCGACAGAGAACCCTACGGTAAACGTCAGCACTCGGGATAGGAAAAGGCCTATGCCTAACCACTCCACGACCATTCAAGTTTTGTTATGAAAAAAGAAATTGAAAATGCACTCGGTGCGGGACCGAGGTTTTAGGTGATGAAGGTTACAAAAGGAAGTTATGAAAGGGAGATGGTGGATAAAGTCGCGTCTTTGTATTGAAAGACGAGTGTCGAAACCACCCTCACTACAGTGGGCATCCCAACTCTCGGAGAAGAAGAGGTCTACACCCAATCCCCTCTCTTTAATTCAATACAAAGAGAATTTGATTTATTGGAAGATGGTTTGAAAATGAGTTCAGTATGGAAACGAGGTTTTTAGGAGAGAAAAGTTTAGAAGCGTCTTCGTATTGACAGATGAGCATCGAGACCACCCTCACTACAGTGGGCATCCCAACACTCGAAGAAGAAGAGGTCTACACCCAATCCTCTTTTTAGCTCAACACAAAGAAATGATTTTAAGGAGATGAGATTTGAAAATGGACGGGAAGCGTCTTTGTATTGAAAGACGAGTGTCGGAACCACCCTCACTACAGTGGGCATCCCAACACTCGGAGAGGAAGAAAGTCTACACTTAATCCCCTCTTTTTAATTCAATACAAAGAAAATTTGATTTTGAAAATTGTTTGACAAAGTTTTTGAATCGAGTCGGGACAAGTAATGAAGAGAGAAAAGGGGTGGTCTCAGATCCAACATTACTCATCAATAATTTGACCGGTAATGAATTACGGAGGTCTCGTCATTGACCAAAACGGGAAAAATTAAATAAAAAATTCAATAACAAATGAAAAATAAGATCAACTCTAAACATAAAAATAAATCTCAAAACTCTAATATAAATATAAAAAAAACATTCTAAAAGAAATAGTATAAAAACTCCTAAACATAAAAATAAATCTCAAAACTCTAATAAATTGATATGAAATATATAATAAATAATATATACATATTAACTAATAAGAATATAAATATAACAAAATAAAATATTAACTAAAACATTATACATACAAAATAAGGATATGATATGATTATAAAAATATTTACAGCATATTGACAAACTTAATCAAAAGAATAATAATATTTAGATACATAAAAAAAAAAATTCTTAAAATATTAAAAAGTAGAACAGAGGAGGAGTATGTAATGAAACGGTTGGTGTGAAACCGAATGGGCTTTGTGGGAAGCCCATTATCCATAAACAAACTAGTACAGGCCAAGGAATCAATATCAGGCTTAAAGCAAAGCCAATGAGACGATTTCCAAATCATAGACACGGTCAACACCTTCTTCCTTCAAACGACACGTGAAAGAGAAACAAGATCCCTTCCTTCAGGCTCGATTTGCACAGATTTGTGGATTTCATTTTGATTCTCAATCTTCTCCTTCTTCTGGTTTCTATGAGGGTCGCTCAGTTTTCTGGAAAGGGTTTGATTTCGGTTTGGAGAAGATGATGGTGAAAGCTGGGTTTTGATTCATCAATGGAGGTTCGTTTTGGGATTTCACAGTTTCTTTCGCGGATGGGTTTGTGTTGTGGAGTTTGTGAAGGTGAATCGCGGTTTGTTGGTGATTTTGCGAAGTGGATGGATTTACGGTGGTCGGCGGTTTATGTCGGTTGTTGTTTGATGGTGATTTGCGCAGGAATCAGAGAAAAGAAAAAAAAGAGTTTGTTGTTAACAGTGTTTGAGATTCTGGGATTTAACTGTGGTTGTTCATGGAATCTGGGTCTTCGGTGGAGGGTTTTCGTTTTCGGCAGAGGTTTTATTTTGGGTTTTTAAGGAGTTTGAATGGAGGTTGAAGCTGGAGATTTGGGGTTTGGAGCGTTGATGGTTTTCGAAAATGGAAGGAAGGTGAGTAAAAATGGCGGAAGTTTGAAGTGAGAAAGATAGTGATGATTTTCGGTTGGTGAACTGATGAAGGTGGCTGCTAGGGTTGTGACCTTTTGGATTAGGGTTTGGAGGCTGAAATTTTTTAGGGTTGTGTCCTCTGGGAAGGAGAAGGGGAATAGTAGCACACCCTATATAGGGCTGCCACGTGGCATGGGACACTAGTGGTTAAAGGAAAGTAGAACTCTAATATTAAAATATAATATAAAAAATATATATTAAAATATAATACACAAAATATATATGCAAACTAAAATATAATATATATAAAATATATATACACAAAATATAAGTACAGTTTATGATATACACAAAATATAAGTACAGTTTATGATAAAAAAAAAATAAAAAAAAACAAAAATGCTGGGGATGGGATTCGAACCCCACCCCTCAGGCAAAACACACACACGCCTTACCGCTGTGCCAGATATATATATTCGTTAATGAAATCACATAAATAACTATATGTACAAAACAAAAATAATAAAACGAAACAAAACAGAAAAATGCTACAGATGGGATTCGAACCCCATACCTCCAGTATAATACAAGCTAGTCCATCCACTAGGACAACTATATTTTCGTTAAATTATATACACAAAGAAAAATATATTATATGAACATTAAAAAGAATTAAAATTAAATAATAAAAACTATTTTAAACTAATTAATAAATAAACAATAATAATAACTAATATATATTCTATACTAAAACTAATTCTAATGTAATAAATAATAAAATGATAATAACTTTTAAAAAAAAGAAAAAATCTAACAAAAACTATTAAATAAAATTAATTACAAATAAATCCTAATATTAACAAAAATCTATTTAATACATAAATCTAAACAAAACTATTAAAAAAAAAACTAAAATAAAATAAAATAATTTCTATATGAAAATAAAAATCTATTCAAAACTATTTAATATTCTAAAATATCTCTAACAAATACTAATTTAATTTTAAAATCCTAAAATGCCTCTAAAACAAATTAATTCTATACTATAAAAATAATCTATTTCTATTCTAAATAAATAAAAAAACTATTTCTAATAAAAATTCTAACTAAATTAAAAAAACTATTTAAAAACTATTAAAATAAAATCTATTCTAAAGAAAGAAATAAATAACTATTCTAAATAATTAAATAAAGCAAAAATAATAAATAAATGCAAAATGCAATGGAAAAACGGGCGAGCACCGAAATGCGCCTATATTATCGACATGGATTGAATTATCACGAGGAAAACGACTTTCGCTCGATTTTGACACTGAACTTCTCGTTTGAATTAATTTGATTCGCGCGAGCAAAGCGGCTAAAATCCTGACAAATTCAATCCGGCTGATAATACGGGCAAAATGCGAAAATGATATGCAGATAAAAAACGAAGCAAAAGCCAGTCAAAGTCGGAAAACCGGTGGGCAAATTTTGGGGTGCAACAGCTGCCCCTATTCAATTGACTTGGACCAGAAGGGATGAAAAGCGATCGCTTTCAGACATTCAAGGTAGAAGGTGATTGAATACAAAAAGAACCCGGAAATTTGCCAACCGTAAAAAGAAACCTCTGTCATCACCGTCAATCATCAATATCTAGTAAAAACACCTGACTTCGCCGTCAAAACTCAACATCAAATTTGTAAAACATCTGACTTCGTTGTCAAAATTCCATATAAAATTGGTGAAACACCTGACCTCGCCGTCAGTCCTCAAAATCATCGGACTTCGCCGCCAATTCCCTACATGATCTGACTTCGCCGTCAACTCTCTAAAAACAATCTGACTTCGCCGTCAACTCTCAACATCGTCTGATGATAGACACAATATCCAAAATCACATCGTCTACGGACAAACGGGAGGAAAACGTTATATCCAAAACACTCACATCGTCCAATGATAGACGGAGAGAAACATCATGTCCAAATCTCACATCGTCTAATGATAGACGAGAGGAAAATCATATCCAAATCTCGCATCGTCTAATGATAGACGAGAGGAAAATCATATCCAAATCTCGCATCGTCTAATGATAGACGAGAGGAAAATCATATCCAAATCTCGCATCGTCTAATGATAGACGAGAGGAAAATCATATCCAAATCTCGCATCGTCTAATGATAGACGAGAGGAAAATCATATCCAAATCTCGCATCGTCTAATGATAGACGAGAGGAATCACCACGCTCACATCATCTGAGGGTGAACAGGAACAAATCCAATACTCACATCGTCTAATGATAGACGGAAAGACACTAATACTCACATCGTCTAATGATAGACGGAAAGACACCATCCCGAAGGTTCACATTGTCTAAAGATAGACAGAAAGAAAAAATATCCACGTCAATGAACTTCAAAACTAACCATCAAATTTCAGAATCCTTTCGTCCATAGGAGCTGATGGAAAGATATCTTCAAAGGGGCCACATCATCAATAAGAACTGACAGGAAGAAAACCACCTTCTAAGAGCCATGTCGTCAATAAGAATCGACAACTAGGAAAACCGAACATTCTTCAAAGAGCCTCGACGTCAATAAGAATCGACAGTCGGGAAAAACCCCTCTTGAAATGTCACCTCAACCAATAAACAGAAAGAAAGCCAATATCTGAAAGATCGCCTTGAAACCTCGCATCGTCTAAAGATAGACGGAGAGAAAACCATATCCAAACTCACGACGTCTAAAGATAGACGGAGAAGACCATACCGAAGGCCAGATCAACATGCACTTGATCTTATCACATTGTCTAAAGATAGACAGGAAGAAAACTTGTCCGAAGAATCACATCGTCTGAAGATAGACGGAAAGAAAACCATACTCAAACTCCCAACGTCTAAAGATAGACGGAGAAAAACCTAACTCACGGCGTCTAATGATAGACGGAGAAAAACCCTTCCGAAGGCCAGATCAACATGCACTTGATCTTATCACCTTGTCTAAAGATAGACAGGAAGAAAACTTGTCTGAAGAACCACATCGTCTAAAGATAGACGGAAAGAAAACCATACTCACGACGTCTAATGATAGACGGAGAAAATACTTGCTGGGGAAACACATCGTCAATAGGAACTGACGGAAAGAAAAACTGCTCGGGAATGTCATCATCAGAAGATTGATGGACAAAAATCATAACCGTCCTATGATTTGAAATTCGAGTAAACCGATAAGTTTTCTGAACAAAACTGCTGGATAAATGCCCCTGAACTGATTATAGAGTGACTCACGTTGCCACAGAAGGCTAGCAAAAACTGGCTTATGCTTCGCATGCACATGCACATGTTTGGGAATGGCGCAATGCTCCATATGAAATGGAAATGCTACGCGTTTGAGGGTGAAATGCAAAGATGATGCAAATATGATAACCATATGCAAAAAATGCAGATGCAGGCTCGGGTTGCCGGGGGAAAGCTGGATGTGAAAGAACCATTCCAGCAAAATAAATGCTGAAGAGGTGAAGCCAATTCCGCTGAGAATAGCCGGATGTGCCAAGTATGATTGGACTCTCCTGGGGATAGCTTGCTCGTGCCAATGATGATTGGGCTTTTGCTGGGGAAGACAGGTGAAGGGTTACGACTTCCCGACATTCATCTTGAACCTGAAGATTGACTGCACCTGCTTGAATAGCTCTGAAGATATGGAGAGGAAAAGTTCCCTTATTTACAAACTTGCCCCAGCCTGTGGGATATCTGTATAAGTCTTCCTCGAAAGGAGATCTGAAAGCTCTGTACCATGTTGGTATGATATGAACTGCCTCAGCATCATGAACCTCGGAGAGGTGCTTCAAATTAATTGCCTTCTGGATAAGGATAACTTATGTGCTCTTGGGGTGACTTGCCCCAGCCTTGAAGTGATTTGCCCCTGATTGGCCGATTTGTAGAGAAGTGCCCCTGACTGACTTCGAGAGATTTATCGAATCTCGACCTGATTGCCCCAGATTAACTGATCTTCGGATGGCTGACTCCTTTGATGATCATTTGATATGCCTTGCCCCTGCTCAACGGAGTACTCAGGCGTTCTGCATCTTATCTCGATCGAACTTTCCACTGTAGGAACTCTCCTGATGTCAAGTGCTTACTCACAAGTAAAACAAATCATTTTGCAAAAGATAATATTAATGCCATGTATACGACAGTTTTTAAATCCAAGTCTGTTCACTGAAAAAAAGTTGTGACATATAGTGAACGAATCACTTATCAGAATGTCAATATCAATACCCATAGGGTAAGAAAAATCCTTTTAGGAGTCAGTTTCGACGCGATCTTTACCGAAGTATGCTTTCAAAACAAACGGGCTTCAATTAGGACTTTCAAAGGTTGTAACATGGTCAGGTTCACGGTTTGAAAGAAAGGATGTAAGGCTCAAAGTTCTGTTTAACCCACCCACTCTCCTTGATGTTCTTCAATCCTATGTTCAGCTAATTCGACACTCGCTCGCCTCTCAGAGGTTGACTGACAGGAGTGATGGTTCAAGAAACCATAAGTTTTCGGAGTGACAGTCACTCGCTTTTCGTCTTTGGTGTCTGGCTCACACGACTTGTTCTTCATCATTTTTTATTCCCCTATTTTTGCCTGGACTGACTCTTTTGAGTACATCTTCTGATTTCGAAGTCCAGCGGGATGCCCTAATTTTTGCCTAAGTCGTTTGTTTTCAAGATTCGACTTAGCGGGCTTCTGTTTTTTCTTTTCTTTTTTCGGAACAAATCAATGTGACACCAGCTAGTCTGACTTGTTGAAGGGATTGTGACTGTCTCACTTCTCGGCTTTTTAGGTACGACCTCTATGGGTGCGATTGATCCTCGAACGGGGGAACACTCCTTCTGTAATTTGGATGCTCGGTCAAATTAACTGACATCTACCCTGCCCTAGGTTAAGATTGAGGTTTTTTCGTTTTCAGAAAGAAACTCCTACTACTAGGCTCAAAGGGGTTGACAAGGGATTAACATCCTTATATCTCCTGTGTTTAGGGATTAAAACAATGCCTGTACATCATCAGCAGGTTTCATTCAAAAGCATACAATCGGAAGCTTGCGCGTCTTTCAATTTCGTCATCCTCCCTCAAGGAATTCTGCTTAAACAAGCGTTTGACATTAATGAAAAAGCAATATTGAGTGAACACGAATGGATTTAATCAAAACATGCATATTCATTTCATTATCATTATCAATCGAAAACAAACACGTCTTACAAATGAAATTTGCAAATAAGTTCGCACTTAAACAGAAAAGAAACTACAAATGCAAAGGAATAACATGATAGAAAGATTGCCAGCTTCGGGGAACTGGGCTTTCATTCTTGACTTGCTGCTGAACCAACCATCTTTAGAATTGCTCATCGAGATCCGTCTGATACTCTTCTGAACATATGCTCTCGGTGAATCCCTCCATGACATTAGCTGCTGAACCCATATGACTTGACGAAGGAGGATCGTTGATCTGGATACCCTGAGGCGTGATTGAAAACCTGTTGGAGTCCAGCAGAGTCTGAACCTGGCTTCTAAGCACCTTACAGTCTTCAGTTGAATGCCCCTGTGTCCCAACATGGTACTCACAGCGGGCGTTGACATCAGAATCTGAAGGATGTGGAGAAGTCTCTGGATCAATTTTCTTCGGCACTATCAAACCACCTCTGATCAAGCCTGGCAATATCTGACTGTACGACAACGACAACTGAGTGAAATGTCTCTTTGGCTTCCTCGGTCTTCGTCGGGCGTGTTGACGCTGCTGATGACGGTATGAATGTTGACTCTGTAGGGAAGCAGATATTTGATATGCAGACCTAACAGGTTGCTGACTCTGAATACTTGAAACGTCTGAAAACTGAATCTGAGGTAATGGAGATTTTGGGATAGCATTACTTTCTTTCTCCCGTTCCTCTTTAGAGCTGACAACTGATTCACTTTCATAACCTGAGGTATCTGAGATGTCTCGGATCTTTCCACTCTTGATTCCGCTCTCAATACGTTCTCCTGCTATCACTAAGTCAGCAAAGTTTAACGTTCCGCCACTAATCAATATATCATAGTAATGGCCCTTCAAAGTACCCAAGAAGATGTCAACCAATTCTCTATCCTGAAGCGGTGGTTGAACACGAGCAGCAAATTCTCTCCATCTCTGCACATACCCTCTAAAGGATTCATTCTCCGCTTGAGATAATTCTTGCAACTGCATGCGGCTGGGATTCATGTCGAGATTGTAGTTGTACTGCTTCACAAAGGCATTGGCTAAATCTGACCATGATCGGATGCAACTACTTTCCAACTGCATGTACCAACTCAGAGATGCCCCACTCAGACTTTCCTGGAAACAGTGAATCATAAGCTTGTTATTGTGGACATGCGAGGTCATTCTTCTGCAATACATCACCAAATGCTGCTTCGGACAACTATCCCCTTTGTACTTCTCAAAATTGGGAGCCTTAAACTTCGGAGGCATCACAAGACCTGGCACCAAACACATGCTCGAAGCATTCAAATTAAGAGTATCTTGACTCATCAGGGCGTCAAGCTTTTCATCCAACAGACGATATCTTCTCATAAACTCAACAGTCTGTGGGTCCTTAGGAGTGATCTTCGGAACAACCCTTTGGGAATCTGGCACAGAGAAGGTGAAGTTCTGATAGTCCGAGTCATGGAGAGAAGATGAATCTCTATCTCTGACAATAGTATGCTCTTGATCTTCGACAGGAATCTGCACATGCTGAGCTTGAGCAACATTGTTCACCGGAGTCCTCTGAACATTGGTATTTCCTCTTGTCATAGCTGTCATGGCTTCCATGAGTTGATCCAGCTGATTCTTCATCATCTCAAACTCTGCCCTCGTAACAACCAAATTCTGCTCCTCTGAGTCCATGATCCTTCCAGAAGCTAACTCAAATCCAATGTGAATGTCGGGAAATCAACTGCGGGTTGGACAAAAGACTGGTAAGCTCTCTGTTCCGGCTGAGGATGGATATGCAAAAATGAGATGCAAATGAAATGCAATGCAAAATGCTAATGCAACACACAAAGGATCAAAGTCACAAATCCTGCAACACAACACAACGAGATATCTCTCACCTCGGGTGGCAATCTATTGGTTTATAAGAGGGTATTCCAAAGGCTTTTCAAACAAAGTCCCATGCACTAACCCTCAAAAGTTTCCCATCAGAACGACTACTCGTAAGACGGTAATTCTTTCAAAAGGATGAACATAGAGTTATGTTTTAGCAACCTCCGGAATAAGGTTCTACAAAAGGTCCTCAGAGTCAAGGACTCCCAAGTTGGAAATAAGAACGCCATTACGACTACACGTAAGACATAATCATCCCAAAGGGGTCTCATCTGAGCAGTGGAATTCAATCTAACTCGACGAGTCCTACGTCTCGCAAATCAGAAAGAAACCACCTCCTAATCTTAGTGTATACTCAAAAGCTCGGGTAGAAAGCTTTATCCTTACAAACCATCCCAATAAACCCAACAGGTAGAGAATAAAACACAAAATAAATTAAAGCAAAAAAAACAAAACACAAACACGACAAACAAATTAGGTTTGGCTAAGTTTCCCCAGCAGAGTCGCCAGCTGTCGCTACTCAAAAAATGCATCGTGCAACGACGGGGAGGCGAAAAAGATAGACAGAAGAGTCGCCACCGAACTTTATTTATCCCATGAGGGGAAAGGAAAATATCGAGAAAACCTTAAGAAATAAATGGATAAGATGGTCTCGCAACCAAGAACGGGTTCGGAAGCCGGTTATGCGAGGGGAAGGTATTAGCACCCCTCGCATCCATCGTACTCGATGGGAACCTTTTGTTTGTCGATGTGTGAATTTATCTGCTTAAAAAATTATGCTATAAAAGAGTGTTCCAAAGGATAAAGAGAAGGGTTAGAAACGGGGGAAAGAGAGGACGGGGAAGAAAAGAGAAAGAACAGACTCGGTAGGACTTCACAGTCCTATGCCTACGTATTCTCAATAGACATGAGAAAGTCAGAGTCGACGTAGTTCGGGGAACTACAGATATGGGGTGAATGTGCTCGGCAAGGATTGTGGCCCTTGTGCCTACGTATCTTTACTTGAAAGAAGTAAAGAATCAGAGCAGCCGTAGTTCGGCCTACGGTGTGCGGGGAAGTGGGGTGTACTGGTAGACGATGCTATCGTGCGCATTCTAGCAGTTAGGTGTATTGTTGCTCGCTCGTTGGAGACTTAGGCGTTACCTGTTTGCGGTAGAACGGACGTAGCATGCCTTTCTGGGAAAGGGGTGAAAAAGAAAAAAGGGTGCTCGCTAGGATATCGCAATCCTATGCCTACGTATTCTCAATATGCATGAGAAATCAGAGCAACGTAGTTCGTGCCTACGGTGCGGATAACCGGTGTGTTTGCGTGGATGATGTTATCGTGCGCGTTCTAGCAGTTTAGGTGTTTTGCTGCTCGCTCGTTTGGAGACTTATGCGTACCTGTTTGCGGTAGAACGGACGTAACATATCCTGTTTGAAAGGTTGGTTTTCGCCATGCGAGGCAAGGTATCATGTTTGATTGGCTGAGATTGTTTTTGGGGCGAGATAGGTCCTCGGATAGTAACCCCTACAGGTAGTACCCAATTCTTTATCTCAAAGTTTTTGTTATGAAAAGGTGTGGCGAACGTAGCGTCTTTGCATTGAAAGACGAGTATCGAAACCACACACACTACAGTGAGCATCCCAATACTCGGAGAGGAAGAGGTCTACACCCAATCCTCTCTCTTTAATTCAACATAAAGAGAACTTCATTCTATTATTAAAGATATTTTTGGTTTTGAATGGTAAGTGCTTTGCGACAGAGAACCCTACGGTAAACGTCAGCACTCGGGATAGGAAAAGGCCTATGCCTAACCACTCCACGACCATTCAAGTTTTGTTATGAAAAAAGAAATTGAAAATGCACTCGGTGCGGGACCGAGGTTTTAGGTGATGAAGGTTACAAAAGGAAGTTATGAAAGGGAGATGGTGGATAAAGTCGCGTCTTTGTATTGAAAGACGAGTGTCGAAACCACCCTCACTACAGTGGGCATCCCAACTCTCGGAGAAGAAGAGGTCTACACCCAATCCCCTCTCTTTAATTCAATACAAAGAGAATTTGATTTATTGGAAGATGGTTTGAAAATGAGTTCAGTATGGAAACGAGGTTTTTAGGAGAGAAAAGTTTAGAAGCGTCTTCGTATTGACAGATGAGCATCGAGACCACCCTCACTACAGTGGGCATCCCAACACTCGAAGAAGAAGAGGTCTACACCCAATCCTCTTTTTAGCTCAACACAAAGAAATGATTTTAAGGAGATGAGATTTGAAAATGGACGGGAAGCGTCTTTGTATTGAAAGACGAGTGTCGGAACCACCCTCACTACAGTGGGCATCCCAACACTCGGAGAGGAAGAAAGTCTACACTTAATCCCCTCTTTTTAATTCAATACAAAGAAAATTTGATTTTGAAAATTGTTTGACAAAGTTTTTGAATCGAGTCGGGACAAGTAATGAAGAGAGAAAAGGGGTGGTCTCAGATCCAACATTACTCATCAATAATTTGACCGGTAATGAATTACGGAGGTCTCGTCATTGACCAAAACGGGAAAAATTAAATAAAAAATTCAATAACAAATGAAAAATAAGATCAACTCTAAACATAAAAATAAATCTCAAAACTCTAATATAAATATAAAAAAAACATTCTAAAAGAAATAGTATAAAAACTCCTAAACATAAAAATAAATCTCAAAACTCTAATAAATTGATATGAAATATATAATAAATAATATATACATATTAACTAATAAGAATATAAATATAACAAAATAAAATATTAACTAAAACATTATACATACAAAATAAGGATATGATATGATTATAAAAATATTTACAGCATATTGACAAACTTAATCAAAAGAATAATAATATTTAGATACATAAAAAAAAAAATTCTTAAAATATTAAAAAGTAGAACAGAGGAGGAGTATGTAATGAAACGGTTGGTGTGAAACCGAATGGGCTTTGTGGGAAGCCCATTATCCATAAACAAACTAGTACAGGCCAAGGAATCAATATCAGGCTTAAAGCAAAGCCAATGAGACGATTTCCAAATCATAGACACGGTCAACACCTTCTTCCTTCAAACGACACGTGAAAGAGAAACAAGATCCCTTCCTTCAGGCTCGATTTGCACAGATTTGTGGATTTCATTTTGATTCTCAATCTTCTCCTTCTTCTGGTTTCTATGAGGGTCGCTCAGTTTTCTGGAAAGGGTTTGATTTCGGTTTGGAGAAGATGATGGTGAAAGCTGGGTTTTGATTCATCAATGGAGGTTCGTTTTGGGATTTCACAGTTTCTTTCGCGGATGGGTTTGTGTTGTGGAGTTTGTGAAGGTGAATCGCGGTTTGTTGGTGATTTTGCGAAGTGGATGGATTTACGGTGGTCGGCGGTTTATGTCGGTTGTTGTTTGATGGTGATTTGCGCAGGAATCAGAGAAAAGAAAAAAAAGAGTTTGTTGTTAACAGTGTTTGAGATTCTGGGATTTAACTGTGGTTGTTCATGGAATCTGGGTCTTCGGTGGAGGGTTTTCGTTTTCGGCAGAGGTTTTATTTTGGGTTTTTAAGGAGTTTGAATGGAGGTTGAAGCTGGAGATTTGGGGTTTGGAGCGTTGATGGTTTTCGAAAATGGAAGGAAGGTGAGTAAAAATGGCGGAAGTTTGAAGTGAGAAAGATAGTGATGATTTTCGGTTGGTGAACTGATGAAGGTGGCTGCTAGGGTTGTGACCTTTTGGATTAGGGTTTGGAGGCTGAAATTTTTTAGGGTTGTGTCCTCTGGGAAGGAGAAGGGGAATAGTAGCACACCCTATATAGGGCTGCCACGTGGCATGGGACACTAGTGGTTAAAGGAAAGTAGAACTCTAATATTAAAATATAATATAAAAAATATATATTAAAATATAATACACAAAATATATATGCAAACTAAAATATAATATATATAAAATATATATACACAAAATATAAGTACAGTTTATGATATACACAAAATATAAGTACAGTTTATGATAAAAAAAAATAAAAAAAAACAAAAATGCTGGGGATGGGATTCGAACCCCACCCCTCAGGCAAAACACACACACGCCTTACCGCTGTGCCAGATATATATATTCGTTAATGAAATCACATAAATAACTATATGTACAAAACAAAAATAATAAAACGAAACAAAACAGAAAAATGCTACAGATGGGATTCGAACCCCATACCTCCAGTATAATACAAGCTAGTCCATCCACTAGGACAACTATATTTTCGTTAAATTATATACACAAAGAAAAATATATTATATGAACATTAAAAAGAATTAAAATTAAATAATAAAAACTATTTTAAACTAATTAATAAATAAACAATAATAATAACTAATATATATTCTATACTAAAACTAATTCTAATGTAATAAATAATAAAATGATAATAACTTTTAAAAAAAAGAAAAAATCTAACAAAAACTATTAAATAAAATTAATTACAAATAAATCCTAATATTAACAAAAATCTATTTAATACATAAATCTAAACAAAACTATTAAAAAAAAAACTAAAATAAAATAAAATAATTTCTATATGAAAATAAAAATCTATTCAAAACTATTTAATATTCTAAAATATCTCTAACAAATACTAATTTAATTTTAAAATCCTAAAATGCCTCTAAAACAAATTAATTCTATACTATAAAAATAATCTATTTCTATTCTAAATAAATAAAAAAACTATTTCTAATAAAAATTCTAACTAAATTAAAAAAACTATTTAAAAACTATTAAAATAAAATCTATTCTAAAGAAAGAAATAAATAACTATTCTAAATAATTAAATAAAGCAAAAATAATAAATAAATGCAAAATGCAATGGAAAAACGGGCGAGCACCGAAATGCGCCTATATTATCGACATGGATTGAATTATCACGAGGAAAACGACTTTCGCTCGATTTTGACACTGAACTTCTCGTTTGAATTAATTTGATTCGCGCGAGCAAAGCGGCTAAAATCCTGACAAATTCAATCCGGCTGATAATACGGGCAAAATGCGAAAATGATATGCAGATAAAAAACGAAGCAAAAGCCAGTCAAAGTCGGAAAACCGGTGGGCAAATTTTGGGGTGCAACACCTTGATCATGTATTTGACAGTTCTCGAGGGAAGCATGGGTTGTGTTCTTGGTCAACACGACGAGACAGGAAGAAAAGAGCATGCGATCTACTACTTGAGTAAGAAATTTACAGATTGTGAATCTCGATACTCAATGCTTGAGAAAACTTGTTGCGCGCTAGCCTGGGCCGCCAAGCGTTTGAGGCAATACATGTTGAATCATACAACCATGCTCATCTCGAAGATGGATCCTATCAAATATATATTCGAAAAGCAGGCATTGTCAGGGAGAATTGCCCGTTGGCAGATGGTCTTGACTGAATATGACATCCAATATGTCTCGCAAAAGGCTATAAAGGGGAGTGTGCTGTCTGAGTATCTGGCGGAGCAGCCTATTGATGATTACCAATCGATGAGGTTTGATTTTCGTGACGAGGATATCATGTACCTAAAGATGAAGGATTGCGAAGAACCGTTGCCAGACGAAGGACCAGAGTTGGGTTCCAAATGGAAGATGATATTTGACGGAGCTGTGAATGCTTACGGTAGCGGAATAGGGGCAATCATCACTACTCCACACGGGTCGCACATCCCGTTTACTGCCCGATTGACCTTTGCCGTTACCAATAATGAGGCCGAATACGAAGCTTGTATAATGGGGCTTGAAGAAGCCATTGATTTGCGAATCAAGAATTTAGACGTATACGGAGACTCAGCTCTGGTGGTGAATCAGATAAAAGGGGAATGGGAGACACGTCAGCCCAATTTGATACATTACATGAATTATGCAAGGAGATTGTTGCCTTTCTTCGACAAGGTTGAATTGCATCACGTACCGAGAGCAGAAAATCAAATGGTTGACGCCCTGGCCACTTTGTCTTCCATGTACAAGGTCAACTTCTGGAACGAGGCTCCCCGAATCGTTATCTCTCGGCTTGACAGGCCTGCTTTTGTGTTTGCTATTGACGAGGCATCCAATGACAAACCGTGGTATTTTGATATCCTTAATTTTCTGAAGAATAAAGAGTATCCGGCTGGGGCATCCAGTCAAGATCAGAAGACTCTCAGGAGATTAGCGGGTAATTTCTATTTGAATCCGGACGGTGTCTTATACAGAAGAAACCACGATTTGGTGCTGTTGCGTTGTGTAGACGAAAGAGAGGCAAAGCTGCTCATGGAGGAAATACACGAAGGTACCTTTGGTACGCATGCTGGTGGCATGCTATGACGAGAAAGCTGCTGCGGGCAGGTTATTTTTGGCTGACTATGGAAACTGACTGTTTCAAGTTCGCAAGGAAGTGCCACAAGTGCCAAATCTATGCTGATAAGATCCATGTGCCTCCGAGTCCTCTAAATGTGATGCCATCGCCTTGGCCATTCTCGATGTGGGGAATCGATATGATTGGAAAGATCGAGCCGACAGCTTCTAACGGGCATCGGTTCATCCTAGTAGCAATCGATTATTTCACCAAGTGGGTAGAAGCGGCGTCATATGCAAATGTAACGAAGCAAGTGGTGGCCAAATTCATCAAGAGAGATATCATTTGCCGATATGGGATCCCCGAGCAGATAATCATGGACAACGGATCAAACCTGAACAACAAAATGATGAAGGAGCTCTGTCAGAATTTCAAGATCGAACATCACAACTCCTCCCCTTACCGACCCAAGATGAATGGCGCTGTCGAAGCGGCCAATAAGAATATCAAGAAGATTGTGCAGAAAATGGTGGTGACCTATAAGGATTGGCATGAGATGCTACCTTTCGCTTTGCACGGTTATCGTACGACGGTACGCACATCAACCGGGGCAACCCCGTTCTCGTTAGTATACGGAATGGAAGCGGTATTACCATTGGAAGTTGAGATCCCTTCTCTGAGGGTATTGCGAGACGTTCAGCTAGACGAGGCAGAATGGGTGAAAGACAGGTTGAACCAATTGAGTTTGATGGATGAGAAGAGGCTAGCTTCTCTAGCATACGGTCGTTTGTACCAGAGCCGAATGAAGAAAGCATATGATAAGAAGATACACCCGCGGAGCTTTCAGACGGGCGACCTTGTGCTGAAAAGGATTCTCCCGCCGCAAGCAGATCACAGGGGCAAGTGGACCCCCAACTACAAAGGGCCATACGTTGTCAAAAAAGTATTTTCAGGAGGAGCTTTATTGTTGTCCACCATGGACGGTGAAGACTTTATGTCACCTGTGAACTCGGACGGAGTTAAAAAATACTTTGCTTGAAAATTGACCCGCTGGACAGAAAAAGAGAGTCCAGGCAAAAATGGGGCATCCTGGCGAACCAAAAACAGAATGAAAGGTTCGGGCAAAAGTTAGGGATAAAATTGAAAAAATGTACACCCGCGAAGTTGAAAACCTACACTGGGCGGCTTCGGCAAAAAAGGGTATCCCGGTGAACTGAAAACCCGTAAAGGGCGGTTCACGCAAAAGTTAGGGATTTGAAAAAGCAAATGACTGCGGTCCGAATTTGATACTACGTTGAGCATTGGTGCGGGAGAATATACTCGAGGGGTCGATTATCGGATACAATCTCTTCGGAAGTGTGGATACCGGGAAAGCATTAGAGTCGGGCGAGTCATAGGAGGATCAGTTTGTGGTGTTCGTCTGCATCCCGTTGCCGACATGTGTACAAATTTAATTTGTCAATATATTTATGCTTCCTGTGCATACTTGTATGTTTGCTTTGCGTAGCTTCCTCTTTTCAGGAAGTTACATCCCGTGTACAAAACTCCGCCCATTCAGGGGCCCAATCAATAAAATATGTTATTCAGTACTTAATGCTGGTTCTTTACTGTTTTGTGCATGATAAAACGCCTAAGTTTATTGAAACTAGCAGGTGTATAACATCACTGGCCCTTGCCAACAATTGCTAAAGCTTTGAATTAACTGAAAATAATGTCACTAACCTGAATCGATTTGGTTGCATAGGCTTGTCCTGTCTTGTTTGTGTTGTTGCAGGTTTCATAGTCGTACGAAGAAGATGATCAAAAGATTGCAATAACGAAAGACTCGACCCCCACGCAGGTCATGCATGTGCCTCCTGAAGAAGGATCGAATTCCCTAGCTAGTCGTAGCCTATCCAGAAGGCATGCTCCAACAAAGCCGTTTATTCTCAGCAAAGTTGGCGATTCCATGATTGTAGGTTGACGGTTGTGTTCAGACAGTGTGGTGTCCCCCAGAAGGATTCCTTATCTCAAGCAGAGTTGGTTTAGCCTCAGAAGATTAATATCTGTGAGCTGTATTCAGACAAGTTCATCTTTCCCCGAGAGAGTCGTTTCGTCCCCAGCAGAATTCTCTTTTCAGCAAGTGCTTTCATTCCTCCCGGTGGAACTCGAAGATTAAGACTCTCCCCGGAAGAGTTGGTGTGGGCCCATGCATTTATTTTGTCAAGATACCGTGTGATATCCGTTCACTCTCCAGCAGAAGCGCATCTGGTATTCCCCAGCAGGGTGTTACTTCGGTGAGGTGTTTGGTTCGAGTTCCCAATTTCCCAGCTGAGTCGACTTCCCTCTTCCGGCATTTATTTTGCCGGAATGATTCTATAGCATCTGGCTATCCCCAGCGGAGTTGGCATTATCTTCAGCATTTATTCTGTACCCAGCAGTTGGCATTGGCATATAGTGTCATACTTGCGTTCACCAAATAAAAGCGTAGCATTTCCATGTCGAATGGAGCAGTGCATCATTGTCAAGCGCATGCATTTTGAAACATAAACCAGGATGGCTAACCTTTTGTTTTAAGTATTGTTTCTCTTGCAGGTAGAAAGAGCCCTCGCTCAGGTGAATCAATAAACATTCGAAGTCTCGGCACGAGACATTCAACGAAGTGTCAGCTTTGGCACTATTCCCCACAGAGTCAGCAGGATAAGTTTCTCTTTGTCCCCAAGCAGAGTTACTTATTTCCCCGCCATGGTTTCTTGTTGGAGTTTCTCTAGTCCGACCAGCGGATTGTTTCCTTCAAAGTTGTTGTTACGTCAGCATTAAAAGGTTTCATGAACCAGAAGTTCAGAGGCTACCGCCGGTTATTAGAGCAGGCATCCAGTAGTTTGATTTCCAAATATCCCCAGTAGAGTCAGCCTCAAAGTTGCTGTAATGTCAGTGATAAGAAGTTTGCGGACCAATGGAAGGATGAGTCCTAACGTGGACAGGTTTATTGACAGGTTTTTTTATGCTAAGAGAAGTGGGGGTCCTGACGTGGACATTTCCTCAGTTTGACGATATGTGTTAGTCCTAACGTGGACGGATTTGATTTCTTGGTATTGATTGAAGATGGAGTCCCGACGTGGACAAAGTTGGTTACTCTTCGTGTTGGTGTCCTGACGTGGACCATTTATTTCCAGCAGATAGCTTTATTCGTAATGGTGAAATGTGCGTCCTGACGTGGACAAGTTTGTAGCTCTTTGTGATGACAAGATACGAGAGTCCTAACGCGGACAAATTTATCCTTCTTCGTGTTGTTGGCAAAGTATGAGTCCTGACGTGGACAAAGTTTTATTTCCCAAGCAAGTCGAAGACGCGTAAGTCCTGACGTGGACAGGTTCTATTACTTCAGCAGGTTGAGATATGGGTCCTAACGTGGACAAGTTTTATTTCCTCAGCGAGTCAAGAGGCGAGTCCTGACGTGGACAAATCAAGACGAAACGTGAGTCCTGACGTGGACAGGTTTATTCCTTACGTGGAAAGAGAAGTTGTTTCCTTACGTGGAAAAGTTTAGTCCTGACGCGGACATATCAAAAAGACTGATTCCTTACGTGGAAAGCGATGTATTCCTTACGTGGAAAGATGGAGTCCTTACGTGGACAAAGCAAGAAGAGAGTTAGTTCCTTACACGGAAAGATTGTGGTTTCCTTACGTGGAAAGACGTGATTCCTTACGTGGAACAAGTTGGAGTCCTTACGTGGACGAATCAACATGTGATTCCTTACAGGGAAAAAGATGTATTCCTTACGTGGAAAGTTTAGTCCTGACGCGGACAAATCCAGAGGAAATTTTTATTCCTCACGTGGAGAGGTTATTCCTTACATGGAAAGTTTAGTCCTGACGCGGACAAATCCAGAGGAAATTTTTATTCCTCACGTGGAGAGGTTATTCCTAACGTGGAAGAGTTTAGTCCTGACGCGGACAAATCCAGAGGAAATTTTATTCCTAACGTGGACAATGTTATTCCTAACGTGGACAAGAATTTACTCCTAATGTGGACGATTTATTCTTGATGAAAAAGACGAGTCATCCCCAGCACGGTCGCTAATGGATCAGTTGGTTGCCGTAACAGTCATATCCAGGCAGTGAATGTCGTCCCCAAGCAGGAGCGCAGTTTATTTCTGCGGTTGGCAAATTTCCAGGGTTCTTAGTATTCAACCGTCTCATACCACGAATGGCTGAAGGCTCCGGGCTTTTCACCCAATCGGGTCCAAGTCGCTTGAATAGGGGCAGCTGTTGCACCCTAAAATTTGCTCAACCTTATTCACTTGGTTTATGTTTCAATATCATTAACATTTGCATATAAGGTCATGCACATAGTCTAACCATCTGCATAGCATAAGCATAGCAAGCCATCCAACAGGGGACCAATCATTATTATCATCTCTAGAGGCCTATCAAGAGGTTATTATCCTGATTCAATCTCATTCAAGTCATCAGAAAAGAATTTGAAAGTTGGAGAAGTCAGTGGATCAAGCATTGGGTCTATCTCCTAACTGAGGGTATCTGAGGATCAACAAAGTAAATTGTGGGCTGAGAATTGAGCATGGAGAGTATGTGGGCATCTTGGAGGACTTAGAATGTCATTTGGAGAAGGAGACAAGTTGTTGATGTGATCACAAGAATTGCAGTTGAAGGCAGTCAACTAGGGTTTCATCTGGGTCAACCCTGGGTCAACTCTAGGTCAATTGATTGATTGAAAGGCATTGAGGTCTATTGGAGAGATGTGGGGTTCATCATTTGACATATAGATAAGGATATGTTGTTATGCTAAGAATAAATCAAGAGAAATCAAGGAGAAGAGGAGTTTCTAAATTAGGGTTTCTGTGTAAAATCCCCTAATTTAGGTCAAATTTCCAAGCAAGATAAGTCAAAATGCAAGCTTCAAATGGATCCTTGGCCAACATGGAACTTGTAGAGGATCTCTAATTTGAGTGGTGGAAGACATCAAGGAGATTTATAGAACTCAAGTTATGGTCCTTGCAAGTTACAGGTCATCTGAGGTATCTGAAATTTTGTTTGTGAAAGTGACTTGACTTCTAAGCAATTTTTACCCCTCAAGGAGATTTTAAATGAATTTCTGGTCAACATAAGAATTGTTCCTCATTGTCTTAGATTTATATAATGGTATAGTATGCCTTCATATGATTTGTGGAACTCTACTTATGGTCTTGGCAAGCAAAGGGTATTTTGGTCATCTGAGGATTACAGGTCATTCTTAGCCTATGCCTAAAACTCATGCAAGGGAGCTTCAAATGAAAAACTTCACAACATCAAAGTTGCTCAAAATGCCATTTTAAGTCTAGAAAAGAAGTCATGAAAGTTTGGAAATGCATGGAATGAGACTTGACCAAAGTTGGTGAAAAATGACCTAAAAAAGGCATATAAGTTGAAAAAGTTGAAATAAAAAAATGGTTTGAGAGATCTACAAATCCCATATGGGTCATCCAATATACCAAATTGATTCCAAACATCATTCTAAAGACATTGGTTCAGCCACTTTTTTGAGTTAAGGGTTAATTTTTGGACTTGCTTTGTTATTGTTACTTGCATAATAAGATACACATGAAAAGTTCAACATAAAGCAAAATTAAAGGTATGTAAGCTCTCTTATCATTCCAATTTGTCATTCAAGGAGATATTCACTCATGGTTAAGGGGTTGTTAAGAGATAAAGGAGAGATTATCATGAGAATTCAAAGTATCATGGCATGAGAAGTTCATGAAATTTCCACAAGTTTCTAGAATCCTCCAAGAGCAATCTAGAAACTTCTCATTCTGTTAATCATCATCTATATAATGAAATGAAGCCATTTGTGAAAGGGGTTGGTGCATTGAAGGAGAGAAAAGAGAGAACTTCATAGTTGCTTCCATTGTAAGAAAGTGCAAGAATCACCATAATCTTCCATTTCTGATCACTTCTTTTCTTGATTCATCATCCATTGAAGTTTGTGAGTGGGAATGAGCATGGAGCAAGGTCCAACAATGGAGGATTGAGGAGTTAGGGTTCACATTGCAAGAAGGCATATCAGAACTGCAGCCAACAATTCAAGCCCTCATCACCACTATCGTTGCAAACAGAAAGTTTCTCATCAATTAGAGATCATCCTCGAAGGGTTTCAAGCATTGGATCCACCTGCAACTACCTCTATCATAGCTGCTAAGCAGGTTGGTGTTTTCTTTCATATCTCTACATTTAGATGCTGTTAGGTTAGATCATGGATGTAGGATTGTTAGGGTTAAGAAGATGGACATGTACCCTCACTGTTGTGGCCATTAGAGGTAGTTTGGTTAATGGTGATGAAACTTTGATGATCGAGAATTCCTAAATTAGGGCAAGAGAATGTTAGATATTTGGCTCAGGATACTCACCATAATCTGTAGACCATTCTAGAGTAATTTGAGCAAGAATTATTGAGGTTCATGACAGAGTTAATCAATGGTGTCCAGAACTTATGGCTATCGGGTTTGGTTTTTGGGAGGGCCTTAGGGAAAACTAAGAGCATAGTCTTGTAGAGGGGAAGAAATGGAGTGATTTTGGTCTTTACAAGTTTTGTTTTCATGGCGTATTGAGGGAGAATGAGGAGCTCGAAGGTTGTGCATGGGAGCTGCTTTTTTCTGCAAACCCTAGCTCACTTGGGGACGATGAACTCCCACCGTTAGATCGTCCCAGATATTTGACTTCTTCATCTGATCGCACGACTCCAGTTTAATTCAGGAAATGGAGGGAACTTTGAAAGTTAAAACGCAGCGTTTACTTAAGTGTCAGGTTCTGGGCTCAGCAAACGAATGCTACTCACACCCCACCCAGGCGGCCCAATTGAAATACCACGTTAAATAGTTGCTATTCCCACCGCAGGTTTATTTTTTTTCTTTCAGTTTTTTTTCTGAGCGCATGGGCCTACCAAAGTTTCTACTTGCACCCCTGGGTTCTGGCCCACTTAATAAAAACAACTAAGGCGCTTCTGCTGTTCTCACCCCTCCCTTTTTATTCATATTTTGTGTTTCTTAATCTCTTTAATATTTTTACATCTTTTAAAAAATCATAAAAAAATGGAAAATGGCTTGTTTTAATTGGTTCTTTTTGCTATAGGTCCATAATTCTGTCTAGAAAAATATAGAAAAATAAAAATGGCATTTTATTTTGTTTTAATATTTTTCATGCATTTTTCTTGTAAATAGCATTTTATTAAGTCTAGTTTGATGCTTAAATTTGCTAATTTTTGTTCTAATAAATGCTTTAATATTTTTTGTCCATTCTTTTTAGGTTGATTAATAGACATGGTTAGCTTGTATATGCAATTTAGTTCCCATTGTTAGGACTTGATTTTAGGTGTTTAGTTTAGGTATGAACAACGTGAACAAAATTAGGGTTTAAGTGATGACTTAGGAGAATTAAATCATTTCCCTTAGGACTTAGAGATTGAATATTTTAGATATGGGACTATAGGGACTATGGGTAGTTATTAGATCCCTTAGAAATCACTAGGATTCCCCTACTGCTATTAGTGTAGTATTGTATTTGATTAACTGATGTGGTGTGCCCTCTGGGGATTATTGATTTGTCTGTGTGGGTATTGGGATTGCTTGGGGATTGGGAGAGCTGAAAACTTGTGATGATGAAGCCATTGGAGATCCAGAGTTTGAAGACCAACTTCCAGAGTTGATGAGGAGATTCCTGCTAGCAGCTGTTGAGGAGATTAGGGTTTAGGAGCTAGGCAGAGCTCTAGATTAGAAAGCTTGATTCTCAAACATGGAAGGTCTTGACTGCCTCCATTCCTCTCTGTGATACAGAGTCTCTCTAAGACACTCACCCCCTTCCTTTGGAAGGCTTGGTGCTACTGTCTAAGGGATAGAACTCTTGAGAGAAAATATCTTATGTGTTAGTAGCAGTTGGTTTGCCACCCTTGGTAGTCAACTAATTGCTTAACACCCAATTCACTCTTGTGATTGATCCCTCAGCTTGGAGGATAGGACTTGAAGAAAAGCCATTGCAGATGGAAGATTGATGATCAAGACCTTGCTTGAAGGCTATGGAGATGGTGAGTGATGCTTGCTGAAGCTTGTAGCTGTTTGAAGATGACTTGAAGATAGGTGTTAGTGCAGAGCTGCTGTGGTTGTTTATCTTTCTGTTGTATTTCATTTCTGATGTATTGATTGGTTTTCTGGACTGTATTGTTTGCTGTTTACCCTGTTGGGTTGAAAGTGAAGTCTGTTCACTTTTTCCTATTGTTTTCTAGGTTCGAGGTTGAGTGGTGTAACAGCCCAAATTTCATTAAATAATTAATTATTGTAATTAATTAATTTAGTGGGATTTTTATTAATGTTGGAATTAATTTTTATTAATTGGAATTTGTAGTAGAGAATTGAGAAGGAAATAGAATGGAAAGAAAATGATAGAGAGGAAGGAAAAGAAATAGAAGAATATAAAAAGGGAATTGGAGAGAAAGAGAAAGATAGAAAAGAAAAAGAAGAGAAAGGAAGAAGAAGAAGAGAAATGAAGAGGAAAAGGGAAAAGCTTGGAGAATCTTCAAGAACTGATTTCGAAGCTCCGATTAATCGAGGTAAGGGTGAGAAACATTGCTATTTAATCATTGTATGATGTTATGTATGTTGGGTGGGGATTTTGGGGTGTATTTCATAACTTTCCATTTTAGGGCAAAGTTGGATTAATCGGTAGATTGATGATTTAATCGGTTGAAACTGAGCAATAATGCCGTAGAATAGTTGGGTAACATGTGTTGATGCTGTTTGTACTGATTTTGTTGTGTGAGAAGTTGGATGATGGTGGATGGTGGAGGTGGAACAGAATAGGGTTCTGTTCTGCGCAGGTTCGCTGGCTCTCGCCAGGCGAGCGAAGGCGAAGCTTCGCCAGGCGAAGCCTAGCGAATGTTGGCGAATAATTATATTTAAGTCCCAGTGAACTTCGCTGGCGAGTTCGCCAAGCGAAGGTGGATAGCGAAGGTTCGCCCGGCGAAGATGCTGGCGAATGGTGGCGAATGAAGTCAGTAGCTACTGACTTGGGCTCGCTGGGAAGTCTCGCCAGGCGAAGCCTAGCGAGTGTTCGCTGAGAGAGTTCGCCAGGCGAAGGCCAGGCGAAGGTTCGCTGCGAGGGTTCGCCAGGCGAATGAAGGCGAATGTGACAGCATTTTTCCTTTGCTGTGTTGTTCATGTGGAGATGGTTTGGTTGCCTCTCATAGGTTAATACCTCTATGATATGAATAAGTATGTGATCCATGGTGATGATATGTGTTGTGGGTAGCCTTTGGGCATGAATCCTAGAGTTGTGATATGAATGATTAATTGTAATCGGTTAAAATACATGAGAACATAATGATGATTATGTGTGTATTAATTGATGAGTTTGTGAATGTTTGATTGTTATGTACAATTATGTAATAAGTATGCATGAGAACATTGTGGATATATGTGTGCATGGCTTATAATTATATTATTGGTATTGTGAGGCGTATACCTTGAATGAAATGGCATGAGATGAATAATAAACATGCTACACAAAATGTATTGTGGATGTATATTGTTTATATGCGGTTGTATGTTAAGATACATGAGGAATGCATGAGAGCATATTGATGGATATGCGTGCATCGTTTGATAAATATGATGTTGTATTGAATTGTGATTGTAAGAGAATAATGCATGAGAATGTATTATGAATAAATGTGCATAGTGTGGTAAATATGCTATGCGTGTGAGCATGATGAAATTCTTGTATGATGAATTACTTGAGAATGCATGAGAACATATTGTGGATATGTGTGCATTGTTGATAATATGGTGATGATATTGAATTTTGAATGTATATTGTTTGTATACGGTGGTATGAATGGAATGCATGAGAACATGTCGTGGACATGTGTGCATTGCTTGATATATATTGTAAATGCATATTGTATGTATGTGATTAAATGTGAATAATGCATGAGAACATATCGTGGATATGTGTGCATTGTTTGATAACTGTGAAGAATGCGTGAGAACATATCGTGGATATGTGTGCATTGTGAGTGATAATATGGTGATAGTGTTGAATTATGAATACATCGATGAATGTTATGTGAATATGTTGTGTGTGCAATCATAATGTAATTCTTGAAGAGATGAATTATTTGAATGCATGAGATTAAGATGTCGGTCTTAAGTGCATTTGTTGTGGTTGATTGTACATGCATCATTTAGTCAAGAGGCAATGTCTGTTAGTTTCGTGGAAACTAGTGGCTTGTCCCAAACCTAGAAGAGTGGGTTTGAAGGCTTAGAGGACGGGCCTTGTTGTTATCGGTCTAGAAGAGTGGACCCGGTTTGATGTAAAAACCGAAAAAAGATAACGGGTTATCGGTCTAGAAGAGTGGACCCGGTTTAATGTAAAAACCGAAAAAAGATAACGAGAGTCGGTACCGCATTGCATGAGTTGCATTGAGTTGTTGAGTCACATTAATATATGACATATGCATGAAGAGATGCTTATGTGTGAATGATGAGATTGTGAAATTGTGAGAGTATGCATGTGAATGAGATGTTTGTTGAATACTTATGAAGCGTGCATGAAGAGATGCTTACATGTGAATGTTAAGATTGTGGAATTGTGGATGTATGCATGATGTAAAATGCTTGGTGAATATTCATGTGGTGTATATATGTATATGTAAGTGATGATGTAAATGACTATGAGTTGAATTGTGGTGAGAAATAGGGAGTTAATTATATGATACCTATATATACATGATTTTATGCTTTGATTATTATGGTAATATTTCTCACCCTTCTGCTGTTTTATAATGCTCTATGAGGCATTGCAGATTAGGTTGCTGGAGGCCTTTATGAAGTTCTGCTTGTAGTTCGAGGTTGCTACGTGTGTAGCGGTTTAGTAATTATTTATGGGTCGAGTCATGCTCTGGTAGTGTAACACGGGGATCGATTGCTTATGTTTTAGGATTACATTATGTAACCTAAGTTATGTTTTCATATTTGGAATAATTGAGATAATGAGGTGTTGGCCTTAGTGCCTAGAGATGTTGATTTTATATGATGAAAGTAAAGGTTTCTTTTAAAGGATTTTCATTAATGAATCCGCTGCTGCATGCAAACTGAAATTTTGTAAAGCATGATTATTTATTGAAATATTAATGAGCATGACAGATTGTTTTGATGTGGTGTAAGTTTTGTGTGACGCCCTTTTTATTTGGATGCATGTTAATTTTACTCTGATTATGCATATATTTTCCGTGGGGTTTAGAAGGGTGTTACATTAGTGGTATCAGAGCAGGTCGGTCCGTCCGGCCAAGTTGTCTAATGTTATTTGTTCCCTTGTATGCGACATGTGTGTGAAAACACTGTCGATACATGTTGTTGCTTAACCTTGTCTGAAGAAGTGGGAATGATCTAAGTGGGGGAGAAGTTGTGCTTCTCCAAGATGCTGCAGGTGTAGAAGTTGTAGCTCAATGGGTGGTTAACACTCTTGTGGCTTGGTAAAGATAGTCTATACTCCATCATGATTTTCGGCTGCCTATTGACAAATTGAGGAACTGATCACCCTTAATCTCTTGTTGATAGTAGTTGGAGTTGTGTTGGATGGGATGGACGTGTCTTGCAAGCTTAGATGGCGTGAGCAGAGAATTGTTTGGAGCTAAGCCAGGTGCTTAAGAAGTGTGCTGATGAGTCGGCACGAGACAGTGATGAAATGTTAATTTTGATGAGAATTCGGAGTGCTAATGAAAGTGGGAAGTTGGCGGTTGCCGACTAATTGTATCTATTTGGATAGTCAAAGAATTAAATTGATTGAGTAGTATTGAGAATTGTGTCTGGTGCGTATGCTACGGAAGCCGATTGTGGAGTCGAGTATAAGAATGGATAATGACTCCTAGTGATTACTAAAGGAGATAAGATGTAGGATAAGAGGTTGGTATAATTGTACCCTTAAGCGTTTCCAGAGTTGGAGGAGTGTGGGATGACCTTCTAAGTGTGGAAAGGTTGTTTCCGTGATTTTGCCGTAACGGAAAACCGTGATTCGGAATGACGCAAGATTAGAAGTGTTTGAGGATATTACAGCACTCTAAGTGATGGAAAATTAGTGGCATGGAATTAAGTATTTATTGGCAAAATATGTGTGGATGTTTTGGTAAGCGCGGAGAGTGCGGTTTGTGTTATCACCATAAGTTCACAGCTGAGTGTCCGTTTGATATAATGATTTTCCACACTTGATTGAGAGAGTCAATGGTTATGTAACCGATGGTGTTTGGATATGTTTGGAGAGTATAGGGGTTCATGTTGAGCGTCGGGAACTTGAGTTATTAGTATTGGGGAAGAGGCAGTGATGTACTACTGTGAAGAAAGTTCAAAGAGTTTTGAGAAAGCTGTCAACAGTTCGTGTATTGGTTTTGCCAAGTCCGACAAGAGTGTCGTTGTGTTTTGAGATACTTTGTTGATATGATTAAGAGATGTGTTAAGTACAACATTAATGAGTTTTGGTTATTCTTGAAGGCAATATAAAGTACAGAGAGGGATTATCTGACAAGTAATTTGGAGTGGGTTGCTGTTGTGTGTTTGTACCGGAGTTTGGAAGCCTCAATTGTTTAGTTGAGATTTGAGATGGTTAATGACCTTAAGGTATTTGTTGGATGCGAGGAAGTTGAAAATGATTCAGATTAAATAATTGAGACTTCTGAAAGGGTATGGTTTTGGTTGAATTACCATTCGAGTGAGACCAAGTGGTAATTGAGTTATTGCATTGACAATTTTTGTATATACCGATGATGATGGTAATGAAGTCAGGACTGATTGAGTAAATTTGGGATATGATTATGGTCTGTGAAGAGACTTCTTATGGAGTTGAGCCTTGGATGTTGAGATTGACCTTTGGTATTCTGATGAGGTTCGAGGAAATCGGAATTCTGAGTTGAGTTGATAGATTAATTGAATTTAATGGATAAAGTCAGAGGGCTTATTTTCGGATTAAGGGAAATGGTATTGTGAGATGTCGTGATGAAGTGTGTATTCTGAGTAGTGTGAGTTGGATAAGAGTACTCAGGGAGAAGTACGTCGAGAAAGATGGAGTATCCGTACAGGTGCTAGGAAGATGCGACCGAATTTGAGAAATAGTTTTGGATATCCATAGATGGAGAAGGAATTGATTGAGTTTGTATATGTTGATTAGACTTGCTGGGAATTGAAGTGTGGACATTAGAGATGGTTGGATCTGATACAACTGTTGAGTATTTCGAGTGGGATGGGATAGTATTCCCATGGGCTTTGTACCGGGTTTCTGATGAATTTGAGGAAGTATGATCCGATTTGGACAGTTAAGAATGGATTAACAAGAGTAACTCGTTGCCTACCAGTGAAGATGAATCATTCTGTTAGATGGGAACTCAAGTTTTTCGTTAAGATTATGGGAAGGATTGCGAAAGCGGTTGGGTGCCATGTTGAAGATGAACTCTGACTAGCGTCCGTGAATGGCATGGACAAACGAAGAAAACTATCCAGTATGAAGAGGACTCGTTGAGAGCTTGTGTGTTGGACCAAAATGGATCTAAGGATAGTTAATTGTCGTTGATGGAGTTGCCTACAATAACTGTTGCCAATTCGTATCGGAAACAACATCGTATGAAGTTCGTTGGGTAAGAGGGTATGACTCCTTTGTGTTGTTGCATGTCCAACGGGAGTGTTGTACTCGGATCAAAGACCGTGCAAGGGACGATGGAAACGATCAAAAAAAAAATCCAAGTAAGGCCGTGTTTTGAGAGTTACGGTAGTAATTGGTGTTGGTCGAGCTTGAAGTCTCGTGAGCACCCAGTGTTTTGTTGATCTGTATCAGAGTAGCGCAGCGGAAGCGTGAGGCGGATAGCATGTTAGACTGTTTTACTGCTGTCGCTTGAGAGGATTGCATGAGGTGTTCATATGTCTAAGTTGAAGAGGTACATTGATTCAGGTGGATGGTGTACAAGTGAGAGAGAATTTGACTTCGGAGGCGTGGCTAGTTCTAGTTGTTGATAAGAAACAACTTCGAAGTATAGAGATTCCTTTGGTGGAAGTAGTTATGGGAGAATTGGATTTGGAAGAATTGGAATGCGAGAGTCGTATCCAGAGTTGTTTGGATCAGGTAACATTTTCGAGGACGAAAATTCCTAAAGTGGGGGAGAGTTGTAACAGCCCAAATTTCATTAAATAATTAATTATTGTAATTAATTAATTTAGTGGGATTTTTATTAATGTTGGAATTAATTTTTATTAATTGGAATTTGTAGTAGAGAATTGAGAAGGAAATAGAATGGAAAGAAAATGATAGAGAGGAAGGAAAAGAAATAGAAGAATATAAAAAGGGAATTGGAGAGAAAGAGAAAGATAGAAAAGAAAAAGAAGAGAAAGGAAGAAGAAGAAGAGAAATGAAGAGGAAAAGGGAAAAGCTTGGAGAATCTTCAAGAACTGATTTCGAAGCTCCGATTAATCGAGGTAAGGGTGAGAAACATTGCTATTTAATCATTGTATGATGTTATGTATGTTGGGTGGGGATTTTGGGGTGTATTTCATAACTTTCCATTTTAGGGCAAAGTTGGATTAATCGGTAGATTGATGATTTAATCGGTTGAAACTGAGCAATAATGCCGTAGAATAGTTGGGTAACATGTGTTGATGCTGTTTGTACTGATTTTGTTGTGTGAGAAGTTGGATGATGGTGGATGGTGGAGGTGGAACAGAATAGGGTTCTGTTCTGCGCAGGTTCGCTGGCTCTCGCCAGGCGAGCGAAGGCGAAGCTTCGCCAGGCGAAGCCTAGCGAATGTTGGCGAATAATTATATTTAAGTCCCAGTGAACTTCGCTGGCGAGTTCGCCAAGCGAAGGTGGATAGCGAAGGTTCGCCCGGCGAAGATGCTGGCGAATGGTGGCGAATGAAGTCAGTAGCTACTGACTTGGGCTCGCTGGGAAGTCTCGCCAGGCGAAGCCTAGCGAGTGTTCGCTGAGAGAGTTCGCCAGGCGAAGGCCAGGCGAAGGTTCGCTGCGAGGGTTCGCCAGGCGAATGAAGGCGAATGTGACAGCATTTTTCCTTTGCTGTGTTGTTCATGTGGAGATGGTTTGGTTGCCTCTCATAGGTTAATACCTCTATGATATGAATAAGTATGTGATCCATGGTGATGATATGTGTTGTGGGTAGCCTTTGGGCATGAATCCTAGAGTTGTGATATGAATGATTAATTGTAATCGGTTAAAATACATGAGAACATAATGATGATTATGTGTGTATTAATTGATGAGTTTGTGAATGTTTGATTGTTATGTACAATTATGTAATAAGTATGCATGAGAACATTGTGGATATATGTGTGCATGGCTTATAATTATATTATTGGTATTGTGAGGCGTATACCTTGAATGAAATGGCATGAGATGAATAATAAACATGCTACACAAAATGTATTGTGGATGTATATTGTTTATATGCGGTTGTATGTTAAGATACATGAGGAATGCATGAGAGCATATTGATGGATATGCGTGCATCGTTTGATAAATATGATGTTGTATTGAATTGTGATTGTAAGAGAATAATGCATGAGAATGTATTATGAATAAATGTGCATAGTGTGGTAAATATGCTATGCGTGTGAGCATGATGAAATTCTTGTATGATGAATTACTTGAGAATGCATGAGAACATATTGTGGATATGTGTGCATTGTTGATAATATGGTGATGATATTGAATTTTGAATGTATATTGTTTGTATACGGTGGTATGAATGGAATGCATGAGAACATGTCGTGGACATGTGTGCATTGCTTGATATATATTGTAAATGCATATTGTATGTATGTGATTAAATGTGAATAATGCATGAGAACATATCGTGGATATGTGTGCATTGTTTGATAACTGTGAAGAATGCGTGAGAACATATCGTGGATATGTGTGCATTGTGAGTGATAATATGGTGATAGTGTTGAATTATGAATACATCGATGAATGTTATGTGAATATGTTGTGTGTGCAATCATAATGTAATTCTTGAAGAGATGAATTATTTGAATGCATGAGATTAAGATGTCGGTCTTAAGTGCATTTGTTGTGGTTGATTGTACATGCATCATTTAGTCAAGAGGCAATGTCTGTTAGTTTCGTGGAAACTAGTGGCTTGTCCCAAACCTAGAAGAGTGGGTTTGAAGGCTTAGAGGACGGGCCTTGTTGTTATCGGTCTAGAAGAGTGGACCCGGTTTGATGTAAAAACCGAAAAAAGATAACGGGTTATCGGTCTAGAAGAGTGGACCCGGTTTAATGTAAAAACCGAAAAAAGATAACGAGAGTCGGTACCGCATTGCATGAGTTGCATTGAGTTGTTGAGTCACATTAATATATGACATATGCATGAAGAGATGCTTATGTGTGAATGATGAGATTGTGAAATTGTGAGAGTATGCATGTGAATGAGATGTTTGTTGAATACTTATGAAGCGTGCATGAAGAGATGCTTACATGTGAATGTTAAGATTGTGGAATTGTGGATGTATGCATGATGTAAAATGCTTGGTGAATATTCATGTGGTGTATATATGTATATGTAAGTGATGATGTAAATGACTATGAGTTGAATTGTGGTGAGAAATAGGGAGTTAATTATATGATACCTATATATACATGATTTTATGCTTTGATTATTATGGTAATATTTCTCACCCTTCTGCTGTTTTATAATGCTCTATGAGGCATTGCAGATTAGGTTGCTGGAGGCCTTTATGAAGTTCTGCTTGTAGTTCGAGGTTGCTACGTGTGTAGCGGTTTAGTAATTATTTATGGGTCGAGTCATGCTCTGGTAGTGTAACACGGGGATCGATTGCTTATGTTTTAGGATTACATTATGTAACCTAAGTTATGTTTTCATATTTGGAATAATTGAGATAATGAGGTGTTGGCCTTAGTGCCTAGAGATGTTGATTTTATATGATGAAAGTAAAGGTTTCTTTTAAAGGATTTTCATTAATGAATCCGCTGCTGCATGCAAACTGAAATTTTGTAAAGCATGATTATTTATTGAAATATTAATGAGCATGACAGATTGTTTTGATGTGGTGTAAGTTTTGTGTGACGCCCTTTTTATTTGGATGCATGTTAATTTTACTCTGATTATGCATATATTTTCCGTGGGGTTTAGAAGGGTGTTACAAGTGGGACTCCCTTTCCTCGCTTGTATTGCTGCATCCATGCATTTTACCGCTTTACTGTTTATATCTGCTTTTGTTTCTGTTTCCGTCTATTCCCTTAGGATCTCTGTTTCTCTCTGCGCAAGAGAGGAGCATGATAGACACTAGGTCTTAACCCATACATGATAACATTAGGATAGTTTGATTCCCTTCGCAACCGTAGGTTAGAGTTCTGTCTCTTCTTTCTCAAAACAAACAGAAAAATACAATAAAATTTCAAACACAATAAAAGACACTTCTTCCGTAAAAGAATGTGAACTCATCAAAACGTCATTTTTGTCCGCTGGGACTGTTAATCAGAAAACCCTTTTTCAGAAGGAATAAAATCAACCAAGACAGACTTGTGTCGTACGTGGCCCGAACTACGTTTGCTCTGATCTTTCATGCTGTATGAAAGTACGTAGGCATAGGACGCGATATCCTAGCGAGCAACCTTCCCCTCCTTTCCCGTAGGTAGGCGAACTACGTTGACTCTGATTTCTCGTTCCAGACGGGAATACGTAGGCATAAAGTGCGACACTTTGCCGAGTCATTTTCTTTTCTTTTTAACCCTTAACCCTTAGTGTAGATAGAATACAATCCATACCCGAAAACAAGCGTGGATCCCGTCGAGTACGACGGACGTGAGGGGTGCTAATACCTTCCCCTTGCGTAACCGACTCCCGAATCCAGGTTTTGGTTGCGACGACCATACCTTTTCCCGTCTTTGCGGTAGGTTTACTCTGAGCGTTTCCTTTCCCTCCCGTGGGATAAATAACGCACGGTGGCGACTCTTCTGTCAGCCGGCGCCGATTTTCGCAGTAGCGACACCGTAGTGTGAGTAAACCAGAAGGAACGATTGATTTGAAGATGGCTACTCAAGTTGTGAAAATGGAAGATCATCAAAGCTGAAGTAGAAATAACGCTTAAAGCAATGAATGTAAGTACTCAACATGTGGCTCAAGTTCAACCTATCCAAGATGTGAGTCGTGAGATTTGTAGTGGACCCTATTTTACTGCACATTGCATTGTGACTGCTAAACAAATTGAAGAGATAAAGTTTATGAAGCAGAATAATCCCTATTCTCAGACTTATAATCTAGGGTGGAAGAATCATCATAACTTTATCTGGAAAGATCAGAACCAACCTCAATATCAATAGCAGCAACAAGCTCCTCAGAAAGAAGAATGAGAAATAGTTATTTAAAAGATGACAGCTCACAATGTTCAATTCCAAGAAGAGACACAGAATAATCAGAGGAACACCACAGTTGCTATAAAAAATCTTGAGGTTCAGATGGGATAAATAACCCAACAACTCTCCACGTATACTCAAGGAACCCTCCCGAGCGCGACAGTATTGAATCCAAAAAATCATGAGAATGTTAATGCTGTCACCACAAGAAGCCATAAAGTCGTGGAAGAAAAAGAAACAAATGATTATCAATATATAGAAGTTAAGCTTGAAGTGAGAGAAAACGGGAAAAAATCGGAAAGAGCCTTACCACCTGTGAAGCCAACCGAAGAGAAAAAGAAAGAGGAGGTTAAACCAAAAATCAGGCTACCTTACCCTTAGAGAGTTACAAAGAAGGATCAGAAGGAGAAAGACTTTGAAAAATTCAGCACAATGTTCAAAAAGTTAGAAATCAATATGCCGTTCTTTGAAGCACTCGAGCAAATACCTTTGTACAAGAAATTCATGAAAGAGGTAATGGGGAAAAAGAGAACAAGGGGTGAGGAGAAGAAAATTTCAACTGAGTAGTATAGTGAAATATCAAAAGGAAGGAGAATCCCCATCAAGCGGGAAGGCCCTGGACCTGTAGCAATTCCTTGTATTATAAAAGATAGAATTTTCAAGAAGGTCCTTATTGATTCAGGTGCTAGTGTAAGTCTCATGCCTTTATTTATTAAGCTGGGTATTGGAAAAGTGAGTGATACAGGAACAAACTTAAAGTTTGTCGACCACACGACTAAGAGGTCATATGGGCTAGAAGAGGATGTAATGGTGATGATTAATAACTTTACCTTCCTAGTTGATTTTGAGATTATGGATATTCTAGAAGATGAAGAGACTCTCATCATAATTGGCCGACCATTCTTGCTCACTAGTCGGTGCAATGTTGATATTGAAACAGGTACTCTAATCTTGAAATCTTTTGATGAAGAAATAACTTTAAAAGTGTTGGACATCAAGAAGCGAGGTAAAGAGGAAGATATTCAACCTTCAGTTGAAATGATCAAAATAGTGGAAAAAGGAAAAAGTTCAAAACCACATCCTGAAAAAGTCTCTGGTGTAATCTATCAGGTTGCAATATCTCAGTCGTCTAGGGCACATAGCAAGACTCCAAAATTCATTTGAGGAGTCAAGAATAGAAAAGTTGGATGTGATTTGATACACAAAGTTGCTCTCATCGCTGATCCTGACCGGTCCTCTGTTGCGGAAAGGTCAAGCAACAAAGTGTGGAAGCTGAAATACCCCCAACAATGGGGAGTGAACCGGCGAGCCATGCGACGTTAAACAAAGCGTTGTGTGGGAGGCAACCTACGTTTTTAATAATTGAGCATTTTATTTTTGTTGTTATTTTGTTTTCTTTGCAGGTAATAAACGTTACCTTACAAGTGCAAGCTAGGGTGTCGCATTACCCTCCAACTCCTCAGTAAGGATCTCTGTGAGTTACGTCTCTTCCTCTCTTGTTCTAAAACATCGATGCCAATGTTTAGTTCAAGTTTGGGAGAGGATTTACTGTTTTGAGTTTTCATTTTAAGTACTTTTTGTTTTAAACAATAACTAATATTTTGTTTTACACTATTTTGAACATTAAACAATTACAAAACAACATACCAAGTATTAAATAATCTATTGTAAAAAATATTGTTATAATGTTATAAACCAATACATGCATAAACCAATACATACATAAATCAATGTATACAACAAAATAACTTTAAACAATATAACAAAAAAAATCCATGTAAATGTAAACATCAAACAATTCTTTTATAATCAAACATCAAATAACAAAAATTAGAAACAAAGAATGTACAATAACAAAGATCATTAATTGAAATTAAATTTAAATGAATAACAAATAAGTATAAGATGAAAAATGATAAATTGAAAAAAGATGAAGATAATTGAGAAATAGATAGAAAGAGAGAAGAAATAAGATAGAGTTTTTTGGATTCACTTCTCTATCATATTGTGACAAACTATATAAAAGAAATAAGTGCAAAAAATATAATAAAAATGACTAATTGTGCAATCAGGATACATTTGCCTCATTCTAAAGTATTAGAAGAATGAGAGAAAATAATTTAAAGGAAATTCGACTTCATTATTGATCATCAATCTTCACCGTGAAATCTTTATATGTATTTAATAACAATCAAGTGGTAGAAAGAATGAGAGAAAATAAAATTTGATAGAAGAGGATGAAAAAAACTACAATCAAGTGTTATAAGATATTTAGAATATTGCTAATACATAAATGCCAGAAACTTAATGAAAACATATTGAATATACACTCAAGTCATGTTATAATGGCATGAAAATAAATTAATAATAATGATAAAATGAGTAACTACCATTAAGCTGTTACAAAAGTTTTTCATAATAGTGCACCAAGGAAATAAAACTACGCATATTAGTGCATAAAACGGAACCTAATTTTTAGAGAAGGAGAGGGAAAAGATAAAACTTGGCAAGGTTTTTTTGTTCTGCATTTTGGATAATAGAACACAACTGTAAAATATAAATTTTTTAAACGTAAAAGACTTACACTGCCACAAGCTGCAGTATTTGTTTTATAAAAATTATATTCTCATCTAATTACTTTCATAGAGTATTTGAATTGTGGAAGTTAACTTTCTCTTTCTTCTTAGTAGAAAAAACTTCAATAGTATTATCATCTAATTGTTACATTTTATCTTATTAGAATATCAAATTTCAATAATTAAATAACCATATTTAGAAAATGGTTTTGACAATATTTAAATTATTTAATGTTTGGTATATTGTCTTGTAACTGTTTAAGATTCAAAATAGTATAAAAAACACATCAGATATTGTTTAAGATTTAAAATAGTGTAAAACAACGTATTAATTTGTAACACTCACGTCCTATATGTTTTTAAAATGTAACAATCAGGTCCTTCTAGTAAAAAATAAATAAATAAATAAATAAAAATAAAAAACAAATAAAAATAAACGAAAAAACAAAATAAAATAAAATCTACGTGAAATTAAAAAATAAATAAAAAATAAAATAAAATGACACATCATTGTTGTTAAATACTACATGTGCTCCGTTTGTGCCACATAAGCTTTTTTGGAATATAGATTTTTAAAAGAATAACGGCGCAAACATTACTTAACATAAATGACGAAAGTGTTACAAAAAAAAACTTAAAGGACTAACTTGATATTTTAAAATAACTTGAAGGACCTAGACAATATTTTTGCGTGTATATATATATATATATATATATATATATATATATATATATATATATATATATATATATATATATATATATATATATATATATATATATATGTGTGTGTGTGTGTGTGTGTGTGTGTGTGTGTGTGTGTGTGTGTGTGTGTGTGTGTGTGTGTTCATCAAAAGTTAACTAGTTTGTTTTATCTTATTTTTATTTTTGTCAAACCGATAATATCACCATCCTAATTGTAAAGATGAAGAAGACTATTAAAATGGTTCACCATAAAAGTTACTTGCATGCATATGTATATTAAATGAAAATAACATCAAGAAAATTACAAACATATATATGAAATGATAACAAAGCCTGCATGATAGAGGGGAAATAGAAATTTATCACCTATAAATTAGGTTTCTTCAATTTCAGAATACTTTGTACTTGGAGAACATAGAGGAAAGAGGAAATGCAGGCACACCTCCAATAATTCAAACAGTGAGAGCAACATTGGCCTTTTGGGTGAAGGAATACGTTAACTATGAAGAAATTGAAAAACTAGAATAATTCTACATTAATAAGACATTTAAGAGACTCATTCTCAACCCAAACATCAAGATTCTAGGAAACATGATCACCAAAAGACAAGCTATATTGTCATTTATCATTTATTCTACCATCGATGCAAGGAACGAAAGAGGTAAGATACTGAATGGATCTTTTGTTGCAACATTGTTAAACGATATCCTCGGTCACAATTTTCTCAACACCAATGAGTCTCAAGCGGATGCTATTATATCAGCAGTCCAAGAGGTAAACTAATTGTTTCAAATCAACATCTCAAGTTCTTGTAAATAAGAAACATCACAAACATTGTTTATTATTTTAAATAAGGTTATGTTGGTGTGAGACCGAGATAGACAAGAGTTAGTTACGTGTATAACACATTAGAAGTTATATTGCTAGAATACATCTTCTCCTTTATGATCTTGTTATATTTTTTTCATGTTACTTTTTTTATGCTAGTGTTTTTGCTAAATTAGATAGGATGGATTTTGTTAGCAGTATGCTATGAAGAAGATCTTCTGGTGTATAGGTGGATGATAGGGGTTCTTTGAGTTGTGTTAAGAAAGATAGTTATTGATGCTTTAGGATTATGATTGGATGAATATCACTAATGATCACAAATAATTATTGGTAATGTTTCTTCCCGTGATGGGTTAGAGCGGGAAGGCGGTGAGCAAGAACCTTATTCTTTTGTTAGGGTGGCCATATTATGATTTACATGTGTCAATGTGTTTGGAACAAATAATAAGCACAACACTCTCTTCTTATTTCCTTAATCTATTTCCTATGAATAATCTCTAGAGAGAAATCGGCAATTTATTTTTATGTATCCCAACTTTTTATAATTGTAGCATATAAGTTTTTTTCCTAGCAATTCACTTTATGTGATTCTCATTCTTTTTTAAAGTTATAAAATTTTTTGGTTTGATATATTCATTAAGCATGTTATTTTTAACTGTTGAGATTATCAATTTTTATTGGTTGTATTTATAAATTGATTTTTAAGATCTTGGTCGAGCGTTTGTGTAATGTTATCGAAAGGCTTATATCTATTACGTAAACGAATTTTGTGTTGGGTAGACAAATATTAGATGGGGTCCTCATGGAGAACGAATTGGTGGATTTCGCTAAAAGAAACAAAAGATAATGCATTATGTTCAAAGTGGATTTTGCTAAGGCTTAAGAATGAGTATATAAGGACTTCCTTGAGCATGCTTTGGGGTCAATGGGTTTTGGATCAAAATGGATGGATTGGATCAAAGGAGGAGTTTGCTCTAGTTTCATATCTGTGTTAATTAACGGTAGCACAACTCAAAATTTCACGGCTTCTAGAGGTCTCAGGCAGGGAGATCCTTTGTCGTCGTTCCTTTTTGCCATTCGCGAAAGGTCTCACTATCATGGTTAACAAGGCAGCAAGGTTGGAAATTTTGAGTGGCTTTAGATTTAACGTTGATGTTGTCCATAATTTGTTGTAATTCGTAGACGATACCATCCTAGTATGTGACGCAACTTAGTCCAATATATGGGCCTTTAAGGCTTTACTTATAGGCTTCGAATTGATTTCGGAATTGAAAATTAACGCTTCTAAAAGCTACTTATGCGAGATTGGAGTTGAGGAATCTTTTATGGAAGCAATTGCTTGTTTCTTAGAGTGTGAAAGAAAATCCTTGTCGTTCAAATTCCTTGGCCTCACTATTGGAGGCCATCATAGTTGTGCTTATTTTTGGAAACCGGTAATCGACAACTTACAATCTCGTTTATCTACTTGGAGGGGAAGATTACTATCTATAGATGGGAGAGTCACTCTACTGAAATATGTATTAACTAACTTGTCTATCTATTTCCTTTCATTCTTCAAATTGTCGGCTAAGGTTGCGCGAAAAATGACTGCTATCCAAAAACAATTTCTTTGGTCTGGCTTGGCAAACAAACATGGTTTAACTCTTATCAATTGGAAAACCATTTGTAAACCGGTGGAATTAGGTGGCCTTGGGATTAAAGATGTCGAAACTTTCAACTTATCGTTATTTTCTAAATGGCTTTGGAGATTAATTTCAGACAAACAAGCATTGTGGCATGGCTTAACATCGGAGAGGTATGGTAATCTTTCTTGTAGAGTTTTGTGTAATGAGGGAAGCCCCGCTCCCAAAAATAAATTTTCACTTTGGTGGCGAGATTTAATGTTAGTTGGAGATTCTTTGGAGGAAAGTTGTTTCTCGAATGTCATCACTTGCAAGCTCGTAATGGCATCGATATTCCTTTTTGGCATGCAAAATGGATAAGAAATTCCACTTTGGCTTGTGTTTTCCCTGTTGTCTACAAAGCCTCTTTGTCTAAGGTTGGTATGATTTGTGAGCTAGGTGCGTGGACTGATCAAGGTTGGAGATGGGATATTGCTCTTAATACGTCGGAACCGGGGGCAGATTTAGTCCAAGACATTGCATATCTGCTTCTTCTTTTGTAGGATATCAGTCAATCGCGTGCAATCCCCGACAAATTTATTTGGCCACCTGCTGTTGGTAGTATTTTTTCTGTTAAATCCTATTACGATGGTCTTTCTATCCAGTTCGGTTCGGCCGTATTGGATGATGAATTGGAAACTACCTTGGACCTCGTTTGGAGCTCGATCATTTCATTGAAGGTGGAGGTATTCGCGTGTCGTATGCTTTTGGATAGGCTTCCAACTAGGTTCAACTTAGAAAGGAGGGGAATTATCTCGAACGTACATGAAAATATTTGTGTCTTTTGTTTCCACAATGACGAAACCAATAATCATCTCTTCTTATTATGCCCGAAAATTACTCTAGTTTGGAGAAAAAATGTTGCTTAGATTGATATTCCTCTTTTGGTGGAACATCGTTGTCATATGCACTTATTTGAATGAGTGTTGTCTTTGGTTGGTAAATGCCATAAGACTAACGTTTGCGTAATCTGGTTTACGTCTTGTTGGTGTATTTGGCATTCGAGGAATGCAATCATTTTTAATGATGAAGTGTGTAACCTAAATGGTATAGTTGATAGTATTATTTTGTTGTCCTAGATGTGGTTGCCACTTCGGAATAAACATAACCCTAGGTGTTAGTTTTACGAGTGGCTCAAGTGTCCACTTGATTTTTTGTTATTTTTTCTGGTAGAAGCTTTTTCACAGGATGTTGCATATTGGGTTGGACTACCCCTAATACTCCCAATCGATATATTTTGTTTGCTTGATTATCAAAAAAAAATTTTTTTTGAAGTTGAGTTAGTAAATTCCGGAACAAAAATCTCAAATATCAGATAGAGAACTTAACAACAGTAAAACTTGTAACTTTTCATTCAATTTAATATTAATAGTCATTAATCACAATATTCAAATATATATATATATATATATATATATATATATATATATATATATATATATATATATATATATATATATATATATATATATATATATATATATATATATATATATATATATATATATATATATATATATATATATATATATATATATATATATATATATATATATATATAGTACATATCTTATGAAAATACAATTTTTATGTGAGAGCATAAGAATGAATCTGAATCATTAGATTTTAAAATAAATGGTGGAGATTACATGTGGTTTTTATTTTTCTCTCTTCTCCATTATTAAAATAAATGATGGAGGAGAGAGAAAAAAACTGACATATAATCTCTACCATTTATTTTAAAATCTAATGGTTCAGATTCATTCACATGTTGTTACATAAAAATGACAATCTCATATGATACGTTATATATATGAAGGGTTTTCTAATGTAGACCTACTTATTTTTATGAAGGTCTATTTTTGAGCAAGTTTTAACTAAAAAATCATTAAATACACCTTAAGGTGCATGTTACTAAAACACACATTCATAAAAACAAGTGAGTGTATTATAGAAAATCCCACATTGATTTGCTATAATACATCAACTTATTTTTATGAAGGTGTGTTTTAGCAAGGTTTAAATTGAATATAATCTAGTAGCTAAATTAGCCTTTTTAGTTATAACCATTCGATTAAATCTAATTTAAGGGCTATGATTGTGGAGTAAGTTATAAAAACTTACTCTTGGAGTAAGTGGATCCTCACTATATATATATATATATATATATATATATATATATATATATATATATATATATATATATATATATATATATATATATATATATATATATATATATATATATATATATATATATATATATATATATATATATATATATATATATATATATATATATATATATATATATATATATAGCCTTAAAACCTTTGTTGATGAAGAGAAATAAAATATATTTTGGAGATTGCATTCACCGTGCAAATCGAACGAAAAGTTAAAGAAAAAAAAGCAGTCGGTGAATAGTGCTATCCGAATAGGTGAATAGTGACATCCGTACGGATGAATAGTGTGTCCGTACGATAAATAGTGGTTTCGAGTTTTCGGCCTTTTTCAATTCGGTCCATGGATCCATGTGATTTTGGGCTTTGTTTGTTGGATATTTGCTATTATAAATATGTGTCTCTTATATGTTTGGTGTGTGACAATCTTAGAGTTTTCATCAACAAGGGAGACCAAGGGTTTAAAGGTATAACATAGGGTTTCAGCTATGCACAAAGAAAACTTTGGATTACATCTTGGGTTTGAGTGATTCATAGTTTGAGAGGTTGAGAGACACTTGGGTAGAAAATATGGTTGTTCTTGGGCGCCTTCAGGGTTGTTCTGGGGAACCTGAAGGCGAAGGCTATTTTCTTGTAACTCATATGTAATCCCTTGTAGCAACTTTATGATTATAGTGAATTGGAGAGCTGATCTCTCCCCTAAAGTAGATCGTTTGATCGAACTGGGTAAACAAACCTTCGGTTTTTTCTTACCTTATTCTGTTATATTACGAATTATTATTGCTGAAGACCATTTATTTTTGTTGTCATTGTTTTTTGCCTCACAAATTGATATTGAATTTTGTCGTAATTCACAACAAGAATCACAACAAGTGGTGCGGTGAGCGTGGAGCAAAGAGATATTGTTGACAAGTGAGCACCATGGTTAGTAGATGGCAGATCGAGAAATTTTCCGGTAACAACGACTTCGGGTTATGGAAAATTAAGATGCAAGCAATTTTAATTCAAGAGAAGTGTATCGATGCTTTGAAGAGTGAAACATTGATTCCTGTAGGGCTTACATAGGTATAAAAGACCGAGATGGTGGATAAGACAAGAAGTGATATGATCTTGTGCCTCTGGGATAAAGTTCTAAGAGAAGTCGTCAGGGATAAAATTGTGGTTGCTATGTGGGAAAAACTTGAATCATTGTATATGACAAAGTCTTTGCCTCATAGGTTGCATCTGAAACAACAACTCTATTCATTCTGGATGGTGGAGAACAAATCCATAGTTGAGAAACTCACAGAATTTCACAAGATTATCCATGATCTTGAGAATATTGAAGTGAAGATTGATGATGAGGACAATGCTTTGCTTCTGTTGAGTTCATTACCCAAATCATTTGAGCACTTTAAGGATACCATTCTTTATGGTAAGGAAGGTATTATTACTTTGGATGAAGTCCAAACGGCGGTGAAATCCAAAGAATTTTCAAAGTCGAAAGATTTGAAGATTGAAGATAGTGGTGAAGACTTAAATGTGTCAAGAGGAGGAGGTGAGCGTAAAAGGATGGATGTCCAAATCAAAGAGGCCTGACAAGTCAAAGGTAAAATGTTTTAATTTTCAGAAAATCGGTTACTTTAAAAGGATTGTCCTAAAAGAAAGGTCAATGAAGATTCTGTTTAAGCTGTAGTTGCATTGGGTGAGGAAAGTTATGAGGATGTCGAAGCACTAGTAGTATCGAATTTGGAAACTGAAGATAGTTGGGTCATTGACTCAGGTTGCTCTTATCACATGTGTCCAAGAATAGAATACTTTGAAACTTTGAAGGTGGTGCAAGGTGAAGTAGTTCTCCTTAGTAATAACAAGACATGCAAGGTTCATGGTATTGGTACAGTCAGATTTAAAATGTTTAATGATCGTGAACTTCTTATTCACAATGTGAGGTATGTTCTAGAACTCAAGCGAAATTTGTTATCTATAAGTATGTTTGATGATCTAGACTATTGTACTAGAGTTGAACGTGGAGTGTTGAAGATTCCACGTGATGAATTGATTATTTCTAAAGGGTCTAAAATATGTGGTCTATATATTTTAGAAGGTTCAAATGTTATTATTCATTCATCGTTAACCAGTGGAGGCTTTCATGACAAGAAATAGCTATGGGATTTGAGTTTAAGGCGTTATGAATGCCTTGAGAAAGTTTCAGAGGAGTACAATGAATTTTGCATAAATCAAGGGATAAAAATGCATGTTACCGCTGAGTTGTTATTGAGTTCTTGGGAAAGAGTTGAGGTTAAAACATCTTACTTGGTTGGTAGAGAATTTCTTCTAAAGAAGGAGAATAGTGAAAACCAAGGGAGAAACTAACGAAGAAAAATCAGTTTGAGGTGGAATTTTCTACTATGGATGCTAGTAATAGTGAGGGAACGGTTACAGAGATCTCTGATTATCATTTGACTCATGATAAGTTAAGGAGGATTATTGTAGCATCTCAAAGGGACAATTATGCTAGCCTTGGATATTATGTTTTTAATGTGGTTGAAGGACTAAAAAATAAAAGAAGAAAAACCTTCAAGGAGGCATTTGAAAACAGGTGGAGTCAAGGGTGGTTGAAAAATCATACTTGTAGGCTTGTTACATTAGCTAGGCAGAAAAGGGTAATTGGGAACATATGAATTCAAGTTGCGAGATCAAGATTCAAGGGTTGCTTGAATTTTATCAAAGTTATTGATTAAAGTTTCAACTTGATAGAGAGAAGCAATGTTGTTGATTGATATCAACACGGTTTAAAGACAAGGTGGAGATTGTTGTAAATGTGCCTTAAAATCTTTGTTGATTAAGAGAAAGAAAACATATTTTGGAGATTGCATCTACCGCGAAAATCAGAAGTTTTAGAAAGTCGAGAAAAAAAATTGATTGGTGAATGGTGTTATCCGTACGGGTGAATAGTGACGTCCGTACGGATGTAGTGTGTCAGTACGATGAATAATGTTTTTGGCCTTTTTCGATTAGGTCCATGGATCCATGTGATTTTAGGCTTTGTTTGTTGGGTATTTGCTATTATAAATATGTATCTGTTATATGTTTGGTGTGTGACAATCTTAGAGTTTTCACTAACAAGGGAGACCAAGGGTTTAAAGGTATAGCATAGGGTTGCTACTATGCACAAAGAAAATCTTGGATTACATCTTGGGTTTGAGTGATTCATATATTGAGAGTTTGAGAGGTTAGAAAACATTTGGGTAGAAAATAGGGTTGTTGTTGGGCGCCTTCAGGGTTGTCCTTGGTAACATGAAGGCGAAGGCTATTTTTTTGTAACTCATTTGTAATCTCTTGTAACAACTTTTTTAGTATAGCGAATTAGAGAGCTGCTCTCTCCCCTAGAGTAGATCGTTTGATCGAACTGGGTAAACAAACCTTCAATTTTTCTTGCCTTATTCTGTTATATTACTTGTGTGCGGATTATTATTATTGCTGAAGACCATTTATTTTGCTTGCTATTGTTTTTTGCCTCACAAATTGATATTGAATTTTATCGTAATTCACAATAAGATTCACAACATATATATATATATATATATATATATATATATATATATATATATATATATATATATATATATATATATATATATATATATATATATATTGTTCCGGTATGGGCCTCACCTCGGCAGGCCCAATACCACATGCGACCCAACAAGCGAACTGGGCACGCCTGGCACGCGCCCCTTCGAACGAGCAGGACTGGTCGTCGGGCACAAGCTACATCTCCACGTCCTTCTTTGTCGTCCGTCGCGCCGGACGAGCAGGACCACCCGGGCTCCCCTCCGCGGGGAGAATAACGTGCTCGGCGCACGTTCTCCACGTGCTCCCCTCCGCAGGGACACGTCATCGGCCAACCGTCCACCTCCGAAAGAGCAGGTCAAACCCACTTTCCGGAGACCTAGGAGCGGTTGAACTAGGGCGAAGACCACGTCTTGGTCTTCACTACGCCACGTAAGCCCTAGCAATCATTAGGGTTGGGCCTGGTCGTCCGACCCACCTCGAATGACCGTTGGCCCAGCGCTGGGGTCTCTCTATAAATACCCTCTTCTTCAAGAGGGTCAGGTAACTCTTCTTGTCCCTTTTTCTGTACTATTGCTTCCTCTCTGTCCAAATTCTTACTTGGGCGTCGGAGTGCTTTGCAGGTACACCCCCTCCTCTTTCTCACCCCGGCGAACAGATAACAGCCCAACGGAGTGTGGCCAGTCCGTGATCCCTCCTGATCAGGTCAGATCAGTGGCGCCGTCTGTGGGAAGCTGAAACTTCCCCGTTACTCCGAGCAGAAAACCAAAAGTTTCACCAAACCTCCACGGTCATGGCCAGCCCACGCCGCGATGACACTCCGCACGATCTTACGCTCAACACCGCCACCAACGGGAAGCAGGTAGGAACGACACGTCTGACGGAAGCCGACGAAAGGGACGGGCGAACTGCTTCACCATCATCCGAGGAACGGCCCCTACAGGCCGACCATCGCCCCCCGAGCCCGCCAGCATTCCACCCCGTTCCCATCCCGGCGGGAGCAGACCCAACGGTAGCCGCTCTCTTTGCAGCCATCAACCAGACGAACCAGCTGCTGTTCCAACAGAATGCTAGAATTGGAGCATTGGAACGCGTCGGCTCCCCGAGGTACCCCCAGCGGGAAGACCAGAACGGAGGTTCGAGGAGCCCCTCACCTCGACTCAGGAATCGCCGGCCACGGCTGGAGAGACACCGCCCGCAGGCGACACGGGAGCGCACCAGATCCCCGGCGAGACACGGTCGCGGGAGGAACCAGAACGCCGCGGCGATCCCAACCGAGGAACCCCGAGGCGGGAACTCAGGCCGAAGATCAAGGACCCGAAACCCGGGACACACCGCGAACGGCTCATCTCCCCTGAGATCCCCGGCGCACAGCGACGAGGATGACTACCGCACCCCACTATCCCGGGAGATCATGGCAGCCCCCATACCCCAGGGAATGGAGAAACCACCGACGCTGTCAACGTACGACGACACCTCCGACCCGGACGATCATCTGGAAGATATCGAGGCTATGCTCGACTACCGAAACGTCCGGGGAGCTATTAAATGCAGACTCTTCCCGACGACTCTGAGGAAAGGCGCTATGACCTGGTACAAAAGTCTGGAGCCCGAATCAGTTACGTCGTGGAGGGTCTTGAAGGACCTATTCTCCAAACACTTCACGGCGTCCCGGCGTCACCCGAAGACGGAAGCAGTCCTCGGGGCAATCATCCAAGGCCCCGACGAACCTCTCCGGAAATACATCGAAAGGTTTACTCGGGAAGCCGTGCAGGTGACGACTTCCGACGAAATGAAACGCTACTTAATGGAACAAGGCCTGCGCCACGACTCCAAATTCTACGAGGCCGTAGGCATACACCGGCCCACGTCCCTCCAAGACTTCCTCGACAGGGCCGCGCATTACATCCGGTTCGAGGAAACGCAAGCGGCCAACTCCGCTCGCAACACCCGAGACAGAGAAGCCCCCCGCGGGCACCGAGACGACGGAGCTTCGAGCCACCGACGAGGAGGGGACCGCCGCCGGGAAGACCGCCCCCGTGAACCCCGCGAACAGCGCGAGCCACGCGGCCCGGCAGGAAGATTCACCGAATACACCGCCTTGGTCGCTTCACGCGAACGCATACTGGCTGAATGCGCTAAAACCGAGTTTGTGCAGGGAGGCGTCCGTTTTCCACGACCAACGCCGCCCAAACCCAACGTGGACAAGTCAAAGTACTGCCGATTCCACAGGACCCACGGGCACGTAACGGAAGACTGCATCCATCTCAAAGATGCGATCGAAATCCTAATCAAAGACGGGCACCTAAAGCGATACACCCGAGGAGGTGAACCACCCAGGTCAGAGGCTCCGGAGGCTAAGAAAATCGAGGAACTCCCCTCTCCAGAGGACGGCGGGAGACTCCAGGTCGCGCTGTGCGTCAGGCGCCCCGAGGATTGGTTCGCGAGCAGAGGATTCGGCATCCCCGAAGGACCCAGCCTAGTCGACGAGCCAATCCGACCAACCAGCCGATGGGAATACTTCCCCAGAGCCATGGTCATCTCTGATGGAGCTACGAGGAGTCTGTCCATAGGATCTGTGAAAAGGAAATTCGACGAACTCATCGCGGGCAACACCGGCAAGATGAGCACGCTCGACAAATTCCGGGGCCGCTCCAACCCGATCACATTCTACCTCGAGGAACTACCCGGGGGATCTCCCAATTCCAACATACCCTTGCTCATACGTGCCCGAATGGAAAACTTCGACGTCAGGCGCCTCCTCGTCGACGGCGGGAGCTCGGTTGACATAATGTACTCACATCTGTTCACAACTCTCCAGCTCGACGAATCCAACCTCTCCCCCTACGTAGGCTCCGACCTCCAGGGATTCAACGGGACGACGACGAGGCCCTGGGGATACGTGGAACTGAAAGTCACCTTTGGGGAAGAGGAAACGGCCAGGGACATCAGCGTCCGCTTCTTAGTCATCGAATGCCCGTCCCTATATAACTGCATCCTGGGCAGGACGACGATAGCAGAACTCACCGCGGTACCCTCCACCGTCCACCTGAAGATGAAATATTACACGATAAGGGGAGCCGTGGTCACCCTCAACGGCGACATCGAAGCTGCCCGAAGGTGTTTCGAAGCCGCGCTGAAAGGCCTCGACTCCATCGCTCCACCGACCAAAAAGAAAGCGCCAAGCGCTACACCAAAGGACAAACCAACAGAGCTGGTCGGATCCGTTGAGCTCGACAGCCGCTTCACCGACGAGCTCGACAATAAAAAGACCGACGAAGCCAACGGGCAGCCCCCGCACCCAGCGCGCCCCATCCCGGATGGCGAATTCGAGCTCATCCCCCTCGGGGAAGACACAACCAGAACCGTGAGGATTGGCGCAGGACTCCCAGACCTCGCGAAACGACAGCTCCAAGCCTGCCTCCGCGAGAATGCCGACCTCTTCGCCTGGAGCGCTGCGGAAATGCCGGGACTCGACCCTGAGGTCGCCTGCCACCAGCTGTCCATCAACCCAACCGCAAAGGCCGTGGTACAACGTCGACGTCGCCAGTCCCCCGAAAAATCGGCAGCAGCCGAACAAGCTGTAAAAGACCTCTTAGAGGCAAATTTTATTTCGGAGGCCCGGTATTCCACCTGGCTGTCCAACGTTGTACTTGTTAAAAAGAATAATGGAAAATGGCGCATGTGTGTTGACTACACTGACCTCAACCGGGCATGTCCTAAGGACGCCTACCCCCTCCCCAATATCGACAAGCTCGTCGACAACTCGGCGGGCTTCAAACTCTTATCCTTCATGGACGCATACTCGGGATACAACCAGATCCCGATGGCCGAACACGACAAACAAGCCACGGCCTTCATGACAGCATCGGGCAATTACTATTACAACGTGATGCCCTTCGGCCTCAAAAACGTCGGGGCCACGTACCAACGGATGATGAACCACGTCTTCCGCGACGAGATCGGGGACATGCTCGAAGTATACATGGACGACATGATCGTCAAATCCGGCGCGGAAGACGACCACGCGGCACACCTCCAGAAGGTCTTCAAGACCGCGAGATCATGTCGCATGCGTTTTAACCCGGAGAAATGCACTTTCGGCGTCTGCGCCGGTAAATTCCTCGGCTACTACTTGACCGAACGGGGGATCGAAGCCAATCCGGACAAATGCCACGCCTTCTCCAATATAACCACGCCGACCGCGAAGCGTGCCATCCAGTCCCTCAACGGCGTGCTAGCCTCCCTCTCGCGATTCATCGCGAGATCGGACCAACACGCCCTCCCGTTCTTCAAACTGCTCAGGAAAGAGACCAAGTTCGAATGGACGGACGAGTGTGAGAAAGCCCTTCGCCACCTCAAACGCGTCCTCTCCGAACCGCCAGTACTGACGCGCCCCGCGACGGGCGAAACCCTGTATTTATATCTGGCCGTCTCTAACGAAGCCGTCAGCGCCGTCCTCGTGAGCGAAGCCGGGGAAGGACAAAAGCCCATTTACTTTACTAGTAAAGCCCTCCACGGCCCGGAGGCCCGATACCAGCTGATCGAGAAAGTCGCCCTGGCCCTCGTAACAGCGGCACGCCGACTCCGACATTATTTTCTAGCACACACCATCGTGCTCCGCACCGACCAACCCATCCGCCAGCTACTCGGCCGCCCCGACATGGCCGGGCGCATGCTGAAATGGTCGCTAGAGCTCTCCGAGTTCGACATCACATACGAGAGCCGGCACGCCATCAAGGCTCAAGCTTTGGCCGACTTCGTCGCCGAGATGACCACGCCCCCCGACCCTACCACCGGGAACCACCTCTGGACCATCTTTGTGGACGGCTCCTCCAACTCTATGGGGAGCGGCGCCGGCATCGTCCTCGAGAACGACGAGGGTACGGTCATCGAAGTCTCCCTCACGCTAGCTTTTCCAACGACTAACAACCAGGCCGAATACGAAGCATTTCTCGCCGGCCTTCGCCTAGCATCCGACCTGGGAGCCAGGGACATCCGAATCTACACGGATTCCCAGCTGGTCGCTTCGCAAGTCCGAGGCGAATACCAAGCAAAAAACGACACCCTCGCCGGATACCTCGCGCTCATCGATGAAAAGCTAAGAGGGTTCGACTCAGCAGAAATTCAGCACGTTCCTCGGGAGCAGAACACCCGCGCCGACATCCTCTCCAAACTAGCAAGCACCAAGAAACGAGGCGGTCACAAATCGGTCATTCAAGAAATCTTGTCCCAACCAAGTACCAGCCCGACCACCACACCCCTCGACATCAACGCCATTGGAGACGCGGACTGCTGGATGACCCCCCTCCACACCTATCTCAGCACCGGCCGTCTGCCGGCCAGCTCTAGCGAGGCCAACGCAACGAAATGACGGGCCTGCTCGTACGTCCTCCTCGAGGGACGACTGTACCGCCGAGGCTTCGCAATCCCACTCCTCAAATGCATAGATAAATCCCAGAGTACGGCCGTTCTAGAAGAAATCCACGAAGGTATCAACGCGCAGCACCTCGGTGGCAGATCCCTAGTGCGTAAGGCCCTACGCGCGGGCTACTACTGGCCGTCAATGCAGTCCGACGCGAAAGAACATGTCAAACGGTGCGATAAGTGTCAACGACACGGAGACATGCACCTCGCCCCCCCAACCGACCTCACATCCCTCTCATCTCCGTGGCCGTTCGCATGGTGGGGGCTGGACATCCTCGGACCCTTCCCCCTCGGTTCGTACCAGAACAAGTACCTCATCGTGGGAGTCGACTACTTCACCAAGTGGATCGAGGCTGAAGCTCTGGCCAAAATCACCGCCCACAACATACTCCGATTCTACAAACGCAACATCCTCGCCAGATTCGGGGTACCGCTCGCCATCGTCACCGACAACGGCACACAATTTACAGACAAAAACTTCCGCGACTTCGTCACCAACCTCGGGACCAAACATCACTTCGCCTCGGTCGAACATCCTCAGACGAACGGCCAGGCGGAGTCGGCGAACAGAGTTATACTCAGAGGACTCAGACGACGCCTCGGAGACGCCAAACGAGCATGGGTCGAAGAACTCCACAGCGTCCTCTGGGCATACCGTACTACCCCTCACTCAACCACGGGGGAGACCCCATTTCGCCTCACGTACGGAACCGAGGCCGTGATACCGGTCGAAATCCGCGAACCGTCCAGACGAACGGAAGCTCCCCTGGACACCGACGACAACGATGGCTCCCTCCGAGAAGAGCTCGACCTCGTCGAAGAAATCCGCGCAGGAGCAGCCCTCCGGGAAGCCCGGCTGAAGCAACAAGTCACACTTCGCCATAACAACAAAGTCATAAAGCGCGATTTTCAAACAGGCGACTTAGTTCTACGCAGAAACCAGAAAGACTCCCACGAGGGCAAACTGGCTGCGAACTGGGAAGGCCCGTACCGAGTCCGGGACAAAACGGAGCACGGGGCCTATTACCTCGAAAACCTGCACGGTGAACAATTAGCTCGACCATGGAACGCCGCGAAGCTTAAGCGGTACTACAATTAACACATTGCCCGCGACGACCCATCGTCCCGACCACTGGGGGGGCGACATGGTACCACCGCACACCCCCGCGTCCACCAGCGACCAAAGAAAAGCAAGCCCTGCCTCTCGTGTGCGCGGGCAGAAGGCCTTGCTCGGCGGGGAATACCTCGACCGAGGCTCCTCAGCGCCGTACCAAAACAGGCAGGACACCCAGCTCGCGATGGGCCGTCCACGCCCCGGGGAAAACTACCCCCGAAACGGCCCGGCTACATCCCCGGCCAAACCGGCCAGTTCCCTACACTACCGGTAACAAATTGTCGAGCTAAACACACCGAGCGCACACTTAGAAAATCTACAAGAAATGTCATACACATCAAAGGCATTCGAACAAATACGAAAAACGAGCATAAAACAACATGCAAATAACGAGCGCACACTTAAAAAATCCATGATAAATATATTTAACAAAAGCGGGCACCAGCCCAGTAGTCAATGGTACAAAAACGAGCACGCAGGCCCAAAGAAAAAGATAAACACCGGCACGCAGGCCACAAAAACAACGAGCACGCAGGCCCGGCAACCTATGCTTCCTCGTCCGCTCGGTCAACAGCCACGGGTTCCTCCTCGGGGATAACAAGATAAGGATCGATCACCCTCCCATCAACAATCTCGTGGTACGGCCCTATCCCGTCCACGACCAGCTCGACACCAGGGTTGGCGACCTGAATCTGCTCGACCGCGTTCTTGAACCCGACCTCAACGGCCTCCAGACAATCGCTCTCCAACACCCGGATACGGGCAATCAAGTCAGCACGGGTGATTAGCCGTCGATCCCCATCAGTCTCGTCCTCGGCCGGACGAACAGCGCTGTCCAAAACCTTCGTGCGAACCTTCAGCGCCTGCACCTCGGCCGTCGCTGTCCCCAGCTTCTCCTCCAGCGAAGTCACCTTCCCCTTAGCACCCTCTGCCCGCTTCCGCTGCTCGGCAGCATCCTTCTGGCTCTTCTCCAACTCCTCAGTGAGCTTGGCCAATCGCGACTGCGTGAAAGTGAGATCCCCTTGCAGTTTGGACAGCTCAGCAGCGGAGCATCCCTCCTCGTTCATCACGAGAGCCGTCGTAAACGTCCGCATCATCGCGGCCAAGTCCTCAGCCAGGACACGTCGACGGGTCTCCCGATCAGCCTGGCGAACAGCCTTCACCTCCCCGGCGGAAACAGTGGGGGAACGGGCACCATGAAAATATCCCGGGTGCTGGTGGCAGGGAGGGACGACATAACCTTCCTCGACGGCGCCGACCGTCAGATCCACCACCCGAGGCTCCTCGGACCTTTGCCTCTTCGACACTCCTTGAGACACAGGGGATTGGCTCTCTTGAGGCGACGAGGACGAAGTTTGCCCCCCGTGCGTCGCGACCTCCTGACCGACCAGCTGACTCACCCTCGTCCTCGGGGCCACGGCATTCCTGGCAGCGCGCAACTGCTTCACCCGCTCGTCGACAGTAGACATGTTCGCTGCAAAAACAAAGAAATAGGTTAGTGACGATCAAAAACCCCGACCACGAGGGAAAACGAACATCCCTACCTAGATAATCCAGAGCGGCCGCCCCGGTCGCGCAACCGAGCAAAGTCTTAGTATTTATCAAACGCTTCTTGGTACGTATGTTCCCCTGGGCGTCGAGGATGTACCGACCGTCGGGCGTCACCAGCTTCGACGGGGGGAGTGACCGCACAAAGGCAATTATTTTCAAATAAGCGGCCATGTCCTTCTCCTCGAGGGTCCCCGCCCGGACGATATACCTATCCGTCCCTCGACTGAAATGCTCCGCGGTCCACAGTAGATGTATCTTAGGAAGCCACGCGCGGAACCGCTGGCCATCTATCGTGCGCTCGCCCTCGTCAAAGAGAGTGTCTGAGCCGTGCTGCGTGACCGGTTTGACGAGGTAGAACCGACCTTTGAAGTCTTTGACAGAATCGCTATACGCTTTGAAAATTTTGGTCGATTGTTTGAAGGAGACCCATCCGTGGCGACCTCGCACCGTCTGCCGCTGCAAATGAAAGATGCGGAAAAATAACGGCACCGTCGGCTCCACCGAGAGGTAGAAACACACCACCTCGAAAGCCCGGATGAAAGCCAAAGCGTTTGGGTGCAGCTGAGACGGGGCAAGACGCAGCCAGTCAAAAAGCCCCAGATGGAAGGCGGAAAACGGTAACCGGAGCCGAGCTTCTTTAAAATAAAATTCATACATCGGGAACATCTTCCGCCCATATCGCGAACAGATCCGGTGATGCTCTTTCGGGCGGTACACCTGCCAGTGTTGCGTTTCTCCTATCGGCGTGTCCTCGACCGTGGCATACACGTCGGACGAGTCGGCCACAAAGCAAGAGGGGATGGAAAGTGGCTCCTCGGCCGCCCACTCCTCGGACGGGGCGATACGCTCGTCGTCATACTCCGGGACCTCGGGTTCATTATCTTCAACCATTATCCCCGGCACCAGAGCCGACATCTACACCTGAAAGCAGAGGACATCGGTGAATTCGATAGCCAGGATCAAATCCACCCTTCCACCGCAGGTCAAGTGAAAGGGCGACAAAGGCCGAGAAGCGACGAGCAGACACTCGCTCCCCGTCTACCCTCCTCGGGGATCGAAGAACGACCCCTCACCCCCTTCGGGACGGCCGTCGGAGAAGGTACTTCTCCCCGGGGCATTCATCAGAAAAAGCCCCCGTCCTCGGGGCATTCATCAGAAAAAGCCCCCGTCCTCGGGGCATTCATCGGAGAAAAACCCCCGTCCTCGGGGCATTCATCAGAAAAAGCCCCCGTCCTCGGGGCATTCATCGGAGAAAAGCCCCCGTCCTCGGGGCATTCATCAGAAAAAGCTCCCGTCCTCGGGGCATTCATTGGAACTAGCCTACCGTCCCCGGGACATTCATCGGAAAACTCGCCAGACGCGGCGGAACTCGCGTCCCTCCTCGGGGCGTTCATCCCGCCCCGACCACACGTTCCAGTTAGACGACGGAAATAAAAAGAGAGGGAAAAGAGGAACTCACTTGTAACGGCGGCGGACGGAAGAAAAGAGCAAACGGTACGGCGGCGATCGGCGGCAAGCGGCGGACGAGCAGAGACGATAAAAGATTAGCAGGGAGAAAGGTAACATAATGAGCGAGGACCGCCATATTTATAACCCGGCGCGGGACTCGAAGCGACCCTAGGCTCATTAATGACATAGGTTAGCCGCCCCTACGACCGCTTAACACAAGACACGTGGCGGCAACCTGACAGTCGCGTCCCTTCACCTGCCTCCTCCCCGTTCTGCCGACGACCGGAGCCCTTCGTGCAAGTCCCCGCTCCAGACACGACGACCTTAAGTCCTCGCTCTTCCCCAGAGCTTCGACTTGGGGGGCTCCTGTTCCGGTATGGGCCTCACCTCGGCAGGCCCAATACCACATGCGGCCCAACAAGCGAACTGGGCACGCCTGGCACGCGCCCCTTCAAACGAGCAGGACTGGCCGCCGGGCACAAGCTACATCTCCACGTCCTTCTTTGTCGTCCGTCGCGCCGGACGAGCAGGACCACCCGGGCTCCCCTCCGCGGGGAGAATAACGTGTTCGGCGCACGTTCTCCACGTGCTCCCCTCCGCAGGGACACATCATCGGCCAACCGCCCACCTCCGAAAGAGCAGGTCAAACCCACTTTCCGGAGACCTAGGAGCGGTTGAACTAGGGCGAAGACCACGTCCTGGTCTTCACTACGCCACGTAAGCCCTAGCAGTCATTAGGGTTGGGCCTGGTCGTCCGGCCCACCTCGAATGACCGTTGGCCCAGCGTTGGGGTCTCTCTATAAATACCCTCTTCTTCAAGAGGGTCAGGTAACTCTTCTTGCCCCTTTTTATGTACTATTGCTTCCTCTCTGTCCAAATTCTTACTTGGGCGTCGGAGTGCTTTGCAGGTACACCCCCCTCCTCTTTCTCACCCCGGCGAACAGATAACAGCCCAACGGAGTGTGGCCAGTCCGTGATCCCTCCTGATCAGGTCAGATCATATATATATATATATATATATATATATTATCATTGATTCAACATCCTTAAATTTCATATTAACCAACTTTTTAAACAAGCATACTTCATTTTATTCATTCTTACACTTATACAACTCTTTTAATGTATTCCATTCCACACACAAAAAAATCACATCAAAACAATAAGACAAAAACATAGTAACAAAATTATAAATTAAACTAATCCAAAAATATTGAAGAGTAGAAGAAGATGAATTCTAACCATATAACATCCAAACAAATTAGACAATACTCACATAGTAGACTATGGTGTTGATAACAAATTATGAAATTAAGAAAATTATAAAAATATATTAGAAAATATAGATGAAGAAGAAAATATTAAAAGAAAAAGGTCTTTTTACTATATTCTTATTAGTATATATTTGCTATGCAAGATGAGTCCTTTTTACAAGACACAAAACTTACATGTTACAAGTAAGTTAATGACACTAAAGATCACTAACATTTATTAGGTCACTATCAATTAGTAAGAGTAGCCACTAGTGTGAGTTCTATACAACAATTCTCATAATTAAACTATAAAATGGAGCACACTAGGATCTACATCTACACCAAGATGTAGCATACTTTGAGAAGAAAACTTGGGGAGTCTCCTAGCAATACATTTAGCATCAATGTATGATTTCCTTCTCAAGACTCCAATTTGTTTACTTCCAACATTATACTCACTACCAACTTTAACATAATCACTTATTGTTTTCTCTTTACTTTCTTTACAACAACATTTACTCTCCTTGATCAAAGTCTCAAGTTTATGTCTCCTTATTTTCCAACTCCCATTCTTCAAATCAAACTTATATAGTGGAAGAAACCTTTGTCCATAAACAGATAGAAACTCTATGGCAGTCAAAATGAACTCAAAGTCCTCTTCCTTCATGTAATAAGGAAAACTAACCCTTGTCCAACCCGGTTTCGCACCAACATAACCCTCTTGAATTATTGATCTAACTTCAAGTGATTGAGGCTCATTAATGTTGAGCAAATGGTGACCATAAGGTCCAGCACAAGCACATCCACCTCGCGATTGAATGCCGAAGAGATCGTTTAACAATGTCGCAACAAAAGAGCCACTAAGTATCTTACCTCTTTTGTTCTTAGTTTTTGTGGTAGAGTAAATGACAAAAGACAATATAGCTTGTCTTTTGGTGTCCATGTTTCCTAGGATTTCAATGTTTTGGTTAGACATGAGTCTCTTAAGTGCTTTGTTAATGTAGAATTGTTCAAGCTTTTCAATCTCTTTGTAGTTGATGAATTCTTTCACACAAAATGCTAATGCTGCTCTCATTGTTTGGATTATTGGTGGTGTGCCACCGTTTTCCCTTTCTTCTATGTCCTCCAAGTATAATGTATCCTGAAAAAACAAGAAAAAACAATAGTTGACATTTTTTGATGTGAATCATGTAATGGACTTTTTAGTATAACCCAAATACACACGAAATATATGTTTAATTTTTTGGCACACACTTGATAATTATGCATTCATACTTACATTTATTTTGGTATATCATATAGTTTTATTTTATCGTGCCAAACACTTCACCAATATTGCATTCAAAAAATTTATATGAAAATATAATACTGGCATCAATCTGGAATACAGTTGTGATAACATTAAATAAATGCAAACATATCTATCTATTTCTATTTGATTATTATTTGATTTTTATTGAAACAATTTATTATATTATTATTGTTGTTATATTATGTAAGTGTATGAATTTACGTGACAAAATATCAAACCTACCAGTATTTTATTAGTTGTTGCAAGTCTGAAGACATATTCTAGTCAAATAAAGAAGAAGTCAGAAGGCATAAAATCCTACAAGAACTCTGATGCCATGAGTGACACAATGAATGACTTTACCAAAAACATTAAAGAGACAAAATATTAGAATACATACACTATTCTAGATTTTTCCATGCCACATAAAATACGTATCATATTTAATATTTATATCGTGTTCGTGTTTTATTAAATTAAAATTTGAAATTTAAAAAATATCTATATTTATATCTCATCTTAGAATTTTTTTTAATTATTAATAATTTATGTGTTGAGTTTGTATCATTAAATAAAAGAAAAATTACACTTTCTTCTATAAAATTTATTAGTAAACTGACATCAACAGTCAATTCATTCAAACTCATATCTAATTTTCACTGACTGGTAGGTATAAATGATATTTATTTTTACTCTTTTTATCTTGACTAAAAACTTATATACTATAATCTTAAGAGATATTAATTAATACATATTTTAAAATAGTGTCGTTTTAATAAATTTCTAAGAGGTGATGTAATTTTCCCTTAATTAAATATACCGCCTGTGAATTTTGAATGTGAAATTGGATTCAAATTATTATATAAAACATGACTACTATCATCAAACTTGATATTACCATTTTATACATTGTTCACCTAATTATGAATTTTCATACCAAGAAGAAGAAAAACCATAGTACCTTTTCATTGAAGCCATTAACGTAATTGACAGTTCCACCTCCACAAGTAGATGGAGGTGCAGATCTCAAATGATACAATGCCTTGTTCATCAAAAGCACTCCAGGAGAGTCAGGACCCCCTAGAAACTTATGTGGACTGATAAATACAGCATCGTACCCGTCTATCTTCCCCGATCTCATCTCAATCTCCTCGTAAGGACCACTAATTAAACAAACAAATTAATATAACGATGCAACGCTAGAAATAGAAAAATGAAGGGAAATGCTAACGAGTGCTCTCAGGCATTGGTTAAGAGATTAAAATGGTAAGTTAGGCATTATTTAAGAGATTGAAAATACATTTTTTTTCTAAATATATGTGTATTCAATGTCCTGAAAAGAGAAATAATCAGACTTTTTAAAGAATATTGTGTGTATTGAGTGAACTAAATATAACATATTTTCCTTATTTAGAATTCTTAACTAGTGCAAACTAATTATGTATACCTTGCTGCAAAATCAAAACATGCAAATCCATTGTATTGATGAAGAAGCCTCGCAATCGCGCGCGTATCCGAGTAAATTCCAGTAACATTACTACAAGCAGAGAAAGATCCCAACAATGGTCTATTAGAATCTTTATAAGCTTCAAGCTGTAGCTTTAAAGCTTCCATGTCAAGCAACCCTTTATCATCAAGTCCAATCTCTACAACCTCAGCCAAACTCTGTCTCCAAGAAAGTAAATTTGAATGATGCTCATAAGGTCCTACAAAAACCACCCATCTTTCTTGTTCATCAAGACACCTCAACATTCTCTCCCTCAAAATAGAAGGCACTGCGATTCCCATTACTTCTTGTAGCCTCTTGATCGCCGCGGTTGCGCCGGAACCGCATAACATGAGTGCTTCGTCTTCTCCACCTCCTAAACATTTCTTAATATACTCAGTTGCTTCATGGAGCATTTTTGTTGTGCTGCTTCCAACGTGACTCTCAGAAGTATGAGTATTACCTATACATAATCGAAAACAAGTTTCATTAATACAAAATTTTCAACTATAATTAAGTAAATAATATTAATACCGTAGAAAGGAAGAACATGTTTGGTGATGAAGTTTTCAATGCAATGAAGACTGCGACCAGAAGCTGTATGATCTGCATAGACAAGCTTTCGTCTTCCGAACGGAGAATCAAACTCTGCATCGTCACCGATGATTTGTGACTGAATCCAACAGAGTTTTTCTTCCACCGATTCGTTACATGGAAGACCAATCTCGAACAAGTTCTGAAGAGAATCTGAGTGAATATTACTGAGACATGTTTCATCGGATGAAACGTTGTTGACTTTCTTATTGGCTTTGCGTTTGTTCGGAGAAATGCATAGGTGAGCCAATATCGGTTTCATGGATGACCAAGTATGTTCTAACGTTAATATTGTTTTATGTGTATGTGTTTGGTTATGTTATGATGCAATAAAACAAAAGGTTGAAGGCTTTATATATATTTATATGCATGGACATACATATTTAATTTCAATAAAATTGTATTTTTAACCACAAAATATTAAATATTAACATTTTAAGTAAATTTTTATCTATCCATTAAAAATGGTGGATTACTTTAACAACTGAGTTATGTTGTGAAATGCATAGACATACATATATCTATTTCATTAACTCATTTTAATTTTAGTAAAATTGTATTTTAATCCAAAAATATTAGATATCAATTATTTAAAGTAAATTCTTATCTATTCATTAATAATGGTGGATTACTTTAACAACCGAGTTATGTTGGGAGATGCATAGACACACATATTATTAGAATATTAATGATAATTCATATTTATTTAGTTGTACTATTTTCTTAGCCCATAAGTTTGTTAGAGGGTATTTTAGTATTTATCCTATTCTAGTAACCCTAGTTTTAGCTTATAAATAGGGTGACAATCATTGTAACCTAATATCATGTTTTGTAGCCGTCATTCTCTTATTAGTAATATTTCCTATTTCATCATTTATTCTATCTTTGCACCAACAATTGGTATCTAGAGCTCCGGTTCAGATTCATTGGGAAACACGGGAAACACGAGTGAACGTGAGGTCTTGTGTGTTTGATTTTGTTTCTCAGATTCTTGTTGAATCTTGAACAAAATCTGATCAGAATTTTTTTTTAATTCTGTGGGTTGGGAAACACTGTGTGAGAAAACTCTGAGTGTATTGTGCAAAGTAGAAGATGAACGGAAACGGCAACATGAACACCAAACTTCCAGTATTTGATGGTAAAAACTGGAATCGTTGGATGATCCAAATGCGTGTACTGTTTGGTGCTCAAGATGTTCTGGATCTTGTCACTGATGGTTATGTTCCAGTAGCAGCAGATGCAACTGATGAACAGAAAAACGCGCAGAAGGAAGTAAGGAAGAAGGATCAGAAAGCATTGTTCTTCATTCATCAATGTGTGGATGTAAACGTGTTTGAGAAGATTGCAGACTCTACAACAGCAAAGGCTGCATGGGACACTCTGGTGAGATGTTATGGTGGTGACGCATCAGTGAAGAAGGTGAAGCTCCAGTCCTTGAGAAAGCAATATGAGAATCTCAACATGAAGAATAATGAGAAAGTTTCAGAATACATCTCCAGAGTGATTCTGATCACTAATGAGATGAAGGCATGTGGAGAAACTCTTTCTGAAGAAACAATCATGGAGAAAGTATTGAGATCCCTTACTCCTCAATTTGATTACATTGTGGTAGCAATAGAACATTCCAAAGATCTGAGCACAGTGAGAATTGAAGAGCTGCAGAGCAGTTTAGAAGCGCAAGAGTTGCGTTTGACTGAGAGAACTTCTGAAAGGGAAGTAGAGCAGCAAGCTCTGAAAGCAACTTCTGATAGGAGGTATCAGAAGCAGTCAGAAGTCAAGAGAAGATCTGATGGTGGTCAGAAGTCAGAAAGCTCAACCTCTGATAGACAAAAGAATGCTCAGAGGGGAAAAGAGAAGTATGACAAAAGAAAAATACAATGTTACTGTTGTAAGAAGTTTGGTCACTTTGCTAGAGATTGTTGGTCAAACAAGGAGAAGAAATCAGAAGAAGCAAATATAGCCAGAAGTTCTGATGACGAATCTGTGCTATTGATGGCCTCTGAATCTGATGATCTGACAGACTGGTGGTATATGGACACTGGCTGTTCAAATCATCTTACTGGAAACAAGAAATGGCTGGTTGACTTTGACTCTGAAAAGAGAACAAAGATCAGATGTGCTGATGACAAATATCTTAATGCAGAAGGTATGGGAAATGTCAGAGTGACTCTGAACAATGGGAAAATAGCATTGATTCAGAATGTGTGGTATGTACCTGGCATCAGAAGCAATCTGATGAGTGTGGGGCAATTAATTGAGAAAGGTTTCTCAGTTACCATGAAGGACAATCTTCTGAAGCTGTATGACTGTAATCAGAAGTTGATTATGGAGTCAGAACAGGGAAGGAATAGAACATTCAAGGTGAATGTCAGAACTGCAGACTCAGAGTGTCTTAGTGCAACAAGTACTGAGAAGGAGAGTGAGCTGTGGCACAGAAGATTTGGTCATTTGAATTTCAGAAGCTTACAACATCTGAATTCAAAGAAATTGGTACATGGAATTCCTGCAATTAAGAAGCCTGAAAAGTCATGCAAAGTTTGCATGGAAGGAAAACAACCAAGATTGCCATTTGCATCAGAAGTTGCTCCAAGAGCAAAACATGCCTTGGGAGTTGTACACTCTGATGTGTGTGGTCCATTTCCAGTAGCATCAATTGGAGGGAATAAATACTTTGTGTTGTTTGTTGATGAATTCACAAGAATGACATGGGTATCCCTTATTAAGTTCAAACACGAGGTGTTTGATGAATTCAAGAAGTTCAGAATGAAGGCTGAGAATCAGAGTGGTCAGAAGTTGAAGATTCTTAGAACTGATGGTGGAGGTGAGTATAACTCCAAAGAGTTCCAGAAGTTCTGTGAGGAGAATGGAATTGAGCATGAGGTTACTGCTCCTTATACCCCTCAACACAATGGTCTTGCTGAAAGAAGAAACCGTACTTTGCTTGATATGGTGAGAAGCATGCTAAAGGAGAAGAAGCTTCCTCAGAAGTTCTGGGGAGAAGCTGTTGCCACTGCAACGTATGTACTCAACAGATGTCCTACGAAGAAGTTGAAGGAAATAGTTCCTATGCAGAAGTGGACTGGAGACAAGCAAAGTGTTAGTCATCTGAAGGTATTTGGTTCTGTTTGCTATAAACATGTTCCAGAAGTCAGAAGACAGAAGCTGGATGATAGAAGCAAAGTGATGATTCTGATAGGGTACCACAGTACAGGTGCATACAAGCTCTATTGTCCAGAAACCAATAAAATTGAATTCAGCAGAGATGTGATTGTGAAGGAATCAGAAGTTTGGAATTGGGATAAGTCTCAATCTGATTCTGATGTTAGAACCTCTGAAGAAAGGCCAGAGTTAAGAATCTCTGAAGTTGAAGTAAACCCTGATATTGACTCTGACTCTGATACTGATTCAAACTCTGAAGAAGACTCAGAAGATGAAGGTGACCCAGATGACCCAGACTCTGATGATTCAGACTCTGATGGCAATCCAGATCTTGGTGGCAATTCAGACTCTGGAAATATGCCAGACTCTGAAGATGGTCAAAGCTCTGGAGGTCAATCATCTGAAGTTAGAAACTCTGAAGCTCAAGACTCTGAACAAGTTCAGAGACCACAAAGAATCAGAAGCGTTCCCAGAAGATTTGCAGAATTTGACATGCTGCAAGACACTGAAGTAGACTCTGAAGGAGAAGTTATTCAGTGTGCCATGTTAGTAGACTCTGAACCTATAAGTACAGAGGAGGCTCTTAAGCAGAAGCTCTGGCTGAAGGCCATGAAAGAAGAACTTGATGCTATAGAGAGAAACAAGACTTGGAAGCTGACAGAACTTCCAAAAGACAAGAAAGCCATCAGCGTCAGATGGGTTTTCAAGCAGAAGTTAAAGCCAGATGGCTCAATTGGCAAACATAAAGCAAGGTTGGTAGCCAGAGGATTTCTACAGAAACCTGGGCTGGATTATTCTGAAGTGTTTGCACCTGTAGCAAGACATGAAACAATCAGAATGGTGATTGCAATAGCTGCTAACAGGAATTGGCCTATGATGCATTTAGATGTAAAATATGCATTTCTGAATGGTCCATTAGAAGAAGAAGTTTACGTGTCACAACCTCCTGGATTTGTAAAAAAGAATCAGGAAGGGATGGTGTACAGATTATACAAAGCTCTATATGGACTGAAACAAGCGCCCAGAGCTTGGAATCAGAAGATTAATTCTTTTTTCAAGAAGCAAGGCTTTCAGAAATGTGAGATGGAGTACGGTGTCTATGTTCAACATACTTTTGAAGGCAATATGACTCTGGTATGTTTATATGTTGATGATATACTATTGACTGGAAGTTCTGAACAGGAGATAGCCAAGTTCAAGAAGGTTCTAATGAATGAATTTGAAATGACTGATCTAGGTAAAATGACATACTTTCTAGGGATGGAGTTCAGATATTCTGAGAAAGGTATCATTTTGCATCAGCTCAAGTATGAATTAGAACTTCTGAAGAGATTTGATCTGAAGAATTGTAAGATGGTTGTCACACCTTCTGATACAAATCAGAAACTGGATTCAGACTCTGAAGGAAAGGATGTGGATGCTACAACCTTCAAACAGTTGGTTGGTTCTCTGAGGTATCTGTGCAATACCAGACCTGATATTTGCTACTCAGTTGGGATGGTTAGTAGGTTCATGAGTAAACCTAAGTGGTCCCATTACCAAGCTGCTGTCAGGATTCTGAGGTATATCAAAGGAACTCTGAAGTATGGAGTGTTATTTCCCTCTGGAGGAAATAATGAGTCAGAACTTCTGAGTTATTCAGACTCTGATTGGTGTGGAGACAGAGTTGACAGAAGAAGTACATCTGGGTACTTGTTCAAATTTCTGGGAGGTTCCATTTCTTGGTGTTCCAAGAAGCAACCTGTTGTGGCGTTGTCAACCTGTGAAGCTGAATACATTGCAGGTGCTGTTACTGCATGCCAAGCTGTGTGGATTCTGAATCTGTTGCAGGATCTGAAGATTAAGGTAGACAAACCTCTGAAGTTGATGATTGACAACAAGTCTGCAATCAACCTTGCCAGAAACCCAGTGCTGCATGGGAGAAGCAAGCATATTGAGACCAAGTATCATTTTCTGAGACATCAAGTTCAGAGTGGAGTGTTAGAAGTTGTACACTGCAGCACTCAGAAGCAGTTGGCAGATGTTCTGACGAAAGCTATCAAGACTGATCAATTTCTCAGATTAAGGGATGGAATTGGTGTTACAAGTTTTGATGGAATATGAATTAAGGGATGATATTAGAATATTAATGATAATTCATATTTATTTAGTTGTACTATTTTCTTAGCCCATAAGTTTGTTAGAGGGTATTTTAGTATTTATCCTATTCTAGTAACCCTAGTTTTAGCTTATAAATAGGGTGACAATCATTGTAACCTAATATCATGTTTTGTAGCCGTCATTCTCTTATTAGTAATATTTCCTATTTCATCATTTATTCTATCTTTGCACCAACACATATGTCTATTTCATTAAGTCGTTATTATTAGTATTAATTTAGTAAAATTGTATTTTTAACCCCAAAATATTAAATATCAATAATTTAAAGTAAATTCTTATCTATCCATTAAAAATGGTGGATGACTTTAACAACCGAGAGTTATGTTGTGAGATGCATAGACATATATATGTCAATTTCATCAAGTCATTATTAAGTCATTATTATTAGTATTAATTTTAGTAAAATTGTATATTCTTTTTTATAGTAAATTTTAATTTTTTAGATTCATTAAATAATTAATGTATTTAGTCTATATATTATTCAAATACACAATTTATTCAATAAATCTAAAAAATCAAAATATATATATAAAAACGAATGGAGAAAGTATTTTAAAAATAGATAACATTGAAATAAAACATACTTGTAAAAAAAAATTATCGTTGTAATTAATAATATGTTTTTCTTCTCTAATTAATTTTATTGAAAATAACAACTATATTTTTCTACTTTGTTCAACTGCATCTCCTAAATATTTTCCTTAAAAAAAAAACAATAATGTCCACTTTCAACAATATTTTTCTACTTTGTTCAGCTGCATCTTCAAAAGATTTTCTTACAAAAATAAAACAACAATAACGTCTAATTTCGTTCATATTGATTGATATATTAAATAACAAACCAAAAATATGTTTATTTGATTTATGGTATTCAATTTGTTAACGATGTGTACTTGATTTTTAAAACCAGCTTTAGAATATTTTCCTATTTTAATAGTTGACTATCCACTTTAACTATATTATTTTTTGTCTCTCTCCAAAGTATCATTTAGTTTCCACGTAAATGTATTTTTGTCTTTTTCTTTTTTTATTCTTCAAACTATAATTTGAAAGTTTTAATTGATATATACGGATACTATAAAATTATATAAATATTTTACAGTGTCAACTAATCACTCTCCTATATCTCACTATATCATATTATAACTTTTAAATTAATGATATGACATAATAGATTAATAAATTTTTATTAAAATACTTAAAAATTAATTTTATAATATCTGTGTATACTAATTAAACTCTAATTTAAATTAGTGATGTGAGAAAGACAAATTTATATATACATTTTCTGTTGAAAAATAATGAATACATTTGAAGTTTAACTTATAAAATTGACCAGCATATTTAATTAATATATTTTAAATATATAGTCCTTTTAAGTTATGTATTTCCACGGCCGTTTAAGATTTTTTTTTTCTTTTCATATTGATTTTTTAAGTTCAAAAATATGTACCACGTTGTCAAATTTCAAATTTATGAGTTAAAGAAATTCAAAATGAGTGTTAGAATGTTGACGTGCTAATAATAAATAATGCTGAGATGGTAAATAAAAAAATTGCTCTTACCATATAGTTCTGTAAAATTTTATAATTCATTTTACAAAAAATATTGGAACATATTGAATTTTGAAAATCTTTGTAGATTACCAAACTTTTTAAAACTTCTACTGCATTTCTCGAATTTTATGAGAAGTAAATAGCAAATACGAAACGATATATTTTTACCGCGTTTTAAAAACATTTTTACCAAATTTCCAAAAAATATAATAAAATGTATGTATAGCTATCACCGGTTATTTCAAAAAATGTGGAAATAAGTATGAATTTTTATCATATTTTTTGAAAAATTCGATAATATGTTAATTTTTTTAGATTTTTTGAAAAATCTGGTAGGTTAACTATTTTCTAATTTTTTCCCCAACAAGGACTAGAGGAACATATGACACGATTGCTTTTTGACAACATGATAGAGTTGGAGGTGTCGCAGCTACGACTCGAGTGAGGAGAGATGACGTAGAGGACTCGCATCTCCGTGCGGGAAGAGTAGACCCGACCAGTTGTCACAAGAAGTAGTTGGTCCATCAGTTTCGTACACCCCGCATTACTTGGCATAAAGGATCTAGAGTTTGTGCTATATGGGCCAAGGATGTTGATGATAAGCATGTTGTTAAGGATGCCCAGGAAGTAGTTTAGGATACCATGTAGATGGTAGTGGAGTCAGATGTGTCACATCCTTCTGAGATGGCAGAGGTGCCTCATCCTTGTGAGAAGGCTCTGACTACTACAAATGTTACTCCACATAAGGCTATTACCGCACTTGCTACAGATGATATAGATGTCACTCCTCCGGTTGAGACGAGGTCACTGCTCCGACTTTGACAGAGCTGTCTATACACACAAATGAAGGGTTTCTTTGAGGCTACTGTTTTTTAGAAGAGGCAGCTTACTGGTTATATGAGTATATTTCAGGTATAACTTAGTTACTTATTATTTTAGTTCTTATTATGACATTTCTTGATTTTCTAACGTTATTACACAGTGCTGGATATGCGAGTATGTCTTGTCCATTTGTGAGAGATGGGTCATTCCTACCACTCTAGGGTTTGCACGAGCCAAAAGATGGAGGGGCAGGCATGCACACCCGGGAGGTGTTGCGGAGTATAGGAGGAAGGTTGATGTGTTTACTGTATAAGATGTCATTTGATACCTTATGTAGACGATTGAGTGCATCATGAGTTTGATAGATGACACTTCATTATTTTTTGATTATCTCTGATGGGAGATCTTAGTAGCTAGACACTTTACAGAGAGGTGTCTGCGCCAGCTTAAACATGTTCAGGATATCCCATGACCAGTCTTTACTATTATATCTAAGGGCATTAATAGTTGGTTTGTTGGTCACATTTTTTGGTCTTCCCGTGCCATTAAAGAACATGCAGTGGATGTTCAATTCCTAGCAGAGTATGTGGGTGAGCACTTGGAGTGGTGCCTTATTGTACCACACCCTTGCATCATCCCACCTAGGCAGCATGTGGATGATATCGGACCTTCTCATGCTAAGGGGTCTTCTCATGATAGGGGACCTTTTGATGACGTGTCACTGCCTCCGTTGTCTCCACATGGTGTGGATGACACTCAACACCCGCAGATGATAGCAATCATTATAGATAACCTCATGAGTTTGGTGAATCTAGATGATGAAGTTTATAATTTGACATCGCAGGCAGTACACATAACCCATGAAAGGCTTATTTAGACGTTATTATCATTTTTGTGTTATTTATATATTACGTGTTGTATTACTCAGACATTTGCATATACCTAATTTCATAAAGTATAAAAAATAGAGATCAACTTTTCTAAAAGTAACTGTCTATATAATTGTTTTATTTAATAACTCACAATAAATATTAGGTATATATAAAACCTAAATTATATATAATCTAGTAGTGGTCATCTTATCTATAAGAATTTTCAGTTGAATGATTTGGTTGATTAAAATATAATATTTATTGTGAGATATTAAATAAAATAATTATCACACAATTACATTTAGAAAAGTTAATCTCTACTTTAAGAGTCTTTAACATTGAAATTGAGATATAAATATTAAAAAAGAAATTGTAAAATAATTATTGTTGTAGCGAATAATATTTTGTTCTTTTCTAATTTTTTTCTTGGTCAAGTCTTCTCTAATTAATTTATTAAAAATATAACAACAATATGTTTCTACTTTATTCAACTGCATCTCCAATATGTTTCCACTTTCAACAATGTTTTTCTACTTTGTTCAGCTTCATCTCCAAAAGATTTTCTTAAAAATTAAAAATTAAAAAAATAATAATAATAATAAAAAAAAACACAATACCGTCTACTTTCATTCATATTTATATATTAAATAATAATCAAAGAATTGGTTTATTTTATTAATGGTATTCAATTTGTAAACGATGTGTGTTAGATTTTAAAAACCAGCTTTATAATATTTTTCCTATTTTAAGTAGTTGACTATCCACTTAACTATATTCTTATGATTAGTTTCCACCTAAATGTATGTTTGTCTTTTTCTTCTTGTAATTTAATCTTCAAACTCTAACTTGAATTAGTGATGTGAGAAAGGACTAAGTATATATACAATTTCTGTTGAAAAATAATAAATACAAATTTGAGATTGAAGTTTACCTAATAAAAAATGACTAGCATATTTAATTAATATATTTTAAATTTATAGTCCTTTAAGTTATGTATTTCCACGGTCGTTTATGATTTCTTTTTTCTTTTCATATTGATCTTTTATGTTCCACGTTGTCAATTTTCAAATTTATGCCTATATCTTTTGTTAAAGAAATTCAAAATTAGTGTTAGAATGTTGACATGCTATAGAATGTTGACATGGTAAATAAATATTAGCAATTATCTTTTTAAGAAAATAAAAGTTTCTTAATTATACAATTTCGGATTCTTGAAACCCGTTAAAATGAACAAAGATAAGTCTTAAATTAACCTTCATTCTCTTTCTTCTTGTTAAATTAGGGAGAATAGTGTTAGAAATCCACCACAATTTAGAGATTTTTTTTATCAATTTTGATGAACAAGATTATTATCGATACACAATAATAATGGAAAAAAAGAAAAATTTAGAAGGAAAAAAATTAGGGGTTGACAAAATATAGAAGAAGATTGCGATTATGCAAAGTAACTCTTTGCCCACAAACTGTAGATATTTTATTCACTTTGCAACTGTAAAATTATGTGAATTTTTAAGTTATTACAAGAATAGGGGTTACTCCCTCTATTTATAGTTTTATATTAGCTTGCTCTCTAAGTCAAAGCTCAAAGCACAAAAACCCAAAATATCCAATTTAACTAACACTATTAAAATAGGCCTAAGTCGAAATCATGTCGAGCAACATGCTTCGACATTTCGACACACACACTAGGTTAATTTCAACAAATCTTTGTCTGTGTCAAGCATTACCTGCTTCGACACAAGGAATTACAATCTCAGCACGCCACCTAATTTATTGTGTCTAAGCTATCTATATTCATCATAGACCTTAACTTCTTGAACACTTCAACTTTCACTTCTTTCGTCATGATATCTGCAAGCTGGTTCTTAGTTCTATGGTGTTCCAAGTTCATCTTCCCTTCTGTTACCTGCTCTCGAAGATAGTGGAACCTCATTTCGATGTGCTTACTTCGTCCATGTGCTATCTGATTTTTCGCGAGATTGATAGCTTAGATATTGTTGATCTTTATGGTAATTGCTTCATGATCCTTCCCTATAATTTCTTCGGCTAGATTCACCATCCATGTTACTTGACATGCACAAAGAAACACAATTATGTATTCTGCTTTGCACGACTACAATGCCACTAATGGCTCCTTTCTTGAACCCCAAACAACCGGTGCACCACCTAGCATAAAACATAGTCAGTTGTGGATTTTCTATCCTCAGCATCACTACACCAACTTGAGTCGGTGTATCCCACTAACTTGTATTCTTTTCCTTCATCAGTTGCAGGAAATAAAATGCCATAGTCGAGAGTTCGTTTCAGATACTTTAATATCCTCTTTGTCGCTGCTAGGTGTGATACCTTTGGCTTCTGCATGAATCTACTCATCATACCTACAATATTTACTAGATCAGGACTTGTGTGACAAAGTATCGAAGTGATCCAATGAATCTTCTGTACTGCGTTGGATCAACATCATCTTCACCTATATCTTTTGACAGTTGCATTCTGAGCTCAGCTAGAGTCGAAGTTGGATTACAATCTTGCATCTCAAATTTCTTGACTATTTCTTCTACATGTCTTCTTTGATGCATCATCAAACCTCTACTGCTCCTGTAGAATTCGATATCAAGGAAGTATGAGAGATTTCTCAAGACTGACATTTCAAACTCCTCACTTAAGTCATGTTTGAAATCTTCAATTTCCTTCTTACAATCTCAAGGAAGTATAAGCAATCCACTGTTGTTTCTCCTTACATATACTTCATGCTTAATTGTGCACTTCACAAATTCTTTCTCCATTAGGAAGCTACCTATCTTATTATTCCAAGCTCTTGGAGCTTTCTTAAGTCCATACAGGGATTTATACAGCATTTATACCTTGTTTTCTTCGCCATGTTTCACAAATTCAGCTGGTTGTGCAACATAAACTTCTTCATCTAAGAGGCCATTTAGAAATGAACATTTCACATCCATCTGACATATGTACCAGTTGTTCATGTTTGTTAGACCGACAACCAACCTAATTGTTTCGATTCTAGCAACTGGTGCAAAAAATTATTCGAAGTTAATTCCTTCTTTCTGAAGAAATCCTTTCGCCACAAGTCTCGCCTTGTGTCGAGTTACTTCTCCTTTGGGATTCAGCTTCACCTTGTATACCCACTTCACATCAATTGCCTTCTTGCCTTGAGGCAATTCGACAAGTGACCAAGTGTTGTTGACTTCGATGGACTCTAGTTCCTTATTCATTGCTTTTTCCACTTTGAAACTCTCAATGCCTCAACTGCATTGACTATTTTGACATCTGTGTAGAAAGCATAGTGTATCAGCTCACCTTCTTCATTGTCCACATCATCTGATGTAATCACACATTCTTGCAACCCTGCAGGCATGTGTCATGTTCGTTGAGGTCTGCTTTGGCCTGCTTCACCTCTGATTTCTTCTTGTCGAACTTTTCTTTCAACTTCACTAGCTGGTTTTTCATATAAGATTCTCATTGAATCCTTCTTAACATTATCAGTACAATCTCTTTCCTTAAGCTCATCTATGATCATGTCCCTGTTGATCACAACTTTCTTATTCACTGGGTGGAACAACGTGTATCACTACAAGAAAACATTGAATTAGCTAGGGGCATGGGCTAGGGGGAAAACCCCTCACTAAAATAAAACCATTTGCTTGGGGTTAAACCCCTCGCAAACTGCAAAATAGGGGAGAAAAAAATATAAATATTTAGCTAGGGGATACCCCTCGCAATGAAGGAGGGAAAAATTTTTGAATTTTGAAATGCACTTTTACCAGGGTTCAGCGCATTTTTTGGTGGAAAAGCTGATCAATTTGCGAGGGGGTAGCCCCTCACCACGTTACGTTCACATTTTGCGAGGGGCAGCCCCTCGCCAAATGTCCTACTTTAGTCAAATCCCACTGAAAAAACATTTATTCCTCTGCATTACTCTGCAAAACGGTCTGCCACACGCAAAAGGTGGCTAGGGGATGCCACTCGCAAATTGCATGCTAGTAGCCTGCGTGGAGTGGCCCCTCGCAAATGCTGCCACGTCATGTGACCGTTGAGCATTGCGTGGAGTAGCCCCTCGCAAAATAAAATATTAATGCGAAAATTATTTCGCAGCCCACACATTTATTCCTCTGTCTTCTCCATTTCTCTCACAATCTTCTTCTTTCCCATTTCATTCTTCTTCTTTCCCATTTCATTCTCAAAGGTTTTCTTCTCTGTTCTTCTTCCTCCTTCATGTTCCAACATTTATATTCCATTTGATAAAAGTAAGTTATTTTATTTATGTATATTATTTTCGTATTTATAGTTTATTTTATTATTTAGATTTATTAATTAATTTTTTTATTTATTTGTGTGTTGCATGTAATGTGGATAATATAAGTTATCAAATTTTTGTCAAGAGGAACTAGAAATTTGGAAGAAGATCAAAAGGTACATACTTTTGTTTTTTTCTTAAAATTTTAGATGAATATTTATTTCGAAAATTATGTGTGTGGTGGCTATAAAACAAATTTTAACATAACATATTTATGTATATTTTTATGAAATAAATTATGTGTTGGTGGCTGTTGAAAATTATGTATATTTTTATGAATATAACAGATATATATATTTAATTATAAAACAGATTTTAATATTTATATTATAAAATAAATTTTAATTAAAATATTAATATTATATATATATATATATATATATATATATATATATATATATATATATATATATATATATATATATATATATATATATATATATATATATTATAAAACATATTTATCTGTTATAATATAAAACATATTCAGATTTATATTATAAACACATTTATAAACATATTATAAACAGAATATTATAAAACAGATTTGTATTATATATTATTTATTTAAAATAGAATATTTATTTATTTATTTATTTAAAACAGAATATTTATTATTTAAAACTGTATATTTATTTAAAGCAGAATATTATATATTATTTATGATTTATTTATATAAAACAGAATGTTTATTTATTAAATATTAAATAGATTATATAATTAAACAGAATATATTATTTATATTATATAAAACATAATATTTATATTATATTATATTAGAACAGAATATTATTTATTTATATTATATGAAATATTAAACAGAATATAAAACAGATTTATATTATATATTATTTATTTAAAACATAATATTTATTTAAAACATAATATTTATTTATTTATAAACATATTTAAAACATAATATTAAAACATATTATATATTATTTTTAAAAACAGAATATTTATTTATTTAAATTAGAAAACATATTATATATTTTTTTATAAAAGAATAGATTATATATATTAATATACACTTTTATTTAAAAAGTATGAGTTAAATCATAAAAATATATAATTTATAATATATTTAAGTTACATATACAAACTTTTTATATAAAGTATATAATTTGTAATATATACATTTTCTAAAATATTAATATAATTGTAATACATTTTATAAAATATAATATATACATTTTCATAAAAATATTTATTTTTCAAAATATTAATATAATTTAGTAATATATTTATAAGAAACATAATATTCTTGTAAAAACTATGTAAATTTGTAAAAATATGTTATAATTTTATTTTAAAGTTGTAAAATATTTTATACTTTAATAACATATTACGTATATAATATTTGTAGAAACATATAATTCTATAATTTGTAAGTTAAAATGTTATAAAGCATGTAAATTCGTAGAAACATAATATGGTATATATTAGGTAGGTAAATAGTCATAAGTTTGTAGGTAGATCAATTTCCCTTTTCTTAAATATAAATTTAAACATGAACAACCTTATACATGTGCAGTATGGAATATTACCAGTTCTATCGTAGTTGGATGTATGATAGAACGTATCCAGGAAGACGTGGGCTTAAACCATATTTTAAAGAAGGAGTTGTTGCATTTCTTACTTATGCGTTTGCTCAAGAATGTTGTCGAAGCGAAGGAAGGGTAAGATACCCGTGTTTAAAGTGTGGTTGCAGAAATATAATTAGTGACCCAAATGAAGTGAAACGACACTTGAAAAAAGATGGTTTTAGGCCAAATTATTGGGTGTGGTATTCTAATGGAGAAATACTGCCAGAGATGAATAGAGAGGCTTCAAGCAGTCAAACACGTATTGGAGTTGAGATAGGCAGAGAGACATCAAGCAGTCAATCACATTTGCAAGACCATGAACAATTTAATATCATAGATGATATGGTTGGTGATGCATTAGGGGTGAATGTGACTTATGATGAACCTCAAGATTTTGATGCAGATGAGCTCCCGAACGAGGAAGCGCAAAAGTTTTATCAACTGTTGAAAGAAATAAATATACCACTGTTTGAGGGGTCTTCTGACTCCATGTTATCCATGTGTGTGAGACTCTTGGCCGCGAAGTCAAATTGGAATATTCCTGATCAGTGTTTAGAATTCTTTGCAAAAATGATGTTGGATGTGACTCCTGTGAAAGAAAATATGCCTAAAAGTTATTATGATGCAAAGAGAATGGTGTCGAAGTTGGGACTAAAAGTGAAAAAGATTTATTGTTGCATTGGAGGTTGTATGTTGTTTTATGATAACGAGTTTGGTACAAATGATTGGGGATTGGAGGAATGTAAGTTTTGTCAGAGTCCGAGGTATTTAGTTCACAGTAAAGGTGTTGATCAAACACAAAAACGAGTTGCAGCGAAATCCATGTTCTATCTGCCAATAATTCCTAGATTGCAAAGGATGTTTGCGTCAATTCATAGTGCAAGCCAAATGACATGGCATCATACAAATTCCAATAGTTCAGGCATGATGTGACATCCATCTGATGGCGAGGCATGGAAACACTTTGATAGAGTACATACAGATTTTGCAGCAGAACCCAGAAATGTCAGGCTCGGGTTATGCTCAGATGGTTTTACTCCTTATATCCAATCGCCAGCAATTGCCTATTCTTGTTGGCCAATTATTGTTACCCCATACAATATCCCTCCTGAGATGTGCGTGACGAAACCTTACATGTTTTTAACATGCCTCATTCCAGGACCGTCGAGTCCGAAAGCGGGAATAGATGTTTATTTGCAACCTTTAATTGATGATTTGAAGAGGTTGTGGATTGGAGAATAAACTTATGATGTGTCTCGCAGACAAAACTTTAATATGCGAGCTGCTTTGATGTGGACAATTAATGACTTTCCTGCATATGGCATGTTGTCTGGTTGGGGTACGCATGGCAAAATGGGATGTCCACATTGCATGGGACACACAAAAGCGTTTACTTTGTAAATGGGTGGTAAAAGTTCATGGTTTGACTGTCACCGTAGATTCTTACCTAAGAACCATGTTTTTAGAAAAAAATAATAATGCTTTTAGAAAAGGAATAAAAGTAACAGATCTTCCTCCCCCTTGACTGTCATCGACTGAAGTGTGGAATAGTGTTAGTGACCTGCCAAAATTCACAGATAATGGTAAAACATGCAGAATTCCAGGATATGGGGATACTCACAATTGGACAAAAAGAAGTATTTTTTGGGACCTCCCATATTGGAAGGATAATTTGTTGCGACATAATCTTGATGTTATGCATATTGAGAAGATTTTTTTGATAATGTATTTAACACAGTGATAGATGTCCAAGGCAAGACAAAAGATAATGAGAAGGCTAGAAGGGACTTGGAACTTTTGTGTAATCGAAAAGACTTGGAGTTAAAACCCCAACCAAATGGAAAATTATTAAAACCTAAGGCTTGTTACACTCGTACTCCCCAAGAAGCAAAAGCAGTATGTCGATGGTTAAATGAGTTGAGGATGCCCGATGGTTACTCTTCTAACTTAGCAAGATGTGCTGATGCAAAAACAAGAAAGCTACATGGAATGAAAAGTCATGATTGTCATGTTTTTATGGAACGATTGCTTCCAATTGCATTCAGTTCACTTCCTAAGCATGTTCTTAATCCACTAATTGAGATTAGTCAATTTTTTAAAGACATTTGTGCGTCAACTTTACGAGTGGATGACATCTTTAAGTTGGACAAAAATATTCCCATCATTCTCTGCAAGTTAGAGCAAATATTTCCCCCTGGTTTCTTTGATTCTATGGAGCATCTCCCTGTGCATGTTGCTTACGAAGCTTACCTTGGTGGACCTGTTTAATATAGATGGATGTATCCATTTAAACGATTCATGGGTGATTCAAAGCGATCTGTGAAAAATAAGGCGAGAGTTGAGGGATCAATATGTGCACATTATTTACATCGAGAAACTTCACATTTTTTCTCACATTATTTCATTCATATGATGTTGACTCCGAGAATCATAAGGAATGAAGTTCACTTTAGTGAAAGAAGTCAATTCACCTTATCGGTTTTTGGCCGTCCCGGTCGTCCTTCTGGAAATACAAGTGTGCATTGGTTGTCTGAAAAAGAAATGCAATCTGCTCATGTTCATGTGTTGATTAACTGCGTTGAAGTTAAACCATATCTTGAGTAAGTATATTAAATTAAGTTTGTATTTCTTTTTGTTAAATATACTTATTTAACATATATTTTTTCTTCTTTGAAATAGGGCATTTAATACTTATTATTTTCAAAGCACGGGTGAACAACCATCGACAGGTTACACACATGCCTATTTTTCAGCATGGTTCAAGCAACAATTATATTGCATTGTTGCACCAAGTCCTGAAATAATTCATTTGAGAAGTTTATCTGAAGGCCCTCATCAGCGTGCAAATGAATGGCACACTTACTTTGTAAACGGATATAAATTCCACACTCAAACATGGACAGAAGGGAAGAAAATAATAAACAGTGGTGTAGTTGTAAAAGGAGTTACAGAGGGTGGTGAGGACGACTTTTATGGTGTTATCACACATATTTATGAGTTGGTATATAATTATATGGACCCGGATGTTTCACCCTAAAATTTGCCCAACCTTATTCACTTGGTTTATGTTTCAATATCATTAGCATTTGCATATAGAGTCATGTACATAGACTAATCATCTGCATAGCATAAGCATAGTAAGTCATTCAACAGGGGACCAATCATTATTCTCATCTCTAGAGGCCTATCATGAGGTTATTATCCTAATTCCATCTCATTCAAGTCATTAGGAAAGAATTTGAAAGCAAAGAGTTCAACAGATCAAGCCTTGAGTCCATCTCCTAGCTGAGGGTATCTGAGGATCAACAAAAGGGTTGTGAGCTGTGGATTGAAGGCATGGAGAGTATCTAAGCATTATGAGAGGCTTATAAAGTCATTTGGAGAAGGAGACAAATCATTGATGAGAGCACAAGAGCTACAGTTGAAGGCAGTCAACTAGGGTTTCATCTGGGTCAACCCTAGGTCAACCCTAGGTCAATTGACTGATTTAAAGGGCATTCAAGTCTAGTGGAGAGATGTGGGGTTCATAATTTGACATGGAGAATAAAGATATGGAGATATGCTAAGGAGAATTCAAGAGAAATCAAGGAGAAGAGGAGTTACTAAATTAGGGTTTCTCTGTAAAATCCCCTAGTTTAGGTCAAATTTCCAAGCAAGATAAGTCAAAATGCTAGCTTCAAATGGCTTCTTGGCCAACATGAAACTTGTAGAGGATCTCAAGACCTTTAATTTGAGTGGTGGAAGACATCAAGGAGATTTATAGAACTCAAGTTATGGTCCTTGCAAGTTACAGGTCATCTGAGGTATCTGAATTTTTGTCTGTGAAAGTGACTTGACTTCCAAGCTAGTTTTGCCCCTCAAGGAGATTTCAAATGAATTCTTGGTCAACATAAGAATTGTTCCTCATTGTCTTAGCTTTCTAGAATGGTATGGTATGCCTTCATATGATGTGTAGAACTCAACTTATGGTCTTGGCAAGCAAAGGGTATTTTGGGCATTTGTGAATTACAGGTCATTTTAACCTATGTCCGAAACTCATACAAGGAGGCCTCAAATGGAAAAACTTACAACATCAAACTTGCTCCAAATTGGATTTTAAGTCTAGAAAGAAGGTCACAAATTATTGGAGAAGCTCATAGCATGAAGTTGCATAATTGGTCAAAATATGAACTAAAATGGCTTATAAAGTGAATAAATTCAAGATGGAAAATGGTTTGGGAGATTTCTAAGTCCAAATGGAGACTTCCAATATATGATTTTGAATGGAAAAACAATTCTAAGAACAATGGTTCAAACACTTTTTTGAGTTTAGAAGGAAAAAAGAAAGTTATCTTTGGTTACTTGTAATTGAAGAAACATGACCAAAATGGATCAAAGTTGGAAAACAAGGGAATGTGCAAGATGGATCTAGAATGTTCATTTGGGGTCTATATATTCATGAAATGAGAATTTGGCAAGGGTTGGCTTCATTTGCACCAAGAATTCCACAAAATTTCTCATTCTTTTACATTGAAGTTTCATTCCAAATCTCACAAATTCTTCACCAATTCTCATCCACATCAATTCAATCTTGTTCAATCATCATCATAGATCATCATCCAATCAAGGATCAAGTGTGAATCATCCATTCTCAAGCACTTTCTTCAAGAACATCAAAGTTGAAGTTTCCATTGGACAGCATAATTCAAGCCAAGAATCAACAAGGAATTGCATACAGAATCACATACATCAAGGATTGATCAAGATCCAACACCTAGAAGCTTCAGATCCACGAGTTCCATAGCTGTTTTCAAGCTTTTTACACCAGGTATGTTTTCATTCGATTTGCTTGATTCAGTTAGTTTAACATGTTGTTGTTAGTTTAGATGCAATGTAGGTGGTTAGGAGAACAAGTAGGATGAATTTGGAGAGGTTTGGTGATGTTGATTAGCAGGTACCACAAACTGCTAGGGCTTGAATCTCCTAGGTTAGTGCATCATAATTGTAGCTTGATAGCGCAGGTTGATTACCATTAGCTGTAGGTTAGCTTAGTGTAAGTTTGAGGGAGAACTATCATGATGCATATCAGTGTAATTCCATGGTGACCAGAACTTGATGCCATCGGGTTGAGTGATATATGGAATTTCAGACTGAATTGAAACCACAGGATTGTAGAGGGAGAGATTTAGCATGATTTTCATGTTTACAGCATGTGGATTCGTGGATTGTAGAGTGAGAACAGAGGAGGTGAAGTTTACTCGTGCATGGCTGCCATGGGAGGTTAAAACCCTAGGTTCAGATCAATTGAAGAAGAGATAATCGTGGCCGTGTATTGGGCGTTGGACTTTTGACTTCCCAGGCAATCCAATGGCTCATATTTAATCTGATTTGTGGAGGGAAATGATTTGGCCAAAACGCACCGTTTCATTAATTGAAACGGGCGGGCCTCAGAACCTTATGCTATCCCCACCCCCAATGTTAGGCCCATTCCATTTTTGAACGTGATATCTGTTACTTTTCGTACCCCCAGCTCGTTTTTATTTTCATCAACTCTGGGTTGTTTCTGGGCCTTAACCAGAATGCTAAGCGCACCCCCCATTGTTGGCCCATCCTCTGCTTATAACTGGGCGAATTTCTATTCCAACCCCCCTCCCTCATTTTTAGTTCATTTTATTTTTAATTCCATTTTAATATTTTACCAACTTCAAAAATTCATAATAAATGCATAAAAATTCATTTTCAATCCATTCTTTTTACAACATTTTCTTTAGGATGTGTAGAATATTATAGAGAAATAAAATTGCATTTTTATTTTTATTTCATATTTTTTCCATATTTTCTAAATAAATGTCATATTAAATAGATTCATCTCATGCATCATTTTAATAATTTTTGTTCTCTTACATGCTTTAATATTTTTTGGTCATTCTTTTTATATTGTTTAGATGAGATATTCAACTTGTAGAAATATTTTAGTTCCCATTTTTAGAAGTTAATTTTAGGTGATTAATAAATGCTTGAACATCATGTACAAAACTAGGGTTTTAGATGACAACTTAAGAAGTTTGATTTCATTTCCCTTAGGACTTAGGGTTTGAATAGATTAGTTATGGGACCATAAGGGCTATGGGTAGTTACTAGACCCCTTAGAGAAAAGTTAAGATTCCCCTACTGCTATTACTCTACTGTATATCTGTTGTCTGGTGTGGTGTGCCCTCTGGGGGATTGTTGCTTGTTTGTTTGGGTATTGGGTTTGCTTGGGGATTTGGGAGAGCTGAAGACTTGAGGAGATGAAGCCATTGGAGATCCAGATGTTGAAGTCCAACTGCCAGAGTTGAAGAGAAGATTCTTGCTAACAGATGCTGAGGAGACTAGGGTTTAGGAGCTAGGCAGAGCTCTAGATTAGAAAGTTTGTTTCTCAAATATGGATTGCCTTGTCTGCATCCATTCTTCTCTGTGATTCAGAGTCTCTCTAAGACACTCACCCCCTTCCTTTGGAAGGCTTGGTGATAGTGTCTATGAGATAGAACTCTTGAGAGAAAATGTCTCTTGTGTTGGAAGTAGTCTGTTCACCACCTTTGGTAGTCAACTGATTGCTTAACACCCAATTCACTCTTGTGACTAATCCCTCATCCTGGAGGTTTGAGCTTGAAGAAAAGCCATTGCAGATAGAAGATTGATGATCAGAGCCCTTGCCTGGAGGTCATGGAGATGGAGATTGATGCTTGTTGAAGCCTGTAGCTGAATGGAGATTATTTGAAGTCAGATGTTGATCCAGAGCTGCTGAAGCTGTTTATTTTTGCTGTATTTCATTTGCTGGTGTATTGATTGGTTTTCTGAACTGTATTGTTTGCTGTTTACCCTGTTGGGTTGAAAGTGAAGCCTGTTCACTTTTGCCTATTGTTTTCTAGGTTCGAGGTTGAGTGGGACTCCCTTGCCTCGCTTGTACTGTTGCATCCATGCATTTTACTGCTTTACTGTATATATCTGGTATTGTTTCTGTTTCCGTCTATTCCCTTAGGATCTCTGTTTCTCTCTGTGCAAGAGAGGAGCATGATAGACACTAGGTCTTAACCCATGCATGATAACATTAGGTTAGTTTGATTCCCTTCGCAACTGTAGGTTAGAGTTCTGTCTCTTTCTTTCTCAAAACAAACAGAAAAAACACATAAAGATTTCAAACACAATAAAAGACACTTCTTTCGTAAAAGAAGGTGAACTCATCAAAACGTCATTTTTGTCCGCCGGGACTGTTAATCAAGGAAACCTTTTTCAGAAGGAATAAAATCAACCAAGACAGACTTGTGTCGTACGTGGCCCGAACTACGTTTGCTCTGATCTTTCATGCTGTATGAAAGTACGTAGGCATAGGATGCGATATCCTAGCGAGCAACCTTCCCCTCCTTTCCCGTAGGTAGGCGAACTACGTTGACTCTGATTTCTCGTTCCAGACGGGAATACGTAGGCATAAAGTGCGATACTTTGCCGAGTCATTTTTATTTTCATTTTATTTTCTTTTTCACCCTTGACCTATAGTTTAGATAGAATAACAATCCATACCCGAAAACAAGCGTGGATCCCATCGAGTACGATGGACGTGAGGGGTGCTAATACCTTCCCCTTGCGTAACCGACTCCCGAACCCAGGTTTTGGTTGCGGTGACCATACCTTTCCCGTGTTGTGCGAGGTTTACTCTGAGCGTTTCCTTTCCCTCCCGTGGGATAAATAACGCACGGTGGCGACTCTTCTGTCCAGCCGGCGCCGATTTTCGCAGTAGCGACAGCTGGCGACTCTGCTGGGGATCCAACGTCCCCTGGCTGCTAAGGACTGCGATGGTTCTTATGCATTTGGGATCCAACGTCCTTTGAGAGAGTCAATCCTAACGCTTGTTTTCCCGTCGAGGATTTTGTATGGAGTTATTGTATATTTCTAACCTTGTATTTTCAGCTTTATATATTGATTATTATTGCTGTATCTGGGGTGTGACGGGTGTTCTGATATTGAGAGATAAGCCGGACCTGGGCTTGAGTGCACCTAGAATTAGAGTAGAAATTAGTGGGCGCCCGCTTGCTTTGCTTGCTTTGGTGTCCCATGAAATCTACACTCAGACGAGGTTCCTCTGGTTGGCCTCCTGCCCCTTCCTTTGGTTGGCGTGGGTTGCTGGTTAGTTGGATTGTCGACTCTGGGGACCGATCATTTGGAAGTTGGCTGAGTGAGGCCTCTTCAGGATTTGATGATGCCACTCCTTCTGGGAATCGTATCATCAACCCTGAAAGTCTGTGACGCCGACGACCGCATAGGATGCCGTACCTTGTGCCAGTTATAGGGCCACCCACCTGTGAGGGGATTCAGGGTTATGCAGGTAACCAGACCTTCAGATACCGGTTATTTCTTGATCAGAGATCCTGGTTATTTATGGAGAGTTATGAGGTCTGTCAGAGACCATTTGGAGATGTGTTATGAGGTCTGTCAGAGACCATTTGGAGGTGTGTTCTGAGGTCTGTCAGAGACCAATTATAGATGTGATTTGAGGTCTATCAGAGACCAGTTGGAGTTATGGTTTGAGGTCTGTCAGAGACCAATATGGGAGCTTTGTGTTAGGTCTATCTGAGACCAGGGTTTGATGACTTCTGGATGGTCTATCTGAGACCTTTCTTGATTGGGTTTAGGCTATTCAGCTGCAGCTTCGGTCCTTGTTGAATGTTACTTGCATTGCATTGCCTGCATGTCCATTATCATTTGCATTTCACTAACGTGTGTCTGTGCTGCAGGTGCATTTGCATTTCCCTAGTTCTAGTGCCCGGACTTCTGAGTGTTTGATCATGACTAGCTTAAGGAGAACGGTTGCTTACAAATTGCCTACGCCTGACATTGTTCCTTTACTTGGGTTGATCTCTCTTGCTGATGAGGGTGTTCGTAGGAGTTTCCGGATGAGCTATGGTAGGCTACTGAGATTAGTGTGCAAACCTACAGAGGTAGAGTTAGATGGGCTGTATGCTTTGATGCAATTCTATGACCCTGCTTTGAGGTGCTTTACGTTCTCTGACTTTATTATGGGACCCACCCTGGAGGAATACGCTGAGTATGTTGAGCTGCCCGTGCAGAACCAGGTTCCATTCATTCATTATGACACCAAGCCCAAGCCGGAGGAATTGGCAAAAGCCTTGCATGTTGATGCTTCTGAACTTGTGACTACTGTTTCCCGTGGAGTTCCAGGCTTCTCATTTCAGTTCTTAGTTGGTAAAGCCCAAGAGTACGCCAAGAGCGGGTGCTGGGTTGCTTTCAATGCTGTGTTGGCCTTATGCATTTATGGCATAGTCTTGTTTCCCAATATACCGGATTTTGTGGACTTCGATGCTTTCTACTTGTTTGCCGCTGGTAATCCTGTACCTACCTTACTCGGAGATCTCTACCACTCACTGCATTACAAGAATGAGAAGGGAAGAGGGAAGAATGTTCATCTGTGTGTACCCTTGTTGAGTATGTGGTTTGAGAGTCACCTCCCTAAGAGGGGATCTGCTGCAGAGACTACAGTTCCAGTTGGTTGGCCGGAGCGTCTGATGAGGCTATCGTCGGAAGACATGGAGTGGTTTGATCGAGACCTGTTGGGATCTGAGCTCATCTTCAGTTGTTCTGGATACCCTAATGTGCCGTTGATAGGAAGAAAAGGGTGTATCAATTATAACCCTTCTCTATTCATTCGCCAGTTCGGATATGCACTGAAGAACCCACCTCAGGAGGAAGAAGTACAGGAATCTCTGTACTTCACAGGTGAAGTGAAAGGGGAGTTGTTAGCCAAGTTGCAACGTGCATGGACGCGTATTAACCGCAGAGGGAAGCCGTTGTTGGGAAAGAATGACTGTCAGGCCTATGCCCCTTATAGAGTTTGGATTCAGGAGAGGGCTAGTCAGTTGAAGATGTCGTTTCCAGATGCACCAATCCTTGTTCCCGTTCCGGTAGCAGAGCCAACTACTGTTTCTAGAGAAGTATACGAGCGAGTTGTGAAGGAAAAAGAAGCCTTGATAAAGATCAATGAAGGGTTAGAGCAAGAGTTAGCCCAGGCACGCAGCGAGAAAAACAAAGCCGTATATGCTTTCCAACAACAGATTGAGCTGGTAAACAGGTTAGGAGCTGAGTTGACCGAGGAAAAGAAAAAGCGCGAACGTCTGGGGCAAGAGTTCAGAAGTTCCCATGACATGCTGGAGGCCAAAAAGAAGGCGCTCGACGCAGCACACCGAGAGATATCTTCTTGCAATAAGACTTGGAATGCTACACTCACCAACAACAAGAAGAGGGAAGATAAGCTGAAGCAGCAAATTTCCGACCTCGAGGAAAAGTTGAAGTCTAGCATCAAGAAGTGTGAGGAAGAAGTGATGAACCGGTATAGTGTCCAGCATGCACTGAACAAGGCAATCAAATCCAGAGATGAAGCAGTGTCCCAGAAGCGAAAGTTAGAAGATTGCTTCGGAGAAGCAACATGGGAAGAAACTGCTGAAGACGTACGCCGTGTCCTTAAGAGGAGAAACCTGCTTGTTGAAGGGCTGCTTGATCGACCAAGCCATCCGGAGACCAAGAAGTTGATAGAGGAGTACCAGACTTTTGGGAGGATTTGATCATTTCACGTAGTTATTTGTATGCTTTATTTGCATAGTGCTGACCATCACCAGGATTGTTGGTTGAGGTCATGCCTTCTTTGTACTCTCAGTGATATTGTACCCTGGGTTTATTGATTCTCCCTGCAATATACGAGGCTTTCTATGATTCAGCTCCGATATTCCTATTGTCAGCACTGTCATTGCACCGGCACCTTCGCACTAGAACTGGGGGAATGAACTTCCCTAATGCACAGACACATTGCATTGCATTCATACTCATATTGCATTACAGGTAATCTTTGAATGGTGTCTTATCTCCTGATCTGTACCAGGTACTTAACAGGATTCCAGATCAACATCCGCACCGCTATTCTACACGATCCAACTGTCGGAAAGTCATGGACCAGATTCAGAACGAGATGCAGGATGTGCGCGAAAAGCTCGCCCTCTTCATGCAAACCATGGAGGCTATAGCAAAAGGGCAGGAGAACTTGCAGGCCATGGTCCAGCCTCTGTTGGCTCGCAACGCTGGTCATGGTAATGACGATCATCAGTCTGTCCGGGTTGATACTGCTCATGGAGACGGCACTCCCACGCCAGTGGCTCCGCCTGTGGTTAATATACCTGCCGCTAATGTCAACAACGCTACCGCTGCTGTGAATGGTAACGTCGGAGTTGGAAATGATGCCGTTGTCCATAATGCTGGGCTGGGTGATGTCAATTTGGGAGATAATCTCGGAGGCAATGGCTTTGTCAACGCTGGGTTCGGATTCAACGATCAGGGATTCGACAACACTGGCAAGTATGGCTTTAATGCTCAAGGCTTTGGGCAAGATGGTTATGGTATGGTCAATCAGGGTTACGGAGGCTTTGGAAACGGAAATGGTACTGGATTTATGGCTGGTGGTCCTGCTGGAGGTGTTCAAGGGTATGGCAACAGAGGCCGAGGTCCCGGGATGAACCAGATCCGAGCTGGGCGTAATAATGCGTACGATGGGTACGGGGCTGGAAACGGTATGTGGCAAGAGGATCAACAGGAGGACGCCTTCTCTGGAGGAGGTTTTGAAGGGCCGGTGGATGATTCTCAAAAGATTAGAATGCTGGAAGAGCAGATGAAGGGAGTCCTAAATCAGAGTGTTGTGGGATTGGACATGGCAACAATGGGCTTGGTACCTGGTCTGAGGGTGCCAATTAAGTTCAAAGCGCCTGCGTTCGATAAGTACAAAGGAGACACATGTCCGAAGGTGCATGTACGAGCTTATTACAGAAAGATGTCTGCATACTCCACTGATGAAAGAATGCTAATGCATTTCTTTCAGGATAGTTTATCGGGTCCTTCCCTAGAGTGGTACATGGGGTTGGAGCCAACTGATATCAAGACATGGAAACAATTAGCGGAGGCGTTTGTAGCCCATTACAAGTATAACAGCGATCTGGCACCCAATCGGGTCCAGTTGGTCGGGCTTTCGCAGAAGAAGGGGGAGAGTTTTAAAGAATACGCGCAAAGGTGGCGCGATATGGCTGCCAGGGTCCGTCCCCCTGTGGAAGATAAAGAAATGAATGATATGTTTGTCGGCACATTCACAGGGCTGTTTCATGATATGCTGTTTCATACGTCTCTGGCCAGTTTTTCAGACCTGATTCTGATGGGGGAAAAGATTGAGCGGAACATTAAGCAAGGAAAGTTCCAAGTCGATGAATCAACTGCATCTGGCAGTAATAGGAAAGCTTATGGTGGGCGCCGTCAGGGCGAAGCTAGCGCTGTATTTGGAGGCCGAGGCCGAGGCCGAGGCAGGGGAAGAAATCAATATCGTCAGCCGCAGCAAGTGTCGAGTGTTACTATTCCCTATCAGCAACAACCAATCCAGCAACAGCAATCGATTCAGCAGCAACCAATGCCACAGCAGCAGCAGCCTCAGCAGGGGGCACAGCAAGCTCAGCGAAGATTCCAGGGTAATAAGCCGAGAAGGGTGTTTGAGAAGCCTCCCTCTAACTATGCTGATTTATTGCAGACATTGTTGGGATTGAATCTAGTGGAGAAAAGAACCTTGGCGCCGATAACGGGAGCTCCCCCGTTCGGCTATGACGCAAACAGGCACTGCGAGTTTCATTCTGGGGCCCCGGGCCACGATATAGAAGGTTGTCATGCTTTTAAGCACGTTGTGCAGGATCTTTTGGACAACAAGTCTATCAATTTCGGAACGGCAGGTCCGAATATAGTCCAGAAACCCATGCCTAATCATGGGGCGAACGCCGTGCTGACTGAGGAGGGTCTGAATCTTATTATGAATGTTGAGGATTTAAAGACGCCGCTGAGCGAGATAAAGAGCCGACTGTTGCAAGGAGGTGTTTACCCGGGTTGTAATGAGTACTGCTTAGATTGTTGGGCCCTGTCTGGGGGGTGTGAGGATCTGAAGAAAGGCATTCAGGCCTTAATTGATGAAGGTGTAATGCAGTTTGATCGAGCGGCAACTGATGAGCCTGCAGGGGCAGTAGTGGATAATCGGGGTGATGTGGCTACAGTGACGATTCCTAGGAAGACGATCACTATTTCAGCACCAACTCAGCGACCACCGATTACCATAACTAAAGCCGGGCCAATCCCGTATGAGAACACGAGAGCAGTCCCGTGGTCATATGGGCTAGAGGTGTATTGTGATGGGATTAAGATCGATGTCAACAAGCAGCCAGTGGAGATTGTGGATAATGTTGTGGGCTCAGGAGGCATGACGAGGAGTGGCAGGATCTTTATATCTCCTGAAGTGGAGGCTGAAAGGCTAGCGAAAGGAAAAGGGAAAGCGGTTGAGAATGTTCCGGTACAAGCAAATGAAAAAGAAGCAGCATCGAAAGATGTAGAAGAATTCATGCGCTTAATTCGGAAAAGTGATTATAAAATTGTGGAGCATCTGCAGCAGACGCCGTCCAAAATATCTATCTTGTCACTGCTGTTGTGTTCGGAAGCTCACAGGAACGCTTTGCTGAAAGTCCTGGACACTTCTTTTGTACCACAGGATGTCTCCGTAAATCAGCTAGAAGGAGTATTGGCACATGTAAATGCAGGCCACAGTCTGGGCTTTACCGACTTCGACTTGACTCCGAAAGGAAGGGATCATAATATGGCATTACACGTATCTGTGGAGTGTAGGGGATCGACAATGTCGCACGTATTGGTTGACACCGGATCATCTTTGAACGTGCTGCCTAAGAAGGCTATGATGAAGCTGGATGTTCGAGGGATTTTGTGTACTCCCAGTGATTTGGTAGTCAGAGCATTTGACGGCACAAGGAGAACAGTCTTCGGATCGATTACTTTGCCTCTGCAAGTGGGGCCGGAAGTGTTTGCAACTGAGTTTTATATCATGGATATACAGCCTGCGTACAGCTGCTTGCTGGGAAGACCTTGGATTCATGGGGCAGGGGCAGTCACGTCTACCCTGCATCAGAAGTTAAAGTATATGGTCGGAGACAGCGTAGTCACCGTGTGCGGAGAAGAAGACATCCTGGTCAGCCATCTATCTTCATTTAAATATGTGGAAGTCGACGGTGAGATCCACGAGACGCCATGCCAGGCATTCGAAGGTTTACGCATCAAGGACAAAGGTCCCGGACCGAGCAAAGTGCCAGAAATAGCCGTCTCATCGTATAAAGAAGCTCAAGCGCTAGTGGAAGCAGGAGAAGCCAAAGGCTGGGGCAAAGTGCTGGACATTCCTGTGAAAATGGACCGGTTCGGACTGGGGTACCGACCGTCGTCATCAACTCCTTCCGTGGGGGCCCCTCATTTCAGAAAGTCAATCACCATCTCTGCCAGTGGAGTATGCCATGAATCTGTCAATGCTGCTTCAGAGTCCGATGAAGGGGACAGCGACTGTGATATGGATGCCTGGATTCAGCCAAGCACGCCAGGACAAGGACTGTGCAACTGGTCTATTCAGGAGCTTGTTCCTGTGACTTTTAAACAGTAATGCTTAGCTTTATTAATTGTTGAATAATCTGATGTCTTGCCCGGGGCATCAGGATTCGCTTAGGGCTGTGTTGTTATAAACATTGCGCGTTAATCATTAAATAAATGGCGTTTTTTCATGTGCAAATACCGTAATCCCTGTCTTTCTTGTTTTATATTTTCAATAAAATGGCAATGTGGTTATTCGCTTTATACGCATTTTGAAGCACTTAACCATTCCTTTTGCAGGATAACATTTTCAGATGACATCCTTGAACCACCTATGACTCGTCCCGACTTCGAGCACCCGGTATTCCAGACCGAAGAAGAGGTTGTCGAAGATAGCGACGTTCCTGAAGAACTGTCTTGGTTGGTGAAGCAAGAGGAAAGAGCCATTCTGCCTCACGACGAGGTTATCGAAATTATCAACTTGGGGTCGGAAGGGGTTGAGAAGAATATTCGTATTGGAGCCGCACTGCAGAGTGATATCAAGCGAAAGCTGGTTGAAATGCTCCGAGAGTATAATGATGTATTCGCTTGGTCGTATCAAGATATGCCAGGGCTCGATACTGATATGGTTGTGCATCGCCTGCCACTGAAAGAAGATTGCCCACCTGTCAAACAAAAGCTTCGCAGAACTCGACCAGATATGGCAATGAAGATCAAAGAGGAGGTTCAGAAACAGTGGGACGCTGGTTTCCTGGCTGTGACGAAGTATCCCTCGTGGGTTGCCAACATCGTACCAGTGCCAAAGAAAGATGGCAAAGTTCGGATGTGCGTGGATTATAGAGATTTAAATAAAGCAAGCCCAAAGGACGATTTTCCACTTCCTCATATTGACGTGTTAGTTGATAATACCGCTCAATACTCTGTATTCTCCTTCATGGATGGCTTTTCAGGCTACCATCAAATTAAAATGGCGCCAGAGGATATGGAGAAGACTACTTTCATAACGCCTTGGGGAACATTTTGCTACAAAGTGATGCCCTTTGGTTTGAAAAATGCTGGGGCAACATATCAGCGTGCTATGACGACTCTCTTTCATGACATGATGCATAAAGAGATCGAAGTTTATGTTGACGATATGATTGCCAAATCCCAGACGGAGGAAGAGCATCTGGTGAATCTGTTGAAGTTGTTTAAAAGACTTAGGAAGTTCAGGCTGAGGCTGAACCCTAATAAATGCACCTTCGGGGTGAGATCGGGTAAACTGCTGGGGTTTATCGTAAGCGAAAGAGGAATAGAGGTCGATCCTGCTAAAATAAAAGCGATTCAAGAAATGCCGACGCCTAAAACAGAGAAAGAGGTGCGCGGGTTTTTAGGGAGGTTGAACTACATTGCCCGGTTCATATCTCACCTAACGGCCACGTGTGAACCATTATTCAAGTTGCTAAAGAAAGATCAAGCTGTAACGTGGAACGAAAATTGTCAAAAGGCGTTCGACAAAATAAAGAAGTATTTGCAGGAGCCTCCCATTTTGATACCCCCAGTGGCAGGGAGACCCTTGATAATGTATTTGACGGTTCTTGAGGGAAGCATGGGTTGTGTTCTCGGTCAACACGACGAGACGGGGAGAAAAGAGCATGCGATCTATTACCTGAGTAAGAAATTTACAGACTGTGAATCTCGATACTCAATGCTGGAGAAAACTTGTTGCGCGCTAGCCTGGGCCGCCAAGCGTTTGAGGCAGTACATGCTGAATCATACGACCATGCTCATCTCGAAGATGGATCCAATCAAGTATATATTCGAAAAGCAGGCGTTGTCAGGTAGAATTGCCCGTTGGCAGATGGTCTTGACTGAATATGATATTCAATACGTCTCGCAAAAGGCGATAAAGGGGAGTGTGCTGTCTGAGTATTTGGCAGAGCAGCCTATTGAAGAGTACCAATCAATGAGATTTGATTTTCCTGACGAGGATATCATGTATCTCAAGATGAAGGATTGTGAAGAGCCGTTACCAGACGAAGGACCAGAGCCGGGGTCCCAGTGGAAGATGATATTTGACGGAGCTGTGAACGCTTACGGTAGCGGAATAGGGGCAATTATCACTACGCCACACGGGTCGCACATCCCGTTTACTGCCCGATTAACCTTTGCCGTTACCAACAATGAGGCCGAATACGAAGCTTGCATAATGGGGCTTGAAGAAGCTATTGATTTGCGAATCAAACATTTAGACGTATACGGAGACTCAGCTCTGGTGGTGAATCAGATCAAAGGGGAATGGGAGACACGCCAGCCCAATTTGATACATTATATGAATTATGCAAGGAGATTGTTGCCTTTCTTCGACAAAGTTGAATTGCATCACGTGCCGCGGGCAGAAAATCAAATGGCTGACGCCCTTGCCACCTTGTCTTCCATGTACAAGGTCAACTTCTGGAACGAAGCTCCCCAAATCACTATCTCTCGGTTGGACAGGCCAGCTTATGTATTTGCTATTGATGAAGCATCCGATGACAAACCGTGGTATTTTGATATCCTTAATTTCCTGAAGAATAAAGAGTATCCGGCTGGGGCATCCAGTCAAGATCAGAAGACTCTCAGGAGATTAGCGGGTAATTTCTACTTGAACCCGGATGGCGTCTTATACAGGAGAAACCACGATTTGGTGTTGTTGCGTTGTGTAGACGAGAAAGAGGCAAAGCTTCTCATGGAGGAAATTCACGAAGGTGCCTTTGGCACGCATGCTGGTGGACATGCTATGACGAGAAAGCTGCTGAGGGCAGGTTATTTTTGGCTGACTATGGAAACTGATTGTTTCAAGTTCGCAAGAAAGTGCCACAAGTGCCAAATTTATGCTGACAAGATACATGTGCCTCCGAGTCCTCTAAATGTGATGTCATCTCCATGGCCATTCTCGATGTGGGGAATCGATATGATTGGAAAGATTGAGCCGACGGCTTCTAATGGGCACCGGTTCATTCTAGTAGCAATCGATTATTTCACCAAGTGGGTGGAAGCGGCGTCTTATGCAAATGTAACGAAGCAAGTGGTGGCCAGATTCATCAAAAGAGATATCATTTGCCGATATGGGATTCCCGAGCGGATAATCACGGATAACGGTTCTAATCTGAACAACAAAATGATGAAGGAGCTCTGTCAGAATTTCAAGATTGAACATCACAACTCCTCCCCTTACCGACCCAAGATGAATGGCGCTGTCGAAGCGGCCAATAAAAATATCAAGAAGATCGTCCAGAAAATGGTGGTGACTTATAAAGATTGGCATGAAATGCTACCTTTCGCTTTGCACGGTTATCGTACGACGGTACGCACATCAACCGGGGCAACTCCGTTCTCGTTGATATACGGAATGGAAGCGGTACTACCATTGGAAGTTGAGATCCCTTCTCTGAGGGTATTGCGAGATGTTCAGCTGGACGAGGCAGAATGGGTAACGAATAGATTGAACCAACTGAGTTTGATGGATGAGAAGAGGCTAGCTTCTCTGGCATACGGTCGTTTGTACCAAAGACGAATGAAGAAAGCGTACGACAAGAAGATACTTCCGCGAAGCTTTCAGACGGGCGACCTTGTGCTGAAAAGGATTCTCCCGCCGCAAGCAGATCACAGGGGCAAGTGGACCCCCAACTACGAAGGGCCATACGTTGTTAGTAAGGTCTTTTCAGGAGGAGCTTTATTGTTGTCCACCATGGACGGGGAAGACTTTGCGTCACCTGTGAATTCGGACGCAGTTAAAAAATACTTTGCTTAAAACAGACCCGCTGGACAGAAAAAGAGAGTCCAGGCAAAAATGGGGCATCCTGGCGAACCAAAAAAAACAGAATGAAAGGTTCGGGCAAAAGTTAGGGATAAAATTGAAAAATGTACACCCGCGAAGTTGAAAACCTACACTGGGCGGCTTCGGCAAAAAAGGGTATCCCGGTGAACTGAAAACCCGTAAAGGGCGGTTCACGCAAAAGTTAGGGATGTGAAAAGCAAATGACTGCGGTCCGAATTTGATATTACAATGAGCATCAATGCGGGAGAATGCATTTGAGGAGTCAGTTATCGGATACAACCTCTTCAGAAGTGGGGATACCGGGAAAGCATTAGAGTCGGACGAGTCATGGGAGGATCAGTTCGTGGTGTTCATCTGCATCCAGTTGCCGACATGTGTACAAAATTTAATTTGTCAAAATATTCTTGCTTCTTGTGCATACTTATGTATTTGCTTTGCGTAGCTTCCTCATTTCAGGAGTTACATCCGTGTACAAAAAACTCCGCCCATTCAGGGGCCCAATCAATGAAAATGTGTTATTCAGTATTTGACACTGTTCTTTACTGTTTTGTGCATGATAAAACGCCTAAGTTTATTGAAGCTAGCATGAGTATAACATCACTGACCCTTGCCAACAATCATTAAAGCTTTGAATTAACTGGGTGTAACGTCACTAACCTGAATTGATTTGATTGCACAGGCTTGTCGTGTCTTGTTTGTGTTGTTGCAGGTTTCATAACCATACGAGGAAGATGATCGAAAGAGTGCGATGACGAAAGACTTGACCTTCACGCAGGTCACGCATGTTCTTCCTGAAGAAGGAAAGAATTCCCCAGCTAGCCGTAGCTTATCCAAAGGCCGTACTCCAGAAAAGTTATTCGTTCTCAGCAGAGTTTGGCGTTTCTAAGATCGTGAGGCTGTATTCAGACAGGCTCATCTTTCCCCGCAGGGTCAGGCACTCTCCCCCCAGCGGAGTCAGTTAATTTTCCCCAAGAGAATCATCCCAGCTCCAGCGGAATTCTCTTTGCAAGTGTTCTTTCCTTCCAGTGGAATTCGAAAATCAAGACTCTCCCCAGCAGAGTTGATGGCGGTTCCTGTCATTTATTTTGTCAGAAATACTGGTGATATCGGTTCAAGTTCCAGCAGAAAGACCGATCGTACTGTGCACGTCTGCTATTCCCCAGCAAAGTTATATTCCCCAGCAGGGGGTTACTTCAACAAGACGTTTGGTTTGAGTTCCCAATTTCCCAGCAGGGGTTGACTTCACCCTTCCAGCATTTATTTTGCTGGAATAATTTTGTAGCATCAGGCTATCCCCGGCAAGTTGGCATTATCCTTCCAGCATTTATTTTGCTGAAGCAGTTTATGTACTCCAGCAGTTCAGGCGGAGAGAGCTCTTGCTCCAATAACCAACCAAACAGTCAAGATCTCGGCATGAGACATTCAATGATAATGTCAGTTTCGGCAGTATTCCCCACAAAGTCTGCAGGATAAGTTTCTCTTTGTCCCCAAGCAGAGTTACTTATGGCCCCACCAGAGTTTTTGTTGAAGTTTCTCTAGTCCGATCAGCGGATTGTTTCCTGCAAAGTTGTTGTTACGTCAAAAAAAGGTTTCCGTGAATCAGAATTTCAGAGGCCACCGCCGGTTATCAGAACAGGCGTCCGATAGTGGGTTTCCAGACATCCCCGGTAGAGTTCATCTCAAAGTCGTTGTCACGTCAGTACTGAGAAGTTTGTGGGTGAGGATCATTGAAGAACCAAGTCCTGACGGGGACAATTTACTCCTATATTGACGGGTTTTCTTCAGAAGTGGGCGTCCTTCCGTGGACAGGTTTGTGTCCCCGGATTGGTGAAGCGTGTTAGTCCTATCGTGGACAGATTCGGTTTCTCGGCATTGGTGGAATGGGAAGTCATGACGTTGACAAAAGCGGTTACTCTTTGCGTTGGTGTCCTGACGCGGACAAACTATTTCCCCAGTGGGTCAAGGATGTGAGCCCTCACGTGGACAAGTCTTATTTCCTCAGCGGGTCGAAGACGCCTGAGTCCTAACGTGGACAAATCAAGACGAGATCAGTGTCCTGACGTGGACGAATCAAAGAAATTATTATTCCTAATGAGGAGAAATGGGTCCTAACGTGGACGAGGTAGTCCTTACGCGGACGTATCAAAAGATAGTTTCCTTACGTGGAAATGACAGCATTCCTGACGTGGAAAGAGTGAAGTCCTTACGTGGACAGATTAAGATGGCATTCCTTACGTGGAAAAATGAGTCCTGACGCGGACAAATCGAGAAAGAGTTGGTATTCCTTACGTGGAAAGATCAGAGTCCTCATGTGGACATATCAAGAGCATTCCTTACGTGGAAGAAAAATGGTTTCCTTACGTGGAAAGACGAGTTTATTCCTTACGTGGAAAGATTAAGTCCTCACGCGGACATATCAAGATTGATTCCTGACGTGGAAAGAAATGGATTATTCCTGGCGTGGAAGAGTTTAGTCCTGACGCGGACAGATCCAAAGAAGATATTCCTAACGTGAAAGAAGAAGTTTATTCCTTACGCGGAGAAATTGGGGTCCTGACGTGGACAGATGCAAGAAAAGTTGAGTCCTGACGGGGACAGGTTCAGAAAAGTTGTTTTCCTTACGGGGAAAGAATGGAGTTCTGACGCGGACATGTTAGGTGGTATTGGAGTCCTTACGTGGACAGATTGATATAGTTCTCCTTACGCGGAAAGAAAATTGCTTCCTGAAGTGGAAAGATGGAAAAGTTCAGTCCTGACGTGGACAGATTCGGAAGAAAAGATTCCTAACGTGGACGGATGTGATTCCTAACGTGGAAGAGTGTTATTCCTAACGTGGACGATTCAGTTTATGGAAATGCAGACGAATTATCCCCAGCGGAGTTGCCGAGATTTTTCTGGGTTAACAGCAAGTGGAGTCCTAACGTGGACAGGTTTAGTTGAGATTTCTTCGTATTGATGACAGACAGAGTCCTAACGTGGACAAGCAAGCAAGTTGTGATGACAGAATCCTCTTCAGAACGATGAAGACAATCCCCAGCACGGTCGCGCAAGACCAGTGGGTTGCCATAACAATCAGATTCAGCTGATGAACGTCGTGCCTCAAGCAGGAGCGCAATTTGGTTTTGCGGTTGGCAAATTTATGGTTTCACTAGTATTCAATCGTCTCGTACCGCGAATGTCTGAAGGCTCCGGGCTCTTCACCCAATCGGGTCCAAGTCGCTTGAATAGGGGCAGCTGTTTCACCCTAAAATTTGCCCAACCTTATTCACTTGGTTTATGTTTCAATATCATTAGCATTTGCATATAGAGTCATGTACATAGACTAATCATCTGCATAGCATAAGCATAGTAAGTCATTCAACAGGGGACCAATCATTATTCTCATCTCTAGAGGCCTATCATGAGGTTATTATCCTAATTCCATCTCATTCAAGTCATCAGGAAAGAATTTGAAAGCAAAGAGTTCAGCAAATCAAGCCTTGAGTCCATCTCCTAGCTGAGGGTATCTGAGGATCAACAAAAGGGTTGTGAGCTGTGGATTGAAGGCATGGAGAGTATCTAAGCATTATGAGAGGCTTATAAAGTCATTTGGAGAAGGAGACAAATCATTGATGAGAGCACAAGAGCTACAGTTGAAGGCAGTCAACTAGGGTTTCATCTGGGTCAACCCTAGGTCAACCCTAGGTCAATTGACTGATTTAAAGGGCATTCAAGTCTAGTGGAGAGATGTGGGGTTCATAATTTGACATGGAGAATAAAGATATGGAGATATGCTAAGGAGAATTCAAGAGAAATCAAGGAGAAGAGGAGTTACTAAATTAGGGTTTCTCTGTAAAATCCCCTAGTTTAGGTCAAATTTCCAAGCAAGATAAGTCAAAATGCTAGCTTCAAATGGATTCTTGGCCAACATGAAACTTGTAGAGGATCTCAAGACCTTTAATTTGAGTGGTGGAAGACATCAAGGAGATTTATAGAACTCAAGTTATGGTCCTTGCAAGTTACAGGTCATCTGAGGTCTCTGAATTTTTGTCTGTGAAAGTGACTTGACTTCCAAGCTAGTTTTGCCCCTCAAGGAGATTTCAAATGAATTCTTGGTCAACATAAGAATTGTTCCTCATTGTCTTAGCTTTCTAGAATGGTATGGTATGCCTTCATATGATGTGTAGAACTCAACTTATGGTCTTGGCAAGCAAAGGGTATTTTGGGCATTTGTGAATTACAGGTCATTTTAACCTATGTCCAAAACTCATACAAGGAGGCCTCAAATGGAAAAACTTACAACATCAAACTTGCTCCAAATGGGATTTTAAGTCTAGAAAGAAGGTCACAAATTATTGGAGAAGCTCATAGCATGAAGTTGCATAATTGGTCAAAATATGAACTAAAATGGCTTATAAAGTGAATAAATTCAAGATGGAAAATGGTTTGGGAGATTTCTAAGTCCAAATGGAGACTTCCAATATATGATTTTGAATGGAAAAACAATTCTAAGAACAATGGTTCAAACACTTTTTTGAGTTTAGAAGGAAAAAAGAAAGTTATCTTTGGTTACTTGTAATTGAAGAAACATGACCAAAATGGATCAAAGTTGGAAAACAAGGGAATGTGCAAGATGGATCTAGAATGTTCATTTGGGGTCTATATATTCATGAAATGAGAATTTGGCAAGGGTTGGCTTCATTTGCACCAAGAATTCCACAAAATTTCTCATTCTTTTACATTGAAGTTTCATTCCAAATCTCACAAATTCTTCACCAATTCTCATCCACATCAATTCAATCTTGTTCAATCATCATCATAGATCATCATCCAATCAAGGATCAAGTGTGAATCATCCATTCTCAAGCACTTTCTTCAAGAACATCAAAGTTGAAGTTTCCATTGGACAGCATAATTCAAGCCAAGAATCAACAAGGAATTGCATACAGAATCACATACATCAAGGATTGATCAAGATCCAACACCTAGAAGCTTCAGATCCACGAGTTCCATAGCTGTTTTCAAGCTTTTTACACCAGGTATGTTTTCATTCGATTTGCTTGATTCAGTTAGTTTAACATGTTGTTGTTAGTTTAGATGCAATGTAGGTGGTTAGGAGAACAAGTAGGATGAATTTGGAGAGGTTTGGTGATGTTGATTAGCAGGTACCACAAACTGCTAGGGCTTGAATCTCCTAGGTTAGTGCATCATAATTGTAGCTTGATAGCGCAGGTTGATTACCATTAGCTGTAGGTTAGCTTAGTGTAAGTTTGAGGGAGAACTATCATGATGCATATCAGTGTAATTCCATGGTGACCAGAACTTGATGCCATCGGGTTGAGTGATATATGGAATTTCAGACTGAATTGAAACCACAGGATTGTAGAGGGAGAGATTTAGCATGATTTTCATGTTTACAGCATGTGGATTCGTGGATTGTAGAGTGAGAACAGAGGAGGTGAAGTTTACTCGTGCATGGCTGCCATGGGAGGTTAAAACCCTAGGTTCAGATCAATTGAAGAAGAGATAATCGTGGCCGTGTATTGGGCGTTGGACTTTTGACTTCCCAGGCAATCCAATGGCTCATATTTAATCTGATTTGTGGAGGGAAATGATTTGGCCAAAACGCACCGTTTCATTAATTGAAACGGGCGGGCCTCAGAACCTTATGCTATCCCCACCCCCAATGTTAGGCCCATTCCATTTTTGAACGTGATATCTGTTACTTTTCGTACCCCCAGCTCGTTTTTATTTTCATCAACTCTGGGTTGTTTCTGGGCCTTAACCAGAATGCTAAGCGCACCCCCCATTGTTGGCCCATCCTCTGCTTATAACTGGGCGAATTTCTATTCCAACCCCCCTCCCTCATTTTTAGTTCATTTTATTTTTAATTCCATTTTAATATTTTACCAACTTCAAAAATTCATAATAAATGCATAAAAATTCATTTTCAATCCATTCTTTTTACAACATTTTCTTTAGGATGTGTAGAATATTATAGAGAAATAAAATTGCATTTTTATTTTTATTTCATATTTTTTCCATATTTTCTAAATAAATGTCATATTAAATAGATTCATCTCATGCATCATTTTAATAATTTTTGTTCTCTTACATGCTTTAATATTTTTTGGTCATTCTTTTTATATTGTTTAGATGAGATATTCAACTTGTAGAAATATTTTAGTTCCCATTTTTAGAAGTTAATTTTAGGTGATTAATAAATGCTTGGACATCATGTACAAAACTAGGGTTTTAGATGACAACTTAAGAAGTTTGATTTCATTTCCCTTAGGACTTAGGGTTTGAATAGATTAGTTATGGGACCATAAGGGCTATGGGTAGTTACTAGACCCCTTAGAGAAAAGTTAAGATTCCCCTACTGCTATTACTCTACTGTATATCTGTTGTCTGGTGTGGTGTGCCCTCTGGGGGATTGTTGCTTGTTTGTTTGGGTATTGGGTTTGCTTGGGGATTTGGGAGAGCTGAAGACTTGAGGAGATGAAGCCATTGGAGATCCAGATGTTGAAGTCCAACTGCCAGAGTTGAAGAGAAGATTCTTGCTAACAGATGCTGAGGAGACTAGGGTTTAGGAGCTAGGCAGAGCTCTAGATTAGAAAGTTTGTTTCTCAAATATGGATTGCCTTGTCTGCATCCATTCTTCTCTGTGATTCAGAGTCTCTCTAAGACACTCACCCCCTTCCTTTGGAAGGCTTGGTGATAGTGTCTATGAGATAGAACTCTTGAGAGAAAATGTCTCTTGTGTTGGAAGTAGTCTGTTCACCACCTTTGGTAGTCAACTGATTGCTTAACACCCAATTCACTCTTGTGACTAATCCCTCATCCTGGAGGTTTGAGCTTGAAGAAAAGCCATTGCAGATAGAAGATTGATGATCAGAGCCCTTGCCTGGAGGTCATGGAGATGGAGATTGATGCTTGTTGAAGCCTGTAGCTGAATGGAGATTATTTGAAGTCAGATGTTGATCCAGAGCTGCTGAAGCTGTTTATTTTTGCTGTATTTCATTTGCTGGTGTATTGATTGGTTTTCTGAACTGTATTGTTTGCTGTTTACCCTGTTGGGTTGAAAGTGAAGCCTGTTCACTTTTGCCTATTGTTTTCTAGGTTCGAGGTTGAGTGGGACTCCCTTGCCTCGCTTGTACTGTTGCATCCATGCATTTTACTGCTTTACTGTATATATCTGGTATTGTTTCTGTTTCCGTCTATTCCCTTAGGATCTCTGTTTCTCTCTGTGCAAGAGAGGAGCATGATAGACACTAGGTCTTAACCCATGCATGATAACATTAGGTTAGTTTGATTCCCTTCGCAACTGTAGGTTAGAGTTCTGTCTCTTTCTTTCTCAAAACAAACAGAAAAAACACATAAAGATTTCAAACACAATAAAAGACACTTCTTTCGTAAAAGAAGGTGAACTCATCAAAACGTCATTTTTGTCCGCCGGGACTGTTAATCAAGGAAACCTTTTTCAGAAGGAATAAAATCAACCAAGACAGACTTGTGTCGTACGTGGCCCGAACTACGTTTGCTCTGATCTTTCATGCTGTATGAAAGTACGTAGGCATAGGATGCGATATCCTAGCGAGCAACCTTCCCCTCCTTTCCCGTAGGTAGGCGAACTACGTTGACTCTGATTTCTCATTCCAGACGGGAATACGTAGGCATAAAGTGCGATACTTTGCCGAGTCATTTTTATTTTCATTTTATTTTCTTTTTCACCCTTGACCTATAGTTTAGATAGAATAACAATCCATACCCGAAAACAAGCGTGGATCCCATCGAGTACGATGGACGTGAGGGGTGCTAATACCTTCCCCTTGCGTAACCGACTCCCGAACCCAGGTTTTGGTTGCGGTGACCATACCTTTCCCGTGTTGTGCGAGGTTTACTCTGAGCGTTTCCTTTCCCTTCCGTGGGATAAATAACGCACGGTGGCGACTCTTCTGTCCAGCCGGCGCCGATTTTCGCAGTAGCGACACCGGAAAATAAAGTTGTCCTATTTTATTGTGATTGGTATGATCCATCTTCCAGAGGAACTAAAATAGATCAAAAATATAACATTGTTGAGATACAAAAATGGATCGAAAGTACAAAGAGTATGACCCTTTCATAATGGCACATAATGTTAGGCAAGTTTACTATGTTCCTTATCCTTCAATTCAACCAAGTAAACGAGGATGGTGTGTTGTAATCAAGTCCAATCCAATGGGTTATATTGAATCTGACGGTGTAATGGAAGATGATGTTGCATACCAAGATGATGAGATTTCACCCGTGAATGGGGTAATTGAAATTGAGGAGATTACAAGTTTGGGTGATACTGTGGTTGTGGGTCAACAAGTTGATGCAACCATCTTGTTATCAGCAAATCATGTGGAAGAAAAGGAGGAAGAGTCAGAAGACTCTGAAGACGACAATATTGTATCTGATGAAGACAGTGACGATTACAATGACGAATAATACTACTATGTAATTATACTATTGTGTAATAATACTACTATGTAATATGTATTGTTATATATATATGTGTGTATATATATATATATATATATATATATATATATATATATATATATATATATATATATATATATATATATATATATATATATATATATATATATATATATATATATATATATATATTATTTACTTTTGTGTAATTTCTTGAATTAATTTACTTTTTTGTCATTTTATGAAAAATTTTAGTTTAAAAATGCCACCCCGAAGTGAGGAAAAGGGTAAGGGTAAGGCTTGCCGCACAAGGTTTGTTGTAGAAGAGGTTCCAGATTCGTCTATGTTTATTTCTATGCCACTTTCGAGTCAGGTGCATCCTACTCTATTGCCTGTGCCCCCTACTCCACCTCCTATGCAGACTTCACCCATGTCTGGCGGATCTTTCACCGAATTACTATCCACACCTGATTTTCCTTCATTCCCACCAATATCTGCGCCGACCTTTATTAGTCCTCCTAGATATGCACCTATTATGCATCCCAGTACCCCGCATCCCTCATATTTGCTGATGCCTTCCATGAATTCAAGCGGGCATAGTGTTCTGATGCCTTCCATGCAGTATTCAAGCGGGCCTAGTGTTCCGATGCCTTCCATGCAGTATTCTAGGCCATATATGGAGGCTGGTGGATCTGGCATGCCACATTCATCACCTGTGCATTCTACACATGATGAGCAGGGTGAGGAGGGTGATACTAGTGCTCATGGTCATGGAGGTACCAGTTCTTATGATCATGGAGATACTAGTGCTCCTGATAGTTCTCATGAGGAGCGACGGAGGGCACGCATTTTGAGAAATGCAAAGCCGCAAACAATTAGAAAATACAAGGGCAGATATCTCATTCGTTGCGATGGAGGAAGGTATGTTTTATATATTATTTTTTTATAATTTAAATTTGAGTTTTTTTGGTAGGTAACTTAAGATTTTTTTGGTTAGCCTTATACCATCACACCAGGCAGTATCGTGTATAACAGAAGTTATTAAAGAAAAGTATAAAAAGTTTTGGCCGACATATGGAGCACTAGACGAAACAGAAAAGGAAGATTGGTTTAGTTTATTTCAGGTATAAAAGTAACTATTATTTTAATTTCTTATATATTTAGTTTATTTCATGATTTAACATTATTTAATTTTTTAAAATTCATAAAACAATGTAGGAGAAATGTGTTTGGGACTTTACAGAGCAGCAACAAGTAAGAGAAAATTTTGATACAAAATTTGTTGCCCGATTATCCGACACACTTAGACGTGTTCGAATTAATTGGGAAAATAAAAAGAACACGTCCTTGTTGGATATGTGAAGATGTATTTAAGAAACTTATTGACCATTGGAATTCGGAATCCTTTAAGCAAATATCTGAAAAAGCAAAAAAAAACAGGGCATCTGAAATTGGTGGTTGCAACTATGCAACAGGAAGTATTAGTGTTGCTGAAATTGCACATAGGCTGGTAAATATATTTATTTTACTTAATTTTTCATTTAAAATTTAGATTAAAACAAACTATTTTTCACTTATATGTTTTATTTTATTAGCATGATGAGTTGGGTAGAACTCTGATGCTTAATGAGATCCATCTAGAGACTCATATCAAGAAAAATGGGGAGTTTGTCGATAAACGCTCAAAGGAAACTCAAGTAAGTTTTGCTAAAATTTAGTTATTCTATTTCTTTCTTTTATAACATGTTATTTAGTCATCTTATTTAAATTATTATAACATCTAAATTTTTTGTATAGGAGGAGTATGATCGAAGACTTGCATTTTCTTTATCTGAGCATCCTGAGTTACCTCCACCACCACAGGGATACCCTGTTGATCCTTGTCTAGGTTTTCAGACTTGGTATGATGCTGCTCGCGAGAAGAGGAAAAATGGAAGGGTGTATGGTGCTGGAGGGTATGCCAAAACAATTAAGCGGCGTGATAGGACTTTCAGGATGAGACTTGATGATGGAGAAGGATCATCGCGTCCACCTATATTAACCGCTGATATGCTTGAAACTGTGAGAAATTTGGCTCAGACCGAGGCAGCAGCTAGACAAGCAGAGATGGAGGAAATGAGGAGAAGACAGGCTCAGATGGAGGAAGAATTGAAGAGAAAAACAGCGGAGTATGAGGAAGCAATGCGGATTGCAAATGAGCGCGCATTGAAATTTGAACAATTTATGGCAATGCATATGAATCAAGGTGTGGGAGGAAGAAATGAGGAAGATGAGGAGGATGGGGGGGATGATGAAGAAGTTGACTAAATGTCTTATGAATTATATATATTTTTATATTTTATTTTAATTTTGTCATGAATTATTTTTATTTTAATGATGGATTTGAATATTTACTTTTATTATACTTTTAGTTCTAAATTATTATTTTACAAAATATATATTTTTATTTATTATATAATTATATTAAAATATATTTTTATTTATTATATAATTATATTATTCTAATTATAATAATATAATTATAAAATGTAATAAAAATTTATTATATAATATATTATTATTCTAATATATATTTTTTATTATATAATTATATTATTCTAATTATAATAATATAATTATAAAATGTAATAAAAATTTATTATATATAATATTATTATTCTAATATAATTATTTCAATATAATTATTAATTTAAAAAATATATATATAATTATTGGCTAGGGGTTAACCCCTCGCAAATCCCAAAATGTGGGACATCTGGCTAGGGGCTTAACCCCTCACAAATGCATTACACAGCTGGCTAGGGGATTCGCCCCTCACTAATTTAAGGAATCACATGACTTAGCTAGGGGTTTAACCCCTCGCAATCTGTTGTGACAGGTCTGAACCCCTCTCTAGCTCTAGTCTGTGGCTACGTCTGTGGTGCAGGACGGGGATTTTTTTAATTACATTTTGCGAGGGGCTTATCCCTTCACCATTTTTGCAAGGGGCTTAACCCCTCACCAATGATTTGCGATGCCCTGATTAGCTAGGGGCTCTGTCCCCTCGCAAATTTTGGTTTTGTGATGGTTTTTTTTACTTAATGAGGGGTTTAACCCCTAGCTAATTTCGGTTTTTCTTGTAGTGTATCCTCCAGTCGAATGATATCCTATCAAGATCATTTGACTCGATTTGTTATCAAGTTTTCTTCTCAACTAGTCTGGCACATGTCTTTGTGCTATAGATCCAAACACCTTCATATGACTTAGGCTAAGCTTGTCACCAGACCAACATTCTTCTGGCGTGATTCCTTCTAGCTTCTTCGTCGGGCATGTATTTAAGATGTATGTTGCATTTGACATGGCTTATCCCCATAATTCGTTGGATAGATGATTGCCTCTCAACATACTTCCCACCATATTCATGATGGTTATATTCTTCCTCTATGCAGTTCCATTATGTTGTGGAGTGTAGGGTGGCACCACCCCATGCTTAATCCCTTCTTTCTCACATAATGCATCAAAATCTTTCGACACATACTCTCCACCACCATCAGTTCTTATAATCTTTAGCCTTTGACCATTTTGTCTTTTGGCCATAGATTTAAACTTGGCAAATACCTCGATCGCTTCACTTTTCTTCTTGATCTGGTAAGTCTGCAGTTTTCGATTGAAATCATTTATGAATGTGACAAAGTATTTATGACCTCCAATCGAATCCACCTGGATAGGTTCACATATATCAAAGTATATGACTTCAAGACCTGCCATCAACTTGCTTCCTGCATCCTTGCTGAAGTTGTTCTTATGTTGTTTCGCCTGCACACATTTTTCACATAATTCATTTGGGGTGTCGATTTTTGGTAATCCTAAAACCATATTTCTTCTCTTCAAATCTATGATGTATTTGAAATTGAGATGACCAAATCTATAATGCAATATCCATTCATCTCTACTGGGTGCAATTGCAAGGCACTTGTTCTCCATTACATTAAGTTCAATCTTGAAGGTTCTATTCTGAGACATTGTTGCCTTTAAGATTAACCTACCACTTGAGTCGAGAACTTTCATCATCTTGTCTTCAATCGACACTTTGTAGTTTTTTTTACCAACTGGCTTATACTGAGCAAATTGGTCTTCATGCCTGACATGTATAACACATTGGAAATTATTGACCTTTTACCATATTTCCTCATAATCAGAACATCACAAATACCTCCGGTTACTAGAGTATTGTCATTTGCAAATTTCACCATGTTCTTCATTGATGGCTTTATGTTGATAAACCAATATTTCCTTCCAGACATGTGTGACGAACATTATGAGTCCAAGTACCACTGGTCCTTGAATCTCTCTTTATCTCTCATTGTAACCATCAATAATATCTCTTCTTCTACATGTTTCGCCAGCTTTGCATCAGTTTCTTTATTCTTCTTCTTTTCTGGACAATCACTAGAATAGTGACCATACTTATGACAATTGTAACACTGAATGTGACTTTTGTCAAGTTTTCGACCACCACCTCTTCCTCTACCTGCAGCACTACCTCTTTGGTTGCCTGGATTCTAGAGTTTTCTATGATTCAACCAGTCAAATTATTGTAGCCTTCTTTTCCTTTCTTTCCATTCCAACTTCCTCTACCTTTCTTTTCTTTTGTTGATTACGCCTGCAAAGCCACATCACTCTTCGACTTTCCTGTAGCTCTTTCAGCCATTCTTTGTTCATGAGATTCAAGTGTCCCTTGAAGCTCTTCCTTTGTCAATGTTGACAAGTCTTTCGACTCTTCTATGGCTACTACCACGTGGTCAAATTTTGGAGCCAATGACCTCAAGACTTTTGCAACAACTAATTTTGATATTAATACTTCTCCATATACTTTAATTTGATTCACCAATTTAGTAACTCTAATGAAGAAATAAGTTATGCTTTCATTGTCCTCCATCTAAAGCAATTCATAGGTTCTTTTGTGAGTTTTTAACGTCACCTCTTTCACCTTTTCTGCTCCTCCACACAATTTCTACGAGATTTCCCATGCTTCTTTTGCTTACTCTACATCATTGACCTTGTCAAAATTGTTTGGATCAACTCATTGATGAATTATAAAAAGAGCTTTACTTAACCTAATGTCTTCTTGAATTCTTTGTATGTAGCCTTTACTTAACCTAATGTATTTTCTGCAAGTGGTGTTACTCCTTCTTTCACAAGATCCCAGAGATCTTGATAACAGAAAACCATATTCATCTGTTTGCACCAATTCTCATAATTATTGTTCTTGAGAATCGGAAGACTCGCCGAAAAACTTCCATTTGGATGATTCATTGCCATCGTGATTTTCTTCCCATAAATCGCTCAGCCAATGCTCTAGATATCAGATGTTGGAAATCCACCACAACCTATGGATAATTTCTATCAATCGTAATGAACAATGAAACGAAAGAAAAATTGTAGAAGAAAGAAAATTAGGATTTGACAAAATATAGAAGAAAATGGTGATTTCTATAGAGTAATTCTCTTCCCACAAACTATAAAAATATTATTCGCTTTGCAACTACAAAATTATGTGAATTAAGTTATTACAATAATGGGGGTTACTCCCTCTATTTATAGTTTTAGGTTAGCTTGCTCCCTAAGTCAAAGCCCAGAATATCCAATTTAACTAACACTACTAAAATAATTCTAAGTCGAAATCATGTCGAGCAAACTACTTCGACATTTTGACACACGCACAAGGCTAATTTCGACACATCATTGTTGTTGTCGAGCACTACCTACTTCGACATAAGGAATTACAATCTCCATAAATAGGTTATCTATTAAATTGTTATGGTAAATATCTTACTGGTGTATATGTATGTGATGAGAGTTATGGTAACATATATTATTATTATTATGATCATTTGTCAAACTTGCAGGGAGATTTGTAAACTAGTACGAGTTTATAATCTACACTACTATAAAATATACTTTCTCAGTTCTTTTGTATGCGTTATTTTTTATACTTTTTACACATATCAAAAAAGTTAATCAATATTGTTACTTTTCAAACAATAATTATCCTTTTACATATAATACCATTAATCATTTATTACATTCATTTTTTTCTCTATCTCTCTCTCTGTAATACATACTTACCGGTAATTTTGACAAAAGTGCAATTAATGTTACCTTAAACTTTGCAAGTGACAACTAAAAAGGAACAAAAAATTATTAAAAAATGATATTTAAAAAGGATGGAGAGAGTATCTTTTATAACACCATATTAATTTGGTCGTTCTGTTAACCGTAGTAATAATCTATTTCTTGGGTCTTTTATTTTTGATCTGACCTGATCAGAAGGGGATCACGATATGGCCACGCGCTACTGGACGGCTACCTGTTCACCGGGGTGAGAAGGAAGATGGGGTGTACCTGCAAGACACTCCGATGCCAAAGTAAGAAGTTGGGCAGAGTGGAAGCAATAGTACCGAAAAAGGGGCAAGAAGAGTTACCTGACCCTCTTGAGGAAGAGGGTATTTATAGAGAGACCCCAGCGCTGGGCCAACGGTCATTTGAGATGGGCTGGATGACCATGCCTAACCCTAATGACTGCTAGGGCTTACGTGGCATAGTGAAGACCAGGACGTGGTCTTCGCCCTAGTCCAACTGCTCCTAGATCTCCGGAAAGTAGGTTTGACCTGCTCTTTCGGAGGTGGGCAGTTGGTTGATGACGTGTCCCCGCGGAGGGGAGCACGTGGAGAACGTGCGCCGGGCACGTTGTCCTCCCTGCGGAGGGGAGCTCGGGAGGTTCCCCGGAGCGCGTTGTTCTCCCCGAGGAGGGGAGGAACCAAGGGCCGCGCTTTGGTGAGCCGGGGAAGGTTCTGCCCGTCCGGTGTGGTGGACGATGAAAGGTTGTTGGGACGTTGCTTGTGTTCGGCGGCTTGCCCTGCTCGTCTTAAGGGATGCACGTGCCCGGCGTGCCCGATTCGCGTGTTGGGCCGTACGAGGTATTGGGCCTGCCGAGGTTGGGCCCATACCGGAACAGGAGCCCTCCAAGTCGAAGCTCTGGGGAGAGAGCGAGGACTTAAGGTCGCCGCATCTGGAACGGGCACTCGTGCGAAGATCTCCGGTCGTCGGCAGAGCGGGGAGGAGGCAGGTGAAGGGACGTGACTGTCAGGTTGCCGCCACGTGTCTTGCGTTAAGCGGTCGTAGGGGCGGCTACCCTATGTCATTAATGAGCCTAGGGTCGCTTCGAGTCCCGCGTCGGGTTATAAATATGGGGGTCCCCGCTCATTCTGCTACTTTTCTCTCTGCCATTGTGTCTGCTAAGCTTTGTCGTCTCTGCTCGTCCGCCGCTTGCCGCCGATCGCCGCCGTACCGTTTGATCTTTTCTTCCGTCCGCCGCCGTTACAAGTGAGTTCTTCTTTTCCCTCCCTTTTTATTTCCGTCGTTTAATTGGAACGTGTGGTCGGGGCGTGATGAACGTCCCGAGGAGGGACGCGAGATCCACCGTGTCTGGCGAATTTTCTGGTTCCGATGAATGCCCCGAGGACGGGAGCTTTTTCTGATGAACGCCCCGAGGACGGGGGGCTTTCTCCGATGAATGCCCCGGGGATAAGTACCTTCCCCGATGGCCGTCCCGAGGGGGGATGAGGGGTCGGCCTTTGATCCCCCGAGGAGGGTAGACGAGGAGCGAGTGTTTGCTCGTCGCTGCCCGGCCTTTGTCTCCCTTTCACTTGACTTGCGGTGGAAGGGTGGATTTGATCCTGGCTATCGAATTCACCGTTGTCCTCTGCTTTCAGGTGTAGATGTCGGCTCTGGTGCCGGGGATAATGGTCGAAGACAATGAACCTGAGATTCCGGAGTATGACGACGAGCGTATTGCCCCGTCCGAGGAGTGGGCGGCCGAGGAGCCGCTTTCTACCCCTTCCTGCTTTGTGGCCGACGCGTCCGACGTGTACGCCACGGTCGAGGACACGCCTATAGGAGAGCCACAGCACTGGCAGGTGTACCGACCAAAAGAACATCACCGCATCTGCTCGCGATATGGACGGCGGATGTTCCCGATGCATGAATTCTATTTTAAAGAAGCTCGGCTCCGGTTACCGTTCTTCGCCTTCCATCTGGGGCTTTTTGACTGGCTGCGCCTTGCCCCGTCCCAACTGCACCCTAATGCCTTGGCTTTCATCCGGGCTTTCGAGGTGGTGTGTTTCTACCTCTCGGTGGAGCCGACGGTGCCGTTATTTTTCCGCATCTTCCATCTGCAGCGGCAGACGGTGAATGGCCACCACGGATGGGTTTCTTTTAAGCAATCGACAAAAATTTTCAAAGCGTATAGCGATTCTGTCAAAGATTTCAAAAACCGGTTCTACCTTGTCAAGCCGATTACGCAGCACGACTCGGACACTCTCTTCGACGAGGGCGAGCGAACGGTAGATGGCCAGTGATTCCGCGCGTGGCTTCCTAAGATACATCTACTGTGGACTGCGAAGCATTTCAGCCGAGGGACGGGTAGGTATATCGTCCGGGCGGGGACCCTCGAGGAGAAGGACATGGCCGCCTATTTGAAAATAATTGCCTTTGTGCGGTCTCTCCCTCCGTCGAAGCTGGTAACGTCCGACGGTCGGTATATCCTTGATGCGCAGGGGAATGTACGTACCAAGAAGCGTTTGATAAATACTAAGACCTTGCTCGACTGTTCGACCGGGGTGGCCGCTCTGAATTACCTAGGTAGGAATGTTCGTTTTTCTCCCCGTGGTCGGGGTTTTTGACCGTCGCTAACTCTTTTCTTTGTTTTTGCAGCGAACATGTCTTCCGTCAAGGAGCGGGTGAAGCAGTTGCGTGCTACTAGGAATGTCGCGGCCCCGAGGACGAGGGTGAGCCAGCTGGTCGGACAGGAGGTCGCGACGCCGGGGGGGGGGGGGGGGGGGGGGGCAAAGTTCGTCCTCTTCGCCTCAAGAGAGCCAATCTCCTGCGTCTCAAGGAGCGTCGAAGAGGCAGAGGTCCGAGGAGCCCCGAGTGGTGGATCTGACGGTCGGCACCATCGAGGAAGGTTATGTCGTCCCTTCCTGCCACCAGCATCCGGGATATTTTCATGGTGCCCGTTCTCCCATTGTCTCCGCTGGGGAGGTGAAGGCTGTTCGTCAGGCCGATCGAGAGACTCGCCGACGTGTTCTGGCTGAGGACTTGGCCGCAATGATGCGGACGTTCACGACGGCTCTTGTGCTGAACGAGGAGGGCTGCTCCGCTGCTGAGCTGTCCAAACTGCAAGGGGATCTCACTTTCATGCAGTCGCGGTTGGCCAAGCTCACTGAGGAGTTGGAGAAGAGCCGGAAGGATGTTGCTGAGCAGCGGAAACGGGCAGAGGGTGCTGAGGGGAAGGTGACTTCGCTGGAGGAAAAACTGGGGACAGCGACGGCCGAGGTGCAGGCGCTGAAGGTCCGCACAGAAGTTTTGGACAGCGCGGTTCGTCCGGCCGAGGACGAGACAGACGGGGATCGACGGTTAATCACTCGTGCTGACCTGATCGCTCGTATCCGGGTGTTGGAGAGCGACTGTCTGGAGGCTGTTGAGGTCGGGTTCAAGAGTGCTGTCGAGCAGGTTCAAGTCGCCAACCCTGGTGTCGTGCTGGCCGTGGACGGGATAGGGCCGTACCACGAGATTGTTGATGGGAAGGTGATCGATCCCTATCTTGTTATCCCCGAGGAGGAACCCGTGGCTGCTGACCGGGAGGATGAGGAAGCATAGGTTGTCGGGCCTGCGTGCTCGTTGTTTTTATGGCCTGTGTGCCGATGTTTGTTATCTCTTTCTTTGGGCCTGCGTGCTTTGTATTTGTACCATTGACTACTGGGCTGGTGCCCGCTTTTGTTTAATATATTTATCGTGGATTTTCTAAGTGTGCGCTCGTTATTTGCATGTCGTTTTATGCTCGTTTTTCATATTTGTTTGAATGCCTCTGATGTGTATGATATTTCTTGTAAATTTTCTAAGTGTGCGATTGGTGTGTTTAGCTCGACAATTTGTTACCGGTAGTGCAGGGAACTGGCCGATTTGGCCGGCGATGTAGTCGGGCCGTTTCGGGGGTAGTTCTCCCCGGAGCGTGGACGTCCCATCGCGAGCTGGGTGTCCTGCCTCTTTTGGTACGACGGCGAGGAGTCTCGGTCGAGGTATTCCCTGCCGAGCAAGGCCGTCTGCCCGCGCACACGAGAGGCAGGGCTTGCTTTTCTTTGGTCGCTGGTGGACGCGGGGGTGTGCGGTGGTACCATGTCGCCCCCCAGTGGTCGGGACGATGGGTCATCGCGGACAATGTTTTAACTGTAGTACCGCTTAAGTTTCGCGGCGTTCCATGGTCGAGCTAGGTGTTCAACGTGCAGGTTTTCGAGGTAGTAGGCCCCGTGCTCCGTTTTGTCCCGGACTCGGTACGGGCCTTCCCAGTTCGCAGCCAGTTTGCCCTCATGGGAGTCTTTCTGGTTTCTGCGTAGAACTAAGTCGCCTGTTTGAAAATCGCGTTTGATGACTTTGTTGTTATGGCGAAGTGTGACTTGTTGCTTCAGTCGGGCTTCGCGGAGGGCTGCCCATGAGAGGATTTCTTCGACGAGGTCGAGCTCTTCTCGGAGGGAGCCGTCGTTGTCGTTGGTGTCCAGGGGAGCTTCCGTTCGTCGGGACGGTTCGCGAATTTCGACCGGTATCACGGCCTCGGTTCCGTACGTGAGGCGAAATGGGGTTTCCCCCGTGGTTGAGTGGGGAGTGGTGCGGTATGCCCAGAGGACGCTGTGGAGTTCTTCGACCCATGCTCGTTTGGCGTCGCCGAGTCGACGTCTGAGTCCTTTGAGTATAACTCTGTTCGCCGACTCCGCCTGGGCGTTTGTCTGAGGGTGTTCGACCGAGGCGAAATGATGTTTGGTTCCGATCTTGGTGACGAAGTCGCGGAAGTTTTTGTCTGTGAATTGTGTGCCATTGTCGGTGACGATGGCGAGCGGGACCCCGAATCTGGCGAGGATGTTGCGTTTGTAGAATCGGAGTATGTTGTGGGCGGTGATTTTGGCCAGAGCTTCGGCCTCGATCCACTTGGTGAAGTAATCGACTCCCACGATGAGGTACTTGTTCTGGTATGAACCTAGGGGGAAGGGCCCGAGGATGTCCAGCCCCCACCAGGCGAACGGCCACGGAGACGAGAGGGACGTGAGGTCGGTCGGGGGGGCGAGGTGCATGTCCCCATGTCGTTGACACTTATCACATCGTTTGACGTGTTCCTTCGCGTCGGACTGCATTGATGGCCAGTAGTAGCCTGCGCGTAGGGCCTTGCGTGCTAGGGATCTTCCGCCGAGGTGCTGCGCGTTGATGCCTTCGTGGATTTCTTCTAGAACGGTCGTACTCTGGGACTTATCTATGCATTTGAGGAGTGGGATTGCGAAGCCTCGGCGGTATAGTCGTCCCTCGAGGAGGACGTACGAGCAGGCCCGTCGTTTCGTCGTGTTGGCCTCGCTAGAGTTGGCCGGCAGTCGGCCGGTGCTGAGATAGGTGTGGAGCGGGGTCATCCAGCAGTCCGCATCTCCGATAGCGTTGATGTCGAGGTGTGTGGTGGTCGCGCTGGTACTTGGTTGGGACAAGATTTCTTGAATGACCGATTTGTGGCCGCCTCGCTTTTTGGTGCTTGCCAGTTTGGAGAGGATGTCGGCGCGGGTGTTCTGCTTGCGAGGGACATGCTGAATTTCTGCTGAGTCGAAACCTCTCAGTTTTTCGGTGATGAGCGTGAGGTATCCGGCGAGAGTGTCGTTTTTTGCTTGATATTCGCCTCGGACTTGCGAAGCGACCAACTGGGAATCCGTGTAGATTCGGATGTCCCTGGCTCCCAGGTCGGACGCCAGGCGAAGGCCGGCGAGAAACGCTTCGTATTCAGCCTGGTTGTTAGTCGTTGGGAAAGCCAGTGTGAGGGAGACTTCGATGACCGTACCCTCGTCGTTATCGAGGACGATGCCGACGCCGCTTCCCGTGGAGTTGGAGGAGCCATCCACAAAGATGGTCCAGAGGTGGTTCCCGACGGTAGGGTCGGGGGGTGTGGTCATCTCGGCGACGAAATCGGCCAAAGCTTGAGCCTTGATGGCGTGCCGGCTCTCGTAGGTGATGTCGAACTCGGCGAGTTCTAGCGACCATTTCAGCATACGTCCAGCCATGTCGGGGCGTCCGAGTAGCTGGCGGATGGGCTGATCGGTGCGGAGCACGATGGTGTGTGCTAGAAAATAATGTCGGAGTCGGCGTGCCGCTGTCACGAGGGCCAGGGCGACTTTCTCGATCAGCTGGTATCGGATTTCTGGGCCGTGGAGAGCTTTGCTAGTAAAGTAAATGGGCTTTTGTCCTTCTCCGGCTTCGATCACGAGGACGGCGCTGACGGCTTCGTTGGAGACGGCCAGATATAAGTATAGGGTTTCGCCCGTCGCGGGGCGCGTCAGCACTGGTGGTTCAGATAGGACGCGTTTGAGGTGGCAAAGGGTTTTCTCACATTCGTCCGTCCATTCGAATTTGGTCTCCTTTCTGAGCAGTTTGAAGAACGGGAGGGCGTGTTGGGCCGATCTCGCGATGAATCGCGAGAGGGAGGCGAGTACGCCGTTGAGGGACTGGATGGCCCTCTTCGTGGTCGGCGTGGTGATATTGGAGAAGGCGTGGCATTTGTCCGGATTGGCTTCGATCCCCCGTTCGGTCAAGTAGTAGCCGAGGAATTTACCGGCGCAGACGCCGAAGGTGCACTTTTCCGGGTTAAAACGCATGCGACATGACCTCGCGGTCTTGAAGACCTTCTGGAGGTGTGCCGCGTGGTCGTCCTCCGTGCCGGATTTGACGATCATGTCGTCCATATATACTTCGAGCATGTCCCCGATTTCGTCGCGGAAGACATGGTTCATCATCCGCTGGTATGTGGCCCCGGCGTTTTTGAGGCCGAAGGGCATCACGTTGTAATAGTAATTGCCCGACGCCGTCATGAAGGTCGTGGCTTGCTTATCGTGTTCGGCCATCGGGATCTGGTTGTATCCCGAGTACGCGTCCATGAAGGACAAGAGCTTGAAGCCCGCAGAGTTGTCGACGAGCTTGTCGATATTGGGGAGGGGGTAGGCGTCCTTAGGACATGCCCGGTTGAGGTCAGTGTAGTCAACACACATGCGCCATTTTCCATTATTATTTTTAACGAGTACAACGTTGGACAGCCAGGTTGAATACCGGGCTTCCGAAATAAAATTTGCCTCTAAGAGGTCTTTTACAGCTTGTTCGGCCGCTGCCGATTTTTCGGGGGACTGGCGACGTCGGCGTTGTACAACGGCCTTTGCGGTTGGGATGATGGATAGCTGGTGGCAGGCGACCTCGGGGTCGAGTCCCGGCATTTCCGCGACGCTCCAGGCGAAGAGGTCGGCGTTCTCATGGAGGCAGGCTTGGAGCTGACGTTTCGCGAGGTCTGGGAGTCCTGCGCCTATCCTCACGGTTCTGCTCGTGTCTTCCCCGAGGGGAATGAGTTCGAATTCTCCATCCGGGATGGGGCGCGCTGGGTGTGGGGGCTGCCCGTTGACTTCGTCGGTCTTTGTTTTATTGTCGAGCTCGTCGGTGAAGCGACTGTCGAGCTCAATGGATCCGACCAGCTCTGTTGGTTTGTCCTTTGGTGTAGCGCTTGACGCTTTCTTTTTGGTCGATGGAGCGATGGAGTCTAGGCCTTTCAGCGCGGCTTCGAAACATCTTCGAGCGGCTTCGATGTCTCCGTTGAGGGTTACCACGGCTCCCCTTCTCGTGTAGTACTTCATCTTCAGGTGGACGGTGGAGGGTACCGCGGTGAGTTCTGCTATCGTCGTCCTGCCCAGGATGCAGTTATAGAGGGACGGGCATTCGATGACTAAGAAACGGACGTTGATGTCCCTGGCAGTTTCCTCTTCTCCGAAGGTGACTTTCAATTCTACGTATCCCCAAGGTCTCGTCGTCGTCCCGTTGAACCCCTGAAGGTCGGAGCCTACGTAGGGAGAAAGGTTGGATTCGTCGAGCTGGAGAGTTGTGAACAGATGTGAGTACATGATGTCAACCGAGCTCCCGCCGTCGACGAGGAGGCGCCTAACGTCGAAGTTTGCCATTCGGGCACGTATGAGCAAGGGTATGTTGGAATTGGGAGATCCCCCGGGTAGTTCCTCGAGGTAAAATGTGATCGGGTTGGAGCGGCCTCGGAATTTGTTGAGCGTGCTCATTTTGCCGGAGTTGCTCGCGATGAGTTCGTCGAATTTCCTTTTCACAGATCCTATGGATAGACTCCTCGTGGCTCCATCAGAGATGACCATGGCTCTGGGGAAGTATTCCCATCGGCTGGTTGGTCGGATTGGCTCGTCGACTAGGTTGGGTCCTTCGGGGATGCCGAACTCTCTACTCGCGAACCAATCCTCGGGGCGGCTGACGCACAGCGCGACCTGGAGCCTGCTGCTGTCCTCTGGAGAGGGAAGTTCCTCGATTTTCTTGGCTTCCGGAGCCTCTGGCCTAGGTGGTTCACCTCCTCGGGTGTATCGCTTCAGGTGCCCGTCTTTGATTAGAATTTCGATCGCATCTTTGAGATGGATGCAGTCTTCTGTCACGTGCCCGTGGGTCCTGTGGAATCGGCAGTATTTTGATTTGTCCACGTTGGGTTTGGGCGGCGTTGGTCGTGGAAATCTGACACCTCCCTGAACGAACTCGGTTTTAGCGCATTCGGCCAGTATGCGTTCGCGCGAAGCGACCAAGGCTGTGTACTCTGTGAATCTTCCTGCGGGGCCGCGTGGCTCGCGTTGTTCGCGGGGCTCGCGGGGGCGGTCTCCTCCTCGTCGATGGCTCGAAGCTCCGTCATCTCGGTGCCCGCGGGGGGCTTCTCTATCTCGAGTGTCGCGAGCGGAGTTGGCCGCTTGTGTTTCCTCGAATCGGATGTAATGCGCGGCTCTGTCGAGGAAATCTTGGAGGGACGTGGGTCGGTGTATGCCTACGGCCTCGTAGAATTTGGAGTCGTGGCGTAGGCCCTGTTCCATTAAGTAGCGTTTCATTTCGTCGGAGGTTGTCACTTGCACGGCTTCCCGAGTGAACCTTTCGATGTATCTTTGGAGAGGTTCGTCGGGGCCTTGGATGATTGCCCCGAGGACTGCTTCCGTCTTCGGGTGACGTCGGGACGCCGTAAAGTGCTTGGAGAACAGGTCCTTCAAGACCCTCCACGACGTAACTGATTCGGGCTCTAGACTTTTGTACCAGGTCATAGCGCCTTTCCTCAGAGTCGTCGGGAAAAGTCTGCACTTGATAGCTCCCCGGACGTTTCGGTAGTCGAGCATAGCCTCGATGTCTTCCAGGTGATCGTCCGGGTCGGAGGTGTCGTCGTATGTCGACAGCGTCGGTGGTTTCTCCATCCCTTGGGGTATGGGGGCAGCCATGATCTCCCGGGATAACGGGGTGCGGTAATCATCCTCGTCGCTGTGTGCCGGGGATCTGTGGGGAGATGAGTCGTTCAAGGTGTGCCCCTGGTTTCGAGTTCTCGACCTCCTGCCGGAGTTCTCGCCTCGGGGGTCCTCGGTTGGGATCGTCGCGGCGTTCTGGTTCCTCCCGCGAACGTGTCTTGTCGGGGATCTGGTGCGTTCTCGTGTCGCCTGCGGGCGGTGTCTCTCCAGCCGGGGTCGGCGGTTTCTGGGTCGAGGTGAGGGACTCCTCGAACCTCCGTTCTGGTCTTCCCGCTGGGGTACCTCGGAGGGCCGACGCGTTCTAATGCTCCAATTCTCGCATTTTGTTGGAACAGCAGCTGGTTCGTCTGGTTGATGGCCGTAAAGAGAGCGGCAATTGTCGGGTCTGCTCCCGCCGGGATGGGAACGGGGTGGAATGCTGGCGGGCTCGGGGGGCGGTGATCGGCCTGAACGGGCCGTTCCGCGGATGATGGTGAAGCAGTTTGCCCGTCCCTTTCATCGGCTTCCGTCGGACGTGTCGTTCCTGTCTGCTTCCCGTTGGTGGCGACGTTGAGCGCAAGGTCGTGCGGAGTTTCGTCGCGGTGTGGGCTAGCCATGATCGTGGAGGTTTGGTGAAACTTTTGGTTTTCTGCTCGGAGTAACGGGGAAGTTTCAGGTTCCCAGAGACGGCGCCACTGATCTGACCTGATCAGAAGGGGATCACGATATGGCCACGCGCTACTGGACGACTACCTGTTCACCGGGGTGAGAAGGAAGAGGGGGTGTACCTGCAAGACACTCCGATGCCAAAGTAAGAAGTTGGACAGAGTGGAAGCAATAGTATCAAAAAAGGGGCAAGAAGAGTTACCTGACCCTCTTGAGGAAGAGGGTATTTATAGAGAGACCCCAGCGCTGGGCCAACGGTCATTTGAGATGGGCTGGATGACCAGGCCCAACCCTAATGACTGCTAGGGCTTACGTGGCGTAGTGAAGACCAGGACGTGGTCTTCGCCCTAGTCCAACTGCTCCTAGATCTCCGGAAAGTGGGTTTGACCTGCTCTTTCGGAGGTGGGCAGTTGGTTGATGACGTGTCCCCGCGGAGGGGAGCACGTGGAGAACGTGCGCCGGGCACGTTGTCCTCCCCGCGGAGGGGAGCTCGGGAGGTTCCCCGGAGCGCGTTGTTCTCCCCGAGGAGGGGAGGAACCAAGGGCCGCGCTTTGGTGAGTCGGGGAAGGTTCTGCCCGTCCGGTGTGGTGGACGATGAAAGGTTGTTGGGACGTTGCTTGTGTTCGGAGGCTTGCCCTGCTCGTCTTGAGGGATGCACGTGCCCGGCGTGCCCGATTCGCTTGTTGGGTCGTACGAGGTATTGGGCCTGTCGAGGTTGGGCCCATACCGGAACAATTTTTGTAATTTACTAAAAGACATTTTGAATACGGTCATTGTCAATAATCGTGGTGAAATGTACCTAGAGTGTAAGGGTTTGAATACCAGCACTAACAAATTTTCATTTTTTGGTAACAAAAAGGGTTTATCCTTATATTTCATCACGATTTTTATTATCAACTGTAGTTAAGGGTATTATATATATATATATATATATATATATATATATATATATATATATATATATATATATATATATATATATATATATATATATATATATATATATATATATATATATATATATATATATATATATATATATATATATATATATATATATATATATATATATATATATATATATATATATATATATATATATATATATATATATATATATATATATATATATATATATATATATATATATATATATATATATATATATATATATATATATATATATATATATATATATATATATATATATATATATATATATATATATATATATATATATATATATATATAAAAGTGAAGTTATCTCGTTTCAGTACATAACAACTGTCTTTCTCAAAACAAAATTTTAACATATCTTTCACTTGCCTTTCTCATATATCCTCATCGTCTAGTGGTTCTGATGATGATTTAGAGTTTGATAACCATGAGTTTGTTAAAGAAACTCAAATTCAAGAAATTGATTTAATTGAATCAGTAAGTGCAACTCCAAAAGATAACCTATGATTGAATTATACAATTGACTCACTCGAAAAAGACCTTTAATTCTTGAAAGCACAACGACTAACTTTTTAAGTGAGAGAAAGTGTGAAAATATTTTTAGAGTGATGCGTGAGAAATTAGAGCTCACGATTCTGGATGTTGAAATGTGTGGGAAAGGACCTCTATTTATAGGCTAGAGGTTGGCAAAAAAGTTATAAAAAAAATTGGCCAAAATCAATGCGCCAATCAATTGGGATTCAACCATTCACCGTGGATTGAGTGAGTGGTGACCCTTTCTTAAAAAACCCCGATCCTTAGAGGCTTCTATAAATAAATCTCTCCTAAAAGGGAGAAAGGATAGACCCTAAGTGATACACATTATCCACACCTTAAAGATCATAACGCTCATTATAGTCTTAACATACAACTGCCTATAACCATAATATTGCTACCAAACATTATCGCTCATCATAAGAGCCTCTCACTTCACATGAGTAAGTCTTTCAAACTACCTTAAAACATCATCATAAAGGGCTTCTTGCCCTTATGGGCAAACCCTAACCAACATGCCGTGTTATAAACCTACTAAGGCCTTTAATTCTCCTTTCCCTTACAGGGGGGACACACACACCTTTATTTTTAACTGGTACAACATCCTTTGATGATGGAATCCAACTTGAAGATATCTCAAGTATCATATCCAAGAAGAATCAATAAAATTCCTATATGATTGGCGTATTTGGAATATCCTTGAAGCTTCAGAGTGTGATAAAGAGGATATGTGAAACCTCGCTTGATCATGTCTGAGTGATCAATGTTTTATAAAAAACACAAGGGGTGTTTTCGTAAATTATTATGGGTAAATCACACACTCACTAAAACCATTTTAAAATCCTTTATTCCTCAAATAAAATAACCTTAAAATATTTTGGAGCCTGACCAGGTGAATTTGAAGTTGTCGGAATGATTAACACGTGTACTTTGAACTATCCAATCAATTGAAGCATATTCCCAAACGATTTGATAAGAAAAAATTTAGTAAGAAATTGATTGTGATAGTGTCTAAATGAAGGTTAATGGCTCTCTATCAAATATTTAAAAAATGGTAAAAAGTAATTGATTATTTAGGACATTCAATCGATTGGAATAAGTACCCAATCGATTGGGCCGTTAATTTTGCACATGGATTGCATAGTTTCAATTTCTGAAATTTCCCTGCTTTTTGTACTTTGAACTCTAGTATAACTTGAACCAATTAAGTGTTATTGTTTCCCTTTCTAAATACTTATGTGATTATGTGCTTTCATATTTAAATTTCTTCCTTTCTCTTTACCCGCATTTTTTATTATGACAAAAGATGAGAAGTATACTTTCAGAGGGAGTAGAGAATACTCTCTATCAATATGAGAGAGAGGTTAAAAACTCCTTTTGGTCTACCTATTATTTCTTTTATGACCTCCCTAAGATATGTGTTATCATCATTAAAAAGGGAGAGAATGTGGAACTATGTGCTTGCAGGTTTAATCACGAAGTGATCAAAACTAAGTAAGACATGCCTATCATGGTTTTGATGATGACAACTTGTAGAGATGAAACCTAAAATTGATGAGACTTTTATGGAGATATAACCTGACTTCAATGATAAAAGACAAGAAATTATGTCAAACAGTCAAATATGCACAAGATAGTTTGCTCTGGCTCTTTCTCTGAATAAAGTCGAAGAGTTAGGGTTTAATAATCACCATTGATATCCTCTTATGATGGCATACAACTTGAATATATATCAAGACTTATATCCAAGAATACTAAATAAAGTCCTTATATGATTGGTGTATCCGACAAAGTCTTGAAGCTTCAGAGTATGAAAGAGAGGAAGTGTTAAAGTTCACTTGATCGCGTCTGAGTGATAAGTGTTTTATTAAAATCAGCGAAATTTTAGTAAAGTACTACGGTCAAAACACACACTCACTAAAACCATTTTTAAATTCTATATTTATCAAATAAAATAACCTAAAATGTTTTGGAGCCTAGGCAGATGAGTTAGAAACTATCATTATGATTAGGACATTTATTTTGAACGGTCTAATCGATTGGAGTATATTTACAATCGACTGGATAAGATAGATTATGATAGTTTATTAATGAATGATAATAAATATCTATCAAATCTTTCCAAAATGGGTAAAATTAATAGATTATTTAGGTCATCGAATCAATTGGAATGAAGACCCAATCAATTGGGCCATTAAATCTGCCCATGGAAAGTTTGCTTTTTTGTATCAACCTTTGGCCTATAAATAGAGATCTCTCCCTTCACTTTTTTCACATCTATAAATGAGAGTTATCTAACCTTCCTCTCTCTCTCTCTCTCTCTCTCTCTCTCTCTCTCTCTCTCTCTCTCTCTATATATATATATATATATATATATATATATATATATATATATATATATATATATATATATATATATATATATATATATATATATATATATATATATATATATATATATATATATATATATATATATATATATATATATATATATATATATATATATATATATATATATATATATATATATATATATATATATATATATATATATATTTCTTTCTTTCACATTTATTTAGCCATAGTACTTTGAGAAGTTATTATATTTAAGTGAGGAAATCTTTTTCTAGAAAGGATAAATTTATAAATTCGCCAAGATTTCTTTTTCCTCTAAAGTGAATATATCTTCCTTAGGAAGTGTTTGTATAGGTTTGAAGTTAAATCTGTTAAAAGCTTTGTTTGGAGGATTTAGTATTAAGTCAATGTTTGGTTCATGAGTTAAGCCACTTAAAGAAAAGTTCTCTTTGTGAGACATTGGATCGAACTCTAGTGTGGTCGAAGTCTGTTCCCAAGTAATGCGTGTTGTAGTTGAAGTTTGTTCTAACATGCATGAGTAAATATTGCTAAGGTTGTTAGCATGAGTAAATATTGCTATGGTTGTTAGCATGAGTAAATATTGCTAGGGTTGTTATCATGTTGAATTGGGTCTTGCTTGTAAGCCCAATTGTTTAAGTTAGCTTGTACCCTAAGTTAGCTTGTAATGGGTAATTGTTAAAAAGCCCATTAGGTTAGTGTGCTATTTTATTATAAATAGGATGCTAGTTTCTCAATTTTGAAATAAGGAAAAATAGGAAGATAAAATCCTAATTTCAAGGGAGAGAGGTTATTTTGTTATTCTTGTATACTTGTAGTCTTGTTCTAAGAGAAAGGAAAGAATAACAGTTTAATAACCAATCCTTGTTCCTTGTTGTTTTACCTTATTTTCTTTGTTAACCTTAACCCTTGTGTGTTTCTTGATTATTGAGAAACCGTGTATACTTAGTTTAAGGTATCCGATTCACAACAAATTGGTGCGGTGAGCGTGGAGAAGATGCCTTCAACAAAGTATGAGATTGAAAAGTTCACCGGAGTGAACGACTTTGGTCTGTGGCGCTTGAAGATGAAAGCCTTATTGGTTCAACAGGGTTGTTTGGAAGCGTTGAAGGGTGAGGCAGCCATGGACGCTGCGTTAACGGCAAAAGAAAATACGGGCATGATCGAGAAAGCCCACAGCGCAATATTATTGAGCCTTGGTGATAAGGTTCTTCGACAGGTATCAAAGGAGACTACAGCATCGGGATTATGGGTGAAACTTGAAAGTTTGTACATGACCAAATCTCTGGTGAATTGACTATACCTGAAGCAAGCTTTATATTCATTCGAGATGAGTGAAGACAAAGTGTTGGCTGAGCAGTTGGATATGTTCAACAAGCTGATTCTTGATCTTGAAAATATTGATGTGAAGATCGATGATGAAGATCAAGCACTATTGCTGCTGTGTGCTTTGCCCAGAACACATGCTCACTTCAAAGAAACTCTCTTGTATGGAAGGGAGTCCCTGACCTTTGAAGAAGTTCAATCAGCCTTGTATTCTAAGGACTTGAATGAACGAAAGGAGCATAAACCTTCGACGGTGGGTGAAGGTTTGGCCGTTAAGGGAAAATTCTTGCGAAAGGATGGTAAGTTCGACAAGAAAAAAGGTAAAAGTCAACAGAAGTCTTATAGTGGCGAAACATCTAGTATTCGATGTTACCACTGTAAGAAGGAGGGTCACATAAGAAAGTTGTGCCCTGAACGCCTGAAAGATCATGGAGGTAATGGCAATGCAGCAATTGTTCAAGATGACTTTGACTCATCTGATGTTCTTGTGGTTTCAAGTGGCGACTTGAGGAAAGAGTGGATTATGGATTCAGGTTGCACTTGGCACATGACTCCAAACAGAGAATTGTTCGAGGAGCTATGTGATCAAGATGGTGGATCTGTGTTGTTAGGAAACAACAAATCTTGCAAAATTGCAGGTATTGGATCTGTGAGATTCAAGCTCCATGATGAGTCAATAAGGTTATTGACTGAAGTCAGGTACGTACCTGACTTAAAGAGAAATTTGATTTCTCTTGGTGAATTCGACAGAAAAGGATATGTTTTTCAAGGAGAGAAAAGTATCCTAAGAGTCATGAAGGGGTCGAAGGAAGTCTTGAGAGGCGTGAAGAAACAAGGCTTGTATACCCTTGAGGCTGAGGTTGTAAGTGGTTCGACAAATGTTGCATCCACGAAACTTATGTCGAAGACAAAATTATGGCACATGAGATTGGGCCATGTCAGCGAAAGAGGCCTGGTCGAATTGGGGAAGCAGAACCTGCTAGGAGGTGACAAAGTCGAAAAGTTGGAATTTTGTGAATCTTGTGTATTTGGTAAATCCTGTAGGGCGAAGTTTATCAAAGGCAAGCAAAGAACACATGGATCCCTGGATTACATTCATGCTGATCTTTGGGGGCCTGCAAGGAATCCTTCACACTCAGGTGCAAGGTATTTTCTATCCATCGTTGATGACTATTCCAGAAAACTATGGGTATTCATTCAGAAGACGAAGGATGAAACTTTTGAGAATTTCAAAAGTTAGAAGATTCTAGTCGAAACTCAGACTGGCAGAAAGGTTAAGAGGTTGAGAACCGACAATGGCCTTGAATTCTGCAACGAAGCTTTCGACAGTTACTGTGTTGGGTCTGGGATTGCAAGGCATAAGACTGTAGCAGGTACTCCTCAACAAAATGGCTTAGCTGAGAGATTCAATCGAACAATCCTTCAAAGGGTTAGATGCATGTTGGTTAGTGCTGGATTGAAGAAGGTGTTTTGGGCGGAAGCTGTTTCGACAGCAGCTTACCTGATAAATAGATGTCCCTCGACTGCCTTGGGAATGAAGACACCTGAAGAAGTTTGGTCGGGACATCCACCTAGTCTCGACAGACTGAGAGTATTTGGCTGTGTGGCCTATGCTCATATTAGGCAAGACAAGGTCGAAACTAGAGCTCTGAAATGCATGTTCATGGGATACACTGAAGGAGTCAAAGCTTATAGGCTATGGTGCCTAGAGCCAGGTCACAGGAGGTGTATCACCAGTCGAGATGTAGTTTTCAACGAAGCAGAGATGGATTTCAAGAAAACTGATGATGCTGACGAAGAGTGGAGCATGTTGATGCTGAATTGCTTACCCCAGATGAAGTCAAAGAAGACACAGAAGATGTTGTCGAAGATGAGGAGACTGATAATTCCTACCTGCTAGCAAGAGACAGGTCGAGGAGAGTCATCAAGCCACCTCAGAGACTTGGGTATGCAGATCTTATAGCTTATGCCTTAATTTCTGCAAGTGAGGTTCTAGACGAAGAACCTAGAGACTATAAGGAAGTTATGAGGAATCAAAAGAAGACAAATTGGTCTTTGATGTATGCTATGGTCTGTACTAGACCCGACATAGCATATGCAGTAAGTCTTGTAAGCAGGTACATGGCGAATCCTGGAAAGGCTCACTGGAAAGCATTGAAGTGGATTTTAAGGTACATAAATGGGTCTCTGAATAGAGTCCTAATTTATGGTGGAGCCTTGGGTGAAGATAATAAAGCAGTAATCGAAGGATATGTCGACTCTGATTATGCAGGTTGTATGGATTCTAGAAAATCTATCTCCGGATATGTGTTCACTATGTTTGGGACAACAATCAGTTGGAAAGCAACACTTCAGAAGGTCATTGCCTTATCAACCATTAAAGCGGAGTATATTGCTCTAACTGAAGCTGTGAAGGAAGCAGTGTGGCTTGGAGGTTTTGCAAAGGAGCTAAAACTTCAAGGTCGAGTTATCACTGTTAAATGTGATAGTCAAAGTGCAATACATCTGTCGAAGAATTCAGCCTATCATGAGCGAACCAAGCACATTGATGTGAGGCTGCATTTCATCAGAGGGGTAATCGAGCGTGGAGAAGTCCAAGTGCTGAAAGTTTCGACAGATCATAATGCTGCTGATATGGTCACCAAGACATTGCCCAGTTGCAAGTTTTTCCACTGTATGCAGTTAATAAATCTGCATGAAGAAAGCTAGTTTCTTGATGTTATAGAGTTAGATCCAAGGTGGAGATTTGTGAGACATTGGATCGAACTCTAGTGTGGTCGAAGTCTGTTCGCAAGTAATGCATGTTGTAGTCGAAGTTTATTCTAACATGCATGAGTAAATATTGCTAAGGTTGTTAGCATGAGTAAATATTGCTAAGGTTGTTAGCATGAGTAAATATTGCTAAGGTTGTTAGCATGAGTAAATATTGCTAAGGTTGTTAGCATGAGTAAATATTGCTAGGGTTGTTAGCATGTTGAATTGGGTCTTGCTTGTAAGCCCAATTGTTTAAGTTAGCTTGTACCCTAAGTTAGCTTGTAATGGGTAATTGTTAAAAAGCCCATTAGGTTAGTGTGCTATTTTATTATAAATAGGATGCTAGTTTCTCAATTTTGAAATAAGGAAAAATAGGAAGATAAAATCCTAATTTCAAGGGAGAGAGGTTATTTTGTTATTCTTGTATACTTGTAATCTTGTTCTAAGAGAAAGGAAAGAATAACAGTTTAATAACCAATCCTTGTTCCTTGTTGTTTTACCTTGTTTTCTTTGTTAACCCTAACCCTTGTGTGTTTCTTGATTATTGAGAAATCGTGTATACTTAGTTTAAGGTATCCGATTCACAACAAAGTCGATATTTGGTTCATGAGTTAAGCCACTTAAAGAAAAGTTCTCTTTGTGGGTTCTTGAAGGTAACTTAGTGGAAAATCTTATTTTTCGGTTCTTGAGCTCATCTTAGTGTAAAAGCTCTACTTGGTTCAAGATCAACCTGGTGTAAGCTCTAGATTTGGTTCATGGTTAGGCCGTGTAAAAACTGATTCAGTTTGGATGATAACATGTTCAAAACTCCACATTGGTTCGAGATAAGACTGTATAAAATCTCAATTTAACATGGGGACTAGTCACTCGAAGCTTTGTTTGTGTTTGGAAGGAAGACTAACCATTTCATTCCATTGTTCACTGTTTGGTTGGAAGTAAACCTGACACTTAATTTTTCCTTGTATGAGGAGGTCCATGAGCTTAAACTACTAAAAGCTCATAGGCATTATTGAATACTCTAAAGATAAAGTCTTTGGGATAGGAATGAGTTACTTCTTTTATATCAGACCTCTATAAATCCACAGTGTCATCTTATTTCCCTTATCTCCTTACTTTTGGCATATTTTATTTACCTTGTTTTTCCATTTTTATATCCATGTGTTTTATTGAAAATGTTTTTAAACTCTGAAATTGAAGACAATTTTGTTTTAAAATTTTGTTTTTCAAACCCCTCACAATTCAACCCCATTTTGTGTGTGGAGTCACATGTTCAACAACTATATCCGAGCATTTCAAGGTTCCTTTGTTAGTCTCTTAAGCGAGCATGTACAAGTGAAGGGCCCCAAAATCTTCGAGACGATTTTTGGGTTAGAGGTTAGCACAAAGACAATCAAGGTCAAGTACCTCGTAGTAGATACCTCGTCACCATACATCATTATCATGGGATGGCCCACCATCAATCTATTAGGGGTCGTCTAATCCATTTTATATTTGAACATGAAATATCTATTACTCCGTGGGTATGTTATGATCATCTAGGGATATCAAAATGTCACACATGAGTGTTACCAAACTACTTTTGAAATAATAAGGGAGGAGATGGCCAAAATCTCCATTCAACATCTATATATGTAGGAAGTGGACGTCGCAAATTTGGATCTCAAAATGGAGGTGGAGAATAAAAGGTTCACTCCCACAGAGGACCTAAAGGAGGTCTAAATTATGGCCTTAAATTTACAAGTCACCGAGCTAGGCACCTCTCTATTTGAAGCATGGAAGGAGAAATCTTTCGCTTTGTTGAGGAGGAATGTAGACATGTTTTCCCGGTGCCCTCCAACATTCCAGGGATGGATGTCAGGGGGTCTACCATCCCCTTGCCATTGATTCCACAAGGAAGCCAGTATCTCATAGAAAGCACAAGGTGGACAAGGAGAAGTGGGTGACCATTGATGAAGAGGTTCAAAAACTAAGAAATGCCAGCTTTATAACTAAAGTTTAAATGCCAAATGAAAATTCTTCCGGTCAGCAACAAGATGTTACGCACAATGTTGAGACAATGTGTGAGAGAATATGATTTAAAAATAGTGATGATCAAATAAAAAATACAAAATGAATAACACAAATAATTAATTGGTTACCCAGTTCGGTGCAATATCACCTACATCTGGAGGACTGTAGCCTAAATGAAAGGAAATTCACTAATTCAAGTAGTCAGCAGTATACGACGGCCTCGTCTGAACTCTCATAGTTTAATATCTTTTTTCCAATACTATTTTTGAATTTCACCTCATGCTCCGCCTAAATGTGACACCCTTTCACTTTTATTAAAATACTCCCAAGTGTTTGCAAGAAATAGTTAGATGTGGAGTGATTCAAATCACAATTACAAATTACTATACCTTTCTAAAATAAGAAAAACTCTTTAGATAAAGTATTACAAAAGAAAACATGAAGACTCTTCTAAACACAAGATATAATGCTCAATTAACAAGTCTTGAAAAATAGGTGACTCTTCAAACAAGGAAAGCCATCTTCTTAATTACAAAAATGATCCAGCTAAAAGCTTAGTAGGGTTTAACCAAATACCAACTGAATTTGAAAACAACAAATCAAATCTTCTTTAATTATATAAAATCCAAATCTTCTTTCATTAGATCATATCCAATAAACATCTTATTCATTGAGATTTATGATAAAATCTTTCTAAGCTGATTCAAATTAAAAGTATTTTCCTAAACGAAATCATTGCAAATTTCTGATTGAATTACATCTTAAACAAATAATGTAATAAATGCCAAAGAGCTCACAAATAAATAGAGCAACATCCATCAGTGTGAAATCGAGATGATATGTCTCACAACAAGTCAAAACATCTTGCTAAAATAAGAAAGACTCTCGAAATAAAGTATTACACAAGTAAACATGAAGACTCTTCTAAACACAAGATACAACACTCAATTAAACATTCTTCAAAAATATATGAATCTTCAAACAAGGAGAACCATCTCCTTAAATACAAAAATGATCCATCTAAAAAGCCATAGGATTTAACCAAAAACCAACTGAATCTGAAAAATAACAAATCAAATCTTCTTTAATTATATAAAATTCAAATCTTGTTTAATTAAATCATATCCGATACAAGTCTTCTTGATTCAGATTAATGATTTAATAAAATCTTTTTCAAACTGATTTGGATTAAAAATATTTTTTCTAATGAAATATTTGCAAATTTCTGATTTAATTATATTTGAAACACGTCTTGTAAAAAATGCTAAAGCGCTCACAAACAAATAGAGCAACGCGTGTCAGAATTAAACTGAGACACAATGTCTCACAACTAGTCAAGACACTTTACTTAACAAGTTGCCTGCAAAATTAGTCAATCAAATATAATAACAAATGAGATTGAAAAAAGATTGTGATTGTGACTCAGATAAGAGATTCACAAAGAATGTGATCATAAACTTAAATTAATTGAGAAAAAGAAAAAATCGATGGAAGGAAGATGATCGAATAAGAAGCAACAATTTATAGGGATTCAATGAGAAAATGAAGTTAATCGGAAGAAAATAGAAAAGGAGAATATGATCCATGGATTTTTAATATTTACTTAACATTACACCAAAAGAAGATCAAAATGTAATTTTTTTTTTAAAATGAACTTAGAATATAATTAATTAAAATATAAATTAGTAAATTTTATTTATGGTAAAAACTAATTAATATATCTAACTTCCGCACTTTAGTTTTATTGATAAATAAATATTTTACTCGCATTTTATAAAGAGGTAACAAGAAAAAAAATCATTAAATTTATTTTCAAACTTTTATACATTCATAAAATTAATATAATTTTCACGTTCTATGTTTGGATATTGGTAAAACGAGCAGAGTAGAAGGGAGTTGAGTGGAGCGGAAAGGAAATAGAATAAAGATGTTATTTTATTGTTTGAATATTTCATGATGGAATAAATTAACTTTGTCATTTTGCTCAAATCGATGTGTTGTAAATGTGTCATAAAACTTTTGTTGATGAAGAGAAAGAAAACATATTTTGAAGATTGCATTTACTGCAAAATCAAAAGTTTTAGAAAGTTAGACGAAAAGTCGAGGAAAAAAATCGGTCGGTGAATAGTGTCGTCCGTACGGTGAATAATGTCATCCGTACAGATAAATAGTGACGTCTGTAAGGTTAATAGTATTGTCTGTATGATGAATAGTATTTTTGAGTTTTTGGGCTTTTTTCAATTTGGTTCATGGATCCATGTGATTTTGGGCTTTGTTTGTTGAATATTTGCTATTATAAATATGTATCTCTTATATTTTTGGTGTGTGACAATCTTAGAGTTTTCACCAACAAGGGAGACCAAGGGTTTAAAGGTATAACATAGGGTTTCAGTTATGTACAAAGAAAACATTGGATTATACCTTGGGTTTGAGTGATTCATATATTGAGAATTGGAGAGGTAGGGAAACACTTGGGTAGAAAATAGGGTTGTTCTTGGGCACCTTCAGGGTTGTTCTTGGGAACCTAAAGGTGAAAGCTATTTTTTTGTAACTCATCTATAATCTCTTGTAACAACTTTCTGAGTATAGTGAATTGGAGAGTTGTTATCTCCTCCAGAGTAGATCATTTGATCGAACTAGGTAAACAAACTTTCGGTTTTTTCTTGCCTTATTATGTTATATTATCTGTGTATGGATTATTATTGATGAAGACCATTTATTTTGGTTGCTATTGTTCTTTGCCTCAAATATTGATATTGAATTTTGTCATAATTCACAACAAGATTCATAATAAGTGGTGCGGTGAGCATAGAGAAAAAATATATTGTTGACAAGTGAGCACAATGGTTAGTAGATGGCAGATCTAGAAATTTTCTGGTAACAACGACTTCGGGTTTTTGAAAATTAAGATGCAAGCAATTTTCATTCAAGAGAAGTGTATCGAAACTTTGAAGAGTGAAGCATTGATGCCTGCAGGGCTTACACAGGTACAAAAGACCAGATGGTGGATAAGGCCAAGAGTGCCATTATATTGTGCCTCGGGGATAAAGTTCTAACAGAAGTCGCCAGGGAGAAAACTGTGGTTGCTATGTGGACAAAAGTTGAATCATTGTATATGACAAAGTCTTTAGCTCACAGGTTGTATCTGAAATAACAACTATATTCATTCTAAATGGTGGAGAACAAATCCATAGTTGAGAAGCTCACATGATTGATGATGAGGACAAGGATTTGCTCCTGTTGAGTTCATTACCCAAATTCTTTGAGCACTTTAAGGATGTCCTTCTTTATGGTAAGGAAGGTACTATTACTTTGGATGAAGTCCAAACGGCGGTGAAATCCAAAGAATTTTCAAAGTCGAAAGATTTGAAGATTAAAGATAGTGGTGAAGGCTTAAATGTGTCAAGAGGAGGAGGTGAGTGTAAAGGGATGTCCAAATCAAAGAGGACTGACAAGTCAATGGTAAAATGTTTTAATTGTCAGAAAATCGGTCACTTTAAAAGGGATTGTCCTGAAAGAAAGGTCAATAAAGATTCTGTTCAAGCTGTAGTTGCATTGGGTGAGGAAAGTTATGAGGATGTCGAAGCACTAGTAGTATCGAGTTTAGAAACTGAAGATAGTTGGGTCATTGACTTGGGTTGCTCTTATCACATGTGTCCAAGAATAGAATACTTTGAAACTTTGAAGATGGTATAAGGTGGAGTAGTTTGCCTTGGTAATAATAAGGCATGCAAGGTTTATGGTATTGGTACGGTCAGATTTAAAATGTTTAATGATTGTGAACTTCTTATTCACAATGTGAGGTACGTTCCAGAACTCAAGTGAAATTTATTATCTATAAGTATGTTTGATGATCTAGGCTATTGTACTAGAGTTGAACGTAGAGTGTTGAAGATTCTGCGTGATGAATTGATTATTGCTAAAGGATCTAAAATATACGGTCTATATATTTTAGAAGGTTCAAATGTTATTATTCATTCATCGTTAACTAATGGAGACTTTCATGACAAGGAAAAGCTATAGGATTTGAGTTTAAGGTGTTATGAATTCCCTGAGAAAGTTTCAGAGGATTACAATTAATTTTGCAGAAATCAAGGGATAAAAATGCATGTTACCTCTGAGTTTTTATTGAGTTTTTAGGAAAGAGCTGAGGTTAAAACATCGTACTAATTTTTTCACAAGAAGAATAGTGAAAATCAGGGGAGAAACCTGAAAGAAACTATAACAGAGAGAAAACTCAGCTTGAGGTGGAGTTTTCTACTATGGATGCTAGCAATAGTGAGGGAACGGTTACAGAGATCTCTGATTATCATTTGACTCATGATAAGGTAAGGAGGATTACTGTAACATCTCAAAGGGACGATTATGCTAGCCTTGGATATTATATTTTTAATGTGGCTAAAGGACTGCAAAATAAAAGAAGAAAAACCTTCAGGGAGGCATTTGAAAATAGGTGGAGTCAAGGGTGGTTGAAAAATCATACTTGTAGGCTTGTTAAATTACCTAGGCAGAAAAGGGTAATTGGGAACAAGTAGATTCAAGTTGTGAGATCAAGATTCAAGTGTTGCTTGAATTTGATCAAAATTATTGATTAAAGTTTCAACTTGGTAGAGAGCAACAATGTTATTGATTGTTAAATTGGTATCAACACGGTTTAAAGTCAATGTGGAGATTATTGTAAATGTCCCTTAAAATCTTTGTTGATGAAGAGAAAAAAAACGTATTTTTGAGATTGCATTTACCACGAAAATCAAAAGTTTTAGAAAGTCAAACGAAAAATCGGCTGGTGAATAGTGTTATCCATACAGATAAATAGTAACGTCCGTATGGTGAATAGTATTGTCCGTACGATGAATAATATTTCTGAGTTTTCAGACTTTTTTCGATTCGGTCCATGGATCCATGTGATTTTGGGCTTTGTTTGTTGGGTATTTGTTATTATAAATATGTATCTCTTATATGTTTGGTGTGTGACAATCTTAGAGTTTTCACCAACAAGGGAAACCAAGGGTTTAAAGGTATATCATAGGGTTTCAGCTATGCAAAAGAAAACATTGGATTACACCTTGGGTTTGAGTGAAAATATGGTTGTTCTTGGGCGCCTTCAGGGTTGTTCTTAGGAACCTGAAGAACATAATTATTGCATATCGATTCGCGCAATTATACTTTAAGTAATGTTTCTAGTTCCCTTTAGTAATAGCAATTATTCCCTTAAACATTATCTACTTAGCTAAACATAGTAACTCCCGAGAACACTAGTTTGATTACGAGTCTTTGTGGGATCAATATCTTTTATTACTACGCGATAGACTGTGCACTTGCAGTTAAGTTGTATTAGACATAGAAAGTCGCGATCACTCACGACAAGTCAAAACATCTTGCTAAAATAAGAAAGACTCTCGAAATAAAGTATTACACAAGTAAACATGAAGACTCTTCTAAACACAAGATACAACACTCAATTAAACATTCTTCAAAAATATATGAATCTTCAAACAAGGAGAACCATCTCCTTAAATACAAAAATGATCCATCTAAAAAGCCATAGGATTTAACCAAAAACCAACTGAATCTGAAAAATAACAAATCAAATCTTCTTTAATTATATAAAATTCAAATCTTCTTTAATTAAATCATATCCGATACAAATCTTCTTCATTCAGATTTATAATTTAATAAAATCTTTTTCAAACTGATTTGGATTAAAAATATTTTTTCTAATGAAATATTTGCAAATTTCTAATTTAATTATATTTGAAACACGTCTTGTAAAAAATGCTAAAGCGCTCACAAACAAATAGAGCAACGCTCATCAGAATTAAACTGAGACACAATGTCTCACAACTAGTCAAGACACTTTACTTAACAAGTTGCCTGCAAAATTAGTCAATCAAATATAATAACAAAGGAGATTGAAAAAAGATTATGATTGTGACTCAAATAAGAGATTCACAAGAATGTGATCATAAACTTAAATTAATTGAGAAAAAGAAGAAATTGATGGAAGGAAGATGATCAAATAAGAAGCAACAATTTATAGGGATTCAATGAGAAAATGAAGTTAATCGGAAGAAAATTGAAAAGGAGAATATGATCCATGGATTTTTAATATTTACTTAACATTACACCAAAAGAAGATCAAAATGTATTTTTTTTTTAAATGAACTTAGAATATAATTAATTAAAATATAAATTAGTAAATTTTATTTATGGTAAAAACTAATTAATATATCTGACTTCCGCACTTTAGTTTTATTGATAAATAAATATTTTACTCGCATTTTATAAAGAGGTAACAAGAAAAAAAATCATTAAATTTATTTTCAAACTTTTATACATCCATAAAATTAATATAATTTCCACGTTCTATGTTTGGATATTGGTAAAACGAGCAGAGTAGAAGGGAGTTGAGTGGAGCGGAAAGGAAATAGAATAAAGATGTTATTTTATTGTTTGAATATTTCATGATGGAATAAATTAACTTTGTCATTTTGCTCAAATCGATGTGTTGTAAATGTGTCATAAAACTTTTGTTGATGAAGAGAAAGAAAACATATTTTGAAGATTGCATTTACTGCAAAATCAGAAGTTTTAGAAAGTTAGACGAAAAGTCGAGAAAAAAAACCGGTCGGTGAATAGTGTCGTCCGTACGGTGAATAGTGTTATCCGTACAGATAAATAGTGACGTCTGTACGGTGAATAGTATTGTCCGTATGATGAATAGTATTTCTGAGTTTTTGGACTTTTTTCAATTTGGTTCATGGATCCATGTGGTTTTGGGCTTTGTTTGTTGAATATTTGCTATTATAAATATGTATCTCTTATATTTTTGGTGTGTGACAATCTTAGACTTTTCACCAACAAGGGAGACCAAGGGTTTAAAGGTATAACATAGGGTTTCAGCTATGCACAAAGAAAACATTGGATTATACCTTGGGTTTGAGTGATTCATATATTGAGAATTGGAGAGGTAGGGAAACACTTGGGTAGAAAATAGGGTTGTTCTTGGGCGCCTTCAGGGTTGTTCTTGGGAACCTAAAGGTGAAAGCTATTTTTTTGTAACTCATCTATAATCTCTTGTAACAACTTTCTGAGTATAGTGAATTGGAGAGTTGTTATCTCCTCTAGAGTAGATCATTTGATCGAACTGGGTAAACAAACTTTCAGTTTTTTCTTGCCTTATTCTGTTATATTATCTGTGTATGGATTATTATTGATGAAGATCATTTATTTTGGTTGCTATTGTTCTTTGCCTCAAATATTGATATTGAATTTTGTCGTAATTCACAACAAGATTCATAATAAGTGGTGTGGTGAGCATGGAGAAAAAAGATATTGTTGACAAGTGAGCACAATGGTTAGTAGATGGCAGATCTAGAAATTTTCTGGTAACAACGACTTCGGGTTTTTGAAAATTAAGATGCAAGCAATTTTCATTCAAGAGAAGTGTATTGAAACTTTGAAGAGTGAAACATTGATGCCTGCAAGGCTTACACAGGTACAAAAGACCAGATGGTGGATAAGGCCAGGAGTGCTATTATATTGTGCCTCGGGGATAAAGTTCTAACAGAAGTCGCCAGGGAGAAAACTGTGGTTGCTATGTGGGCAAAACTTGAATCATTGTATATGACAAAGTCTTTAGCTCACAGGTTGTATCTGAAACAACAACTATATTCATTCCGAATGGTGGAGAACAAATCCATAGTTGAGAAGCTCACATAATTTCACAAGATTATCTATGATCTTGAGAATATTAAAGTGAAGATTGATGATGAGGACAAGGATTTTATCCTGTTGAGTTCATTACCCAAATTCTTTGAGAACTTTAAGGGTGTCCTTATTTATGGTAAGGAAGGTACTATTACTTTAGATGAAGTCCAAACGGCGGTGAAATCCAAAGAATTTTCAAAGTCGAAAGATTTGAAGATTAAAGATAGTGGTGAAGGCTTAAATGTGTCAAGAGGAGGAGGTGAGTGTAAAGGGATGTCTAAATCAAAGAGGACTGACAAGTCAATGGTAAAATGTTTTAATTGTCAAAAAATCGGTCACTTTAAAAGGGATTGTCCTGAAAGAAAGGTCAATGAAGATTCTGTTCAAGCTGTAGTTGCATTGGGTGAGGAAAGTTATGAGGATGTTGAAGCACTAGTAGTATCGAGTTTAGAAACTGAAGATAGTTGGGTCATTGACTCGGGTTGCTCTTATCACATGTGTCCAAGAATAGAATACTTTGAAACTTTGAAGATGGTATAAGGTGGAGTAGTTTGCCTTGGTAATAATAAGGCATGCACGGTTTATGGTATTGGTACGGTCAGATTTAAAATGTTTAATGATCGTGAACTTCTTATTCACAATGTGAGGTATGTTCGAGAACTCAAGTGAAATTTATTATCTATAAGTATGTTTGATGATCTAGGCTATTGTACTAGAGTTGAACGTAGAGTGTTGAAGATTCCGTGTGATGAATTGATTATTGCTAAAGGATCTAAAATATATGGTCTATATATTTTAGAAGGTTCAAATGTTATTATTCATTCATCGTTAACTAGTGGAGACTTTCATGACAAGGAAAAGCTATAGGATTTGAGTTTAAGGTGTTATGAATTCCCTGAGAAAGTTTCAGAGGATTACAATTAATTTTGCAGAAATCAAGGGATAAAAATGCATGTTACCTCTGAGTTGTTATTGAGTTTTTAGGGAAGAGCTGAGGTTAAAACATCGTACTAATTTTTTCACAAGAAGAATAGTGAAAACCAGGGGAGAAACCTGAAAGAAACTATAACAGAGAGAAAACTCAGTTTGAGGTGGAGTTTTCTACTATGGATGCTAGCAATAGTGAGGGAACAGTTACAGAGATCTCTGATTATCATTTGACTCATGATAAGGTAAGGAGGATTACTGTAACATCTCTAAGGGACGGTTATGCTAGCCTTGGATATTATATTTTTAATGTGGCTAAAGGACTGCAAAATAAAAGAAGAAAAACCTTCAGGGAGGCATTTGAAAACAGGTGGAGTCAAGGGTGGTTGAAAAATCATACTTGTAGGCTTGTTAAATTACCTAGGCAGAAAAGGGTAATTGGGAACAAGTAGATTCAAGTTGTGAGATCAAGATTCAAGTGTTGCTTGAATTTGATCAAAATTATTGATTAAAGTTTCAACTTGGTAGAGAGCAGCAATGTTATTGATTGTTAAATTGGTATCAACACGGTTTAAAGCCAAGGTGGAGATTATTGTAAATGTCCCTTAAAATCTTTGTTGATGAAGAGAAAGAAAACATATTTTTGAGATTGCATTTACCACGAAAATCAAAAGTTTTAGAAAGTCAAACGAAAAATCGAGAAAAAAAATCGGCTGGTGAATAGTGTTATCCATACAGATAAATAGTAATGTTCGTATGGTGAATAGTATTGTCCGTACGATGAATAATATTTCTGAGTTTTCAGACTTTTTTCGATTCGGTCCATGGATTCATGTGATTTTGGGCTTTGTTTGTTGGGTATTTGTTATTATAAATATGTATCTCTTATATGTTTGGTGTGTGACAATCTTAGAGTTTTCACCAACAAGGGAGACCAAGGGTTTAAAGGTATATCATAGGGTTTCAGCTATGCAAAAGAAAATATTGGATTACACCTTGGGTTTGAGTGAAAATAGGGTTGTTCTTGGGCGCCTTCAGGGTTGTTCTTAGGAACCTGAAGGCGAATGCTATTTTCCTATAACTCATATGTAATCTCTTGTAACGACTTTCTGAGTATAGTGAGTTGCTCTCTCCCCCAGAGTAGATCGTTTGATCGAACTGGGTAAACAAACCTTTAGTTTTTTCTTGTCTTATTCTGTTATATTATCTATGTACGGATTATTATTGTTGAAGACCGTTTATTTTGGTTGCTATTGTTCTTTAGCTCATTTCATTCCATCCATTTTTAATTAATAATTTATACCAATTCATTCAATTTCATTTTATTCCATCAATCCAAACTTATCATAAGAGGTGTGGATTATCTTTGGTTAGAATTTCATGAGTCATGAAATTGGCCTAAAGACATGTACTTTTATTGGTTTTGCAATAAAACAAAAAATAAAAAAGGAAACATTATCTTCATTTTCTTCGTGTAAATGTCATATTTGAGTTGTGTTTATTTCTTTTAAAAAATTATTATTTGTGTTGATTTCAATACTGAAGAATTAATATAATTTACAAAAATATTTTTACAATTTTTATTTAGTGGAGTACTTAAGTGGAGTAAAATTAAATAGATAATAGTTATACAAATTATCATGAGTTTAATGAACATATACGTGTAAACAAATTTTACACGGTCACCATCAATCTATCAAACCATTAAAATTATCAAAATTATTTTAAATTTTTAATATGATGTGACGGAATGCATGACATTTATTAAAAAACAGTGACAAATTATTTACACTTTAATGCATTTTCTGTCTTCTCAATTATCATTTGATTTTTTGAATTAAATATGATTAAATTCAAACTTTTTTAGTGAACAAAATAGTATGATGTGGTTTGTGACACATTTTCGATTAAACTTTTTCTCATGTGATTGTTTGTTATTACGTTGCCTTGTTGGACTATCGTGAGTCAAATATTTTTTTTCTACTTAGACAAAAATGTTATTATGAGCCAAATATTTTGATTATTTTTAATGACCACAGAAACAATGGACATAATTTATGTTGATTTTTTATTACTGAAGTCAAAGTATAGTAGTGATTTATTATTACATGCCTTCATTTTGAAACATGTTGCAAGAAATGCAACTCTTCCACATTAGCATTTTCTATAAATATTGATGTTGTTAGATAAAATATAAGAATTGAGTTCATAATTCGGAACAATTTGTTAAATGTAAAATTTTAAAATATTGAATTTAATTAAATAATTCATTTTAAGTAATAATATGACAATGAAAAAAAAATATTTATTTTCGTTGTATTGATTATAATTATATTTATAGATAATATTTCCAACTTTTATATTACACAAACTTTATCTTAAAAATATATAAAAAAATAATCAATCTTGATGATAATTAAAATGATTTTATATAATTTATTGTATTCATAAAAATCAAATATAATATTTCTAATTTTTATGAAACAAATTTCATTTTAAAAATGTATAATTTTTTGTAATATAAGAATGACAATGGACAGAGTACTATAATATCTGTTTTCATATCTACAATTTTAAAAAAAAAAAATTGTACCTGAGTTCATACCTGCATAGACACTAACATTTATGTTTGTATCCGTATCCTATGGGTACTTAAATACTCGTAATCATATCCGTTTATCCGTATTTCTAATAAAAATAATTGATCAATTATAATTGTTCATTTGATTTTCAATTTTTAATAACATTAAAAAAAAATGTTTTTATATAAAAATGCATATAAATTTAATAGTGATGTATTTAATAAAATTGATTAATTAATTTGTGTGCATAATAATAAAAATAAAAACACATAAATATATATTATGCGGGTACGAGGTGAGCTGAGTATTAAGGTGTCTGTGTCCGTACTCATACCCATTTATTTTAATGGATAATTTTCCATGTCCGTGTCCGCTTTGCGGATTTTTACCCTACTCGTTGTGGGTAAATTTTGCGAGTATCCACTGAAGATAGATCAAATTGTCATCCCTAATGTCACGCCTTAAATTTGTAATAAATTAAATTTCCTATAAATAATAGGGTTGTAGTGATAGGTCATCATAAAGGGTAAACATTTATATTTGATCAAACATTCATCTAAAAATTTAAAACTCATTCAAACAAACGACAGAGACGTTATATATTCACCAAAAATTCAAGGTGATGGGTATATGAGTCATCTTACTTATAAAATGTTTAACCTTCATTTTTTTAAACAATGTGGGACTTAGAATTCACAATTGTTTCTCAACACAACTCACATTTGTTTCTCAACAATTTCTCTCTCAAGTGTGAGTCCGTCCAGTATGCTCTCCCTCAAGTAGAAGCTCTTTCGTTCACATGTTTGTACCTCTGTTGAGAGACACATTTATCTCTTCATGGATATTTTAACGGAACACGTCGTCTGACCACATATCAGAAAGACTTTCAACACAAGGAGTCGGTCCTTTACTTGAACCATTGGCTCTGATACCACTTATGAGTCATCATGAGAGAGAAATATTTACATTCGGTCAAACACTCACCTAAAGATCAAAAATCCGTCCAAACAAATGAGAGAGACACCATATATTTATCAAAAGTTTTAAGGTGATAAATGTATAAATCGTCTTACTTGTAAAATATTTAACCTCTATTTTTCGAAGCATTGTGAAACTTACGTATTTTTTAACACAACTCACAATTATTTTTCTAACATAAATTTTTTATTATTATTATATTATCTTTCACATATTATAAAGTACATCTTATTTGAGCAATAATGTGTTTGTTAAAATCCTACATTAAAAATAGTTTGTATTTAAAGAAAGATGGTCAGAATCAAATTTTTATTTTAATTTATTTTTCTTAGATAAAATATTGAAACATAAAATCATTGAGTTTATGCATCATATTAAAATAATAACAATATTGAATTAAATTTGTCAAATATTAACAATCTAGGAAGCTCATATTTTTGTCAATGAGCTCATTAGAATCTTAAGTTATACTAGAATGTCAATATTTTATAAACTTAATTCAATGCTGTCAATGAGCTTTCTATTTTAATATTTGACAATCAATGAATTTCGTATTGCTTCCTTTGAAACATTTTCTCTCAGGATTGATAAACTTATCTCGTATAAAGACAAACACAATTATACTTGTACAAAGTATAACTCAAGATATTATATTATATTTAAGAATTATTAATATAATGTAATATTTGTATTGCATACATTTATCAAATTAATATTTGTTGCTAATAAATGTTAGAATTATATATTAATGTTTTAATGAAATTTTTAACTATAAATATTAAATTTTAAATGGTGATTGCCTCGTCTTTCCTACGCCAAATTTAAGTTTAAGTTTAAGAATTAAATTTTCAGAAATAATATTTAAAAAATGATTATACCAATACTTATTAAAAGTTTGAAGAAAATTTATTCTAAAATATAAAAGTTTCGAGAAATAAAATAATTTTTAATTTCAATAATTTCATTTTTATTTTCATGTAAGAAAGTGAGAATATTCATTCTTATGAAATTTCACACGATCTTTTACTAAAAATATAACTATTAACTTTCTTTAAAATTTCAAATAATATTGATAAACACATTTTCTTAATAACATCTAGAAATTAAAATTTTCTATTTTCATCTACAGATAATTTATTCTTGAAAATCAATTTTGAATCCTTGAATCAAACACTTCCAAAGACTAACTTTGACGTGTTGCATGTGGTTTTGTGAAACATTTTCAGTTAAACTTCTCCTCAACTGTTGCCTCGTTGGACTGTAGTGAGTCAAATATTTTTTGCTGGTTAGAAAAAAAAACAACTTTTAGTGGCCACAGAAGTATTGGACTTATTTACATTGATTTCTTATTGCCTAGGAGGGTAACACAAGGTATGACAGCAAGCCTGCTCTATATAACAACGTGTGTAATGCACTATGGCGGTTGCCACTTTACTTGAATTTTACACATTGATTTTATACACAAACATTTATTAATGTTATGAAGGCGGTTATATTGATGAGCTTGGAGTTGGACCATGATAGCTTGGGGTGGGATGTAGAATACCACATCTACTTAAAAAAAAATAAAAAATAAATAAAGGATAGAGAATGATATTTTTATTAAATCACTTTTATCATGTATTGAAAATGATGAACGTAATATTAATTAGAGCGTAAATTTAGAAAAAATGCATTGAAAATTGAAATGGGTTATTCATTTTGGGACACTCTTTTATTTTAAATGGGTCACTCATTGTGGGACGAAGGGAGTATTGAATAAAGTTCTATTACACTGTTACTCTAACTGAACAGAAGTTCAATATTTATACGCACACTAAAACTCAGTTGTCAAACTAAATGCGTCTCAAATTAAACTTAAATGATGACACTTAAAGGAAATGCTAATTGAATATTAGATTACACTCCAATATCACCACTTAATCCATATTCAAGACTATAATCAACAACACCAATTACATCCCTCGCGCGGATAAAGTGTTCAATCTTGATTATTTTAGTCAGCACATCTGTCAGCTGCTTCTGGGTGCTACAATGCACAACTTCAAGCAATGCATTCTAAATCTAGTTTCTCAAAAAAATGGAACTTTGTATCAATATGTTGCTTCTTCCATGCAACATTATATTCTTGGCAGGACTTATAGTTGATTTGTTGTTAATCATCAACTTCACAAACTTGCTTCCTTTATCTTCAGATCTTACAGCAAGTTCAGAATCCACACAGCTTGACAATCAAATAAAGCATCCACAACATACTCAGCTTCACAGGTTGACAATGGAACAACTAGTTATTTTTTAGAGCACCAAGAAATATGACCTTTGAGATACTTGAAGAAATATCCAGAAGTACTTCTTCTATCAACTATATTCCATACCAATTAGAGTTTGAATAACACATTGATTATGAATCAGATTCAACATCAAATGAGAACAAAATTTCATACCTAAGAGTCTCCTTAATATACCTCAGTATCCTAAGGGTGACATGAAAAGATGCCACTTAACATCTTGGTTATATAAAAATCGAGGGTAAATCATCTAATCATGGGTTCGACCCCAGCTTCTACATTTTTATCATTTACAAAGATGGACAGCGCCCAACCTAACATCTCGATTTTATTAAAAACTTGAGGTAATAGCCTTATAACTTTACGTTGAATTTTTAAAAAAATTGAGAGGTCAAAAAAATTATATATTCGTATGTACCTACAACCATATCACAAAATACATAACCATATTTTGCAGATTTCTAAAATAGAAACATTGTACCTGCATATTACATAACCAAATCACAAAAGAACAATTGTTTACAACAAATGCAAAGTCAAAATTGGACAAACCTTATAATTTTACGACAGAAATAAATCAATTGATTAACCAACAAAAGTAATTACCAAAATGGAAAGTCTTATAGGTTGTCCAAAACTACTATGCTAAGATTTGTCACTGGTCGTTAAACACCTATAATTTGAACAACAATTTAAACCAATTAGGATAATCAACAAAAACTTTAAATCTTTAGTAAAAGAAATAAAAAAGAGTAAAATGAATAATTATAAATTACCAATTGATATAAAATATTTACTTACTATTTTCCCCATATTTCCTTTTTATGATCACGACAAATAGCATGCATATCATCTGAATCATTTTCTTCAGATGATTGACGTGACGTACATGTGTCGCAAGACAAGGGGTATCGTAGTCAACATCTTGATTTTCACCAGGAAGATATTTTCCTTGAAGTACAATTCACCATATAGTCTTAGAAGGATCAGTGACATAAAAAAACTTGTTTTGCTTGAGTTGCCATGATGAGTGGTTCGTTCTTATAAGTTGCATTTCGAAGATCTACCCGTGTGAATCCTAATTCATCGGTTTCTACATAATTTTATTGTCAATCCACTTGCACTTAAATAAAGGCACTTTAAAAGAAACATAATCAATCTCTATAATCTCTTCAATGAACCAAAAGTATGCTTTAGATGCTAGTACAAGTTTGTTATCTTTGGCACTAAAGAAGTACATGGATTCAGTTTCAACCATAACTCTACTATTTTGCATGGTATTGCGCTCATCCTTTGATTTTGTATAGAATGAATATCTAGTAGTGTCGTATTCACTCCAAGTAATTACATTAAACTTAGGCATACGTGACAACCATTTAATTGCCTCTGATGCATTACTCTCTTTAGAAACTCTTTCAGTAAACCATGTTATGAAAATTTTGTTATGCTTTGTCAACAACCATTTTCATTCATTCGGGGGTATTTTCCGTTACAAGACTTTTGTGAGCAGTCAAGTAAGGTTGAACTTCATCAAAGTTATTCAATATATACATATGTGCTTGAAGAGATATATCTCGGCTAAAATTTTTAACATTTAAACCTTGATTACCTCTACCATCATATCTTCCCTCATGACGAGACTCAGGAATTCCTATAGAGTTAGCTTCTGACAAATACATTGTCCAAAACTCAATAGCTTATTCTGTGATGTACCGTTCAACAATCAAAGCTTTCAGACGGTGATGATTCTTTGTATACCCTTTGAAGATCTTCATGTAACTCTTTAAAGTATACATCAACCATAAATATTCTAGACCACAAATTCTAATCTCCCTTACTTAGATGAACAACTAAGTGAACCATAATGTCAAAGAACGATGGAGGGGAAAACATTTCTAATTGACACAAGATAAATTGCAGCCTCATTTTCCAACTCGTCTAAATTTTCAGGATCAATGACTTTACTACATATAGCATTGAAGAATAAGCATAATTTGGTCATATTTACCCTTACATTCCTTGGTAAAATGTTACAGATAGCCACTGGTAGAAGTTTTTTCATCAAGACATGACAACCATGAGATTTTAATCCAACTACTTTGTGATCGTTCTTTGATACAAGTTTTTTCACATTTGATTAGTACCCTTGGGGAACTTTGATACCCTAAAGACAATCAATTTTTTTTCTTTTTTAGACAGAGTATGACAAGCTTGGGGAAAATATGTTCTATTTTCTATTTCTTTTAGGGCTAACTCTTGTGGTATACCCATCACCACCATATCTTCATGGGATTTCTTAGTATATTTTGTCTTGCCTTTAATGTTGAGAAGTGTTCCAATCAAACTATCACATACATTTTCTCCACATGTATCACATCAAGATAATGTCTTACATCAAGACTAGACCAATATGAAAGATCAAATAACACTGACCTCTTTTTCCAACTATTTTTCTCCACAAGCCCTTTTTGTCTACCTTTTAGTTTCTTTCCAAAGACAACCTTAATGTGTTGTTGTCTTTTATAAACTTCCTTCCCAATTAACGGTTTTGGTGTGAAACCAAACTTGTGGTCTCCATTAAAAACATTTGGCAATCTACGGTATGAAGGATTAGGTCTTAATCATTTTTTATGCCCAAGATAAATCGTCTTTTTACCATTTGGTAATTGGTGGTGGCATGTATCAAAATCACATATATGACAGGCTTTATGTCCCTTGAAGTTGTACCCAAGCAAATTATCGTATGGAGGAAAGTCATTGATTGTGCAAAACAACATAGCACACAGCTTAAAGTTATCACATGTATACGCATCGTCAACATCAATGCCTTCCTCCCACAAAAGTATTAAATCTTCAGGAGTTAAATAAAAATCTATGTCGTTCCCTGGTTGTTTTGGACCCAAAATCATCATCGATAACATCATATATTTGCGCTTCATGTACAACTATGGAGATAGGTTGTAAATTATGAGAAGAATAGGCCATGATGTATGGTTAGTAGTCAAATTACCAAAAGGGTTCATTTCGTTGGTGGCAAGTCCAAGCATAAGGTTCCTTGATTTTAGTGCGAAATATGGAAACACATAATCAATTTTCTTCCATTGTAATAAATCAGCTACATGGAAAAAACTTTCATCACACATTATTTCATCTGCATGTCATCTAGTATTCTTTTCATCCTTTCCATTAGCAAAAAAATCTCTTGAACCTTTGAATTACCGGTAGGTACCATGTCACCTTGGAAGGAACACCTTTTATTTTTACACTATCATCGTCTTCAACACCATTGACCTTCTTCTTCTAGCGTGACTCCCTACATCTCGGACACTCCTTCAAGTTTTCATATTCTTTCTTATACAATATGAAATCATTAGACATGCATGTATTTTGAAATAATCTAAACCCATTGTGTAACACCCCATTTAAATTATTTAGTCATTTTGTACTTTGTTGTGTTGTGTATTTGTTGTGATGTCCTTAATTAAGGATACGAGGTTAAGGGCGAGAGTGAGAGCTGACCTTAATTGGGGTAATGTGGACCTAGAATAAGGGATAATTTAATAACAATATTAAGAGCATTATGATTATTAATATTATTATTTCAATTACTATTAACAATAATATTAATAGGATTATGTTTATTATTAGTGTTATTATTATTATTAGTAGTAGTAGTAGTAGTAGTAGTAGTAGTAGTAGTAATAGTAGTAGTAGTAATTACATTAAATGAATTAAAAACCTGATTAAGAGGGTTTAGGGAGAGTTAGTGGAGTAGGCAGTTAATGTACGTGAAAAAGGAAAACGCAAAGAAAGAAGAGCTAGGGCAAAAAGAACCAATTTTTCCCATTGTTGTCAAGAAAGAGATCAAATCTAAGGTAAGGGGGAGAATTGATTTCAATATGGGTGAATTAACATGAGAGGGTAGTGAGAGGTCCTTTCTCTCGTAGGTTTATATTTGCTCTTGTTCTTGAATTTGAAATTCTTAGCATGATGAATTCCCTGTAATTGCTGTTATTGTAGAATGATCATTGTATGATGTTTGTGTAAATGAATCTGAGATCAATATGAAATTCGTGTGAAAATTTCTTAATGCTGTAATAGAATTCCGATGAATAACAAATTTAGGAATTAAGGGTTTGAGGGTTAATGAAATTGAACCTTACATGATAGAAATCTTAGGAGAATAATGGATAGATGAAGTATAGTGGAGGTAGAGAGAAACGATTAATAAAAAACTGAATTCTGGGTTGAGTTTAGTGGTAAAATGAAGAGTATTGAGTGAGGGTTCATGAAAGGGATGAAATCTGAGTTTTTGGCAGCAGTTTTGGTGATACGCGTATGGCGCTTGGCAATACGCGTATGAGGGTAGCCATACGCGTAAGGAGTGTATCTGAGGGATTTTGGGAGGTGACAGCCTCTAGTCCTACGCGTAAAAGAGGTCCAATACGCGTATGACAGCAGGCATTACGCGTATGGACCATGTCGGTACGCGTATGGGCAGCCTTGGATGACTTTTCCCCAATTTTTGTGATTCTTGTCCAGATTTTGCTTGGAACGCAATTCCGTTTAATCGGTAGGATTAATATGACTAAAATGAACCTAAGGAAGATTAGTAATGAATTTAATTAGAGAGAATATGGAAAATTACGTTTTTCCCTTAGGGGTGTGATTGATATATGTGGGCCAGGACCGTCCAGTGTGGACGATCTGGTGTGATGATGGTAATTCTCGAGAGGATTACGGTAAGCGGATGGCTCGTGTGGATCATTGATGATCGTGAATTATGCTTGAAATTATTATTATATTTGCATAATGGTGTTATCATGCATTTCATGTCATGTGTCTTGTGGAGATGACTAGGTGGAATCCATGATGGGTGCCTAGTTCATTCGAGCTTCATGTGGAAGTCGTTGTGGAGATAAGTTATAGTTCAGAGGAACGTATACGACTTATCCAGATTCTGACGGGAATCGGGTTCTAGGGTGAACCGTATGTATTTGTGTTGGTACCACATGCATTGTGTCGAGTCAGTGAGTTACATTGCATATTTGATTTTGGGCTATTAATGCTGAGTGATTAAGATGGCACGTGTATGTGTGTTACATGTGTATGATTGTATGTGTGGTGTGTAACTACTCAGCATGTGTATTTCACCGCTTATTTATTGAATGTATTTCTCACCTCTTTTCTGTTTGTTGCGTTTGTGCTCCTTGGGGAGTGCAGACGACCAGGTACTTGAGTAGTGCTTGGAGTGTGTTGCTATTTGATCGAGTCCTAGGAGTTGCTCTGATACGTAACATGGGATGATGTGATTATGTTATATTTTTTTATTTCTTGATTAGTTGTTACGTATCTTTTATCTGTTGGATTAGTGATGTATAACCATCGGTTGTGGGAATTATGTTTAAACATTTATTTTATTCCGCTGTTTTATTGAATGGCCTTGTTAAAATGTTGTGGAAAGCATGAAGTGACTTGATACTTCATTGAATGACAAAAATGTCTATGCGACATCCTACGTGTTTTGAAAACTCTGATGTATTTTCTTAAATATTCCTATAATACGCGTACAGGGTAGAGTGGGGTGTTTCACATTGGACATAATATCTTCTTCACCTCATAACTATAGTTCAACAATGTGTTACCTTCTAGAAGCATTTCTTGTAACAATTCAAGCAACTCAGTGAAACTTTTATCCGTCCACCCACCTCTGGCCTTAAGATTAAATAGTCTTAACATATCTGACAATCTTGTAAAACTTTTGCATCCTAAATACAACGACTCTTCCATGTATTTTTGCAAAGTATCAAACACATTAGTGTTGTACCCCAAATTTTTACCCCTTAGATTCTCATTATCATTTTAGAAGCACGATCATGAATTATCTAACCCTAAATCAGTGCAAGTTCATTATTGTCAAGTTACAGATGAATCAGGGTTCTCGCACCAACAAATTCAAAACAACCAAGGAATGATCAACCAATGATTTGGGCCAATTCAATCATGGAATGAAATCAAAGATAATATCAAAGTCAAATGAGAAGTCAATTTGAAGAAATCATTTCAGAATCAAGAACAGTGCAGTCAGGAGGCCCCGATTAGGGTTTTTAACTAGTGAAAAGTCAACTGTGGTTTGACTTTGATGTTGGAAGATGTTGTAATGGTGGGATTGAGGTCCATGGAGTTCATATAGCTTATTAAAGTCTATTCAAGAAGTTTCAAAGTCTCAGGAGCCCTAGAATGTCAACAGGCGACTCGTTAATCACCGATCGGTCGTACGGTTGACCGAAAAGTCAACTCTCCAAATTTTATGAATTGTACTTCAAGTTGTGAAACAAAGTTGTTCCTTATGTTATATTGGACTTGCATATCAATTTCCATGATCATTGGATCAAGGATGAAGGAGTAATCGAGAAATCGGGAAATTAGGGTTTTAAAAAGGGGCTAAACCCTAACTCCTTAACCACACACTCAATTGAGTTGGTTCCAAGCTCATTGGAAAGCTATTGACAAATCCTACAAAAGTCCCATACTAGTCCACAACCAGAAAATGCATACTTTTTGAGATAGAAGCAAAAACATTCCTAGAAGGGAAAATAACTTAGAAAATTTCTAAGTTATTTTCACTTTAAAAGCTTGTGTGCAGCCAACTTTGAGGGGGGTTTTCACCTAGTTCCAATTGGAGTTTGATTCCTTGACAAAAATGAATGTTTTAGAGCTATGTGAGGGCTTTCTAAATTGTACTAGAACATATCAAAAGGAGTTATGAGCAGAAAGTTACATAGGTGCAAAGTTGGAGGTTTCACATGTTAAGTCCCACATTGGCTTAATTTTCAAAGAGACCTACTTCACTAAATTTGCCATTTTTTCTTGATCTAACTTGTTGTATGTGAGATATAAGATGTGTGTAGCATGAAACAAGGAAGAATTATGCAGAATAGCCCAAAATCAAGATGAGAAGCTCATTGCCTTGCAAATGGAGCAAGTGGGCAAGTTGCATTTCCAAGCATGAGGTGTAAAGCTCAAAGTTGTACCAGCCCCTTCCCTATGATCCTAGCCTGCTACAAACATCATAAAACCATCAAGGAACTTTGAAAATATGGTCTTGTAGAAGAGCAAGTGGAAAACCCTCCAAGGGAGGTTTGTTTCAAAAAATCTTAAAGCTTGCTTCATGGTGAAGTAAGGTCTCTAGCAAGCACCTCAACCTATTTCTCTATAAAAGGAGGGCTCATTCACCTCATTCCATAGACAATTCATCTGATAAAAACCATAGAGAAGTTCTGTAATTACATTTTCCACATCTTGCACCAAATCTCCAAAATCACAAGATCCATGAAAACACCAAAAATGGTCATGAAGTGAAATTTGCTCAAAATCATTTCTACCCTTTCAAACACCCCAACAACCCTCCATACACTCTCTAAATATCATATGGGAGGTGTCTAGCCCTTTGAACCACCAAGAAAACTCAAAAATCAAAAAGTCAAACTTGTACCTTTCATACTTTGACCAAAGCTACAAAAATCTCCAAATCTTGCCCCAATCCTTTTCTTGAGGTTTTAACCACTCATACACTTCATAAATAACATATCTCAATTGTCCAAGCACTCATCAACCATTAGAAACTCACATCTCATCATTTGGCATTGAAAGTGTATTGTGACTTAAAGTGAAAGAAAAGCTCAAAGGCAAGAAAGTGAAGTGAAAGATCTCTGGGTTTCTCAACTGTTCTAACTTGTTTAGAAGGGTCTACAAGAGGTATGTGACTGATCTTTATTAATTTTTGCATCATGTTCATACTTTTGGCATTTGTGTGTGAAATTTAAGTTGTGGATTGTAGTTGTTGTTTGATGGATGAAAGGTTTTAGTGAATCTTAGAATGTGGTTTAGATATGTTTCTTGTTCAGTTTTTAATGTTGGTAGGATGAGGTTCATTGTTAGGTTGTCAAAACAAATTTTGAGCATTACATGCCCTATGTAGCAAGTTGCAGTTTACTTGGCAGGTTCCACACCAACTGTGCTAGAACAACCTAGAAGCTATTTGATGATATGCCTATGTTATGTGTGTTCAATCTATGATGCCATCCTATACCATGTCCCTATGCTATGTGTATGCAATGTGATTGAAGTTTGAACTAAATTTAAAACAATTCTGTTACATTCTGACCTGCAAGCTTGCACATGAACATCATATTAGGCTTTAGGCTATGATTAGTGTATAGGCAACAGCTTTGGCACTTTCTGTTTGGTGTGTATGTATGCTACATGATTCTGTTAACTTTCTGGCTGGTATGTAAATGTTTCTATCTGGAACCTCTTCACATAAAACCAAGAGACCTCTGTCCCAAAAGTGTGTTTTCAAACTGTTGTAGTCTTGCCTTTATCATGCTAAAAACTGCATATAAACCTAAAACCTGTTTTAAACTAAAGGCAAGCATTCAGTTTTGTTCCATATTAATGTAGCTGTTTGATGGGGGGAGAATGTAAATTGCTACAAATGATTTGATATCAATTCCATACCTGAACTTCAAAAACTGCTAGCCCAGACTGGAATTGCAGGAGTTTGTTTTTTTGAAACATCACACATTCATAACAGTAAGCCTACTAGGCTTCCATAGCATTTATGTTTTCTGGTTTGTGTTGGTTCAATTTAATGGACTCTTGACAGATTCATTTAGCTTCCAGATTGACAGTAAAGAGGGTATGCATATGTAGATTCATTTTCATCAACTATAAGAATCATCATTAGCATGCTATTTGAATAAAGGTTGCATTGTTTTGTTTCTTAAATTTGCTGTCAAATTATGCTACAACAGTGGAAGCAATCATTTTTGCAAAGGCATTAAAACTTTGATTTTGGTATCTAGACATGTTCTAAAATGCATTTGAGATATGTCTATATGCTTAATTTGTTGTTTTGTGCATAATATCAAAAACTCACATGTTGACACAAATACATCAATGCATTAAGTCACTCAACTACCATTTTTCCATACCAATTCATTTTTGCATCAAAATAGCATTTGAACACCACATAAATATCATTTGAAATGTGTTGGTATAATTTCTTTGGCCTCAAGGCAGCCCTTTCAAAATGTCATGTTTTAAAACCACTTTCATCCACACACAAAGTCACTCAAAATGCCATTTTCTCCTAAAAATTGTTTTTTCACTCAAAACACCTTGCACACACTTTATGTTAAGCATATATGAGATGTTGGGATACTCACTTTGCATTGAAACACACTGTACCACAACCTCACTCTCAAGATGCTCTCTTTTTCACAATATGAACATGTTACATACCAGATTTGGCATTGATGTATTTTCTTTTAATTTGCCTGTCCTAAACTGCTCATAATCATCATTTGTGAAATGTTTGCATTGCCATTTGAAGTTAAAACTGTTTGGAACACATATCACATACTAAAATGCATGATCACACATAGAGAAAGCACTTTGAACACTAAAAGCCAACACAGTCATTACAGTTCTTGTTTTCTCACCTACACACACTCATAATCATGTATTGAATGTATTTGAAAGTGTGCCTTGGTCTGTACTAAACTGGAACAGAAGATACCATTGTTCATGCATTATCATCTTTAAACTATTTTGCAAATAGCATGTAATTCTTCATAACAGCTCAATTCTAGCCATGAAAATATTTTGGTTTGCTTCATTATCATCTAACTGTCATGTGTGTATGCTTGGATTGAATTCAATGTGGATGCATGGAGCTACTCATGTCAATTTGCATTTTTTGAACATAAACATAACCCCTATCGGGTTTTTCACTAGGAAGGTTATTTTTGAAAACTACCACCACCATCTTAATCCTCAGATGATTCTACCCCAAAAGCATATAAAATTTGTGGAAAAAGACCAAAAAATGAGAAAGTTATGACCATTTTGCAAAATCATGAAAACCTTTGTTTTTGCCCAGCCATGAAACCAAACAAACCTTACCTATTATTTAATTCACTTTGGTTAATGGACGTATGGACGCCCCAGCGGTTGAGACTTTGCACGCACATTATACTTGGCACGGGTTTGATCCCTTGTGATAACCCTTGTTGCCACTTTTTCTTATTTTTTTCACATGAACTTCAAAAAATCATAACTCTCTCATTTTTTATCATTTTTAACCCATTCTTTTTTCATTGTGTTTGTTTTAATGTGTACTTTCATGTCATGTATTTATTTTCCATGTTTGATTAATTTTTTTATCATGTTTGACCATGTGCGATTCGTGCGTTGACAGTGCTAACCCTAATCTGTTGCAGATGAAAGTTAAAAGGGTTCCACTTGTTTTTCTTTGTGAAAACTGATTGTTATCATTCCTACAACATGTTTGGATTTTTACTTTGAATTATTATCATGTTCATTTCATCTGTTTGTTAACTGTATTCCAGGTGCGATCTGTCGTCACAGTTTTCGTACTAATCATCTGCTTTGATTGTCATCATTGCTTTTTCATCCTTAATATTTTTCATTGGTTGTCACCATGAATGCTTTTGTATGATGTTTGTATTTTATTTTTATCCCAAAGATAATGAAGCTGGCTAGCTTTCATCCAATTGCCAATCATTTGTCCCTCCAAAGGAAAGTCTGTCCACTTGACTGTCAATGTCATGGACCAAAATCTTCACTCTCTATTGACTTTGTTAAGTCACTTAAACCCTATATTAGGAGCCTTTAGAATTTGCTTGAAGTCTAAGAAACCCACCCATACTAGGAGTGATCTGCAACTAGAACCCTAGGAAAGAGTTCGTCAACTCTGTGTAAGAATCATCGTCATGACTTCTTACTTCCCCTTTTACTTCAACTTAGACTAGGGAGTTTTGTAAAACTCCACACAAACATTGTCATGTTTTCTCCCCTTTGAACTTTGATCATCATCAAGTGTTCATTTCCCTTGTGAGGTGAACTACGATTGCTCTGATTCTATCCTAGTCAGGATACGTAGGCAGAAGGTGCGATGCCTTTGCGAGCAAACTTAGGAAACCACTTAGGACCTTATTTATTTTTATCTTATCCCTTAACCATAGCAAAATTCAAAAACTTAGCAAGTAATTAAACAAAAGGTTCCTGTAGAATACTACAGATATTTAGGGTGCTAATACCTTCCCTAGATATAACTAACCCCCGATCCCCGAATCTCTTAAGCGTTGTCGTTACATCGCGAAAAAGGTTTTTCTTTCTTTAGACCTATCCTTTGGATAAATTAAAGATCGGTTGTAAAAGAAATAAGGTTCAAGTTAATTAATAGATTGATATCAAATTTTCACCGCAACAGAAATGGCGACTTCACTGGGGAGATTGCTTTTGCTTTTATTTTGAGGGTTCAACCTATTTTGTTTAACTAATTGCTATCTGTGAATACTTGTATATATTTGTGCTCTGTTGGTTTGGGAAACTTGAAATGGTGAGACAGCACTACACCCGTGCTCGAGCGTACTTATGATAGGAAGGTGATATATTCAAGAAGGCTTATAGGGAGTAGATTCCCGACCAAGTTGACTTGAGAAAATCACCGCTCAGTGGAGGCCCTTTTGAGAGTTGGTATTGTTGATCGAGTATTCGTGAAAACAATGCTACTTTCTACATAGGTGCCCATGACACTGAGGACCTTTAGATACCTTTTCCCCCACTATGGCTTTATTAGGATGTAGTGCGGTGACTATAAGGAAGTAATTCCAAAGTAGTTGATACGCGATACTACACTTGGACGAGACTCTCTTGAGAATATTATCGACCACTAAGTATTTGGGAAATTGATAATATCCGAAAGATGGGTCGAAGACTCCGGGAACTCTTTTAGAACCTTGTTCTGCAGTTGTGGGAACCTTAGTACACACCTTTGGGGAGGGTAGACCTCGACTCCTTTTTCATTATCCAAACCCAAAACCTTGTCTGTTTACTTATGTGAATCTGTGAATATGTGATTACCTGTGTTTGTGCATTCATGCATCCATAAACATCATGTCATAAAAGTTTTATGGAACTCAGAGTCGTTTATTTATAAAATATCAGGAACATCATGGACAATGGAAAAAAGAAAACTATAAAGTACACTTACAAAAGCCCTAATGTAGATGAGATTGAAAGGTTGAGCACTCTGATCACAGATGTAGAAGGGTTCAAAAGCAGGTACGGGAATTTGTTGTCTCTACTGAAAACGAGGAAGAGAATGGATTTGGGACTCCTTTCCACATTACTCCAGTTCTATGACCCACTTTATCACTGCTTCACATTTCTGGACTATCAGTTAGTGCCGACACTTGAAGAGTATTCCTGTCTGATTGGGTTACCCATCCTTGATGCATCTCCTTTTCCCGTCATGGAGAAGGACCTTAAAGAGGAAGAGATTGCTAAAGCCACCCGTATCGGGTTGGTAGACATTCAGAAGAACATGGTTACTAAAGGAGGGATCTTTGGGCTGACTGCAAAATTCTTGATTGGGAAGGCTCAGTATTATGTCGATCACTTGAGTATGGATGCTTTTGAGGCTATTCTAGCCTTTCTTATTTATGGGATCTTCCTGTTTCCGAGCTTTGACAACTTTGTGGATCTCAATGCCGTCAAAATATTCTTAAAGAAGAATCCAGTACCTACTCTACTAGCTGATGCTTACCACTCTGTTCATCTAAGAAATCTTCACAAAGGAGGGATGATCGTCTGTTGTGTTCCGTTGTTGTATAAATGGTTTGTTTCTCATCTACCCAAAGCCCATACTTTTTGGAAAAAAGGATGGTGGTCTGAAAAGATTATGGCTCTTACTCACTCCGATATTGACTGGTACAGCCGTAGTTACGATGGAATCAAAATCATTGATAGTTGTGGAAGCTTCGGGAATATACCACTCCTTGGTACAAATGGGGGAATCAACTATAACCTTGTGATTGCTCGTCGACAATTTGGTTATCCGCTGAAAGACAAACCTTGCAGTGCTCACGTAGAAGGTATTTTCTTCATAGGAGTTTCAGAATTAAAAGATGAAATTCTCAAAGCATGGGGGCATATACACAGGAAAGGAAAAGAGGACTTGGGAAGACCTAACTGCATCTCTTTTGAACCTTATCTCCAATGGGTTCGAAAGAGGGCCATTCAGTTAAAAATGCCTTATCCTCCACAAAAGCCTATGGTCTTAATAGAAGAACAACCGTTGATGTTCATGTCTGAGGAAGAGAAGCTGAAGATTGCTCTGAGGAAGTCACAGCAGACTGAGGTATCCTGGAAGTACAAATATCAGGTGGCTATGGAAGAGAACGAGGAACTCCGCAAAAAACTTCAGTCAAAAGAAGAGGAAGCAGTTGCAAGCAAGAAGAGGAAGGCACAGGAAGATGCATTTTATTCCAACCATCAATCAACTCCTTGGAAGGCTATGGTAGACAAACTCATCCTTGAGAAAGCACAGGTAGAAGAAGAGCTCAGAAGAATCAAGAAGAGAGAAGACTTTCTTTTAGAGCATATTGAGTTGTAATGTTAGGGCTTTTGTAAGATGTACTGAAATCTTTTGTAATACTGTCATACCCTAAATTTGCCCACCGATTATCACTCCAAAAATCAGAGAAATATGGTGTCCCCGTTCAAGTTGTTGCTATGTTGAATTGTACTGAGATTTATTTCAAGATGTCAGGCCAGGTTTATGCGGGCGGTATTGACTGAAGCTCAATGGTTGTGACCAAATTTTGATCAGGCAAGAGCTAGTTTCGTGATCAAGGCAAAAGGCCTTCAATTCTTATGCTTGCTAGGAATCCAAAGATAATTCATGTTCGATTAAGGGTTTGTCATGGTTCTCTGATATCAAGGAGTTTTCTGACTCAAGAGGTTTCATATTAAAAAATTGGTTTATTCAAGTGCCCAGGATGACTCAAGATCGATTCATGGACCAATTCAAGGATAATGCAAGTCTATTTGCAAAGTTGCTTAAAAATAAATAAATGAAGGGTGACAATAATTCGTTTCAAGAACCAAATAGTGTAAGACATTAAAAAACTTGTTGGTTTTTTATGATCAAAATTCAAAGCTTCTTTCAAAAGTTTTAATTTTGGGTTATATGTTCATCAACATCTTGTTATTCTTGTTTGAAAAATTGAAACTTTTTCACACTTTCTCCATAATGGGAGACAAAGAAGTAAAAGAAGAACTCAAACCTATCATTCAATGGAAGAAACAGAAAGGTGGATTCAGAGCTTCCATGTTCATCTTTGTTTTGTCAGCATTGGATAACATGGGTTTTGTTGCAAACATGGTGAGCTTAGTTCTGTACTTTTATGGAGTAATGCATTTTGATCTTTCAAGCTTTGCAAACACTCTCACCAATTTCATGGGCTCAACTTTCTTGCTGTCTCTTGTTGGTGGTTTCATCTCAGATACTTACTTCAACAGATTAACCACATGTTTGCTTTTTGGATCACTCGAAGTTATTGCTTTGGTGATGATAATAGTTCAAGCTGCATTGAAAAATTTACACCCAGAAGCATGTGGTGAATCAAGCTGTGTGAAAGGAGGCGTGGCTGTGATGTTTTACACATCATTGTGTTTATATGCTTTGGGTATGGTTGGATTAAGAGGTTCAATGACAGCATTTGGTGCTGATCAATTTGATGAAAAGGAACCTAATGAAGCAAAATCACTTGCAACTTTTTTCAATTGGCTTCTACTTAGTTCAACTTTGGGTTCAGTTGTTGGTGTTACCGGTGTTGTTTGGGTTAGCACACAAAAAGCTTGGCATTGGGGATTTTTCATCATCACACTTTCTTCTTCCATTGGTTTTGTTACACTTGCTCTTGGTAAACCGTTTTACCGTATCAAAATTTCCGGTGAAAGTCCAATTCTGAGAATTATTCAGGTTATTGTTGTGGCTTTTAAGAACAGAAAGCTACCACTGCCAGAGACTAATGAACAATTTTATGAAGTGTATAAAGATGTTACATTAGAGAAGATTTCACACACAAACCAAATGAGGTTTCTAGATAAAGCAGCAATACTTCAAGAAAACTCTGAACCTCAACAACCATGGAACGTTTGCACAGTGACACAAGTTGAAGAAGTAAAAATCCTAACAAGAATGTTACCTATATTAGCCAGTACAATTGTAATGAATACATGTTTAGCACAGCTTCAAACATTCTCAGTTCAACAAGGGAACATAATGAACCTTGAACTTGGTTCTTTCACAGTACCTGCTTCATCCATTCCTGTTATCCCTCTTATTTTCCTATGTACATTGATTCCAATTTACGAACTTTTCTTCGTACCATTTGCAAGAAAAATCACAAATCACCCTTCAGGTATTACACAGCTTCAAAGAGTCGGCGTTGGACTAGTACTGTCTGCAATATCAATGACGATTGCCGGAATCGTAGAAGTTAAACGAAGAGACCAAGGAAGAAAAGACCCTTCAAAACCAATAAGCTTATTTTGGTTATCTTTTCAGTATGCTATATACGGTAATAACACATGAGTCACACAAGAGGACAAAAGTAAAAAAAGTGCCATTATATTACCTCCAAAACATCATACCTCACGCCTTTCACATGCACCATATAACCACATCTGTAACATGAATAAAAAAAAAATCAGCAACAACTCTGCTACCACTACCAAAATCGTACCGTACATAGCTTCAACAGCCTCAACCACAAACCAGCTTTGAAGGTAACATGTCAAGGATCAGAAAAATTGGCTTGATGTTAAAAGAGGGGGCGAGAGGAGAAATTAGCAATACAAAGAAAATTTTATATGAGAAAGGAGGACTCACTTTGGCTACCTACTGTTTTCGAAACCTACTACAACAAATTCACCAGAAGGCAACCTGTTGCGCCAGAAATGTTATGCTGCTACCATAAAACATTCCAATCCTGCTGCATAAATTCCCACGCCAGACAAGACATTCTGCTACCACCTTGCAAAATCGTACCGTGTCTGCACCATTTCCACAAGACTCCAAACATAAGCCACACCAGACAAGCTCTGTCAAAATGCAACAGCACTCCAAACTGTACCTGCATAACACAACAAAGACAGCCACTACATCAGAAAAAGGCAAGAAGACTAAAGGAAAAAATTGATAAAAGGGGGAACTCTTCATTTTTTGGTCGGGGGGGGGGGGGCTCACAAATCAAAAATAACTCAACCTCCATCAACTGAAAACATCATCCTCAATAAACACACTTGGGAAGCCATTTTCAACTTCAATCATCGTGTAACCTCTGACCCTCTTTCTTTCCATCTGCTGCCAGTTTATTTCCACTCTCCAACCTTCATTACATAACCAACAACAATCATCAATATTCTAACTTCACCTCAACAAACCTACATCATCATTAACATACCTCACTCACCACAAGAACCAACAACCATCTTCATTCGCTATTCCAATCGATTCCTGTTGCAGCAACATGAGATTTATACGCGAAAATTACTTCCGCTCCCTCATCTTCATAAACAACATATGCAGTAACACATCAACTGCACCATAACTTGAACTCCACTTGCATCTTCATCCCTAACCTCACTCAAAGCCATCTGAACAAACTCAAGACCGAACCAACAACCGAAACAGTTACCGTTCGTATCCCCAATCTTCAACTTTAAACCTCACCACTAAATTTCTGAAACTAACGTGGTTCTTCACAAGCTCGAAACCAACATATCGTGAAACCATTACCAAAACCCTCACCATTAACATCAAACAGAACTCGTGATCTCACTGTAACCCCAATCTCATTTTCATTTCGCCCAAAACCTAGATTCGCTCATAACTCACACCACCATCGTATCTTCATCAATTTGAAACTTTAAACCTCCATTAAACTGCAAATCAAACCTTCAAACTTCTTCTCACCAAAACCACCATCGCACCAAACTTCACTGTTCTTCAGTTTTCCTTTTCGCCATTTTATTTAACAACTCCTTCGATTCACAAAACCTACTACGAAACCAACTCATTCTCTTCTTCGCTCACCATTAAAACTCAAACAAACCTTCCAAAACATTTCAAATACACCCATTTATCGCTGGAAAGACAACCCGCTGTACCCAGATTCAGAACTGACCCATTAACATCCTTCGTGAATCACCCCTATTTCTTCTCCAAAACAACAACCACACACAAACTCATAAACCCTTATCTCACCTTCGCCCTCTCTCGCCGAAACCATTCCAACCCATACGAACCACCACCCTTTTTCTTTGAATCGCTCAAACTACTCATTCAAACCTCTAACTCAGACCTTGCCATCAAATACGACCTCAAACTAAATCACAAAAAAACCATATCTGGACAGAGAATAGAGCGGAGAGAGATAAATCGAAAGCCTACCAAGGCCAATGGAAGACAAAACAGAGGAATCGAGGAAGAGAAGAACATGATTCGTCCTCTTACACTCCATCCCTTTACCTCCTTCAACGACCGCGTGAAAGTCATCTGAGGCCCGTTTTCATTCACGAACCCAGCAACCCACTTTATCTTCTCCGATTTCCACCTGCAACCGAGTCGAAATGGAACAGAAGAACAGAGATTAGAGATGAAGGATGTGGAAAGAGTGAGAGTAAGGGAATCGCGGGTTGAAATCGGTGACAGATAAGTTGAGAAAGACGCGGTTGAAAGTGTTTGAGACGGCGAGGTCGACGATGACCGCTCTTTCTTCTGTGTCTTCGCAAGTTTTTTTCTCCTCGATTGATGTTTGGAAGTAATATGCTGGAGGTTTCTTTCCATTTGGGATTTTCGAAGGATTGGATGGATGGGCTCTACAACCCATCTTTCGTCGCCATTTGCTTTCATTGAGAAAACGCAGCGTGTTGGTAAGGGTGATGGGTCAATGGCCCAGATGATCCCAGTTGTTTTTTTTATTTATTATTTTATTTATTTTAGCACATCATGTTTTAAACACTCTTTATTATGTACTATATATTATTTAAACTTTTTTCTTTTTTTGAAAATATCTTTTCAAACATTTTTCTTTTACAGTAGATTAATATGTATATATTATATATTTCAAATTATTTTCTCTAGAGTTTTTTACATATATTATTTATTTTCTTCATATTTGAATGTACATTATACATTATATATTTCGTAGTTTTTGTATATATATCTTACTTAGAAGTTCATTTTATTTTATTTTAGAGGTAGATTTATTTCTCATTTATTATTGGGCTTTTCATCTCATTTCACTTCTTTTGGGTCAATGACGAGACCTCCGTAATTCATTACCAGTCAAATTATTGATAAGTAATGTTGGATCTGAGACCATCTTTTTTCTCTCCTCGCTACTTGTCCCGACTCGATTCAAAACTTTGTCAAACAATTTTCAAAATCATTATCTTTGTATTGAATTAAAAAGAGGGGATTAAGTGTAGACTTTCTTCCTCTTCGAGTGTTGGTATGCCCACTGTAGTGAGGGTGGTTTCGACACTCGTCTTTCAATACGAAGACGCTTCCCGTCCATTTTCAAATCTCTTCTCCTTAAAATCATTTCTTCGTATTGAGTTAAAAAGAGGGGATTAAGTGTAGACTTTCTTCCTCTCCGAGTGTTGGGATGCCCACTGTAGTGAGGGTGGTCTCGATGCTCGTCTGTCAATACAAAGACGCTTCCACCATCTCTCCTAAAACCTCGGTCTCGTACCGAGTCTTTTTTTCAAACCATAATAATTTGATTTCTCTTTGTATCGAATTAAAGAGAGAAGATTGGGTGTAGACCTCTTCTTCTCCGAGTGTTGGGATGCCCACTGTAGTGAGGGTGGTCTTGATACTCGTCTTTCGATACGAAGACGCGCTTTTATCCTCCATCTCGCTTTCACAACTTCATTCCGTAACCTTTCTCACCTAAAACCTCGGTCCCGTACCGAGTGCATTTTCAATTTCCTTTTCATACAAAAACTTGAATGGTCGTAGAGTGGTTAGGCGTAGGCCTTCTCCTATCCCGAGTGCTGACGTTTACCGTAGGGTTCTCTGTCGCAAAAAGCATTTACCATTCAAAACCAAAAACACTTTAATAAGAGAATGAAGTTCTCTTTGCATTGAATTAAAGAGAGAGGATTGGGTGTAGACCTCTTCTTCTCCGAACATAGGGATGCCCACTGTAGTGAGGGTGGTTTCGACGCTCGTCTCTCAATACAAAGACGCCTCGTTCGCCACACCTTTTCATAACAAAAATTTTGAGATAAAGAATTGGGTACTACCCGTAGGGGTTACTATCCGAGGACCTGTCTCGCCCCTAAAAAACAATCTCAACCAATCAAACGTGACTTCTTGCCCCGCGTGGCGAAAACTAATCAATCTTTCAAAAGGATATGATACGTCCGTTCTATCGCAAACAGGTAACGCCTAAGTCTCCAACGAGCGAGCAGCAAAACACCTAACTGCTAGAATGCGCACGATAGCATCATCCATAAAAAACATTAACACACCGTATGCCGAACTACGGCTGCTCTGATTCTTTACTTCTTTTAAGTAAAGATACGTAGGCACAAGGGCCACAATCCTTGCCGAGCATATTCCCCCCTTATCTGTAGTTCCCCGAACTACGTCGACTCTGACTTTCTCACATCTATTGAGAATACGTAGGCATAGGACTGCGAAGTCCTACCGAGTCAGTTCTTTTCTTTCCCGTTCTCTCTTTCCTCCTAACTTTCTTGTTTCTAACCCTTCTTTTACCCAGTGAAACACTTCTTATAGCATAATATTTAAGCAAATATAATCACACGTCGACAAACAAAAGGTTCCCATCGAGTACGATGGATGCGAGGGGTGCTAATACCTTCCCCTTGCATAACCGGCTTCCGAACCCGTTCTTGGTCGCGAGACCATCTTATCCATTTCTTTCTTAAGGTTTTCTCGATATTTTCCTTTCCCCTCACGGGATAAATAAAGTTCGGTGGCGACTCTTCTGTCTATCTTTTTCGCCTTCCCGTCGTTGCGCGACGCATTTTTCGAGTAGCGACAAATACCCTTTTGAAAAATCAATGAAATGAAAGGATATTTTGGTAAATTTGAGTTCCATAAAACTTTTGCATTTACATTTGCATTCTTGTTATTTAAATATTTGCAAATAAAGCTTTTATTCCCTTGAATGTTTAAAAAATATGCATTTTACATGTCTGCATTTCATAAGCATCGCATACGCATGTTCCTGAGTCGTGTCTCATTCCTCTGTCTTGTCTTCAGAATCACACTGAGACCTCGCCATCAGTACAACACACGAGCCCAAGCTCGCTTAAGGATGGAAGAACATAACTTAGATGTAGACAGAATCGACAATGAACTCAGAGAGCTCCGAGGAGGCATGGGACAGATCAGGGAAGCCTTACAAGTCATCCGTGCAATGTTGGACACTCAAGCCACCGTTGTCTCTGAAATCACTGCAGAACCAATCCCGACAGCTGTAACCATTGCAAATGTACCACCTTATGGTTTGTCTCCAGGCTTTGTGCCACCTCCAAAAGTCACTCAACAGACAATTCCCTTGGGGGGAGAGATTCCACAAGTTATTCCCACCTACACTCCAGCCACAGTTCAGGTTCAAGCGCGCCCCATCTTTCATAATCCACCACCAGTATATGAAGGACCCGAAGGGTATGAAGAGGAGAATGAATCACATGAGAAGTTAAAGGAAAGTGTTGAAACTATAGGGAGAAAGATCCGAGCGATGGAAGGAAATGATACCTTTGGCACTGACGCCAGAGAAATGTGTTTGGTATCTGGGCTAGTAATACCGCCAAAGTTCAAAATCCCAAATTTCGATCAGTACTCAGGATCTACTTGTCCACGAACTCACTTAATCATGTACTATAGAAGAATGGCAGCACACGTCGAAGACGACAAGTTAATGATCCATTGCTTCCAAGACAGTCTGAAAGGAGCTCCAGCAAAATGGTATCTAAGTCTAGATCAGTCAAGAATCCACAGTTTTCAAGATTTGGCTGATGCATTCATGAAACATTACAAATATAATATGGATATGGTACCTGACCGAAGGCAGTTGTTGAGCATGTCCCAGAAAAGCACAGAATCATTCAAAGAATACGCTCAGCGGTAGAGAGAAACAGCGTCCCAGGTAGAACCACCTCTAAGCGAGAAAGAACTGACAGACTGGTTTGTTGACACAGTGAGACCAGAATTCTACGAGAAAATGATCAGCAGCGTGTCTGCAAGTTTTTTAGACATTGTGGCCGTGGGAGTGAGGGTAGAATTGGGAATGAAAAGTGGAAAGGTAGCCAGCAGTTCTAGCAGTTCTAACAACAGCAGTATCAAGAAAGTCAGCGGTGGGTTTCACAAAAAGAAAGAAGGTGAAACAAATGCCGTAATGGGAAGAATAAATCGTACCGTGAGACCTCCATATCCGCAATACCAGCCGCCTCAACAAAGTTTCATCCAGCCAATCCAACCTAACTATGTTCAACAGTTTCATCAACAAAGACCCATGTACCCGGTACAGTATGCCCCTCAGCAATTTGTGGCAGTTGTGACCCCAGCATTCAACCATTCTATTTCAAATTATCAACCAGGGCGACCAGCGCCCATGTATCAGCAAAACCAGCAAGGGCATCAACGAGCGCCCAACGCTCCGCCCTTTCAACAAAATCAGCAGCAGAGGGTACCACAGCCCAGACAACAATATCAGAACCGGAGGCCGACCACAAAACCTCCACTCCTACAAATACCAATGACATATACTGAGTTATATCCATCTTTGGTCCATCAAGGGTTGATCACGACAAGACCGCTTAATCCGGATACCACATCTCCACATTATAACCCAAATGCCCATTGTGCTTTCCATGAAGGTGCTGCCGGCCACGACTTAGAAGGTTGCTTTGCCTTAAAACATCTGGTAAGAGAGTTGATGGAGAAGAAAATCCTGTCCTTTGATGATGTACCACCTAACGTCAAAAGTAACCCACTGCCAAACCATGGAGGGGTCAATGCCATTGAAAAGTCAGATGAAGAGATAATTAATGATGTGTCAAAAATCAGAACGCCATTGAAGACATTGCATGATAAGATGACAGAAGCAGGGTTGTTGGGAAGTGTTCATAACAAATGTGAAAAATGTACTATTAGTTCCAGTGGATGTAATGTGATGCAGGAAGATATACAAAGATTGATAAATGAGGGGATGTTACAAGTATGTGGTAAGGTAAGGAAAGAAGAGGTTTCTGTAATAGAGCCAGTTTTCGACCTGTCCAGGAAAAGAGAGAAAGTTCCAGTGTTTAACAGGGGTGCAAGGCCAGTTTTCAACAGAGCTGCTATTGGTCAACCACGACCAATCGTAGTTCAAAAACCAAGACCGTTCCATTATGACAATACAAAAGTTGTTCCATGGAAGTACGATGTGACCGTGGTAGACAAAGAAACGAGAAAGGTTGTTCAGACAGATAATCAAAAAGATGTGACCAACATTGCCGGCACTAGCAAGATGACCCGCAGCGGTCGGATTTATCAGCCGAAAGAATCAGTAGCTATTCCAAAAGAAGTTATTCCTGCTGTGGTAATCAAAGAAAAAGAAGCCTCGAGCGCAGAAGAAGAAAATGATGAATTTTTGAGGATTATCCGAAGAAGCGACTACAAGGTGGTAGATCAGCTTCATCAGACGCCATCAAGAATATCAATCTTGTCACTCTTGATAAATTCTCCAGCTCACAGGGAAACATTACAGAAAGTATTGAGACAAGCACACGTAACTAAGGATATTTCACTCGGGCAGTTTGATTCAGTAGTGGCTAACATCACGGCGTGCAATACTTTAAGTTTCAGCGATGCTGAGTTACCGAAGGAAAAACGTGATCACAATCGTGCACTACACATATCCATCAAATGCTAGGAAGATACTTTGGCACGAGTACTGGTCGATACAGGATCCTCGTTAAACGTGTTACCCGCAAGATCACTGTCCAGATTAGCCTATGTTGGGGCAGAGATGAAACCAACCTCATTAATTGTAAAAGCTTTTGATGGTTCGAGGAGAACGGTAATCGGAGAAGTAGAATTACCAATTTTGGTGGGACCCCATGAATTTAACATTGTATTTCAGGTGATGGACATAAATCCAACTTATAGCTGCCTACTCGGACGTCCCTGGATCCATGAAGCAGGGGCGGTAACTTCTACCCTGCACCAAAGAATGAAGTTTGTGGTAAATGATAAGCTAGTAATTGTTCATGGTGAGGAGGAATTAATGGTCAGTAATCTTTCGTTGTTCCGGTACATTGAAGCAGAAGAGGACGCGCTAGGGACATCATTCCAAGCACTAGAAATAGCAAACGCAGTGATGATAGAGGAGACGGTGGCAAAAAGTGGTCCAACTTTCGCATCTGCTCAAGGCGCCAAAGCTACGCTGGAAGAAGGTACTCCCGCGGGATGGGGAGAAGTCATTGAGGTAAAACCGAAGATGAATCGTCGAGGGTTGGGTTACAAGCCAACTCAAGGTGAAGAACCGATGCATGACACCAGCCGGCCAAAGGCTATTCAAGAAATATTTATCAGTGGCGGTTTTCAAATCAACGTCGTGGAAGGAAATCTTGAAAGTGAAGACATAGGACAACTAGTGTATCATGACGAAGCTACTCTGAACAACTGGAAGGCCGTTGAAGTTCCTGTAGTCTTGCCCGAGTTAAAGTAATTTGTTTGTTTTCTTTCTTTGTTGTTGTTGTTGTTGTTTTAAAATCTCCATAGCCGTGCCCAAGGCTATAGGAATATTTTGTAAGGGCTCCATGCTTTCAAAGAAATATCAATGAGAATGGACTATTTTGTTAAAATTCCTCGTGTTGTTTCTTTACCATCTTTTTGCTTTTACTTTGAAAGAAAATGGCAATACAAAAAACCAAAACAAAAACAATTTTCTCTTTCTCTGTATGTGTTGCATTTGTTGTTGTGTGTTTTGATAAAGTAAACCCTTCAAACATGCAGTGATGACCATAACCCCATTGAATCCTGTAACCTCGCATTCCCTCCAGACGTAGATTCCCCAATATACCAAGCCGAAGACGAGGATGAAAATTTTGAAATCCTTGAGGAACTGGTAAGATGGGCACAGTCTGAGTACACCGAGCTCCAGCCGCACAAGGAACATTTGGAAGTCATTAATCTTGGCACAGAAGGAGACAGAAAAGAAGTAAAAATTGGGGCAGCCCTAGGGGCAGAAGTAAAACAACAGTTAAAGGAACTCTTAAGAGAATACGTAGATGTGTTTGCTTGGTCTTATCAGGATATGCCGGGTTTGGATACACACATAGTGGTTCACAAGTTACCACGCCGACCTGAATGCCCGCCGGTTAAACAGAAACTCAGAAGAACCAGACCCGACATGGCTCTCAAAATCAGAGATGAGGTAAAAAAGCAGATTGATGCAGGCTTCCTTGCAGTGTCCAAGTATCCAGAATGGGTAGCCAACATTGTTCCTATACCAAAGAAAGATGGAAAGGTAAGGATGTGTGTGGATTATCAAGATTTAAACAAAGCCAGTCCAAAAGACGACTTCCCTTTACCACATATTGATACTTTGGTAGATAATACAGCTCGGTTTGCAGTGTTTTCCTTTATGGACGGTTTCTCTGGTTACAATCAAATCAAAATGGATCCTGACGACATGGAAAAAACAACCTTCATCACTCCATGGGGCACCTATTGTTATAAGGTTATGCCATTCGGTCTAAAGAATGCAGGCGCAACTTATCAAAGAGCTATGGTGGCTTTGTTCCACGACATGATGCACAAAGAAATAGAAGTATATGTGGATGACATGATCGCCAAGTCTCAAAACAAAGAAGACCATCTAGAACATTTGTTGAAGTTATTTAAAAGACTCCGGAAATATCAGTTGAGATTGAATCCCGCAAAGTGCACTTTCGGAGTCAGATCAGGAAAATTACTCGGTTTTATTGTCAGCCACAAGGGGATTGAAGTGGATCCAGACAAAGTCCGTGCCATTCAAGACATGCCAGCTCCGCAGACCGAAAATCAGGTTAGAAGCTTCCTTGGAAGGTTGAATTACATATCCAGGTTCATTTCCAATATGACCCCTACCTGTGAATCGATCTTCAAGTTGTTACGAAAGGATCAAACAGTTGTATGGAATTCTGATTGTCAAACAGCGTTCGATAAAATCAAAGGTTATCTCTAGGAACCTCCAATTTTGATACCACCTGTTCCGGGAAAGCCTCTCTTTATGTATTTGACAGTACTTGAAAATTTAATGGGTTGCGTTCTGGGCCAGCAAGACGAATCCGGACGGAAAGAACATGCCATTTATTATCTGAGCAAGAAATTTACTGATTGTGAAAGCAGATACTCACTCCTAGAAAAGACTTGTTGTGCTTTAGCATGGGCCGCTAAGCGTTTGAGGCAGTATATGATTTGTCACACCATTTTGTTAATCTCGAAAATGGATCCAATAAAGTACATCTTTGAGAAACCGGCACAAACCGGAAGACTCGCCCGGTGGCATATGCTACTGTCAGAATATGATATTCAATATATGGCTCAGAAATCTATCAAGGGCACTGTGTTATCAGAATATCTCGCAGATCAACCTGTCAAGGATTATGAACCTCTGAAGCTTGATTTTCCGGATGAAGATATCATGTTAGTAAAAGATTGTGAAGAAACAAGTTCTGACAAAGGTCAACAGACAGATGTTTGGTGGAAGATGATGTTCGACGGTTCCTCCAATTATAGCGGACATGGTGTAGGTGCAGTCTTAATGAATCCTGAAGGTGGTTACACTCCGTTTACAGCCAGACTAGACTTTGATTGTACAAACAACATTGCTGAATACGAAGCATGTATCCTTGGTCTCGAAGCAGCCATTGATCTCCAAATCAAAAATCTCGAAGTTAGTGGAGACTCAGCTTTGGTTATCTACCAAGTCACAGGTGAATGAGAGACAAGACATGAAAACCTGATCCCTTACAGAGCTTATATCGTTGAAACAATCAAGTATTTTGATGAAATCACCTTTAAACATGTTCGAAGAGCAGAGAATCACATCGTCGACGCCTTAGCCATGCTGGCCTCGATGTGGAAAACTAGAGATGTCAATGATGGCACACTTATCAAAATTGAACGCAAGACAGAGCCTGCTTACTGTCAAATGATCAAAGAAGAAACCGATGGCAAACCCTGGTATCATGATATAAAGAATTATCTGTTGAAACAAGAATATCCCACAGATGCTACAACACTTGACAAGAAAACACTGAGACGATTAGCATCCAAATTCTTCCTCAGCAATGGTGTACTTTACAAAAGAAACCATGATATGGTCTTACTCAGACGTGTTGACAAAAGAGAAGCGGACTTGTTAATGAAAGATGTTCATGAAGAAATGTTTGGTACTCACGCCAACGGATACGCCATGTCCAAAAAGATCTTGAGAGCTGGTTATTATTGGTTAACTTTAGAAACCGACTGCATTCAGTACGCCAGAAAATGTCACAAATGTCAGATCTATGCGGACAAAATGCATGTGCCTCCAACACTGTTGAATGTACTGTCGTCACCATGGCCTTTCTCTATGTGGGGGATTGACATGATTGGGGAAATTGAGCCAAAAGCTTCAAATGGACACCGTTTCATTCTGGTTGCCATCGACTATTTCACAAAATGGGTTGAAGTTGCATCCTACACCAATGTTACACGTCAAGTGGTGGCTCGTTTCATTAAAAAGGAGATCATCTGTCGCTACGGGATCCCAAGCAGAATTATAACAGACAACGACACCAATCTGAACAACAAAGTTATGAAAGAATTATGTGATGACTTCAAAATCAAACACCACAACTCTTCCCCTTACCGTCCAAAGATGAATGGAGCTGTGGAAGCTGCAAATAAAAACATCAAGAAGATCTTGCAGAAAATGGTTAAAACTTACAAAGATTGGCATGAAATGCTGCCATTTGCCCTGCACGGATACAGAACCTCCGTCCGCACTTCCACAGGGGCAACTCCCTTTTCTCTGGTATATGGAATGGACGCAGTTCTTCCCATCGAGGTCGAGATACCATCCCTCAGAGTCATCATGGAAACCAATTTAGAAGAGGCAGAATGGATTAAAGAAAGATTTGATCAGCTGAATCTCATCGATGAAAAGCGCATGTCTGCGATGTGTCACGGCCAGTTGTATCAAAAAAGAATCAAGAGAGCGTTCGATAAAAAGGTCTGTATCAGAGAGTTCCGCGAAGGAGAACTTGTGCTCAAGAAGATCTTACCAGTTCACAAAGACGCAAGAGGGAAGTGGATGCCTAATTACGATGGCCCCTTTATTGTGAAGACAATATTCTCCGGAGGTTCACTGATCCTTACTACCATGGACGGAGAACAACTCACACACCCGATAAACTCTGACGCAGTTCGGAAATATTACGCCTAAAAAAGTACCCGATAAACCGGAAAATCCAAAAGAACGGTTTATACAAAAGTTAGGGTAAAAAAAGAAAAAAGAGAAGAAAAGAAAGAAGAGAAAAGAAATAAAAAAGCTCGCTAAGTTGAAAACCCGAAAGGGCGGCTTAGGCAAAAATGAGCGTCCCGGTGGATTGAAAACCCGAAAGGGCGATCCAGGCAAAAATTAGGGACAAAGGCGTTTCGCTGCATCAAACGAAGTCATCAACACTGCAGACTCAACAAAGATTCATCTCAACAGCTCTCGTCAGAAGCAAGGATCTTGGAGAATTCTAGTCTTTAGGGATAGTTAGGTCACAGGATTCAATGTAACCTTATCCACTTTTGCCATTTTACTTGTAAAAATTTCCATGGAATATTGTCATTGGCAAGATTTCATCCTTTAAATAAAATCAGCCTTTTGAGCCTCTCTTTCTTGTGCAAATTATCAGTTCCTAATATTCTTTGTTATGCAAAATACCGTTCGTTAGTCAACGATTGTTTTTGAAAGCGTTAAAGTCCAAATTTTTGAAAAATAACTTGGAAAGATTTTACAAAATGTTTTAACTTGTGGAAAGACTCGAGGAAAATCATACTTCCCCGAAACTTCAGGGTAGCAGGAGTCTTGATACACAGTCAGAATTTACATTCCCCAATGAAATGCTAGCAAGTTGGGCAACGAAGAGTCCTTTGGCCATGTATGGTTATCAAGATTGAAGATTATCCCTCAGGATTTCTTATGATGATATGAAGGTTCTTTCCCCAGCGAAGTATTTCTGGACATCTGTTTGAATTCACCTCAGCAAAATCTACCTACATGCTCTATTCCCCAGTAGGTCTTCGGGTTTATTTCCCAAGTCTACGTACACCCCTCATCATGGGATCAGTGTGATTCGTTTGTTCCCCGAGTAGGTGACATCTATCAATCCCCGCGAAGTCTAAGTTATTACTCGCTTCATTTCCAAGTATAAGTCCAGTCGTAACTGGCATTTTGTTCAAACCAATTGTCGTTGGTATTCATTTGGTCGTCACCATCCATGTCCTTTTAAAGCCCAGTCGTCACTGGCATTGACTAAATCCAATCGTCATTGGTATCTCGTTAGTCATCACTAACAAATCCACGTATAAGTCCAGTCATCACTGGCACTAAATAAAAGTCCAATGGTCATTGGCGCCTCTTGGTTTGGTCGTTACCAATCTTTCCCCGGGGAATCCAGTTGTCACTGGTATTGTTCCAACTGTTATTGGCATCTTGTTAGTTGTTACTAACTCTCCCCATGAAGTCCAGTCGTCACTGGCACTGCCTAAATCCAATCGTCATTGGTATCTTGTTGGTTGCAACCAATTTTCCCTTTGAAACCCAGTCGTAACTGGTATCATCATCAAGAGTCCAATCGTTATTGGAATCTGTTTCGTTTTGGTCGTTACCAACACCTCAGCTAAAGCTAAAGTAATCACTAGCTTTCTCTTAACCAATTGTCATTGGTATTCTCCAGCATGGTTGTCACCATCTTCTTTTTTAAAGACCATTCGTAACTGGCGTTGTTTAAAACCAATCGTCATTGGTACCCTGATTTGGTCGTCACCAATCACTTTTAGAAAACCAGTCGTCACTAGCATTACTTGGAACTCCGGTCGTTACCAATTTCCCCAAGACGTTTCCTGATTACCAGCACTGTGCGAACTATTTACAGAAGCTGAGGATATATCCCCAGTAATCCATGTTCCCAGTCAAGTCTCGGAGATCTAGTCGTCATTAGTGTCCTCCGTATGTGATTAGTCTTGTTTCTAGTCCATTCCTGAAGATCCCGTTTGAACTCTTTGCTATAAGAAGTTCCTCATCTGATCATCCCCAGTGAGGTTGTATCCAGTCTTTCGCTTCCCCGGTGAAGCCTGCTTCTCTTTTCCCGATGGAATTAATTTTCCATTTCCCCAGTAAAAGTATATCCTTTTCCCCAGTAGAAGTCTATTCTTCTCCCCGGTGAAGTACTTCTTTTCCAAAAAGATTGTCATCTTTATTGGATTTGCCTATTCCCCATGTGAAGTTTTCCTTCTTATATTATCAGTCATGTCTGAACTGTTAACTTAGTTTTCCCCGGTACGAGTCCCCAGTGTCGAGTCCTCGCATTTGTCACTGGTCGTTTACCGTTCTTTTTATTCCTATCTTTGTGTTTGTGTTGTTTTGCATTCAAGCATCATAAAGCATCATGTAAGATTCATGGCATATCATAACTTGTCCTTTAGCATGACATCGGACCTAAGGGACAAAATTTTTGATTATCTATATTTAAATACCCTTCACTACGATTTAACGAAGATTGTCATCTCTCGTCCCCCATCTAGTGAAGATATTTAAATAGGGGCAACTGTTGTACCCCAAATTTTGACCCCTTAGATTCTCATTATCATTTTAGAAGCACGATCATGAATTATCTAACCCTAAATCAGTGCAAGTTCATTATTGTCAAGTTACAGATGAATCAAGGTTCTCGCACCGACAAATTCAAAACAACCAAGGAATGATCAACCAATGATTTGGGCCAATTCAATCATGGAATGAAATCAAAGATAATATCAAAGTCAAATGAGAAGTCAATTTGAAGAAATCATTTCAGAATCAAGAACAGTGCAGTCAGGAGGCCCCAATTAGGGTTTTTAACTAGTGAAAAGTCAACTGTGGTTTGACTTTGATGTTGGAAGATGTTGTAATGGTGGTATTGAGGTCCATGGAGTTCATATAGCTTATTAAAGTCTATTCAAGAAGTTTCAAAGTCTCAGGAGGCCTAGAATGTCAACAGGCGACTCGTTAATCACCGATCGGTCGTACGGTTGACCGAAAAGTCAACTCTCCAAATTTTATGAATTGGACTTCAAGTTGTGAAACAAAGTTGTTCCTTATGTCATATTGGACTTGCATATCAATTTCCATGATCATTGGATCAAGGATGAAGGAGTAATCGAGAAATCGGGAAATTAGGGTTTTAAAAAGGGGCTAAACCCTAACTCCTTAACCACACACTCAATTGAGTTGGTTCCAAGCTCATTGGAAATCTCTTGACAAGTCCTACAAAAGTCCCATACTAGTCCACAACCATAAAATGCATACTTTTTGAGATAGAAGCAAAAACATTCCTAGAAGGGAAAATAACTTAGAAAATTTCTAAGTTATTTTCACTTTAAAAGCTTGTGTGCAGCCAACTTTGAGGGGGTTTTTCACCTAGTTCCAATTGGAGTTTGATTCCTTGACAAAAATGAATGTTTTAGAGCTATGTGAGGGCTTTCTAAATTGTACTAGAACATATCAAAAGGAGTTATGAGCAGAAAGTTACATAGGTGCAAAGTTGGAGGTTTCACATGTTAAGTCCCACATTGGCTGAATTTTCAAAGAGACCTACTTCACTAAATTTGCCATTTTTTCTTGATCTAACTTGTTTTATGTGAGATATAAGATGTGTGTAGCATGAAACAAGGAAGAATTATGCAGAATAGCCCAAAATCAAGATGAGAAGCTCATTGCCTTGCAAATGGAGCAAGTGGGCAAGTTGCATTTCCAAGCATGAGGTGTAAAGCTCAAAGTTGTACCAGCCCCTTCCCTATGATCCTAGCCTGCTACAAACATCAGAAAACCATCAAGGAACTTTGAAAATATGGTCTTGTAGAAGAGCAAGTGGAAAACCCTCCAAGGGAGGTTTGTTTCAAAAAATCTTAAAGCTTGCTTCATGGTGAAGTAAGGTCTCTAGCAAGCACCTCAACCTATTTCTCTATAAAAGGAGGGCTCATTCACCTCATTCCATAGACAATTCATCTGATAAAAACCATAGAGAAGTTCTGTAATTACATTTTCCACATCTTGCACCAAATCTCCAAAATCACAAGATCCATGAAAACACCAAAAATGGTCATGAAGTGAAATTTGCTCAAAATCATTTCTACCCTTTCAAACACCCCAACAACCCTCCATACACTCTCTAAATATCATATGGGATATGTCTAGCCCTTTGAAACACCAAGAAAACTCAAAAATCAAAAAGTCAAACTTGTACCTTTCATACTTTGACCAAAGCTACAAAAATCTCCAAATCTTTGCCCCAATCCTTTTCTTGAGGTTTTAACCACTCATACACTTCATAAGTAACATATCTCAACTGTCCAAGCACTCATCAACCATTAGAAACTCACATCTCATCATTTGGCATTGAAAGTGTATTGTGACTTAAAGTGAAAGAAAAGCTCAAAGGCAAGAAAGTGAAGTGAAAGATCTCTGGGTTTCTCAACTGTTCTAACTTGTTTAAAAGGGTCTACAAGAGGTATGTGATTGATCTTTATTAATTTTTGCATCATGTTCATACTTTTGGCATTTGTGTGTGAAATTTAAGTTGTGGATTGTAGTTGTTGTTTGATGGATGAAAGGTTTTAGTGAATCTTAGAATGTGGTTTAGATATGTTTCTTGTTCAGTTTTTAATGTTGGTAGGATGAGGTTCATTGTTAGGCTGTTAAAACAAATTTTGAGCATTACATGCCCTATGTAGCAAGTTGCAGTTTACTTGGCAGGTTCCACACCAACTGTGCTAGAACAGCCTAGAAGCTATTTGATGATATGCCTATGTTATGTGTGTTCAATCTATGATGCCATCCTATACCATGTCCTTATGCTATGTGTATGCAATGTGATTGAAGTTTGAACTAAATTTAAAACAATTCTGTTACATTCTGACCTGCAAGCTTGCACATGAACATCATATTAGGCTTTAGGCTATGATTAATGTATAGGCAACAGCTTTGGCACTTTCTGTTTGGTGTGTATGTATGCTACATGATTTTGTTAACTTTCTGGATGGTATGTAAATGTTGCTATCTGGAACCTCTTCACATAAAACCAAGAGACCTCTGTCCCAAAAGTGTATTTTCAAACTGTTGTAGTCTTGCCTTTATCATGCTAAAAACTGCATATAAACCTAAAACCTGTTTTGAACTAAAGGCAAGCATTCAGTTTTGTTCCATATTAATGTAGCTGTTTGATGGGGGGAGAATGTAAATTGCTACAAATGATTTTATATCAATTCCATACCTGAACTTCAAAAACTGCTAGCCCAGACTGGAATTGCAGGAGTTTGTTTTTTTGAAACATCACACATTCATAACAGTAAGCCTACTAGGCTTCCATAGCATTTATGTTTTCTGGTTTGTGTTGGTTCAATTTAATGGACTCTTGACAGATTCATTTAGCTTCCAGATTGACAGTAAAGAGGGTATGCATATGTAGATTCATTTTCATCAACTATAAGAATCATCATTAGCATGCTATTTGAATAAAGGTTGCATTGTTTTGTTTCTTAAATTTGCTGTCAAATTATGCTACAACAGTGGAAGCAATCATTTTTGCAAAGGCATTAAAACTTTGATTTTGGTATCTAGACATGTTCTAAAATGCATTTGAGATATGTCTATATGCTTAATTTGATGTTTTGTGCAAAGTATCAAAAACTCACATGTTGACACAAATACATCAATGCATTAAGTCACTCAACTACCATTTTTCCATACCAATTCATTTTTGCATCAAAATAGCATTTGAACACCACATAAATATCATTTGAAATGTGTTGGTATAATTGCTTTGGCCTCAAGGCAGCCCTTTCAAAATGTCATGTTTTAAAACCACTTTCATCCACACACAAAGTCACTCAAAATGCCATTTTCTCCTAAAAATGGTTTTTTCACTCAAAACACCTTGCACACATTTTATGCTAAGCATATATGAGATGTTGGGATACTCACTTTGCATTAAAACACACTGTACCACAACCTCACCCTCAAGATGCTCTCTTTTTCACAATATGGACATGTTACATACCAGATTTGGCATTGATGTATTTTCTTTTAATTTGCCTGTCCTAAACTGCTCATAATCATCATTTGTGAAATGTTTGCATTGCCATTTGAAGTTAAAACTGTTTGGAACACATATCACATACTAAAATGCATGATCACACATAGAGAAAGCACTTTGAACACTAAAAGCCAACACAGTCATTACAGTTCTTGTTTTCTCACCTACACACACTCATAATCATGTATTGAATGTATTTGAAAGTGTGCCTTGGTCTGTACTAAACTGGAACAGAAGATACCATTGTTCATGCATTATCATCTTTAAACTATTTTGCAAATAGCATGTGATTCTTCATAACAGCTCAATTCTGGCTATGAAAATATTTTGGTTTGCTTCATTATCATCTAATTGTCATGTGTGTATGCTTGGATTGAATTCAATGTGGATGCATGGAGCTACTCATGTCAATTTGCATTTTTTGAACATAAACATAACCCCTATCGGGTTTTTCACTAGGAAGGTTATTTTTGAAAACTACCACCACCATCTTAATCCTCAGATGATTCTACCCCAAAAGCATATAAATTTTGTGGAAAAAGACCAAAAAATGAGGAAGTTATGACCATTTTGCAAAATCATGAAAACCTTTGTTTTTGCCCAGCCATGAAACCAAACAAACCTTACCTATTATTTAATTCACTTTGGTTAATGGACGTATGGCCGCCCCAGCGGTTGAGACTTTGCATGCACATTATACTTGGCATGGGTTTGATCCCTTGTGATAACCCTTGTTGCCACTTTTTCTTATTTTTTCACATGAACTTCAAAAATCATAACTCTCTCATTTTTTATCATTTTTCACCCATTCTTTTTTCATTGTGTTTGTTTTAATGTGTACTTTCATGTCATGTATTTATTTTCCATGTTTGATTATTTTTTTTATCATGTTTGACCATGTGCAATTCGTGCGTTGACGGTGCTAACCCTAATCTGTTGCAGATGAAAGTTAAAAGGGTTCCACTTGTTTTTCTTTGTGAAAACTGATTGTTCTCATTCCTATACATGTTGGTTAACATGTTAGGATTTTTACTTTGAATTATTATCATGTTCATTTCATCTGTTTGTTAACTGTACTCCAGGTGCGATCTGTCGTCACAGTTTTCGTACTAATCATCTGCTTTGATTGTCATCATTGCTTTTTCATCCTTAATATTTTTCATTGGTTGTCACCATGAATGCTTTTGTATGATGTTTGTATTTTATTTTTATCCCAAAGATGATGAAGCTGGCTAGCTTTCATCCAATTGCCAATCATTTGTCCCTCCAAAGGAAAGTCTGTCCACTTGACTGTCAATGTCATGGACCAAAATCTTCACTCTCTCTTGACTTTGTTAAGTCACTTAAACCCTAGATTAGAAGCCTTTAGACTTTGCTTGAAGTCTAAGAAACCCACCCATACTATGAGTGATCTGCAACTAGAACCCTAGGAAAGAGTTCGTCAACTCTGTGTAAGAATCATCGTCATGACTTCTTACTTCCTCTTTTACTTCAACTTAGACTAGGGAGTTTTGTCAAACTCCACACAAACATTGTCATGTTTTCTCCCCTTTGAACTTTGATCATCATCAAGTGTTCCTTTCCCTTGTGAGGTGAACTACGATTGCTCTGATTCTATCCTAGTCAGGATACGTAGGCAGAAGGTGCGATGCCTTTGCGAGCAAACTTAGGAAACCACTTAGGACCTTATTTATTTTTATCTTATCCCTTAACCATAGCATAATTCACAAACTTAGCAAGTAATTAAACAAAAGGTTCCTGTAGAATACTACAGATATTTAGGGTGCTAATACCTTCCCTAGATATAACTAACCCCCGATCCCCGAATCTCTTAAGCGTTGTCGTTACATCGCGAAAAAGGTTTTTCTTTCTTTAGACCTATCCTTTGGATAAATTAAAGATCGGTTGTAAAAGAAATAAGGTTCAAGTTAATTAATAGCTTGATATCAAATTTTCACCGCAACAATTAGCATTCTTGAAAGTATCTACCCCAATATCACAATTTACATCTTCTAGAGTTTCATTCATAAATTCATCATCATTTTTAATTATAGGTGACAGGATTTTTTTTGTCACTTCACCATGTTGTACACATTTCGTGTAATTTTGAATAATTCCATCACAACCTAAATGATTGAATATTTCATCCCATAGATGTTTATGAATATTTCTCCAAACTTTACAAGAAGGAATCTAAAGATAGAAAGAAATTTGAGGTTGTTATATATTCTAAGGTCAGTGCTTTAAGTGAAAAAGAAAAGAAGAAACATATTTTACCCTATGAAGGAAAATATTAAGTTCAAGAATGCTAAAGAATCAAAGATCCCCAAAGGAGGTTGTTATGTGTGTGGCAAATATGATTGTTATGCTCGAGATTTCATGCACAACAAGTCCAAAAATGAGGCAAATGGTTTTCAAGAATATAACAACATAATTTCTAATTATGGCGACCAAAGGCAAGGTGCAAGGATGGTGGTATGGTATTTGTGCTAGTGTCCATGTTTTTTATGACAAAACAACATCCAAACCTATTATGAATTCAGCGATGGACAAGAGGTTCAAATGGGAAATGAAGGATGATTGAGGGTCATTGGAATGGCAACCGTGGAACTTAACTTCACTTCTGGAAACAAATCTACTCTTGTCAATGTACTTCATATTCCTGACATGAATAGGAACCTTGTTAGTAGGGATCTTTTGGAAAAATCGGGTATTAAATCTATGTATGAATTGGAAAATTAATCTTGACACGTATAATGTATTTATAAGAAAGGGTTATTTGGTTGAGGGAGTGGTTAAGCTTTGTACTACTGACAATGTTATCAATAAAACTTATATTTTTGCTTATATAATTGAATCTGTTTCTTTACGGCATAGTAGATTGGCCCATATTAGTTTTAGCACTAAGAAAAGATTAATCAAATCTGGTTGAATTTCACGTGATGTTGATAATTTTGAAAAATGTAAAATATGTATTAAATAAAAGATGATTAAGAAACCTTTCCATGTTGTATAAATAAACACCAACTTGCTTGATCTTGTGCGTTTGGATTTGTGTGAACTCAATGACATGTTAACCCGTGGGGAAAATAGGTATTTCATTACTTTTATTGATGATTGCTCTATACTCACACATGTATATATTTTAAAGCATAAAGATTATATTTTTAATGCATTTAAAATTTATAAAGCATGCGTAGAAATTAAGTAGAAGCATTAAAGTCTTAGGAGTGATAGGAATATGAATACTTTTCTACTGAATTTGATGCATATTGTGAAGAATATGGTATTTTGCATGAAAATGATCTAGCCAGAAAAAAGAATCAGACATATCTAAAAATGATAAATTTCATGTTAATGCATTCTAAATTATCATTTAATTTATAGTGTGAAGCTTTACTATTTGCTTGATATGCTATGAATAAAATTCCTTTGAAAAAAACCGTTATTTCTCCACTTGAGGTATGGAAAGGAAGAATGCTAAATATAAGTTATTTTGGAGTGTGAGATTGTGTGGCTTATGATAAGAACATGGATCCTAAAAGGACTAAGTTGGGTCATTGAGGAATCAAATGTACTTTTGTAGGTTAAGCACCTAACAATAAAGCATATAAACTTTTGAAATTGGAGTCTAATGTAATTCTTTAATATCGAGACGTGGAATTCTTTGAGAACCTTATTACAAAGGATAAGGAATCATAGTTTTCCAAAAATGAAGAACCTCGTGAGGAAGACTCTCCACATATTGTTTAAACACAACCCAAAAGTTCTTCACTGATTGTTGAAACATAAAACGAGCCTAGGATAAGAAAGAGAGTATGAAAGACTAAGAATTTAGGACCAAATAAAATCAATTCTCAACTTATTTCTTTTTATCTTGTAAAATTAAATGGTGGTAATTTTGTTCATAAAATTCTTATCATTTTTCAAGTGGAAGATGATCCTATGACTTATAATGAAACATTGGCTTCAAGGGACTCCTCCTTTTGGAAGGATGTTATCCAAGATGAAATGGATTCTTTTGTGAATAGGATGCCTTGAAACAAAATATAAATGGTTTCTATATGATCAAGAAACACACAAGGATTCGGGTTAACAAATAAAACAAGGGGAAAAAAGAATTGGTTATAAACTCCTATTATTTCCTTTATCTTTCAAACAAGATTACAAGTATACAAGAATAACAAAAATAACCTCTCTCTCTCTTGAATTAGGATTTTATCTTCCTATTTTTCCTTATGTAAGTTGAGAGACTAGCATGCTATTTATAAGAAAACTAACACACTAACTAAATTGGATTTTTAACAATTACCCATTACAAGTTAACTTAGGGTACAAGTTAACTTAAACAATTGGGCTTACAAGCAAGGCCCAATTCAACATGCTAACAAACCTAGCAATATTGACTAATGCATGTTAGAACAAACTTCGACTACAACACGCATTACTCGCGAATAGACTTTGACCATTCTAGAGTTCGATCCAATATATCACAAATCTCCACCTTGGATCTAACTCTATAACATCAAGAAACTAGTTTTCTTTGTGCAGCTTTATCAACTACTAACAATGGAAAAACTTGCAACTGGGCAACGTCTTGGTGATCATACCAGCAGCATTATGATCTGTCGAAACCTTCAGCACTTGGACTTATCCATGCTCAATTACCCCTCTGACGAAATACAGCCTCACATCAATGTGCTTGGTTCGCTCATGATAGGTTGAATTCTTCAACGGGTGTATTTCACTTTGACTATCATATTTAACAGCGATAACTTGACCTTGAAGTTTCAACTCCTTTGTAAAACCTTAAGCCACAATGCTTCCTTCACAGCTTCAGTTGGGGCGATATATTTCGCTTCAGTGGTTGATAAGGCAACAACCTTTTGAAGTGTTGATTTCCAACTGATTGTCGTCCCAAACATAGTGAGCACATATCCATAAATAAATTTTCTAGAATCCATACAACCTACATAATCAGAGTCGACATATTCTTTGATTGCTGCTTTACTATCTTCGACATTGTTGCTTGCTATTAGAATATCATCCACATAAAGCAACAAAATAACAAATGAATTACCAGGTCGAAATCTGAAGTAAACACAGTGGTCGAACTGACTTCTAATGAAACTTATGCGTGCCATGAACTTGTAGAAACTCCTATTCCACTATCAAGGAGATTGTTTTAGTCCATATAAGTATCTATCCAGCTTGTACACATAATCATCATTCCCTTTTTCGACATACCCTTCAAGTTGCCTCATAAGAACTATTTCATCTAGATCACCATACAAGAACACAATTTTCACATCCATCTGTTCCAGTTCAAGGTCGAACTGGGCCACCATGGCAAGCAAAATTCAAATGGATTTGTGCTTCACAACAGGAGAGAACACATCATTGAAGTTGACACCTTCTTTCTGAGTGAACCCCCTAGCGACCAATCTTTCCTTGTATCTCTTCGACGTTACTCCTTCGACCCTTCCTTAACTTTGAAAATCCATTTACAGCTGACTAACTTGGCTCCAGCAGGTTTCTTGATCAGTTCTCAGGTGTTGTTATCATGAAGAGATTTCATCTTACCATCCATGGCCTTCAGCCATTTAGTATTCTTTTGAATCCTCATAACGTCCTTATAGTCTCTAGGTTCTTCATCTAGAACCTCACTTGCAGGGATTAAGGTATATGCTATAAGATCTACATACCCAAGTCTCTGAGGTGGCTTGATGACTCTCCTCGACCTATCTCTTGCTAGCAGGTAGTCATTATCAGTCTCCTCATCTTTGATAACATCCTTTGCGTCTTCTTCGACTTCATATGGGATACGCAATTCAACTTGAACATGCTTCACCTCAATAGGAATCTCTCTTTGTTCCAGCTCTTTGTTAGCATCATCAATTTTCTTGAAAGCCATCTCTGCTTCATTAAAAATTACATCTCGACTGGTGATACATCTTCTGTGACCTGGCTCTAGGCACCATAGTCTATAAGCTTTGACTCCTTTAGGGTATCCCACGAACATGCATTTCAAAGCTCTAGGTTCGACCTTGTCTTGCCTAATATGAGTATAGGTCACGCATCCAAATACTCTCTGTCTGTCGAGACTAGGTGGATGTCCCGATCAAACTTCTTTAGGTGTCTTCATTCCAAAGGCAGTCGAGGGACATCTATTTATCAGATAGGCTGCAGTCGAAACAACCTCTGCTTAAAACACCTTCTACAATCCAACACTAACTAACATACATCTAACTCTTTCAAGGATTGTTCGTTTGAATCTCTCAGCTAAGCCATTTTGTTAAAGATTCATGCTACAGTCTTATGCCTTGCAATCCCCGACTCAACACACTAACTGTCGAACGCTTCGTTGCAGAACTCAAGGCCATTATTGGTTTTCAACCTCTTAACCTTTCTGCCAGTTTGAGTTTTGACCAAAACCTTCCAACTTTTAAAGTTCTCAAAAGTTTCATCCTTCGTCTTCTGGGTGAGTACCCATAGCTTTCTGGAATAGTCATCAATGATGGATAGAAAATACCTTTCACCTGAGTGTGAAGAATTCCTTGCAGGCCTCTGAAGATCAACATGAATGTAATCCAGGGATCCATGTGTTCTTTGCTTACCTTTGTTAAACTTCGCCCTACATAATTTACCAAATACACAAGATTCACAAAACTCTAACTTTTCGACTTTGTCACCTCCTAGCAGGTTCTGCTTCCCCAATTCGACCATGCCTCTTTCACTGACATGGCCCAGTCTCATGTGCTATAATTATGGCCCCCAGATAATGCAACATTTGTCAAACCACTTACAGTCTCAGCCTCAAGGGTATACAAACCTTGTTTCTTCATGCCTCTCAGGACCTCCTTCTACCCTTTCATGACTCTTAGGATACTTTTCTCTTCTTGAAAACAATATCCCTTCCTGTCGAATTCACCAAGAGAAATCAAATTTCTTTTCGAATCAGGTATGTACCTGACTTCAGTCAATAACCTTATTGACCCATCATGGAACTTGAATCTCACAGATCCAATACCTACAATTTTGCAAGATTTGTTGTTTTCCAGCAGCATCGATCCATCAACTTGATCACATAGCTCCTCGAACAATTCTCTGTTTGGAGTCATGTGCCAAGTGCAACCTGAATCCATAATCCAGTCTTTTCTTGAGTCCCCACTTGAAACCACAAGAACATCAGATGAGTCGAAGTCATATTGAACAATGGCTACGTTGCCATTATCCTTGCCTCCATGATCTTTCAGGTGTTCAGGGCACACCTTTCTTGTGTGAACCTCCTTCTTACAGTGATAACATCGAATAACAGATGTTTCTCCACTATAAGACTTCTGCTGACTTTTACCTTTCTTCTTGTCGAACTTACCATCCTTTCGCAAGAATTTTCCCTTAACGGCCAAACCTTCGCCCACCGTCGAAGATTTATGCTCCTTTTGTTCGATCAAGTCCTTAGAATACAAGGCTGGTTGAACTTCTTCAAATCTCAGGGACTCCCTTCCATACAAGAGAGTTTCTTTGAAGTGAGCATGTGTTCTGGGCAAAACACACAATAGCAGCAGCGCTTGATCTTCATCAGCGATCTTCACATTAATATTTTCGAGATCAAGAATCAGCATGTTGAACATATCCAACTGCTCAGCCAACACTTTGTCTTCACTCATCTTGAATGAATACAGAGTCTGCTTCAGGTAGAGCCGATTCACCAGAGATTTGGTCATGTACAAACTTTCAAGTTTCACTCATAATCCTGATGTTGTAGTCTTCTTTAATACCTGTCGGAGAACCTTATCACCAAGGCTCAACAATATTGCGATGTGGGATTTCTTAATCATGATCATCTTTTCTTTTGCCTTTAACACAACGTCCATGGCTTTCTCTTCCTTCAACGCTTCAAAAAACCCTACTGAACTAGTGGGGCTTTCATCTTCAAGCGCCACAGACCAAAGTCGTTCACTCCGATGAACTTTTCAATCTCATACTTTGTTGAAGGCATCTTCTCCATGCTCACCGTACCAATTTGTTGTGAATAGGATGTATTGAAAGAAAATATAAAAGGTTTCTATATGATCAAGAAACACACAAGGGTTAGGGTTAACAAAGAAAATAAGGGAAAACAATAAGAATTGGTTATAAACTACTATTATTTGCTTTCTCTTTCAAACAAGATTACAAGTATACAAGAATAACAAAATTAACCTCTCTCTCTTGAATTAGGATTTTATCTTCGTATTTTTCCTTATGCAAGTTGAGAGACTAGCATGCTATTTATAAGAAAACTAACGCACTAACCTAATGAGCTTTTTAACAATTACCCATTACAAGCTAACTTAAACAATTGGGCTTACAAGCAATGCCCAATTCAACATTCTAACAAACCTAGCAATATTGACTAATGCATGTTAGAACAAACTTCGACTACAACACACATTACTCGCGAACAAACTTCGACCATTGTAGAGTTCGATACAATATCTCACAGATTCAATAATTTCAAATCACACATAGGAGTTTGTCATTCTATCAAAGGGATCAAGAATCATCATATGCAAGTGGGTGTCTAGAATAAAGTATCACATTGATGGTACACTAAATACCTACAAGGCTATATTAGTAGCAAAGGGATTTAGACAAAAAGGAAGGTGTTGATTATTTCAACACATATGTATCAGTAGCAAGGACAACAACAATCAGAGTATTATTTACATTAGATTATTTGCATGACCTTATAGTTCATCAAATGGATGTTAAAAGGACATTCCTAAATGGAGATCTTGATGAGGAAATCTACATTGAGCAATCAGAAGGTTATGTGCTTCTTGAAAATGAACAAAAGGTGTGAAAGCTTGTAAAATCCTTATATATATTAAAACAAACACACAAAAAATGGTACCAAAAGTTTGACTCTATCATACATTCAATTAAATTTGTTCCTAATTCTTGTGACAAAAGACAAATAATTTTACACAAAGGTGTGTGAGAACATTGTGATATTCCTCTATCTCTATGTTGATGACATGTTGATCATTAGCAACGAGATAAATGGAGTTTTAGAAAAAAAATAGGTTTCTAACTTCCACATTCAAGATGAAAAATCTTGAATTAGTTAACACTATTTTAGGGATCAAAATAAAGCAAAGTTGTGGGGTTATGAACTTAGTCAAACACACTATATTAAGAAAATGTTTGGTAAGTTCAAATACTTATGTTTCAAGGAAGTGAATACTCCATTTGATTCTAATGTCAAGATTCAAAAGAATGATGTAAATGTTGTGGCTTAATTGAATATGTGAGTACAATTGGTTTTCTAATGTATTTGATGCAATGTACCATACCCCGACATAACATTTGCGGTTAGTAAAATGAGTAGATTTACTAGCAATCCATATGGTGAGCACTGGAAGATCATCACAAGGATTTTATGTTATATTTTGAAAACAAAAAATCTTGGCATTCATTATGGTAGGTTTTTTGCCATACGAGAAGGATATGTCGATGTGAGTTGGATATCAAATGTTGGAGATCATAAATCTACAACTGAGTGGATATTTACACTAACTAGGGTGAAAATTCTTAGAAGAGCGAGAAATAAACATGTATCACTCTTTCAGCCATGAAATTAGAGGTCGTGACTCTTATTTCCACTAGTTAAGAAGTTGGATGGTTGAGGGACTTTCTATTGGAAGTTCAATTGGCTAAAGATTAGGGATAACAACGGGGCGGGCAGGGTCGAGTTTAACTATATCCACACCCACACCTGCCTCTATGTAATACACCCGCCCCCGCCTTCAAACTCAAATGGGGGTAAAATTTTACCATCCAGACCCGCCCCCAGTAGAGAACGGGTGCACCGAATCCGCCCCGCCCCCACCCGCAATTTTTCTTCTTCTTCTAATTGCAATAAAAATAATAATTTAATTAAAAAATTAATTATTTTAATAAATTAATTAATTATTTAATTAAAATTTTAATTAGTAAATAAATATTAACTTGATTAATTTGATTATTTTAATTACAATAAAGACATTAATAATTTAATTAAAAATATAATTAATAAATGAATATTAAAATAAGTAAAATAAGGAAATTAAAGTAAAATACATTATCTGGGGGCGGGTCTTAGTGTCTTCTCGCACCCGCACCCGTAGTTAAAAATCGGGTTTCACCCGCACTCGCACCCGCCTCTAATTAAATCGGGTTTTCCCCGTTAATTTTAGGGCGGGTGCGGGTGGGTCCAGATTGTTAAATATAATTCATTGTGTAAACATATTTGATTTGATATTATTAGATATCATATGATTATATTAGATTTGATTTCATATGATTAGATTTGATATCATATGATTAGATTTGATTTAGAATATTTTGGGCTAGTGTAAACCTAAAACTATAAATAGGGTGCCTTGCTTTGTATTCTACATCACAACAGAACAGATTTCACAGTTGCAGTTAGCAAGTGAAAGTTCAATAAGAAATCTCACAGTTGTGGGTAACACATTCTCTCCAAATACTTCTTCTCTCATTCTTCTCTTTCTTGTTTGTTATTCTTCTTCTCTTTTGTTGTTCTTGATAATTACTTGTTATTACCATCATTATCATATTGTGGGTTTGTTCATCAATCTTGAGATCAAGATTGAAGGGAATTCTTCATAGGGTGTGAGGTGAATTTCCAACATCTGGTATCAGAGCCTTTGGTTTGAATAAAGGAAACTACTTACTTGTATCGAAAGTATCCCCATAGGTCGTGGGTTGAGTGTCTCGTTGAAGAATGTCAACGGCGGTACAAGGGTGCAGTTGCACAGTTAAAGTTTCCGCTTAAGGGAGAGCATTAGGATAGACTCACACTTGAATTAACAAGTGCGAGTAGGGTGGATAATAGTCCCACATTGGATAGAAATGTGGTGACTTGAGCATTTATAAGTGAGAGAACCCATACACCTATTACCTTAAGGTTTTGGGTGAGTATGTGGTGTGTCTCTCACAAAGGTTGCTCTAGAAAAAGAAAAAAAAAAAGTCCCACTATGTTCAATGCTCCCTAGTTGAAAGTCCAACAGTGGTATCAGAGCCTTTGGTTCGAATAAAGGGAATGACTTACTTGTATCGAAAGTATCCCCATAGGTTGTGGGTTGAGTGTCTCGTTGAAGAATGTCAACGGCGGTACAAGGGTGCAGTTGCACAGTTAAAGTTTCCGCTCTTAAGGGAGAGTGTTAAGTATTAACAAGTGTGAGTAGGGTGGATAATAGGTGACTTGAGCATTTATAAGTGAGAGAACCCATACACCTATTACCTTAAGGTTTTGGGTGAGTATGTGGTGTGTCTCTCACAAAGGTTCCTCTAGAAAAAGTCCCACTATGTTCAATGCTCCCTAGTTGAAAGTCCAACCTTGTATCGAAAGTATCCCCATAGAAGGGTGCAGTTGCACAGTTAAAGTTTCCGCTTAAGGGAGAGCATTGGGATAGACTCACACTTGAGGGAGAGTGTTAAGTATTAACAAGTGTGAGTAGGGTGGATAATAGTCTCACATTGGATAGAAATGTGGTGACTTGAGTATTTATAAGTGAGAGAACCCATACACCTATCACCTTAAGGTTTTGGGTGAGTATGTGGTGTGTCTCTCACAAAGGTTGCTCTAGAAAAAAGTCTCACTATGTTCAATGCTCCCTAGTTGCAAGTCCAACAGTGGTATCATGAACCTTTGGTTCGAATAAAGGGAACGACTTACTTGTATCGAAAGTATCCTCATAGGTCGTGGGTTGAGTGTCTCGTTGAAGAATGTCAACAGCGGTACAAGGGTGCAATTGCACAGTTAAAGTTTCCGCTTAAGGGAGAGCATTGGGATAGACTCACACTTGAATTAACAAGTGTGAGTAGGGTGGATAATAGTCCCACATTGGATAGAAATGTGGTGACTTGAGCATTTATAAGTGAAAGAACCCATACACCTATTACCTTAAGGTTTTGGGTGAGTATGTGGTGTGTCTCTCGCAAAGGTTGCTCTAGAAAAAAAAAAGTCCCACTATGTTCAATGCTCCCTAGTTGAAAGTCCAACACGGATTTGTTTGCCATCCCTACTAAAGATAATGTTTCAACGGTGTTGATACATTGCGATAGTCAAGTCACTTTAGCTAGAGCATACAATAAATTGTATAATGGAAATCCTAGGCATTGCTTTGTGATAAAATTGATTAAGGATAGAATCATTTCACTCGCGTATATACTAAACCAGTGGCCATAAATTTAGTAAAGACTACCTCGAAAGGCGTGGGATTGAAAATTCTTGATTAAGAGTTTCAACAATGGTAGCAATCTAGTCTAACCTTAAGAAAAACATTAACCTTATATTCAATGGGTAACAACAACACGTTGATTTGGATGTTTTGTGCCAACATTATTTAAAAATATTAGTTATTGCATTTAGAGGATTAAAATTTTCAAACTCTTAATGACGTTCGATGTTGAGAACATGTATCTCAAGAAAGTTATATACGATATGAACTTCACCTATGCGAATTTCAAAATGACTTTGTCTCAAATCGAGAATTGGAGTTTCTCTCACGATAAATTCACGAAATAGGACAAATACATGACCATAAAGAGTGATAGGCGAGAGATGTGTGTGACGTAATGACGATCTATTCACAATAAATAAAAGGTTCAAATCCATGTTACCTAACATTTCTATTAGATTTTGCGTTGTCCTTACTAAGGTTAAGTTCAAATCGAAAAATACTAAATTGTATTAGCTTTTTTGTTTCCTTTTCTGAATTGATCTTGGCATTATTAGTACGAATGAATGACTATTATAATTAATAATTATTAATGTCCACATATGTGTTTCAAAATGACAAAAAAAACTTGCAAGTGAGTAAATGAACATTCAATGCTTGAGAAATAGTCACACATGAAAAGTTAGCTCACCTTAATGTTCCTTATATATAGAGTTGTATTTATTAATGTAATAAAGGAGATAAATAGGATAAAGTGTCACATGGACAAGCGTGATGGTCTCAAGTCTTATGTCACTTGTCACTTTCACACTCCCCCTCATAGGTGTCACCAACGGCACCGGCTCTAGCACCACGACTAGGGTGGGGGCATGGGCATAAAGGCTCTAGTGACGGCTTGTAGGTTGCACTTGAGCACTTAGACACAACATATCAAATCAATCGGACTACTTGCGACGTTATAAGGCGACGTGGAAGACACTTCTTCGATCATCTCGTGTCGACAAGGCGCCACACATGGTTGTGGTCGATGCTCCAATTTTTTGTAGTCATTGCTTCAATTTGTTATTTTTAATTTTGTAAATGGCAACACTTTGTGAAGTGTTGCAATAGTTAATAAAAGGTAAAAAGTTGCAACACTTAGTGTGAAGTGTTACTTTACTTACTAAAAATTAATCAAGGATCGCAATTTTGTGAAACAACACTACTTAGTCTATAAATTGGTCATTTCAGATTTAGAAAAATACATAACATTAGCCTATCCTCTTCAATGTAAATTTCAGGTTTACATTTTTTTTTACATTCGAATTTTTATCTATCTTATGGAGACTCGAATATATGCTAAATTATCCTAAATATTTTGGCGTATGGATTCTAAGACATTTTAAAAATGCTTGAAATATTATTAAAAAAAGTGTTCATCTGCATGGTCTAAGCCTGCATGTATTTAACTTACAAACATTATCTAATAGATACGATAAGTACACATCTTTAAACACATTCATAAATTATGTCAAACCTCTTATTTATAACTGAGAAAGGGGCTGATCCGATTCAAATAAGTCGTTAATAAAATATTTAAATGTAGTTATGAATATGGTATTTCTTCTATCTCATGTATGTAGATATATTCCTTCTATCTCATGTTTAAGTAACCCTAACTTTAAATTTGTTTGTCTTAACTATCAATAAAACTTAATTAAGAATACTATACTTAATGCAAGTATTTTCAATTTACCCTTAATTAAATTTAAACTAATTTTTAAACTTTTGACACACCCATAAAATTAACATGGTTTCCACGTTTATTTTATAAGAGGCATGAATTATATTTGGCTACAATTTCAAGGGTCATGAAATTGGACCAAATTAAGACTTGTACTTTTATTGATTTTGCAATAAAAACAAAGATAAAATGGAAAACATTATTACTTCCTTGTCCACTTAAATGCAATCAACTATTCCATTATGGTAAAGTTAAAAAATCACATTTGGATTGTTTCTGATTCTTAAAATGATGATTAAATAACCTAATTTGGAAAACTAATACATATAACATAAATATTTTCTTTCTTTTTGGTCTAAAAATCACTATTTTCATTACCAAGGACTAACTTCGATATGTTGCATGTGGTTTTGTGAAAAATTTTATATCAAACTTCTTACACACTGGTTTGTTATAACCGTTGCCTAGTTGGACTATCATGGGTCAAAAAAAAATTTCATGCTTAGAAAAAATAACTATTGTGAGCCAAATATTTTGATTATTTTTTAATGGCCACAGAAGTATTGGACTTATTTATGTTGATTTTTTATGACTTAAGACAAGGTATGACAGTAATCCAGCTCCCATATATACAACGTGGCGGTTGCCACTTGACTTGAATATTACACTTATTCATTGATTTTTCTATCTAAACTCTAAAGAGAGAACAAAATGTTGAAAGCGGTTATATTGATGGGCTTGGAGTTGGACCATAGTATGTAGATGTAGATGTAGACCACCACATCTATTAGTCCTATCTCCACGTGTTTCGTTCTTGTTTTTAGTTGTCTTAATACTAATACATGCTTTAAAAGTATTTGTTATTGTATTAAAACTATAAAAAAAAGTATTTTTTAATTAATTATTATTTATAGAATTTTAACATGTGCTTTAAAAACACAAGTTAACATGATACATACATAGACATGATATATAATACATAGACATTTTGTTTAGTTTTGTGCGAGAATTAAAGTTGATCAGGAAGTATGAATTTGAAGTTGGTTGTAGTGGTTCAGAACTTTTGATGTAGTTGAGAGAGGGTTGACTTGTAAGATTAGTATTATGACACTTAAGTTAATATGAATACGTGTTTGAATGAGAAAATATTTGAATACCTGAGAAATGATGTGTTTTACTCTTTAAATAAGATAAGTGGTTGGTAACTGGACGCGTGTGGCGAGACGTGATATGAAGTCCCTTGTTAGATTGATCTAAACGATTGGTAGAGCGCTTAAGTGAATGATTACCTATTTGGCGGAAGAAAAGAGCCCACATATTCTTCACCAAATGTTGCCTCGCGTCGTTATCGGACCTTCGCCTCTTTGGGCCTAATGGACTGCTTGAAATAGTTGTCTCTCAAGTTCTTGTTTATACTCTGCAGAGCGAGGGGGTATGATATATATCTTCACATGACCACATGATCTGTGGACGTAGATGTCTTTGACGGGACTTCGTCGCTATTGGGAATGAACACATTCAATAGCTCAATTGTAAGATGTAACGTGATGTCGATAATGATCGACATGTTTCCCTACGCTAGTTAGTAATGATGTTCCACTTTCCTTAGAGTATTTAAGTGCTTTTTGAACCATTTTCAAGAAGATCTCAACCATTGGTAGTGTGAAGTAATCGTACAATCCTCAGTGCTCGAGTAGGGTATAAAGGCCTTCTAAAATGTCATTTTACCTTTTATGATGTTATCAACCTGTAAAATAAAATATTTATGCTTCATTTGTCGTTATTTTTTTAGACTGCCATTGTTCAAGTGTTGGATCAAGTTCAGACGAATTTGTTCGTTGGCATTGCCCTTGCATATTTCTTTGTTCTTTCCTTTGAATTATAAAGTTCAACGTCCTCTTTTTGCTTTCGTTCAACTTTTTTAAGGTTTCTCAAATATTGAGTGTTTGAACTTGCTTACTTTCTACTTGTACCTGCTTTCTTTTACAACATACTTTTGTTATGTTGATTGTGTCAAATTCGACTAAGAAGGGAAATAAAGATATTTCAGGCAATTGGGTGGACCCAAAGACATTGAGTATTGTTTTTTCTTTTGTTCGTTAAAATGACTTTGACTAATATTTGACTGACATGGACTAGGAGTTTTTCTTCATAGTTGATGTAGGGTTACACTTTACTCAACAAGTCCTTCTGGTTATAGGCCTCTCTATGCCCTGATTTTTCTGGGAACGCACAATATAGTCTTAGGACCTTTTCAAAGATCTAGCACTTCAGGCTTTCGTCTGAGTCTCCAACAACCACAACCACTTTGGTGAAGCAATCAATATATTTACGCAAGGTTTCTTTCATACTGTGTAAGATTCCACTAAGCACATTTATGGTGGTTGATTGCCACTTTCTAATGGTGAAGTGGGAAGGGAAAGCTTCACATCGGTCAACCCAAGAATTTATACTTCCATGTGGAAGAGATTTATACCAGGCCACGACTGATTCGTCCAGGGTTAGTGCAAAGAGCTTGCACTTCACGACCCCGCCGACATGATAATAGTCGAGGTAATCATCTACATGCTTAACATGTTCATGTGGATCCATGACCTCATCGTAACTCTGGAGCTTCAGTAGCTTTTTCAATGATTTTGGGATTTCGTTGTCTAGGATGTGATAGGACAGAGGAATTTTTGTCTGCAACTAGACATATGCGTCTTCTTTATATCTTTCACTCATCCGAAGGCAGATACCTTCAGGATGAGTATGGCTACCTCTTCCTCCTTCAAGATTGAGGGAAGGAGTCTGGTGCCTATGTCGCGGCGGCCTGACAATTTATAGATTTCTCACGGATCTCTCCTTGGTTCAAGGATGGCGGTTTTATGAGAAACTTCTTCTTGTATATTGTTGTTCTTAGGATTGACATGGTGTGAGATTTATTCAACCCGAAATAATCTTTCCACTATGGTTTAAGGGTTTTGTTGTTGTACCATGTGGTAGATGATATTCAGCATGTCTTTGCCTCCTTTGTGCCGAGATTAACCTATAAAAGTTGAAAGTCTTTAAGTATTTCTTGTCAAAGCATCATAGGTGATAATAGAGGTATGAATAAAGGTCTACCTTGGCAAAACTGTGGTGCATATATGAGGAATGAAATAGGTTGAAATGCTCCATGATTTTCCTTAGGTTTGATAGGATCTTGTGGTAGTGGAATGGATGGAGCAGACGCCAAGACTATATATTTCATCCTCGAGGAGGAGGTGGAGGATTCCTGGAAGCCTCGGCGGAAAAAACAATTTTCCTTTGGACGGCAGAGCGAGTAGCTTTGTAAGTTTCCACCATAAATTGAACTGATGAAGGATCTGAAGGAGAATAGTTTGAAGTCTGACATAAGTGATTAAGAAATAAAGATTTATGCTTCAATTGAGGGAGATTTGGATTTCTAACAAAGGTGACTTGATTTAATCAAGTAAAGTTTGATTGTGGAGAATCACATGAATCAGATTTGATTCCCACAAACAACACCAATGTACGGGGTTGACAATAGAATTGATTAGAAATTTGGAATTTGAAGTTTGTTGCGGTGGTTTAGAGCTTCCGATATAGTGGAGAGGATGCTGACATGCAAGGTTAGCACTCTAACGCTCAAGTTAGTATGAGATTGAAAAGCGATGTTAGAATGAGAAAATATTCGAATGCTTGAGAAATTGTGTCTTTTCCTATTTAAACAAGAGAAGTGGTTGGTAATTGAACGTGTGTGGTGAGGCGTGAAATGAGGCCAACCTTCATATTGATCTAGACAATTAGGAGAGCACTTGTGTGAGTGATTGCATGTTCGATGAGAGAATATATCCCATATGTTCTTCACCAAATGTTATCTCGCGTCATTGTTGGGCCTTCGACTCTTTAGGCCTTGTGGGCTACCCATAACACATATCATATAATATTTTTTCAAATACAAACCAAATATTTTCTACAACAACGATAAAAAATAATTCTTAAAAATACAAGAACAACAAAACTCTCACTCAAAATCCTCGAAACAAACCCAAGACATAAGATTAAGCTGGAAGAGATCACTTATTATGTCATTCAAGTATTCTTAGATTATTTTATATCCATTTTAATTAATTGACAAAATGACAAATATGCTTTTGTAACAAAACTAACACTTAAATCGATTGACTACATTTCAATTTCACAAGTGCATTTTAATATATGAGTATTATTAAATAGATATAACTTTTTCGCATAAATTTAGTTATAGTATTGAAATCTTCTAATTTTAAACGTCCATTATTTTCAAAAAAAATATTGATTTATAAATATCAATAACTTGCTTACATTGATACATAAATAGCATGCGTATCATCTGAATCATTTTCTTTAGATGATTGACGTACATGTGTTACGACACAAGGGGTCTCGTAGTCAACATCTTGATTTTCATCAAAAAGATATTTTCCTTGAAGTACAATTGACCATCTAGTGTTAGAATGATCAGTGACATAAAAAACTTGTTTTTCTTGAGTTGCCATGATGAATGGTTCACTCTTATAAGTTGCCTTTCGAAGATCAACCCGCGTGAATCCTAATTCATTGGTTTCTTCACCATTTTTATTATCAACCCACTTACACTTAAATAAAGTCACTCTAAAAGAAACATAATTAATCTCCATAATCTTCTTAATAAACCAAAAGTACACTCTAGATGCTAGTCCAGGTTTGTTATCTTTGTCACTAAAGAAGTACATGGGTTCAACTTCAACCTTAACCCCACTATTTTGCATGGTACTAAGATCATCCTTTGATTTTGTATAGAATGAATATCTAGTAATGTTGTATGCACTCCAAGTAATTACATTAAACTTAGGCATACGTGGCAACCATTTAATTGTCTCTAACGCACTACTCTCTTTAGAAACACCTTCATTAAAACATGTTATGAAAGTTTTGTTATGCTCTGTCAACAACCATTTTTCATTCATATGGGGGTATTTTTCCTTTACAAGACTTTCTGAGCAGTCAAGTAAGGTTTAACTTCATAAAGGTTATTCAATATATACATACGTGCTTGAAGAACTACATCTCGACCAAAAGTTTTAACATTTAAACCTTTAGTACCTCTACCATCATATCTTCCCTTATGACGAGACTCGAGAATTCATATAGGGTTAGCTTTTGGAAAATACATTGTACAAAAGTCAATAGCTTCTTTTATGATGTACCGTTCAACAATCGAAGCTTTCGGACTGTGATGATTCTTTGTATACCCTTTGAAGATCTTCGTGTAACACTATACAAGATACATCCACCATAAATAATTTGGACCATAAATTCTAATCTCCCTTACTAGATGAACAACTAAGTGAACCATAATGTCAAAGAATGATTTAGGGAAAACCATTTCTAATTGACATAATATGAACTTCAACCTCATTCTCAAACTCGTCCAAATTTTCAGAATTAATGAATTTACTACATTTAACATTGAGAATAAGCACAATCTGGTTATAGTTACCCTTATATTCCTTAGTAAAATGTCACGAATAACCACTGGTATAAGTTATTACATCAAGACATGACAATCATGATATTTTAATCCAACTAGTTTATGATCATTCTCTTATACAAGTTTTTTCACATTTGATGAGTACCCTTGGGGAACTTTGATACCCCGCAAACAATCATATTTTTTTTCTTTTTTAGATAGAGTGTGACAAGCTGGAGGCAAATATATTTTATTTCCTGTTTATTTTGGGGCTAACTCTTGTCGTATACCCATCACCAATATCATCACGAGATTTCTTAGTATCTTCTGTTTTGCCTTTAATGTTGAGAAGTGTTCCAATCAAACCACCACATACAGTTTTCTCCATATGCATCACATCAAAACAATGTGTTACATCAAAACTAGACCAATATGGAAGATCAAAGAACACCGACCTCTTTTTCCAACTATTTTTCTCCACACCACTTTTTTGTTTGCCTTTAAGTTTCTTTCCATTGGAAACCTTAACGTGTTGTTGTATTTTATAAAATTCCTTCCCGGTTAACGACTTTGGTGCAAAACTAAACTCTTGCTCTCCATTAAAAGTCTTCCGCAATCTACAATATGGATAATTAGGTTTAAAAAACTTTTGATGCCCAAAATAAACAGTCATTTTCCATTTGGTAATTGATGGTGACATGTATCAAATTCACATATAGGACACGCTTTATGTCCCTTAACATTGTACCAAGATAAATTATCGTATGCAGAAAATTCATTGATTATGCAAAACAACGTGGCACGTAGCTTAAAGTTATCACTTGTATACGCATCATCAACATTAACGCCTTTCTCCCACAAAAGTCTTAAATCTTCAATCAATTGAATTAAATAAATATCTATGTTGTTCTCTAGTTGTTTTGGACCTAAAATCATCATCGATAATGTTGCACCCCAAATTTGTCCTACCTTTACATGGTTTCTAGTGCCACTTTATTTTGAATGAATAAAATGACACAATTGGCAAGAAACCGTGTGTAAGGAGTTGTGAGTGTGAGAGGTCAAGAGTTCGAATCCCACCTTCTTCACTTTTTGTTTTTCTTTTATTTTTATTCTAACTTTTCTATTTTCATAAAAAAAAAAAATATAACAAAAATAGTTCTTTTTATTATTTAATTATTATAATTTGTTACATATATAAACATGAGTTGCATTTGATAAAAGGGGGAAGGAGAAAGAAAAGAAAAAACGGCGGCCGTTCTCACGACTTATCAGAAAAATCTTCGAGGTTTCATCATCATCTCAATCAGAAGAAATTTCGGAACCGCGAGAAACCCACCTCCGAAAATCAACCGTCCGTGACAACAAAAGCAGAGAATCTGAATAATCTCATCGTAAGCATCGTTAATTGGCTGTTATTTCTTTTCTTTGTTTTTTTTCTTTCATAACCCATTTCCAGGATAAGGAAGAGTAAGAGGAGAAAAGGTAATTAAAGGCAACTCTAATGGGTCAAATGAGCAGAAACAAAGGAAATTAAAGTCAATCCTAATGGGTTAAATGAGCAGAAACAAAGGATGTATCACCACCCCAGTGGTTAAATGCCTTCCCTTTCAGTATCCTTCCCTTTTTTTATTATTATTTATTATTATTTCTCCTTTCTTTAGTTTTTTTGTCCTATTTATTTTTATTCTTTTTTTTGTAAAATTATTATCTTATTTTCTTTTTTAAAGTAATTGAGTTTGAGTTGCTAAAATTTTCATTAACAAAAAAAAACTTTTATTAAAATCAAAACTAAAATATTTTTTTAATGTTTAAACTAAAACCTTTATTTAAATTAACATTAAACTAAAACCTTTTTTTTAAATTAACATTAAACTAAGAAATTTTTTTTTTAAATTAACATTAAACTAAAGAAATTTTTGTTAAAATTAAAACAAAAACATTTTTTAAAATTTTAAACTAAAAACTTTTTTTTAATATTAACATTGAAGCCTTTTTAAAAATTAAAAATTAAAAACAAAAAACTTTTTTATCAACATTAAAATTATTTTCTTCAAAATTTAAACTAAAATCCCTTTTTAAAACTAATAAAACTATAATTAAAATTCTAAATTGCATTTTGTCTTTCTTTCAATATTAACTGTTTCATTATTTGTCATACTTCTGTCTAACTTTTCACTAATGTTCTCTATTTTTCTCCTCAGATTATACTTAAATTCCGATTAATATTTATTTAATTTATGTTGTTCCATGGATGTAATTTACGCGAGGCCATGGTCGCGATTTATTTTATTTTGCATTTTTTTTTGGACTTGTAATTTACGCGAGTGATCGTCGCGATGCTTTATTTACTTTCCGCATTTTATTTCTGCCATATAATATTTCGCCATGTTTGCATGTTTACCGTTAATCATCCCTCCGAAGGAATTAGGTCCAGCCGTTTGACCGCCGAGTCAATAACCCTAATTTTTGACCGTTTCAAAAACCCTAATAGCCTAGGTGTCCCAACGTGGATGAAAATGCCCTTTACCCTAGCATTAGGTCAAAGAGTCGCCGTACTCTGTTTAGGGTTTCCTGCCGTGGAATCCCTAATTTCAACCCTAAATTTTCAATTAACAAATTCAACATAGAAATAGGAGTTTCAGAGACTCCACGTAAGCGTGTCCTTAAGATACGTTTATCACCCATTGAAACCCTGACCATAGTCAAGACATTTCTAACCTCCCTTTCGAGGGGAACTACGATTACTCTGATTCCATTTCCTATCCAGGATACGTAGGCACAAGATGCGAATCTTGCCGAGTAAACTTAGGACTAACCCTTAGGTCTTTAGGTCACTCTATCCCTTAGCTCAATATATATTAAAGCAGATAATAAATAAAAATAAAAAAACATACGATAAACAAAAGGTTCCTGTAGAGTACTACAGAAATTTAGGGTGCTAGTACCTTCCCTAAATTTAACCAACCCCTTACCTAGGTATCTCTCCGCATTGTGTTTACGATACAAAATTAGGTTTTTCCTCTTTTGACCTTTTCCTTCGGATAAATCAAAGAGCGGTTGTGAATCAAGAATTGTGATTCAAACTAATTAATAGTTTGATATCCTATTTCCACCACAACAGATAACATCATATATTTACGCTTCATGTACAACCATGGAGATAGATTGTAAATTATGAGAAGAACAAACCATGATGTATGGTTAGTACTCAAATTACCAAAAGGGTTCATTTTTTTGGTGGAAAGTCCAAGCATAAGATTCCTCCGTTCTAGTGCAAAATATGAAAACAAGAAATCAATTTTCTTCCATTGCAATGAATTAGCTACATGGAAAAAAATTTCATCATACATTATTTCATATGCATACCATCTAGTGTTCTTTGCATCACTTGCATTATAAAAAATCTCTTGAACCTTTGAATTACAGGTAGGTACCACATCACCTTGGAAGAAACACCCTTTCTTGTTACACTATCATCGTCTTCAACACCACTGGCCTTCTTCTTCTAGCATGACTCTGCACATCTCGGACACTCATTTAAGTTTTCATATTCTTTCCTATATATTATGCAATAATTACGACATGCATGTATGCTTAAATAATTCAAACCCATTTGACACGATATCTTCTTGGCCTCATAACTACGACTCGACAACGTGTTACCTTCTGGAAGCATTTCTTGCAACAATTCAAGCAACTCAGTGAAACTTTTATCTGTCCACCCACCTCTTGCCTTAAGATTAAATAGTCTTAATACAACTGACAATCTTGTAAAACTTTTACACCCCAAATACAATGACTCTTCCATGTCTTTTTGCAAAGTATCAACCACATTAGCATTCTTAAAAGTATCTACCCCAATATCACAATTCATATCCTCTATAGTATCATTCATAAATTCATCATCATCTTAAACTTTAGGTGACAAAGGTATTCTTTTTATGTCATTTCACCATGACATACCTATTCCATGTAATTTTGAATAATTTCATCACAACCTAATTGATTGAATATTTCATCCCATGGATGTTTGTGAATATTTCGGCAAACTTTAGAACGGGTAATCAAAAGATAGAAAGAAATTTGAGGTTGTTGGATATTCTAAGGTCAGTGCTTTAAGTGTAAAATAAAAGAAGAAACATATTTGACCTATAAAGGAAAAAAAATAAGTTCAAGAATGCTAGAGGATCAAAGAGCCCCGAAGAAAGTTGTTATGTGTGTGGCAAACACAATTGTTATTCTTTAGATTTCATGCACAACAAATCCAAAAATGAGGCAAATACTTTTCAAGCATATAACAACATAATTTCTAATTATGGCGATCAAATGCAAGGTACAGGGATGGTGGTATGATATTTGTGCTATTGTACATGGTTTTTATGACAAAGTAACATCCAAACCTATTATGAATTTAACCATGGACAAGAGGCTCAAATGGGAAATAAAGGACGATTAAGGGTCATTGGAATGGGAACCGTGGAACTCAACTAAGATCCCAAAGATCTACGTTGTAGCCAAGAAAGAAACTCTCAATTCTGTCTTTCCAGTAGTCAAACTTTTCACCATTGAAGATTGGTGGTTTAACACTGTAGTGATCTTTCTCTTTTGGAATAAGATTAGCAGCAACCATGATGACTCACACATATACTAAATCGATATTGAACACGGTGAAGTGTTGATAAAACTATTATCACAGTCATAACCGAAGCTCTGATGTCAATTGAAGGTGTGAGAAAAACACAAGGAAGGGGGGTTTGAATTGGGCTTTTTAAAATAAAACCTTTATATGAAGTTCAAACAGGAATCACAAAGAACAAAACAAGAGAGAAAGACCCATAATATATCCAGATTCACTTGAAGACCATCAAGCTAATCCAGTCCACCCGCCAAGGTGATTTTGCCTTATTCAAGAAATTAATCCAACATAATCAATTGATTACAAACTGTACTGGCAACTGCTGGTGACTAACAACCATAAAGGTTAACTGTCTAAGTCTTCTTAAGGATTTTGACCTAACCGGCCCCTTAAGGAATTACAAACAACAGTTTGTGAAAGATAAATATTTACAATGATTTGCTTATAATCAAGCAGATATGAATACTATGAATATCTAAAAATACTTAAAGAAAATTTGCACACAGTATGAGTATAGTTGTGTTTTTGTGTTGTGGTGCTTCACTGTTTACTTCACTTGCGTACTTGCTTACTCAAATTCTCTTGATTTCCACTTTCTTCAAGTTATCAAGTCCTTATATAGCCAATAAAAGATCAGTTGGATGGTAGATCAGGAATATCCTTAAGTGAGTTGGCGACTTGAAAGAATTTTGTTATGTAGGGATGAAAAACATACACACAAGTTGTCCTTTTCACCACAAAATTAGAGTAGTGGAATGGAACATTTTGATACGTACTATGTATTATTTCCCTTGTAAACATTTGATCTTATCTTTGTACATCAGAGGCTTTTGAATAGAGACGATTGAACCACGAGTAAAAGAGTTGATCACTAGGTCTTCAGAGTCTTTAGAACTTGTTCACCAGAACCTTGTCTTCAGATTCTTCAGCACTTAGTTTACAAAGCCTTTAGTCTTCAGAAACCTAAGTCTTCAGAGTCTTCAAAACTTTGTTCAACATAACTTTGTCTTCAGAGTCTTTAGCACTTAGTCTTCATAGCCTTTAGTCTTCAGAAACTTAAGTCTTCAGAGTCTTCAGAAATTTATTCACCAGAGCCTTGTCTTCAGAGCTTTAACACCTAGTCTTTAGAAGCTAACAACTTTATAAGCTAGAAAGCCTTCAGAAGTAAATCATTAGAGTCACCCTCACAGGCAAAATCCAAGAGAGCATTGCAGCAACAACATATTATAACACCCTTTTCTACCCCATGAATATTATGGCAAAATAATATAATTTATCAGAGTAAAATGTTAAACTCAATAAAAATCACCTCAAAGGGCGTACATTTCTCAATAAATTCAAATCAGGGTCAAAGCTCCGTAAACAACGGGTTTTCCCAAAAGATATAAAAAATTGCAGCGGAACTCAAAAAGGCATAATCCAAAGTTTTCCTTATAAGGGAACATAATCAAAATAATAAAATCAAATAAATCATGGTTTAACTCAAAAACCCCAACCCGATGTTACACTATCAGAGCAAGACCCTTTACGTTAACCAAAGTGGCCAACAACTCAAAACTCTGAAAAGATCCTCGACGGCATCCACAGCTAAACCTGGTCATCTGCACGTTACCCACGTGGAGGTAACATTCAAACGGGCAGAGTGAGTAAAATGATTCATAATAATCAATGTAGGAAATCAATATATAAAATGGCGTCATTTTCATATTCAACATCGTCATATTCATCAATGGACATCAAAGGCCACAACGTCATAAATTACTCAAGATCATCTCATAAATGAAAATGCAATAAGACTCAATGCATGTGGTACCAATCATCACAGCTCGATGGACACTGGTCATCAACCCTCCATAGATCCCCATCAATAGGATCAATTCTACTCGAGAACCGGAGCACATCAAAATACCTCACATTCGCATAATGGGACTAAAGCAAAAGAAATCAAGGTCCTGAACCGAAGTCCGGATGCACGTGAATGCATGATGCACACGTCAATAATCATCCTCATAATAACATCACAGGTGCATCATCATTCATCAAAATCATCATCATCACAATCATCATCATATATCATGTCATCATAGCATCATCAAAACTCATAGGAATACCATTATAGCTCATCATCATTACATCATCATCATATATCATGTCATCATAGAATCATCAAAACTCATGGAATTATCATCATAGTTAATCAATCATTACATCATAGAACTCATCATATAATCATGTACAAACCACATAGAACTCAAAGTCATACTCATATTAATTCGTCAAGGAAATCACAACATCAAAACATCAAGGCATTGCTGCACAATATCAGAATTCACGAAACTCTGCTACGTTCGCTAGCAAGTTCATTGTGCGAGTCTGAGGCAAGTTTCTTCGCTGTGCGAAGGATTCTTCGCAGTGCGAGTCTAGGACGAGCTTCGTTCGCTGTGCGAACACGCGATGACAGCAAAATATTGTTACGCACCAGAACCTAAATTCAACCCAAAAGTCCCACGATTCACTCCTCCAATAACCCAGAAACATCCTTAAATCATTCCTAAGGTCTTACAGCGATGAAGACACAAAATCTATGACTTATTAGGTCAAACCCGTATCACATTCATGCTCTAATTCCCATAACTCCTTACAACTACACCACAATCATTAGAGTTTCTCATTATCTAATTACCCTGTCGGGTTTGAGAAATGTCAAATCAGAGTTTTAGGCACGAGGGCCTAATTTCTTTCAAAACCCAAATCGGCCTCGAACCTATCAGACCATCAGTTTAAATCCCTACGGTTAAAATCTTAATAATAGATTTAGGCCACGAAGGCCAAATTCCCTTTATCTCATAAATCAGCCTCAAACCTTTTAAACTCTTAAATCGGCCTTAAATACATTGAAATTATACATTGAAAACAATGAAGGTAATACTCCTCATACCTTAATTGCTGACTCTAAGCCTTCTCTTTGACTTTCAGAAAATCTTTCGAAGCTTTTGCCTCAAACCTCTTCCTTAGAGCTCTGGCATCAATTCTTTTCACGGTCTAACAAAATGAACCCTAATCCCATCACAATTCCTTTTTGTTAAACCTAACCTTGGGCCTTAAAATTGGGCTTTCCAATATTACCCTCACTAACTCCTCCTCAATTGTCCAATTTGCCCTTAGTTAACTTATATTTATTTAAATTAACAATAATACCAATATATTCATATTATATACTATTATTTAAATAAATAACCCAAAATTCATAATTCTCAATATTTCACACCAACCACCGAAAATCACCAAAAATGTGAATATTCATATTTAAATAGATTAAATAAATATTCCAAGAATTTGGGGTTTTACACATATTGTCTTCTTAGAATCTTTCTGACTGTGAGTAGATACAGAAGCAGTCTTGCTTCTTTGATGCAAAAGCGACTTATGTCATACCAGAATGATGTTGCAATCAGAGTCATAACTTGTTTGTTAAAACTTCAGAATAACAAACCGTTAGAGTACCAAAATTATTTTCATACAAATAATGACTTGTTATCATCAAAACTCAGAGATACAGATGCAAAACCAAATCTTGTTCTAACAACTTCCTTTTGGGCTTCAGAACTTTAGGTTGTGCTGCATCATCTAGGGACTCATGACCCTGTGACGTAGATTCCTGAGAGAGGCGACTACGAAAAGTATAATAAGATGGTTGGGAACCTCGACATTGCGGACCATTAAATGAGTTATCATCAACTCGTGGACTCGTGGTCCTTGTTGCATCCCTCTCAAGTCATATTAACATGTTTTGGGACACACAGACTAACCTAGTTCTGCCAAGGTTGTTTTAAGTAATTGCACCTGCGTTACAAACAGTCACAAAGAAAAATAGCTCAAAGCAAAATCCACAAATTCCACAAAATTAACTAAATTTCAGGTTGAGTCAAATCCGAAGATGCATCTTCGAAAACAGTTCAGACCAAATATGAAGATGCATTTACGAACAAAAATGTGATTCTCAGCTAAAGAAGAAACACCATTGTTGCCTTAACCCTAAAAAAAATGTCAATGCATGTTCTTGTATCGTTTACACTACTATCTAATGTGCCTAAAACAACTAATGTAGCTCAAACAACTAATTACAAATCAAAAGATAAAAGGAGATCGAATTTTGAAATACTTACCTAATGAAAATGATGAGAAGAAGAAGCTTGAGTGTATGATATGATGGAAAAGAAGAGAAATAACTTCAATGGTAGAAGTTTTACAGGGAGAGAAGCTTGAATGAGATAAAGAGCTTAAAAGCTTGAGAGGATGAAAAGTTTATTTTATAAAATGAAGAAGGAGGAAGAAGGATGGTTTGGTGTGAGGATATGAAACAAAAGCGTCCAGAGATGCATCTCTGAATCACCCACTAATTTTTGAATAAATGGTGTTTACAGAGATACATCTTCAGACTCACATTTTACGCATATGGAGATGCATCTCTAAATTAAATTTTGGCATAATAGGGATGCCTCTTCAATTTGGTTAGCAAAATGGCTTAAAAGGTGCACCAAGAGATGTGTTCCTCTTCAATTTGGTATGAGAAATGGCTTAAAAAGGTGCATCCAAAGATACATCTCTAAACGATAGGGGCATTCGTGACTTTTCACGGTAATGGGGGAGCACACATAACGGTGAAAAGAGTAACCCCAAAATTTTTCTTTAAATAACTTCTTCTAGAAGGCCAAACAAACTTTTACTAAAAAGCTCAAAAGAAGGCACAAATCCATAATGAAGAAAAAAGTTTGGGAATTAACATATCTATGCACAATTTTCATGTGACCACCACCAGTGAAGTACAAGCAAAAGATGATAGTTAAAAAGAGTAAAAATGGCTAAAAGGGTGGTGCATTGTGATCTTGTGTATATCGAACATTTTAAAAAATCCAACACATAAAAAAGACATCCTACCAAATTTTTTAAATATCCAGTACATCATTATATCAACATTTTAAAAAGTTCACTAAATATGCAATCAAACACATGGTTTTATATCAGGTTTTATAAAAACTCGATAAAAACTCATGATAGTGGTACTGACAACTTCATATATCTGATATAACTTCATGTTTTTTTCCAAAAAATCAGGTATTCTAAAAAAAAGTCCAGTAAAAACTCAATAAAATGCTAGTGACTATGGTTTTCTCGAAAAATCTGGTATGGTGATCCAAATATAATTTTAAAAAAATCGAAATTATTAGATTATACTGGTTAAAGGATTTTTTTTTTAAAAGTCATTGGAATTTAAAAAAAGGAATACAAAGAGTGTTCAATACAAACAAACACCAATAACAGTCAAAACCAAAACAACCCCTACAAAAACACTACCCACCTAAAAATTTCCACCCAACCTACTCCCCTAAAGGGTACATACAAAAGGAAAAGAAGTCAGAGTTGGGATAAGAAATTTTCCCAAAGTTAGACCATTTCCAAGCATTTAACTTAATAGTCCAACATAAGTCATCAAGATTAAAGATCCCATCAGAAAAAATGATTATGTTCCTTAACTTCAAATGCACCAGATAACAATTAACCACACATAACCAACTTTCAAATTTCCTTCAACTTGATTTCCAAACCCACATCAGTCATTAAAAAACTGGTTTATATTTCCTTCAAAAAAAAACTTCCATACCAATCCAATCACCAATCCTTTCCCACATTGCTTTAATAGGCTCACATTCGAAAAAAAAGAGTACGCAATCTCTTATTCCCTTATCGTGCAGAAGACATAGCTAGGATCCTTCCCAAGACAACCTCTCTTCAGAAGCTTCTGCTTGGTCACAATCCTATTCCATAACACCTTCCAACTAAAACATTTAACCTTAAGAGGAATCTTAATCTTCCAAAGAACTGTGAATGCTTTTATAAGATTAACGTTAGCAATAGGAAATTCAACAGCTTTAGTAAGACTGTGATAAACCTGCTTAACTTCGAAAGCCTCACTTAATCCTCCTTTCCAAACTACTCTATCATTCGTCTCCATTACAGGACTTCTAATGCTCAAAAAAGATAACAACTCATTAATCCTATCATGTTTATCGACCTGAACATGCGGGTTAAAGCCATGAATATTCCAAAACCAACAACCACACTCCCAATAACCCATTGAAAAAATAGGATCTGCTAAACCACTGTTGCAGCAGTACATATAAGCAAATTCTACTACCAAATGACTACCATTAGACCAATTAGCCAACCAAAAAGAAGCAGACTTCCCATTTCCAAGAACACACTGAACATGATCTGCAAAACATAAATTGTGGTTAGAAGAAAAAGAACCACTCTTAAAAATGTCTTTCCACCAATGAGATGAGGACATCCTCAGCTGAACATTATCAGATAAAACGTATTGTTCAATAAATCCATATATTTATTTAAGAATATCCTTCCAAGGAGCATCTTGATCATTTAGAACTCTCCATCTCCATTTTTCCAATTACGCAATGCTGAACTCCTTAAATCTTCTAATTCATAATCTGCCATTCTCATTTGGTAAACAAATTTTGTCCCATTTTAACCAATGAACTTTTGATTTTTCCTCTAAACCACCCCACAAAAACCTGCTCCTGAGTTTATCTATCTCCATCAACACCCCAACCGGAACCCTGTAAAAAGAAAACCAGCAGATTGGCAATGAAGACAAAATTGAGTTTATAAGAATTAATTTATGATCGGTGGATTTCACTTGTGTTTTCAAACGCTATTTGTTGTTAATTTCGCAATGTTTTTATCTGTTTTCGAAGCTTTAGTTGTTATTATCTGAATTACTCGTAGTTGTGTGTCTTCAAGTCTTATTTTTAAGTTTATATTACTTTTGCCGCTGGTGCGTTTGATTCGGTTTCTTTTAGTGTGTTTTTGACAGGAATGGATAGCACGACAGTCGCACCGCTTTCGGAGGCAAAGAAAAGTCGGAAAAGGGAAGTCAGAGCTACAACACGGGTACCCGTGTTGCACAACACGGCCCGTGTCATGGAGGACACGGTTGGCAGACACGGGTAGACCAAAGCAGAAGAAAAGGAGACTCAGACGTACAACACGGGTGCCCGTGTCATGCAACACGACCCGTGTTGCAGCCCTTGGAGATGAAACACGCCCTGAAGAAGTCAGCAGCCTGACACGGCCACCCGTGTTGCACAACACGGCCACGCGTGTTGCACAACACGGCCCGTGTCAGGGCCACTGAGAGTGAAATTTTTATTTTCTGATTTTTTGCTGTCAGACCTATTTCGAAGGGCATTTGAGACATTTCGCTATGTAATTTGAATTTAGATATAAGAGTCACTTTTTAGAAAGTAGGAGACACTTTTGAACTGATATTAGGATTGACAACTGAGAGGAGAGTTCGGCTGGAAAACAAAGGATCGATCAAAAGCAGAAGCAATTGATGATCCAAGGATTTCAACTCGCATTGTAATGATCTTCTCCTTTTCATTTCTAATTGCTTTTATGTTTACCAAGAACATGAACAGCTAAACCCCAAGTTGTTAGGAGGTGGTCCTAAGTTGCGATGTAATGACTTTTATTTGATTATTCTATTAGAACTATGTTATTCACCTTACATATTTTATTTTGCATTAATCTTAACGCGTATTCATATTGGAAAGTAGAATTCGAATTATGCTTAGGTTTTAATCTGGAAAGTCAACCTAACACTTTTGCAAAATAGTATCACGGTCGATATTGCTTAGGAATGAGGATATCCCGTATCACGTATTTTATGGTTGGAACTATTGCTTGATGTTTTTCATGGACACTGAGGAATTAGTGTACAAGAAACTCATCAAAGGGTTTTCATTAAGGAATTAAGAAAACTAAATTGGCCAACTGATGAATTAAGGTTAATAACTATTATAGCAGAATAATCATACATGGTATTTACTCGCATCGTCTCCAATCCCCTAACATTGTTCTTAAATTGATTTATAAGTCTTTATTTACTTGTTATATTACTCTGCTACCAAACAAACCACCAGACCTTTTGTTCCTTTGAATCCTAAAAATCTCGTTAATTACTACGCAGTCCTCGAGATCGATACTTGGTACTTTTCCCTTATTACTACAATTGGTAAAAATAGTACACTTGCTATTTTCCCGATCAAGTTTTTGGCGCCGTTGTCGGGGACTGTCAAATTAACATTGTTTTTAGAATCCAAAAGAAATTTTGTTGCTCTGCGACTAAAATTTTATTATTTACTGCATAACTTTTATCCGCTTGTATTATCCAACGCTTGTCTAATTGTGTATGCAAGGTCAGGCCTCAGCTAAATATTCTTTTGATACAGAACCAGAACGAGCGTTACACGAAAGACGAAGAATAGCTAAAGTTAAAAGACTGGAAGAAATAGAGGAAATTATATTTTTGCAGAGCGACTCCGAAGAGAGAGAGACAACACCTGAAACTGTTCAAATGGCTGGAAATCCACCTTAGCCTGAAAGACTGCTAGGAGACTATGGAGGGGCCAATGCTCAATCAAACCGGATGACCATTGTGAATCAACTGGTGAATGTTGCGCATTTTCAGCTACACGCTTCCACCATTCGTCAGTTGGAGAGCAAGCCGTTCGCCGGAAGAATCAATGAAGATGCAAATAAACATCTTCAGAGATTCCTTACGACCACCACCTCGCTGAAGATAGAAGGATATTCCGAAGAGGCCAAGAGATTGGTTATGTTCCCATTCATACTCACTGATGATGCGGAAGAATGGTTTTACTCGCTTCCCGCTGGGAGTATTACAACATGGCAAGAGATGGAAACTGCGTTCCTGAATGAGTATTTCCCTGCCTCAGTGTTCATCCGAAAAAGATATGACATTGTCAACTTCAAGCAAAAAGAAGGAGAATCTTTAGGGGATGCATATAAGCGGTTTAAGAGGTGTCTTACAGCATGTCCTACTCATAACATGGACGCCACTAAGCAGATGCAAAACTTTGTGAATGGATTACGACTCAAAACAAAACAGCTCATAGATACTGCTGCCGGTGGCTCAACCAACTTCTCAACAGCCACAGGTATCAAAAGGATCATAGAAGAAATTGCCGCTAACGAGCACCTTGAGTTGTATGATTGCACGGTTAACCAACCGGAAGGTAAGATTGATCTGAAGTTGGCAGACCAGGTTGTTAAAATGGAGGATCAGATCACCGCTGAGGTAGAGAGAAGGTTAAAGAAAATGAATGTTGAAACTCAGGTAGTGGCACAGGTTGAGCCAGTTCAAGCACCACCTTGTGAAATATGCGGTGGACCACACTTTACAATGCATTGTGTAGCAACTCAATAGCAAGTGGAACAGATTAATATGTTGAGGCAGAATAATCCCCACGCCAACACATATAATCCTGGTTGGAAAAATCACCCAAATTTTTCATGGAAAGATCAACAAGGAAATGTACAAAAACCTGTTCAAGGCCAACAACCGTATCAACCTCAGCAACAGCAGTACCAGCAGACACCGTACCAACCTCAATATCAACAACAAGCGCCTCGAAAAGCTGATTGGGAAGTAGCCATTGAGAAAATGGCCGCCCAAAGTTCTCAATTTCAAGAAGAGACAAGGAGTAACTTCAGGAATGCTGGAGCATCCATAAAGAATCTTGAAGTACAAATGAGTCAAATTGCTCAACAGCTAGCGAGTTCACAAGCACCGGGTACACTTCCAAGTGCCACAGTACCAAATCCGAAGGATCACCACCAAATTAAGGCGGTAGTAACAAGAAGTGGAAAATCCAAGGAAGTAGAAGAAGAGGAAACGGAACTAAATGATCAGATGATTGAAGTTGAGCTGGAAATTAAAGAAAATGAAATAGTTGAGGAAGAAGTGGTGACACCGGTACCGGTAACTAAAGAGAAAATGGTAGAACCGAAACCGGTGATCAAGCTGCCATACCCCTCAAGAAATAAAAAGAAAGGACAGCAAGAGAAGAATTTCGAGAAGTTCCTGGAGCTGTTTAAAAAGTTGGAGTTGAACATTCCGTTGTTGGAGGCACTAGAACAAATGCCCACCTATGCAAAATTCATGAAGGACATCATTGCCAAGAAGCGGACTAGTGAGTCCGAACCTGTTATTCTAACAGAAACTTGTAGTGCTATTTTGCAGGTTCTGAAGATTCCGGTCAAGAAGAAAGACAGTGGAGCTGTAACTATTCCATGCACTATTGGCGATAGGTCATTCAACAGAGTGTTAATTGATTTGGGAGCAAGTATTAGCCTCATGCCATTGTCCATCTACAAAAAGTTGGATATCGGTGCGGTTCAAGACACTCGGATGACTCTCCAGTTTGCTGATCATTCAGTTAAGCGGCCGTATGGAGTGGTTCAAGATGTTCTAGTTAAGGTAGATAAATTTGTGTTTCCGGTTGATTTTGTGATCCCAGAGATGCCGGAAGATGAAGAAATGCCGTTAATTTTGGGTCGACCATTCTTGGAAACCGGGAGAGTCATGATAGATATGGAAGGCGACACCCTGACCTTGAAGGTATATGACGAGGAGTTAAAAATTGATGTTAGCAACACCATGAAGCATAAACAGGATCGTGGCACCAGTAGCAACATACAAGTGCTAGAACAAGTCGTAGAGAGCGAACATTTGGAGAGTGTGACCCAACTGCCCCTGGAAAGAGTGTTAAGCATGTCAATCTTTAAGGAAGATAAAGAAGTGGATGAGAATGACAGAGAGGTAGTTGAAATGTTGAAAACTCGACCATTCCAAAGGGGATTCCGACCACACCGATGGGAGGACCTACGACAACCTATAGCGCTGGAAGGTAATGACGAAAAGCCTAAAGGTTCGGAATTGAAACAACTGCCGGAAAATCTCAAATATGTTTTTCTAGACACCGAGGAAAAGTATCCCGCCATTATCAGCTCTAGTTTGAAAAGTATCCAAGAGAAACAACTGATTGGGGTTCTTAAAAAAATTAAGAGTGCTATTGGTTGGAAAATCGAAGACCTAAAGGGTATAAGTCCTACAGTTTGCATGAACAAAATCCTTATGGAGAAGGACCACAAACCGGTTGTGCAGCCCCAGAGAAGACTGAACCCCGTTATGAAGGAAGTCGTAAGAAAGGAAGTGGTGAAATTATTGGATGCTGGACTTATCTATCCTATATCGGACAGTTCATGGGTGAGCCCTGTTCACGTGGTGCCCAAGAAAGGAGGTACAACTGTGGTGACTAATGACAAGAATGAGTTGATTCCTACGCGTACAGTCACTGGTTGGAGGGTATGCATTGATTATAGGAGACTTAATTTAGCCACCAGAAAATATCACTTTCCGTTGCCCTTTATTGATCAGATGCTAGAAAGGTTGGCTGGTCACGATTACTATTGCTTTCTAGATGGATACTCCGAATACAACCAAATCGCGGTTGCGCCAGAGGATCAAGAGAAGACAGCTTTCACATGCCCGTACAGAGTTTTTGCTTATAGGAGGATGCCATTTGGGTTATGTAATGCCCCAGCCACATTTCAAAGATGCATGACTTCTATTTTTGCGGATATGCTTGAGAAACATATGGAAGTCTTCATGGATGATTTTTCGGTTTTTGGGTCATCATTTGATAATTGTTTAACTAACCTGTCACTTGTTTTGTAGAGATGTCAAGAAAGTAACTTGATCCTAAATTGGGAAAAATGTCATTTCATGGTAAGAGAGGGCATTTTCCTTGGTCACAAAATCTCACACAAAGGGATCGAAGTCGATCAAGCAAAAGTGGAAGTAATATCCAAGTTACCACCACCCGTGAACAAGAAAGGTATCCGAAGCTTCTTGGGTCACGCAGGGTTCTACCGCAGGTTCATAAGAGACTTCTCCAAGATAGCTAAACCATTGACGTCCTTGTTAGTCAAGGACACGACGTTTGTGTTCAATAAGGAATGTGCTGACGCATTCGAAAACCTGAAAAATAAGTTAGTGTCAGCACCAATTGTGATAGCCCCAGACTGGTCGCTGCCGTTTGAGATCATGTGTGACGCCAGTGACATCGCAGTAGGGGTTGTATTGGGGCAGCGGAAAGAGAAGCTTTTGCATGTTATTTACTATGCGAGTCACGTTTTGAACCCGACACAGATGAATTACGCAACTACCGAGAAGGAGTTGCTAGCGGTGGTGTATGCCTTTGACAAATTTAGGCAATATCTGTTGGGTTCTAAAGTGATTGTTTATACTGACCATGCTGCATTAAAATATCTTTTTGCTAAACAGGAGTCGAAGCCCAGGCTGCTGAGATGGATCCTTCTTCTCCAATAATTCGATGTGGAGATTCAGGATAAGAGAGGATGTGAAAATACTGTAGCTGATCACCTCTCGCGAATGTCACCGATTGAAGAAAACGAGGAAAAGCGTCCGATAAAGGATGAGTTTGCTGATGAACACATCCTAGTTATTCATGGTGTTCCTTGGTTTGCGGATTACGCCAACTATTTAGTCGGGGGTCTCATACCCGACGATTTTGATTCTAACAAACGGAAAAAGTTTGTTCATGAGTGCAGGTTTTACTTATGGGATGACCCGTTTCTTTACAAGAAAGGGGTGGATGGACTGATCAGACGATGTGTTCCGGAAAACGAGCAAAGGAAGGTGCTCGAAGCATGTCACAATTCAGATTATGGAGGGCATTTCAGTGGCGACCGCACCGCAGCCAAAGTCCTCCAATCGGGGTTGTATTGGCCGTCTTTGTTCAAGGATGCCCAGAACGTAGTTAAGGAATGCGACAGATGTCAACAGACTGGAAATATCTCGAAAAGAAACCAGATGCCGCAAAATTCCATGTTAGAAGTATAGTTGTTTGATGTTTGGGGGATTGACTTTATGGGACCATTCCCACCATCATTTGGAAAACACTATATACTAGTAGCAATTGACTATGTTTCGAAATGGGTAGAAGCAGTGTCACTACCAACAAATGATGCTAAAGTAGTGGTCAGGTTTCTGAAGGAGAACATATTTTCGCAGTTTGGAGTACCAAGGGCCCTTATAAGTGATGAAGGAACTCACTTCCTAAATCATCTCATGGAAAAGTTACTCCTTAAGTATAATGTGAAGCACAAAATATCTACTCCGTACCATCCTCAAACCAACGGGCAAGCCGAGGTGTCAAATCGACAACTCAAACAGATATTAGAGAAAACAGTGCGTGCATCCCGTAAGGGCTGGGCAGTAAAGCTGGACGATGCTCTCTGGGCGTATCGCACTGCATACAAAACACCCATTGGTATGTCCCCTTACCAACTGGTCTATGGTAAAGCTTGCCATCTGCCTCTAGAGTTAGAACACAAGGCATTATGGGCATCAAAAGTCCTTAACCTAGACCTCACCAAAGCAGGAGAGTCGAGAACTCTCTAACTCCATGAGCTAGAGGAATTCAGGAACTGGGCATATGAGAATGCAAAAATTTACAAAGATCAAGCAAAGAAATGACATGATCGACGTATTCAGAAGAAAGAATTTCGGGAAGGACAATTAGTACTGTTGTACAACTCCCGACTGAAACTCTTTCCGGGAAAGCTTAAATCAAAATGGTCAGGACCATTTGTAGTACATAAGGCGTTTCAGCACAGAGCAGTCGAGCTGAAGAATCCAGCAAATGGAGACATTTTTAAAGTAAATGGTCAGCATCTGAAACCTTACTACGAGGGACAGCAGAAAGATCGGAACGATGTCATTCATCTCACATGATACGATGAAGGACCGTCGAGCCAGGCGACGTAAAACAAAGCGCTTTGTGGGAGGCAACCCACGTTATTTACACTCACGCTTTCATTTTGTTTTTTTGTTTTAACAGGTTTTGATTAACTCGCGATTCATCGGTGAAAGAAGATTGTCGGAGACCAGAGGAGAGGAAAAAAAGTGAAAAACAGCACCCTGACACGGGTGGCCGTGTTACACAACACGGGCCGTGTCAGGCCTAGCATATCAGGGCTGAAAAACTGGGAAAAAGGTGGAGTCAGTGGTGCAACACGGGTGCCCGTGTTGTGCAACACGACCCGTGTTGCAAGGGCGAGGTTTTGAAAAAAATATATACTCCAGGAGGCGCAACACGGGTGCCCGTGTTGTGCAACACGGCCCGTGTTGCAAGGCGCGCTCTGTTTTTTTTTTACCTAGTGGGGCCCACCACTTTACCTCCCACTTATCATTAGCAACCACACATTTCATATCATTTTTCATCTTCCTCCTTCTTCTCCCTCACAAAACCCTTAACCTCCATAACCTTCTCTCCACAAAAGCTTTATTATCTACCACACCCACTCATTGAAAACACTTCCGTCCTTCACAAAAAACGTTCTACTCATCATTGTGCTTAGTTCTACGGTCGCGTTTTTCACTAACAGTGATTTCAAAAAATTTCGAACCATCTGTGTTGTTTGTGTTTTGCAGGTTTAAGAATGCCTCCTTGTAGAGACACAGGAAAAGCAATGGTGGAAACTTCGCGCCCCAGAAAGAGAGCACACCGTATGGCGAATCCTCACGGCATACTCTTTGAAGACCCGGATCATCAGAAGAAGTACTCTAACATCATCAAGCGTAAGCTCACTCCCACAAGGTATATCTGTAACACTACGCTTGATAATCTAGGGCTGAGAGTAGAAGTCCATAGGATGTTTCACACTCTGGGTATGCTAGAATTTATGCAATTGGAAGCGCCGACTTATGAGCGCATAACTGTTGAATTCTTGAGCACTTTAGAATTTCAGTTGAAGCACAGGTGGACAGGTGTGGAGGAGGAATATTATGGTACACTGAGGTTTCGGTTATTAGATACTGACCATAGCCAAATTGGGAGATATTCTGAAGCTCCCCAATTTTGGACCCGGAGCCCCTCCGGGAAATTTTAGTGCAGGGGACTTCTGGAAGGCTATTACAGGCAGAACTGATTATGTTGCGAAGGCGGCAAAAGCCTCGTGTATCCATAACCCATATTTCAGGTACGCTCAAAAGGGATTGGCATATACACTGTTCGGCAGGGGTGACAGCACAGGAGTGGCGACTCAGAGGGAGTTGTACTTCATGTATGGCATGGCAAATCAAGAACTCATTAATGTAGCTGCCTTTGCAGCTGATCACCTGAAGAGGGTTGCAAATGCACCTTCCGGCGAAATAAGTGTAGGCGATATGATTACTCAAATCGCAAATCACTTTGGCCATGGTGCTCTCTTGAGAGAGGAACCCACTGTTGCAGGTAAGACAAAAATAGATCTTGCCACACTGACTGCCCAAGGTATGATTCGAGTCTTTGATAATTACTACTCCTTGGTAAGCCGAAACAGTCATTTCCTTGCTTTACCTGCCCCTGACTTTATTAGTATTCAAAATGTGAATAACTGGCTATATGAGAGCATAATGCAGGATGAAGAAGACCAATTTTATGATGGTACAGGTACAGAATTCTTTGAGGATGAAGGAGATCAGGTAGAAGAAGCGCCTATACCGCCTACTCGAGTCTCACCCCATCAGGAATTCGGCTCAGGCTCTTGGAGCTTATCTAAAAAAGAATGGGATTGGATGGAGAATGAGATGTGTCATCTCCGAAGTGAGCAGACGAGGCAAGGCGAGGAGCAGACAAGACAAGGGAACGAACAAATCTGACAAGGCAGGTTGATCGGTGAGATACACGAATGGATGCGGCAAATGATGTTGCGCGACCAACCTCCGCAACCATGAACTCTGTGAGTCCTCTGCTACTAGTGTTCCAACAGTGAGGACACTGTTGAATTCTAGTGTGGGGGTATTTTATTTGTGTTTTTATGTTATTTGTTTATGTTATTTGTGTGTTTTCAATTCTGTTTTAGTTATTTGGTTATTTAATTTCCAGTGTTAGTTTGAGAACATGATAGCAAGTCCACAGGAAAACCCCCCTGACATTGAGCTAATAAAATTAATAACATTGTTGGTTGGGGAACTGTTTAGTGAAGATGTTGAGTGAGGTGATAAGAAAGTATATAGAATACTCAGAAAAGAACTGTGAGGATGAAATCGGAACAATCTTAAGAGATAGGTAAAAGGCAAACACCCTGGGTTTCCCGAATAGGAACGAGTTCGACGTGTAGATTTGTACCATATTGCTTTGATCTGAGAAGTACCCCTGAGTAGTTTATTTTGACAATCAGGTTTCATCAATAAGAATCGTGTGTGCAAGGGTAATGAAAAATATTGAGCTAAGGCACAGGAAAAACAAACAAACAAACAAAAAGGGGCAATTAGGCGACTAATCCTTCTAAGTTGGGTAACCCTCACCCGGTTATTCAGCCCAACGGCGGTCGAACCTGAAAGCCATTCAAAAAGAATAGCAGTGTCAGAAAAAGAAAAATGTCGTTGATAAATCTTGTGCACACGAGGAAAATCATAAAAGCCGTATAGTGATTGTCCGAATGAAAGGGAGGAAAATCGAAAAAGAAGACTTAAGTACAAAGCATAGTCGGAGAGGTTACCCATAGGGAGACTGAGGTCTGTGGTTTACCGCAGTCTAGTGTTTGCATGTTACCTGTTTTGAGGGAAAAGCCGAGATTAATCCTAGGGGACTTGGAATGAGAAGTTCAAGTATGAGTATCATCACCGTAACTCACAATTCTATGGACGTTCCGTTATGAAAAAGATATTAAGTTCGGTTTGGCGAGCTTTTTGCTTGAGGACAAGCAAAAGTTCAAGTTCGGGGGAGTTTGATCGGTGGATTTCACTTGTGTTTTCAAACGCTATTTGTTGTTAATTTCGCAATGTTTTTATCTGTTTTCGAAGCTTTAGTTGTTATTATCTGAATTACTCGTAGTTGTGTGTCTTCAAGTCTTATTTTTAAGTTTATATTACTTTTGCCGCTGGTGCGTTTGATTCGGTTTCTTTTAGTGTGTTTTTGGCAGGAATGGATAGCACGACAGTCGCACCGCTTTTGGAGGCAAAGAAAAGTCAAAAAAGGGAAGTCAGAGCTACAACACGGGTACCCGTGTTGCACAACACGGCCCGTGTCATGGAGGACATGGTTGGCAGACACGGGTAGACCAAAGCAAAAGAAAAGGAGACTCAGACGTACAACACGGGTGCCCGTGTCATGCAACACGACCCGTGTTGCAGCCCTTGGAGATGAAACACGCCCTGAAGAAGTCAGCATCCTGACACGGCCACCCGTGTGGCACAACACGGCCCGTGTCAGGGCCACTGAGAGTGAAATTTTTATTTTCTGATTTTTTGCTGTCAGACCTATTTCGAAGGGCACTTGATACATTTCGCGATGTAATTTGAATTTAGATATAAGAGTCACTTTTTAGAAAGTAGGAGACACTTTTGAACTGATATTAGGATTGACAACTGAGAGGAGAGTTCGGCTGGAAAACAAAGGATCGATCAAAAGCGGAAACAATTGATGATCCAAGGATTTCAACTCGCATTGTAATGATCTTCTCCTTTTCATTTCTAATTGCTTTTATGTTTACCAAGAACATGAACAGCTAAACCCCAAGTTGTTAGGGGGTGGTCCTAAGTTGCAATGTAATGACTTTTATTTGATTATTCTATTAGAACTATGTTATTCACCTTACATGTTTTATTTTGAATTAATCTTAACGCGTATTCATATTGGAAAGTAGAATTCGAATTATGCTTAGGTTTTAATCTGGAAAGTCAACCTAACACTTTTGCAAAATAGTATCACGGTCGATATTGCTTAGGAATGAGGATATCCCGTATCACGTATTTTATGGTCGGAACTATTGCTTGATGTTTTTCATGGACACTGAGGAATTAGTGTACAGGAAACTCATCAAAGGATTTTCATTAAGGAATTAAGAAAACTAAATTGGCCAACTGATGAATTAAGGTTAATAACTATTATAGCAGAATAATCATACATGGTCTTTACTCGCATCATCTCCACTCCCCTAACACTGTTCTTAAATTGATTTATAAGTCTTTATTTACTTGTTATATTACTCTGCTACCAAACAAACCACCAGACCTTTTGTTCCTTTGAATCCTAAAAATCCCGTTAATTACTACGCAGTCCTCGAGATCGATACTTGGGACTTTTCCCTTATTACTACAATTGGTAAAAATAGTACACTTGCTATTTTCCCGATCAATTTACCTGCCATTTAGAGCATTCTAACTTTCCACAAAGCCAATTTCTTCTTGATTTTGTCAACAATAGGTTTCCATCCAAGAATTCTTCTTAGATTGAACCCAATAGGCATACCAAGAAACAGGAAAAAGGCCTTGTTCGTCCTACAAGATAAGAAAGCAGTAGCAACATAAAGAAAACGAGGGCTAATATTCACTCCAATAATCCTACTCTTGGAAAAATTCACCTTCAACCCCGATACGAGTTCGAAGCCTCTGAGCACAACTTTAATACACCAAAGATTAGACAAAGTTCCATCTTTAATAATTAAAGTATCGTCAACAAACTGAATCAACTCCACATGATTACGAACTCCAACATTGAATCCTTTAAACTTATCGTTCTTCACTGCCATTCTCATCAGACTAGTAAGCCCATCCGCCACAATTATGTATAAGAACGGAGAGAGAGGATCTCCTTGCCGTAATCCTTTTTCCACCTTAAAGTCAGTTGTAGGACTATCGTTAACTAAAATTGACAGATGACACTTGATTATGGTAGCCTTCATCCATCTAAGCCATCTACCGCCAAACCTCATCTTTTATAACATAAAGCAGAGGAAATTCCAACTCACATTGTCGTAGGATTTTTCAAAATCGACTTTAAATAAAAAAACAAGCTTTCTTATCTCTTGTAGCCTTATCCACTATTTCATTAGCAATAACCATTTCATCCAAAAGATGCCTCCCTGGAACAAAAACTGACTGATTATAGGAAATGATCTTGCCAATCACCATCTTTAATCTTGCAGGCAACAATTTTTCCAATATCTTGTACAGACTCCCAACCAGACAGATAGGTCTATACTCTCCCAGATATAAAGGATTATCAACTTTAGGTATCAGAGTTAAAAAGACGAACACATTGCTTTAGGTAAAAAAGCGAATTCACGAAAGTATGCAATGAACCTATTGATATCCTCCTTCATAAAACTCCAGCAATTCTTAACAAACAACATGTTATATCCATCAGGACCCGAACTTTTAGATCCGTCACAACTCCAAACCGTGGTTTTTATTTCTTTCTTAGTGAAAGGTCTTTCCAGAAAATCCACATCTTTCTGAGAAAGTCTCCCAAAACTGCACCCATCTAAATTAGGTTTAAGGTTTTCCTTTTCTGAGTACTTATCCAAAAAATAACTTCTGACTGCTTCTTTAACTTCAACTACTGAATCCACTGTGCCATTATCTGTAACCACCATGCCAATGTACTTCCTCCTAATTATGCCTTTGATCCAATTATGGTAAAATTTAGAGTTACAATCACCTTCATTTAACCACCTCAAGCTTGATTTTTGCCTCAACATTTTTCCTTCATATTCATCTTCTTCCAAAACTCCTTACAAGCCTTAGCTCTTTTATCAACCCACTCTTGCACGCCACCCTCTCTCACCATAGCCAGCTGCTCACTAGCATGGTTCAGAACGTCAATATCCTCCTCCATGTTGAAATCATACCATCCAAATACCTCTTTCCTCCACCTGACGACGCCCCTCTTCAACAATCTAAACTTCTCCTTCACAACTAAATCACTTCTCCCTATAATGTTCAACCCTCTCCACTCTTTCTCCATAAAACCTAAGAACATCGGATTATCAAACCAGTAGTTATTAGGTTTAAAAGGTTTGTGACCCCAATTAATATCCCTGATTTTCACCCAGATAGGGGCATGGTCAGATATATCCCTTCTACCAATCACCTGGTCCACCATTCCTCACTTATGAATAATCTCTTCCTTAATTAAGAATCTATTTAATATACTCATAGCCAAACCATCACTACTGAACCAAGAAAACTGGTTCCCAGCAATAGGTAAATCAATAACGTTCATAACTGAGAAAAAACCACTGAAACCACTCAATTCTGAATTATTGACCTTGTTACTCTTACCCATTATCTCAAAAGCTAAAGTCGTAACATTGAAGTCTCCACCAAGAATCCAAAGACCATCTGACAATGAAGATTTACACTTAATTAGGTCACTCAATAACTTTCTTTTGTCACCCATAGTACACCCATAATAGACATTGATCACAACAAATATTTCCTCCTGCCAGATCAATTTGATCCCAAGGTAACCATTTCCTCTAAAAGAGCAAAGAACCTGGATCACCTCAACATTCCAAATAGTTATTAACCTTCCAGATTGACCTTAAGCTCCACTGAAAGACCAATCAACCTCTCCATGATTCCACATACTTCTAATAGTCTTCTCCTCCAATGTGTTCAGTTTCGATTCTTGAATGCAGAAAATATCAGCTTTCCCTTTCTGGATGATTTCACTGATTCTTATCCTTTTGGATAAAGATCCTCCCCCTCTTATGTTCAAAGATCCTATAGTCATTAGTCTTGTTTAGATTTCGCCTTCTGACCTACCCAACTCTTTTTGTCTATCGTCTCTAACTCTGCAATCTTCCTTTGATAGTCAATTGATTTATCACAAGCCACCACCCCCAAATTTGAAATTTGTCCCCAAATCTTATCTTCTACATTAGACTCCATGCTATTCCAGAACTTTTGATTACAAAATCTCATATCTGAATCAGAGATTTGATCACAACACAAAATAGCTCATGCTGAAAATTCTTCCGACCCCTCTCCCTTGTAATTACAATGATTAGGGTTACAGTAGTTAATTTAGTCATTAAGGATTTTGTTAAGAACTTCAAAGAAAGAGGGTTGAGAGAAATCTTCAATAGGATCCTCAAAATCCTTAGGCCCAACACAATCAACCTAACCAAACTCCTGTTAGGCTTAGACTTGGACTTTCTAGATACTGGCCCAATAACATCAGCAACATTCCTCAACTTCACCTTTTTACTTCTCCCAATGTTTCCTTGGTTCTCGTACATAGTACAAATATCCTTTTACCATGAGTTAGAGGATCCTGAAAAGTCTCTTCAACTCCCAACGAGAATTCATTATCACCTCTTGCCACCTCCCAAGATCCAGCTGTTTTTGACTTTTTAACCGTTTTGAGAACCGCATCAAAATGAATTTCTCTTCCCAAAGACTCAACTACCTTTTGCTGAGAGTCTATAGCCGCCTTTGCAGTGCCATCATTACTTCCAAAAACCAGTTATAGCTTTTCCTCTATCGTCGTCGTCCCAATCGGAGTACAGATAGCCAATTCTTTGACGACATCATTCTCCCTATCCACTTCTTCATCCCACGCCTTGTAAAATTGTAGACGTGTGGGGGTGACAGGTTAAATTTTATGAGTGCAAGTTAGGCATGGCAAAAAAACCCAGACCCGTCGGGGCCCGCCCGAACCCGCCCCGAAATTAGCGGGGAAAACCCGGTTTGAGTGGGTACGGGTGCGGGTGCGGGGAAAATCCGATTTTTAATTACGGGTGCGGGTACGGGTGCGGGTAGACACTAAGACCCGCCCGCACCCGGCCCCGCCCCGTCCCCGAATAATTTATTTTAATTTAATTTTTTTATTTTACTTATTTTAATATTTATTTATTAATTATATTTTTAATTAAATTATTAATACATTTATTGTAATTAAAATAAATAAATTAATCAAGTTAATATTCATTTACTAATTAAAATTTTAATTAATTAAATAATTAATTTATTAAAATAATCAATTTTTTAATTAAGTTATTAATTTTTATTGTAATTAAAAATAAATTTTTTTTTTCGGGTGGGGGCGGGGCGGGTGCACCCGTTCTCTACTGGGGGCGGGTCTGGGTGGTAAATTTTTACCCCCGATCGGGTTTGGGGGCGGGTGCGGGTGCGGGTGCGGGTATAGTAAAACCCGCCCCCGACCCGCCCCGTTGCCATCCCTAGTGCAAGTTTAAAATCTCAAACTTTCCCTAGGAAGCCCAAACGAAGGCCCAAATCCACGATGTAATATTTTTGTTTCCCGCCAAGTAAAAAAAATCAAGGAGCGCGAAATTCCATTTCTTTCCCTTACCTCAGCGCGTGTCTGTTTGTAGACTTCACTCTCCATCTCTAAACCTAAAATTCCAATTAGATCGATAATCGACGCAAAGAAAGAAAAATGAAAGGTGGAACGGTTCAAATCAACTGGCACGAAAGCAAACCCGTCTTAACCCTAGATTTTCATCCTCTCTCCTCCACTCTCGCCACCGCCGGCGCCGATTTCGACATCAAGGTACCATTACCATTCCTTCACTCGCACCATTCAATTAATCAATTAATCATCTAATCAAGCTCGCATTGAACTGATTTGTGTTCTTATGTTCACAGTTATGGTCAATTAAACCTTCTGGATCACCGAAGAAGCTTCCAGTAGTTACTTATCTCAACAGTCTCTCTTACCATAGTTCGGCAGTTAATGTTATTCGATTCTCTCCTTCAGGTAACATCGCATCACATTACCGATTCTTGATTTTTTTAGGATTAGGATAGATCTCAATGAATGAAATTTCAGTTTTTTTTAGTATTTTGTTGTTTTAGTAAGAATGAAGTTATGTTTTTTTTTTGTAAGTAACAATTTTAGTTTGTTATGCTTCAGGGGAACTATTGGCTTCTGGTTCTGATGGTACTGTCTTGATCCTCACCGTTGAATGTTTCTTTAAGTAAGTAAGTAATGTTTGTTAATCATAATTTTCCTCTTTTCAGGAGGTGAACTGTTAATATGGAAGCTACACTCAATGGATACCGGCCAGACATGGAAGGTTCTTAAGATGTTAAGGTAACTTCCTTGCTTTGATTCCGCAACGAGCCTTTACTTGCATTATTTATTAATTCCTTTGATCCTTATTAGCTGCCATTATTATGAAAGTTGTGTTCTTATTTATTTGCAATTTCATAATTCAATCCAATTTTAACAACTGTCTATACTATCCTTCGTTTTTTAAGCCTAAGCAAGAAATAGGAGCAATACAATGAAAAACAGACATGGGTATCCTAGAAAAAAGACAATCAATTTCATCAATACAACAAAAATTATTGATTTCCTTGGTTTCTGTAAAACACACTTAGGCAGCACTTCGAAAAATGAAGCTAGTACATTTTAAATGTAAACTTTCTCAAAATAAAGACCATAAGTATTGTAGGTTTTTGTAAACTTAGTTGGTTAATATGCATTCTGTTGTGTAATGGCATATTTCAGACAAGGTGTAATGTTGTCATGGTTACTTTTTAGATGCAAATGCAGAGTTTATAGGTTTCCTGTTCTAATTAAAAATAATTATAACAATTTTGTTTGATTTCTTTTTGAATAGCTAAATATGGAAGCAAAAGATACTATTTCATAGGAATTGCAAACTATGATTAAACCATTTCCAATGATCCATCCCACTGTTTTATTTTTACTATTCATTTGGCATTTATGTTTTATTGCTTCAATTTGCTGGTTATGATTGATATTTTTGTGTGAATTAGATCTCATATCAAGGACATTATGGACCTGGAGTGGTCTGCTGATGGTGCTTATATGATATCCGGATCAGTTGATAATTCTTGTATCATATGGGATGTTAACAAAGGTATGAAGCCGACTACTTATCTGTTCTGAACAAGCTTTGAGGATGGTACATGGCAGTTAATATATGATGTAAGTGCAATGGAAATAGGCATGCTTGGTTTATGTTCTCATAGCACCTGTTCCATTTTGTGTCAGGAACTAATCTTCAAACGTTGGATACCCATGCACACTATGTTCAAGGGGTAGCATGGGACCCTTTAGGAAAGTATGTTGCTTCTCTAAGTTCTGACCGGACTTGCCGAGTTTACATCAGTAAACCCCATAAATCAAAAGGTGTTGAGAGAATCAATTACGCTTGCAAGCATGTTATTTCCAAAGCAGAACAGCCATTATTAAAGAATTCTAAGGTTAGTTTTAGATACTTATTTTTGTATTTGATTTCACTATTGATAGATAGTCACATACATGGACATCAAGTGTAATTGTTATAATGCAGTCAACAAAATATCATCTCTTCCACGACGAAACATTGCCCTCTTTCTTTAGAAGATTAGCTTGGTCTCCTGATGGTTCATTTCTACTTGTGCCTGCAGGTATTCACTTATGCAGAAGTTAATCTCTTATTATTTTTTTTGCGCTAGTTTTGTGGATAAGCTATTGTAGTTGCGTAGAGATTATTATATAATCAGGCCAGTTCTTGGATTTTTCATAGTCTATCATATTCCATTTACGAGAAAGTGGATGAAGTGGTTAAAGTTAAAGCTAACTGAATTTTAAAATTTATGTATTAGTTGCATACTGATGTCCAGACAGCCTTTCATTCCCACTGCATTGTTGTTTAGCCAACATCTGAATAATTTAGATTCAACTTATAGGCTGAACCATATATATTGTTTTCTGCCTTTAGAGATGAATGTCTACTTGGCTTTTACTACATGGTTTGCTTCTAGTTGAAAACTTCGCGTTTACCCATTTCAGGTTCTTACAAAATCGGTACTGCGGCTGAATCTGTAAATGCGGCTTACATATTTTCTAGAAAAGATCTTTCTCGGTATGTCTTTCAGCTTAGACATTATACAATCCAAAGTGTATGCTTAATCATTTATTATATAGAATGAGTCATTATGTTCAATTATTCATGTTAAGCTAAAGAAGCAAGTTACCAAAATACGTTAATGATGTGTGCTGCTTTATTATTTTGACCATAATACGCAGGCCTGCCATACAGATTCCCTGTGCAAGCAAAGCTGTTGTAGCTGTCCGGTTCTGTCCTATATTTTTCAATCTTAAGGGAACAAACTCAGGTACTGGTGCACTTGATATATTTATGTTTACAAACAGTAACTATGTATAAACAGTTCTATATGGTACTGTTCTGATTGAATTGCCTGAGTGGGATGTGGTCCAACTTAAATCTGAAACCTTTTGCCCAATGGTAAAAAACCAACATGGACAAATTTGACTGGGAGCTGTACACATAGATAGTTTGATCACTTTATCGTAACGGGCATGCTGATGAACTGGTGCATGTCACATAGCCGGCTAAGAATTGTTAGACCTCTTACTAGTTAAGATTATGAAAGGCAGCCTAGAGGTTCAGAGTGAATGATTTGAACTAATTAGACAATTTTATGTTATCAGGCTGTAGTTATGCATTAGGCAGCAGTTGTGTTATTTGGAACTGAATATTGGTTGGGACCTATGTTATCAATCTCGAATAACGGCGTGGCACGGCCATTCCCCAAAAATGGAATGGAACCTGGTGTGGAGAGCGGAACAGCCAATATTTTAATGATGCGGACACTAATACAGTTAATACTAATGAACACAATTGTTAAAAACTAAAATAAATTAATCAAAATTCATTTACTATTCATTTAGAAATAAAAGCGATAAAGCCTTGAGCAAAGCATACTTGCAAATGCCAATAAAATAGCCTTGCTATCCTTAAAACTTTTAAGGGTAATATTATATCACATACTGCCGATGAGGCCGGAGCAGCCGTGTCAGAATAGCGTCGTTCGGAATCCAATCTCATTATTGCGTTAGTTATAGCCGAGTCACCCATCTGTGCCAGAATGGCATGGCCTGACGCGGTTTACTTGGTTTTGCGGTTCTATGCCGAGATAATGGCTGAGTTTGATAACATATTGGGACAAGCACTTGAATTACTCTCGAATTCTTGTATAGGAATTGCCTTGCAGTAGTAGATTATCTCTTTCCTTAATCAAGGTGTTAATTTCTAATTTGTTTTATTGTAAAAGAACCTGTTCTCTCTTCTGAGATAACAGTCCAGTGTTTGATATAAATAAGTTGTTGTTCTTTCTACTAATTTTATCGGTGTAGATATCAATTTCTATCATATTATTAAAAGCATTCTAGCACCCTTTCCAACACTAACTCTTTTGTTGGATGGAATGTATGTAGGTCTGGCCATTTTATGTGAGACTCAGATCCTAAAATAGTGGGACCTATACAAGGTTCACCCATTTAAAGAGTGTTAGAGTGGGTGTTGTTAGCACTCCTTTTATTGATGATAGTACATGTAGTTTAACTGTCGGTATACTGGTTTTACCATTGACACTAACCCTGTTCCCCTGCCAAGTTGATTAATTACCATTGACACTAACCCTGTTCCCCTGTCGAGTTGATTAATTACCATTGACACTAACCCTGTTCGCCTGTCGAGTTGATTAATCGATGAGTTTAATAAAATTGCTTTTGCCTACCAATTAGTATTTTAAAATTCTGCTTGTCTCAGAGAATGTATTGCCTAACTGATGCATTATACTGTTTTTGTTTATTGCAGATGGGTTATTTAAGCTCCCATATCGCATTGTATTTGCTGTTGCCACATTGAATTCATTGTACATTTATGACACCGAGAGCACTTCTCCAATAGCTATATTTGCTGGTCTTCACTATGCTCCAGTAACAGATATTACCTGGTAAGTGTCATGATGGCTAGCAAATCATTTCTAGTTTGAAGAATTAAGATGTTTTTCTTTCTTTCGGGGAAAGGTTTAATTGTAGTCACTATTTGTTCTTTAGGTCATCTGATGCCCATTATTTGGCATTCTCCTCGCAAGATGGCTTCTGCTCATTGGTGGAGTTCGAAGATGGTGAACTTGGATCACCTTACTGTTTATCAAGTAAGCAGACTTCCTTTTCATTTCATGCTATCATTTTCACTTGTACCAGGTTTTTGATTTCCCTATTCCACATTGTTCTAGAAGGAAATGTCTCAGAACAGGATAGTAAAAACACTCTGCAGACAGCCAACGACACTGTACTACCAACTGGGAGTGTTGTTGGTGCAGATGTAGCAGAAAGCAGAAAAACAGAAGTAGAAGAAAAAGTTGATGGCATGGACATTGAAGTATCTAGGGATATTGGTGCATTTACATCTGTTAGCAGCAAAACTATAGCACAAGATAATCCCGATCACATGATCATCAAGCCAACTGAGATTGTTAGTGCAGTTATAGCCGATAGTAGGAAGAACAAAGCAGAACATAAAACTGATGACATGGTCATTGAAGGAGTTGAAGCAGAACATAAAACTGACGACATGGTCATTGAAGGAGTTGCAGCAGATAGTAGGAAACAATCACCCAATCTAGATGGTAAACAAAGTGAAGCAGATAAACCACAACCAAGTTTAAATGACATAAAACCAGGACCAGCAGAAAAGACAGGGAATCAATTGTCAAGTTTAAAGAGCACGCCTGCCTCAAATAAGCCAGCCAGGAAGCGCATTACTCCTATTGCCATTGAACCATGATTTTTCAATTCTGGAGAAATTCCATTACCGTCCGCCTGTGTACATCTATTTTGAGCGGCTAACATTTCCAAATCACCCCACGTCTTTCCTGTTTTGGTTTACATTATATTAATATAAATTGAATTAAAATGTTTATCTTTTGAGGAAAAAAATCTTCATTTTGGAGATTTTCTTGTGAAGCTGTTGTTCTAGTCCTAGTATCCAATTGTATGTTTGAAGATAAAAGCAAGAAGACGGCAAGACAGTACAAAATATAATTTATTCATGTACTAATATTTATGTAATGACTTTTGTGAGGTTAATATGACCCCTACTTTAACAACAGCACAACTTAGTAATCGTTGCATTTGAAATCAATTCTCAAAGCAATGTAGAGTTTTTTTTTTTTTTTTGGTTAAGTAGTCTTATGACTGAAATACATTTTATTAAAAATAAATATGTCCTTTCACTAGTAAAAGAAAAGACGCATTGACCCTACACTGATGTCCTTTCACTAGTAAAAGAAAAAAACACATTAAGAAGTTAGGTGGATCTAGCAACTCTTGATTCTACTTAATATCATTGAAGAGTAAAGATTTTCTCTATTTAAAACAAATTAAGAGGTCCATTTAATAGAGAAAAATACATGATAAAAGTTTGATGGATTCATCACATGCTGGTTCTCCTAAAAATACATGATCTATTAAATCTGTCCAATTCATTAACTAATACCGAAGCAACTGATTTTATCAGCTCATTGCATGTCCTCTTCTCTGCAGGAATTCTGCAGCATGTGTTACGCTTTCTGATATTGAGGTAACCAGGGTCTCTTTCCAAGACAATATGCAAAATGACTACTACATGTTAAACTAGTATGATTTTGGCTCTATTAACGGTTGTTCTTAACAAAAAGATGACCATAATGAAGCAGAAATATAACGTGTTCATTCAAACAAAGAGCAATGACAATCTATAATAGAAATTGAATGATTCTAATTTCTAACTCTTCATCTCTTTATCTTTGTTATGGAGAACAATAGCATTGCCACGTCCAAAACAAAAAGTCATGACATGCAGACAAAATTGTTACATCCCAAACAATACCTTTTTCAGGATACAAAGAATGGGAAAATCAATTAAAAAACTACTCTGTTTCATCTGTATGTTGTAGATCATTAGGTACACAAATTAAATTTATATCTGGTGATTACATTCACAAAATTTGGTGCGGCCGAGTGTTGCAGATAGCAGAGGTCAATATTCGCAGTACGAGATGGCTCCAGACTTACGGTGTTAGCAGCGATATATGAAATCTGGTCCGTACTCCTAAGGATTAATTTGAATTTTTTGAAGCAGCGTCTTAATTACCAAGAATGTTAGTCATCTAATCTGTAACCAGAAATAAAAAAATGAAGCATTTGAAAGTAAAAATGAAGTATCTGAGGCTTCTGAAGGAACTGAACTTACTGTGCAGTTCCATTTGCCCAAAGAGGGATATCATATTCGGGAAAAATTTGGGACAGGATAATTTCATTCCACATATCAGGAACTCCAGGTAGACACCAATGGCTGCAATCCTGACTTAATGGATTATCATTCCAGTTACCAACATGTGCATCACTGCGGGGAGCCGACATAGAAGTAACATGAAGAATGTTTATAGGAAAATCAACATTCTTTACAACTTCCATAACCGTGTCTGAAAACGAGTTTTGGTCAGTTGCATTAGTTTCAAATGTCGGGTACTGGGTTACATTGCACGTCCTACGGGTCTGATCACTGCAGCAAACATAAAAAGGTTTCAAAGGTTAGTGAATCCTCTGCTTGGCAGAGTTCCATAAATCAACCATCACTTGCGACATGTATACAAATAATAAATACCTCCAGTGAGATGGCTCAAAAGTCCTAAAAAAGACGCGTGTTCTATTTTTATCAATCTCTCTCTCAATCCAAGAAGTCCAAGTTTCGAGTGCTATTCTATAGGCGGAAGGAATCGACATCCCAAGCTTCAGAGAGCTTCCAACCTGGAAATAACAACCCCTGTCGAACGCAAGAAGGAGGATCATTAACAACAAAAAAAGACAGCCCTTTGAGTCAAATGTCTTCCGAGCTCATGTATACCTGTTACGTAAACTCTAAAGCCTAAAATCACGACGATGAACCTAATAAGAGAACATCGGCTATGCTGCTATAATGAACTATTCATCAAGGCAATGAATAGCATTAAAATCAAACTGCAGAAGATATACTCATACATAAACAAAACTAAGGATCATGGTCGCATTACAAATTTGCAATCATCGATATTGTAGAGCATTACAGTAAAAAAATACGGCAAATGCAACTCGAAAACAGTTGAAAACTTGGAATAACGAAAAGAATGGAACCTTACATGTGGAAAAGCTTAGACGGAACCCACCAGTGACCAGTATTGAATATAAGAATATCCGAATTTATCCATTGATGACTTATATCATCTAACTTATCCAATAAAAGCGTCGATTTAACCCTCTTTGGTGCATGGCGAGGAACCTGACCCTGCTGCACCAAGTAAACTGATCGAAAAAACTCGATCGTAAAATTGAAATCACTAAACCTAACTCCTAAAAACCTAATCCTCTTTGTAATCTGATTCTGATTGACTTCATAAACATTCATCTTATCCTCCACACCAGTCATCAACATACAAATCAAAGACTCCCATTGAGTCCTACTCATAGAATCACCAACAAAAACAACCCTTTTACTCCTCAACATTTCCAAAACAGCAGCAACATCAAAATCCGGAATGTCACAACCCTTAGGCTTCCACCTCCACGTAAGAAAATCCAAATCACTCCTTCCATTCCCTAAACAATCAAACCCTTGTTCAACAAAAGGACACTCAGTTGCATTATACAAAGGGTAACCAGAAGAAACCTGAACCCATGTTCCATCAAAAACATCACATTTTGTAAACAAAGATTCAGTATCATTATTATTATTATTATTCTGATCAGAAAAGAAACCTTGTGTATGAAAAAAAGCATGCGTGAGACTAGGTAGAACATAGATGTAACCACCACCAATTGCTATAAAGAAGGAAATAACAGAAGCAATGATAACAAGAACTTGAAACCTGAGACCCAAAGAAACACATCCGAAACGGGTTGAGGAAACGGGTTTGGGACTTCCAAGAGACTGTTGAGATTGAGAATGGGATCTTCTGTTGATGGAAATGCTTCTATTCAAATGCGAACCGGTCATGATTGTGGGAAAAATTCAAAGCCATAACCGTAGGAAGAAGAACTAGTAGTAGCAAGATTTGAAGAAAAACGACATAGCATTCAAGAAGGAAACTACAAATTGAATGAACCCAGATGGAAAAGATTCGATTTTGGAGGAAAAGAGAAAGAAAAATTGAAGATTGAAATCGGTGGTGATTTGAAGATTTGATTTGATTTTGATGAATAACACAAACAAACAAGAAACGGAATAGGAACCGAAAGCAGAACGCGGAGAACAGAATTTCGAGTTCTGATTAATAAGACAAATGACTAAACATGTACCTCAGCTACATTTATGGTTTTGAACCAAAATTGTTTATTTATTTTTTATTATTATTTTCCATTTTGGTATATGTTTTTATTTATATTTTATGTTATAAGTCCTTATTTTTGTGATAGGTTTTTAAATAATGTTAGACATGTCTTAACCTTAACCTTCTAATTCTCTTCAATGGAGTTTACTTTGACCTACCTAATATTATAGTTGTTGTATGTGTAATCACTATTATTGCTTCTATCTGACATCTTCTCTGTATATATGAACATTTTTATTTCTAAATTGAATTAGGTTGAAAATTTTAATCAATTTTTTCTTTGTAATCTTCGTAACTTTCATATACATTCCATTTCTCTTTATCTTCTCTTTGAATTTTCTTTGTAATCTTAAACGATATTGACTTCATTGAATCTTATCCCAATCGAAGAACGCGAATGAGTTTTGTATGTTATTCTCCCATTCCGAAACATTATGGTAAACAGAAAGACAATAGTAATGGTTTTGATTTGAAGGTTTATTCGAGCTCGAAGGAACGATGGAGACATAATTGTTGGTGTTGGGATATTACTGTGCTTTGAAGGGTAACAATAGTTACCAATTGTGGAAAGTAATTATGAGGATATTCACATTATAGAGTAAGCTTTCTAAAATCCTTCATCAAAAAATATATTTTTAAAAATGAGCATGTTTTGTAATTTTGTAAGTGACTTTATGGTGAGAAATTTATCGTAACTTCAATGTAATTTGGGTTGGATATGAGAGAAAAAGTTGATAATAAGAGAAAAATGAATTAAAAGTACACTCTCAAGTTTAGCCTTCACTAACAAATCAACCCTAGTGGATTAAAAGTTTATTAGCATTAACTAAAATGTGGAACAATGGGCTATATTTAAGCTTTTTCCTTAAGTTTTTTAAGTGATTTGAATAATGAGCTCTATAAAAAAGAAAAAAAGGTATAGTTTATTCTATTTATTTAATATTTTTGTGTAATATTAACATTCTCTTAATTTTAATTTTGAAGAAGATGAAATATTGCGGTTGAAAACTCTATATAATTGAATTTAGGTTAAGAAAGATGAAAATGTAAAGATCTTAACGATAATAATAAATAATAATGAGCATTACAACTAGCACTCACAAACCTATATAATTTTTTTTAAAAATGGTATAAAAAAATGAATAATCAATTTTTTTTTCATTTAGATTTTATTCCAATTTTTTTAAATCTAGTATTGTAGTGATATATTTGCGAATGACCTATAAGGGGTGAGGAAACCATGTCGCCAACAAAGAGTAGTGGAATTCTATCGCCCTTAGGAGGATGACATTGCCCACGACACTCCCACTCGCCTAAAAAGGAGTCAAGGGAATAACCCATGTTTCCCTATAAAGTAGGGATTCAACGCTTCATCATAATTACTAGGTGAGAATTTTCATTTCCATAAAGAACCTAAAAACCTGTCCCATAGGCCTCAATAAATATCTCAATATAGGGATTAAAGAGACATTTTGAATTCACCGCGAACTATCCCCAATAGACAGAGCTTCTCACCCTTGTGAGTTATATCTCACCTCACCTAAATCACCTAAAAACAGGGTCACTCACCACCGCGAGCTTGTCATAAACCACCACAAACTCTAAAAGCCTCTGGCTACCCTTATCAGCATAGGGGTGCCACACATGCACTTTTTAGCAAGTACAATAGCGCCCATCATGGTGCTTGGTAAAACTAACTTGCGTTACACCTTTCATTAACACCACCATTTCATCCCTTTTTATCGCTTGAAAATGGCCAAGAAAGACCCAATCTATAGGGTTAGTACCATTGCCTAAGGTTTCACTGGTGGAGGAAGTTCTTGCTCCTCCTGGAGGAAAAATGTCAGGCAAGTGCTGACCGTACACATAATATACCCATGACCCTCCAAAGATATGCAAAGGATACTAGGGGACACAATCTTTTTCTCTAACAGTGATGTCGTCAGAGTCTACCCCCATGACAACAACCTCATGGTCATCATTATATATTATGCTAACTAGGATATTAAGAGATCCTTGATAGACCCGACAAGCTTATCATACATCTTATTCTATATCACATTACAGAAACTCAAAATCGATCCCTACAACATTAAAGCATTCTAAGGCTCGCTGGTAGGCTTGTTTGGGGAGCTGATGCATGTAAAGGGTTACATGACCCTGGAAATAATCTGCAATGCTAGAGCAGATTCTAAGGTGATCAAAGTCAATTACCTCATGGTGGACACATTATCACCCTATAACTTCATCCTAGGCATGATAGTCATCAATTAATTAAAAGTAATTATGTCCTAGACATAAGTGAAATACCCAACCTGGCTAGCCAATGTTGCCATGGTAAGGAAAACATTAAACAAGTGGCACACATGCGTGGATTTGACTGACCTTAATATAACCTGTCCAAGGACCCTTATCGCCTGCCAGATATTGACCGCTTGATTGATGAGTCATCGTGATACCAAATATCAAGCTTCCTGGATGCCTACCCGTGGTACAACCAGATTAAAATGGATTCCCTTGATGCATCAAAAACAACGTTCATGTTAAACCACAACAACTAATATTATAATGTCATGCCCTTCAGCCTCAAGAATGCAGGCTTCACTTATTAGCGACTCATGGAAAAAGTATTCTCCTAACAAATAGGGCATAACTTGGATGTCTATGTCGATGAAATGGTAACAAAGACCATAGAAGGGCATATTCATGTAGCAGAATTAGAAGACATCCTGCAATCAATCAGGAAGTATAACATGTCCTTGAATCTCGCCAAGTGCTCTTTCGGAGTACAAGCGAAAGTTCTTGGCTTCATGTTAATAAAGAGGGGCCATTAAAGAAAACCCAGATAAGTGCCAAGCCGTCATCCACATGAGAAGCCCCACCATTTTCAGAGAAGTCCAACAACTAACAGGCTACCTTGTCGGTCTATCTTGTTTCCTCTCCCGTGTGGGCAACAAAGCATTCCTTTTCTTTGCCACCCTAAAAAAGAAGGAGAAGTTAGAATGGTTTGAAGAGTGCGAGGAGGAATTCTCAAGAATAAAAGTCTTTCTTACATCGCCGCCTATCCTCATCGCCCAAGAGCAAGGTCTCCATTGCTCCCCTACCTTTTAGTCACAAACTAGGCAATGAATTCAGTACTCGTCCAAGAGACAAATAAAGTAGAGCGACCCGTGTATTTTGTAAGAAAAGTGTTCAAGGGTGCCAAGGTACATTATAAGAAGATAAAAAATTTATCCTTGGCCGTAGTCATCAAAGCGAGGAAGCTCCGACCCTAAAGCCTTAAAGTGCTTATAAAAATTGACTACCCAGTTTGACAGGTCCTCAAGAATCCAGATATAGCAAGAAGAATGATGTATTGGATAATATAACTTTCATAATATAACATTTAATACATCCAAGAGGAAGCACCAAGTCCTAAGTTTTGGCATATTTTTTGGCGGAATTCAGCTTGCCAGTAGACAAAGATGCACCCTCATAATGGACATTGTCGCTCGATGATGCCTCAAACATCAAAGGGAGCGACGTTGGGATAGAGTTAGAAGGGCCAGGTAACATACTAATTCAGTAATCATTGAAATTTGAATTCAGGGCTAGCAACAACTAGGCCGAGTATAAAGATCTCACAGCCGGTATAGTCCTTGACCAAGAAATGGGTGCCTCAAGGGTAAAGGTGAAAAGCGATTCCCAACTGGCCGTTAATCAAGTCGTCAAGGAGTACCGGGATAAAGAGCCTTAACTCATAAAATATATCTACATGGTAAAAGATTTATCAACATTTTTTAAAGTATTTTGAAGTGAAGTACGTACCCAGTTAGCAAAATTTTATAGCACACATCATGTCTAAACTCGCTAGCACAAAGACGGCGGGATACAATCAGACAGTGATACAAGAGACTCTTGGCGCCCCCATAATCAATGAAATATATACCCTGGAAGCTTCCCCTAACTTAAGTTGGATGTTGATCATACTACGTTATTTTCAAGAAAATAAGCTCCCCTAGGAAGAGGGGGAAGCAAAGAAGGTAAAAAATTAGGCTGATAAACATAACCTTATGGCAAGAAATCTCTATAAGATAGGAAAGGTCTCCTCAATTCTAAGATGTGTGGGGGAGCAAGAGACCTACTTGGTCCTCATCAAGGTTCATTAAGGAGCATGCGATAGCCATATTGGCGGCAGGGCCATCACCTAAAATTACTTAGGGTGAGCTACTATTGGTCTACCTTGTTGAAAGAAAATGTGGCGTTCTTCAAAAAGTGTGATAGGTGTCTAAGACACGTTGACTTACATCATGACCAACTGGGCTCTTTCACTCTTTTCATCACCCTAAACTTTCTACCAATGGGGGATGAACATTCTAGCCTAATTCCCCTTGGCATATGGGCAATTGAAATTCTTGATTGTAGGAGTCGACAATTTCATAAAGTGAATAAAGGCGGAAGGCGTCACCAAGATTATAATAGAAAGAGTTTGATGTTTCTACTAGAAAAACATCATGTAAAGGTTCGAGCTGCCAGGCGTCATTGTCTCGAAAAATAGAATACATTTTTCCAGTACCACAAATACCGATTTTTGTCATAAATTAGGAGTACAAACAAAGTTCGTATCTTTCGTTCATCACCATGCTAATGAAGAAGCATATGAAGTAAACACTGTATTCTTAAAAGGGATCAAGAAGAAATTGGACGATGTCAAGGGGATATGGGCTAAATTACTCCATGATAAACAATCTCATTACTTTTATTGTTCAGAGGCACCTCTATATCATTCAAGTTATCATTAACATCTTCTACTGCATGATCCTTCTTTCTTTTTGATGAAGATTTTTTTTTTGTCTTATTATTGTTATTAACACAATCAACATTGACTACAATGATATCAACCGTAACATCATCATGGGCATGCTCATCATCACCTGCAAATTATTTTTAGAGGTCACATCATCATTCTTCTTATGAATATGAGACTTTGTCTCCAACAGGTCGGACAGGATGTATAGTGTAACACCCTAAAACCCCAACTAATAATTAAAAGGATGACATTCACACTTTAGGATGCTACTCAAACACAACATGCATACTTTCTAAATATTTTCAAAACTCATAGCAAAATTCAAATAAATAACATAAATCTTAGTTATCTCATCAACATAAATACTTAATAAAATCAACATAATCCAACGATTAAATCCAAACAAATAAAACTCCTTGTTCCCGATGTTACAGACCAAAACATGAAATCAAACAAATATCAATGAAATATAATATAAATGAAGAAAAAATCCAATGTCATCTTCCAACTCACAACAACACTTACTCCTTCCGAGTATCTGTACAACAATGTACAAAGCAACACAAAACAAATAAGAAAGGGGTGAGAATACACTCAAATATATTAACAACATAAAAGAATTCAAGGGTATTTTAATCACATAATTAACAACACACATTCAATTACACACCAACACAATGATTCATGTCACATAGCCTTTATGTATGCAATGTGACTCACAACTCGAATCTATGCATTTTGTACTAATTTGGACATCAGATCTTTGTTACTAATCTTGTCCACTCAATAATGGTTCCTCATTCAAACCGGATCCCCAATTCTGAACCCTAGACGATCACATGTCTCCACTTCTGAACCCATGACTCCCCTCTTTCAACACACCGACATAATATGATGCATGACATATAAATATTGCAATCAACACTTATGGTTCCATTTCTAACCATATATAACATCTCATAAAGCATTCACAGTAGTCCCCACTTCTGAACTATACACTTCAACACAAGCAATTATAATTACCTTCACAACATGCAATCATAATCACCAATTCACAACTCACATGTATTATCATAATTCACCACTTAACAATTATACATATAACCATAATAGTATACCTTATTTTATGATATTTCAACACATCGGTTTAATTTCATCAAATATGTCACAACAACAACAAAACATCAGCCACATACAAAACGACTTGCGAGACTGAATCGTACACGACACATCTCAATAACTCAACCTTTCATGGCCACTCACCATGAAACTCAACATTAATTATTAAAAACCATGTAAAATAATTAAAAACTCATCAATCAACATCAAATAGTGCTAATCATCACCTAACAGTACCAATACTCGCAAAAAAAAAAAAACTCTATCGCGAAACCGATTTGAAACGACAATTATTCATTGCCATCCGGTTTAAGCGCAGACTTCCTAAGTACATATTTTTGAGGATAAGCGCAAGCTCTCTAAACGCAACTTTTTGGGACTAAGCACAAACACCTAGAACAACAAAAATCAGAAACACGATTTTCACCATTGGAGCTCATTCCAAGCTCTAATTTTGACTCCCAACCACCCAAATCGACCAGAAATCAATATTCACATATTATAAAATTATTAAATAGAAAATATGTATCAATTAACACTCAAAATAGTCACATTTTCATGGATTCAAGGTTATTTCCAAAACACCATAACACAACATAGGCAACACTAATATCCGGAATTCAAATCAACAAATCATGTATAATAACCATCACACAATAGTGCACAAATTTGTACGTTGAACATGGCAATTAAAATGGATTTCACATAATTATAAACAAGAGCACACAACATACAACAATGGAGAAAGCAACCTAGAGGAGGACGAGGATCCCGCTCCACCCTTCATGCAATAACACCTATATTAGAGTAGTTCCCCTACCTAAATTTTCAGCAATTACTCAAGCTCTAGCTATGATAATTTTCTTACCCAAGCCCTTGTTATTCCTTTTTCTCACTTTGAATTTTGCCTCCTTTTCTCAATGCAACTTCCACGTATCAGGAAACTCCCTAAACTCTCACACTTTTCTTTTTAAATTAAAACCTAATTTCACTATTTTGGTTATTTCACTTTTACCCTTCCCATCTATAATTCCCCTATTTTTCTAAATATTCTAATTTCCATCCAAATATCACGATTCATATTACTTTATTTAGTATTCTATATTACTATTCATTTTAAAATTAATTAAAAATTCTAAATAATTTCTACCACTTTTCCTAACTCCCACCAACATACCCACTAATGCCACATACCATATATATATATATATATATATATATATATATATATATATATATATATATATATATATATATATATATATATATATATATATATATATATATATATATATATATATATATATATATATATATATATATATATATATATATATATATATATATATATATATATATATATATATATATATATATATATATATATATATATATATATATATATATATATATATATATATATATATATATATATATATATATATATATATATATATTATATATATATATTCACCAAATAATAATAAAAAGCATAATAAATGAATCAAATAATAAAATAAAATGCAACTAAAGTCAATTAAATAATTTAATTAAATTCGGGGTGTTACAACCCCCCTTTATAGAATTTTTGCCTTCGAAAATTACCTGAACGAAAAAAGCTATGGATATGACTCCTTAGTCCGGCTCTCCAGCTCCCACATCATTCTTCTTCCAGCAGGCCCTCCCCAGAAAAACCTTCACCTAGAGGATCTCTTGACCTATTAAGTGTTTCACTTCTTGATCATCAATTTGCAATGGTGATGCTTCTACAGTCAAGTAATCTCTAACTTGTATATCATTCTTCTGAATCACACGAGACTGATATGGAATATACTTCTGAAGTTGAGACACATGAAACACACTATGAATATTCAAAAGAGACAATGGTTAAGTAACTATGTAGACCACTTATTATACTCTCTTTAAAATCTATTAAGGACCAATGAAACACGGCGTGAGCTTTCGAGATTTCAATGCACGACCAACGCTCGTTACTGAAGTGACTCTCAAGAACACATGATCTCTCTCTTAAAATTCAAATTCTTTCCTTCGCTTATCATGATAACTCTTTTGTCTGTTACGCGTTGCTTTCATCTTCTCCTGAATCATCCTGATCTTCTTAGTAGTCTGCTGAACTATATCTAGCCCAACTATAACACTTTCACTAGACTCATACCAACACAAAGGCGTCATACACCTTATATCATACAAAGCCTCAAATGCTGCCATTCCAATACTAGAATGAAAACTGTTGTTGTAGGTAAACTCAATCAACGACAAGTATTCCAATTACCTCCTTGCTTTAACACACAAGATCTCCGAAAATCTTCCAACGATTGGATAATCCCCTTTGTCTGAGCATCTGTCTGCAGATGATAAGCATAACTCAACTGCAACTTAGTTCCCAAGGCTTCCTATAAACTCTCCTAAAACCTCGAGGTAAACCTCATATCTCTATCTGAAAAATACTCGAAGGAATACCATGCAAATTGACAATCTTCTCAATATACACCTCAACTAACTTCTACAATGAACAACTGATCTTTATTTGAATTAAATGAGCTGATTTAGTCAGCCTATACATAACAACCTATATCATATCACTTCCTTTAGAAGTCTTCATAAACTCGTCATAAAATCTATAAAAATGCTATCCTATTTTTACTCAGGAATACTCAACGGCTGTATCAATTATGATGGCTTATAATGCTCATCCTTTGACTTTCGATAAGTAAAATAAGAACAAACAAAGTCAATAACATCCTTCTTCATACCTGGCCACCAAAACATCTCCAGATCATGATACATCTTGGTAGCAGCGAGATGAATACTCAGACCACTCATATGACCTTCCTCAAGAATATTCTTCTTAAGCTTTGGCACATTTGGTACACAGACTTTGTCTTGGAATCTCATAACCCCATTCTTATCATTTCTAAAATCTACCTCTTTACCTTGATTGAATAACACTAACCGGTCAATTAATTCCAAGTTGACCTTCTGACTCTCTATGATCTCTTTAAGAATACCACTCTCTAGCTTCAGCATACCCAACTTCACACTGTTAGGAGTCATCTCACATACTAAACTAAGATCTAAGAACTGTTTGATCAATTCAAATTCTCTAACTATCAAAGCTGACACATGGAAATACTTTAGGCTCAAAGCATCTACTATGACATTAGCTTTACCAGGATGGTAGCTCAAACCAAAATCACAGTCCTTTTGAAGTTTAGGCCATCTCCTCTACCTTATTTTCAGCTCCTTCTAATCAAACAAATATAAACTCTTATGATTCCTGGACACTTCAAATCTAGAGCCAAACATATAATGTCTCCAAACTTTAAGCACAAACACAAAAATTGCCAACTTCAAATCATGGGTAGGATAGTTCCGCTTATGAACCTTTAGTTGTCTCAAAGCATACACCATAACTTGACCATTATGTATAAGCACACCACCTAAACCCATCTTTGAAGCATCACAATAAACCATAAACGATTTACTTTGACTTGGTAAAATTAAAACTAGTGTTGACTTCAATTTAGTCTTGAGCTCTTGAAAATTCTCTTCACACTGAACATCCCACACGAAAGTCTGACCTTTCTAAGTCAACAGAGTCAAAGGCAAAGCTAAATTCGAAAAGCCTTCTATAAACCTTCTATAGTAACCAGCCAAGCCCAAAAAAACTTTTTATCTCTGTAACAGACTTCAGAGTCTCCCACTACAACACAGAGTCAACCTTCGATGGATCAACCACAATACCACCATTAGAAATCACATGACTAAGGATACTCACTTCACCAAACCAGAACTCATACTTAGATAAGTTTGCATATAACTTCTTCTTATTCAAAGTTTGTAGTACAACTCTTAGATGTTTTTCATGATCTTCATCTGACTTGAAGTACACCCAAAATATCATCGATGAACACATCCAAAAACTAATCTAAGTAATGATGGAAGATCATATTAATATACTACGTGAATACACATGGAACATTAGATACACCGAACGACATTACTCAATACTCATAGCGACCATGTCGAGTTCTAAACGCAATATTCAAAATATCTCATGGCTTCACACGAATATGATAATAACCTGATCTCAATTCGATCTTGCTTAAAACACAAGCACCTACCAACTGATACATAATCTCATCAATTCTTTGAAGAGGATATTTGTTCTTAATTTTGATCTTATTTAGTTGTTGATAGTTAACACATAACCTCATGCTATTATCTTTCTTCTTAACCAACAAAGAGCTCCCCACGGTGAAACACTAGGTCAAACAAACTTCTTCTCTAGAAGATCCTCTAATTATTTCTTCAGCTCACTCAGCTCTAAAGCAGACATTCTATGGCAAACTCAACCTTGCGCTTCAGTGGAAAATCACTAATATCACCAGGAACACCTCTAGAAATTAACACGTAACTGGTAAATCACCGATCACAGTTCTGCTTTCAGCCTTCAAAGAAGCAGACATCATAAACACTCAAGCGTTTATCCTTCAAAGACTCCTCTACCTGATTAGTAGACATAAACAACATATCTTCACATTCTTCGAACTCTAGAAATAACACAAACTTGTCAAAATAGTTGATATGGACACGATTGGACTCCAATAAGTTCATTCCCAGGATAACATTAAGTTGACTTAATGGTAACCAAATTAAGTCAAAACGAAAGTTCTTACCATAGATAGTCAAAGGGCAATTCAAACAAATCTACGAAGTAGTCACTGAACCGTTAGCTAGGGTATCAATGACCATACTCCCAACCATAGAAGACACTTCAAGATTCAATTTTCTAGCACAATCAAGAGATGTGAACGAATACGTCGCACTTGTGTCAATCATGGAAATAAGAGAAACACCATCATTAAAGCACATACCTCAAATCAAGTTATCAGATCTAGTAGTCTTTTCTCCACTCAAAGCAAAAACTTTCCCTCCAGACTAAGATTTCAAGCACTGAGTGCTAATGTGACTTGGTTGGCCACAACTTAAGCAAGTCACCACATTACTCTTACAATCAGAAATACGGTGTCTTAACTTCCCACACTTGAAACATTTTTTACTGGAACTCTTGCATTCATTAGCATGATGACCCATTCCTCCACAACAAAAACATCTACTAGATACACTTGAAACCCTCAGCTCCTGCCCCATTGTAATGCGAGCAGAACCTAGACACCTCATCAAACTTCATAGTATAATTAACAATCGTCATGTTTCCTTATTCCAGCTCAAGGAACTCGATCTCGTTCTTGCTACGAACATTAAAAAAAGTACTTCACAAGGAACTCATTCTTGAAATCATCCCACGTGATCTCAGTGCCTTCATCCTCAAGCCTCTGACGAGTATTGCCCCATGAATACTCAATTTCCTCAGCTAGAATATGAGTACCAAATATAACCTTCTGTGCGCCTATGCAAGGAATCACTTTGAAGATTTTCCCAATCTCTTTTAAGCAAACCTGAGCACTATCCGGGTCATACCTCCACTTAAAAGTTGGGGGATTATTCCTCTAGAACTTTCCCATCCTTTTGAACTCGTCTACCATCCCATTTTGATTCTGCAGTGCCTAATTTGCCTGACCCATCACATGAGCCATAGCCTTCAAAGTATCAATGATTGTACGATCATTTCTTCCAGTAATTTCTCTGAATTTCCAGTAAACATCCATTAAAAGAAACATTGCATCGGCAACTTTCGTACGTCTGTTGCATAATAGGGAACATATAACATCACAAAACCTGGCCGAACGGACTAGTCTGCTTTGATACCACTAATGTAACACACTAAAACTCGACTCACAATTAAAAGGATAAAATTCACACTTTAGGATGCTACTCAAACACAACATGCATACTTTCCAAATATTTTTAAAACTCGTAGCGAAATTCAAATAAATAGCATAAACTTTAGTTAACTCATCAACATAAATACTTAATAAAATCAACATAATCCAACGATTAACTCCAAACAAATAAAATGCCTCGTTCTCGATGTTACAAATCAGAGCATTAAGCCAACTAAATAGTGATAAATGATATAATAAATGAAGAAAAGCTCCAAATTCATCTTCCAACTCACAATAACACTTACTCCTCCTAAGTATTTGTACGACAATGTACAGAGCAACACAAAACAAACAAGAAAGGGGTGAGAATGTGCTCAAATATATTAACGGTGTAAAAATGCAAGGGTAGTTTAATCACACAATCAACAACACACATTCAATCACACACCAACACAATAATTCATTTCACATAGCCTTTATGTATGCAATGTAACTCACAACTCGACTCTATACATATGGTAACAATTTGAACATTTGAGGTTAGTTACTGATCTCATCATTCAAAAATGGTTCCACATTAGAACCGAGTGCCCACTTATGAACTCCATGTCCCCACTTCTGAACCTCGAACAATCACATGTCCCCACTTCTGAACTCATGACTTGCCTTTTTCAACACACCGATACAATATGATGCATGACATATAAATAATGCAATCAACACTTATGGTTCCAATTATAAACATATAAACCATGTCATAAAGCATTCACAGTAGTCCCTACTTCTGAACTACACACCTCAACATAAGCAATTATAATTACATTCACAACATGCAATCATAATCACCAATTTACAACTCACATCTATAATCATAATTCACCACTTAAAATTATACACATAACCATAATATTATGCATTCATTTATAATATTTCAACACACTGATTTAATCTCATCAAATACATCATAACAACAACAAAACATCAGTCACACATAGTACGACTCGCGAGACTGAACCGTACACCGCACATCTCAATAACTTACCTTTACATGGCTACTCACCATGAAAATCAACATTAATTATTAAAAACCATGTAAAATATTTAACAACTCATAAATCAACATGAAATAATGCTAAACAATGTTAATCAGAACTTAACAGTACCAACACTCGCCAAAAATAGATATCTGTCATGAAACCGATTTGAAATGACAATTCTGGACTGTCGTCCTCACTAAGAACAACCTTAGAGCTAAACACGTGCATGATAAGTGCAACTTTTTAGGGCTAAGCGTAGGCTATTTATGCGCAGATGCCTAAAACAACAAAAATCAGAAATGTCATTTTCACCATTGAAGCTCAATACAAGTTTCTATTTTTACTCCCAACCCACCAAATCGACCATAAATAAATAGTCACATATTATACAATCATTAAACAACACATATGTTTCAATTAACACTCAAAATTGTCACTTTTTCATGGATTCAAGGTTATGTCTAAAATACCAAAACAAAATAATGGCAACACCAATATCCAAAATTCAAATCAACAAATCATGTATAATAATAAGCACACAACATATAACTAACTTGTACATTGAACTTATTAATTAACATGGATTTTACATAATCATAAACAAGAACTCACACCACACTGCAATGGCGAAAACAACCTAGAAGAGGGTGAAAATCCCTCTCTACCCTTCATGCAATAACACCTATATTAGAGTAGTCTCCCTACATGAATTTCAAGTAATTACTCAAGATCTAGCTATGGTAATCTTCTTCCTTAAGCCCTTGTTCTTCCTTTTTCTCACTTTGCCTCTTGCTTCTTTATCTCAATGAAAATTCTACGTATCAGTAAACTCCCTCAACTGTCACGTTGTTCTTTTTAAATTAAAACCTAATTCCACTATTTTGGTTATTCCACTTTTACCCTTCCCATATCTAATTTCCCTTAGATTTCTAAAAATTCTAATTTCCACCCAAATATCACTATTTATATTAATTTATTTATTATTCTATATTCCTACTCATTTTAAAATTAATTAAAAATTCTAATTAATTTCTACCACCCTTCCTAGCTCCAACCAACATACCCACTAATGCCACATACCACACGTATTCACCAAATAATAATAAAAATTATATTAAATCACTTAAATTATAAAATAAATTATAGCTAAATTTAATTAAATAATTTAATTGAATTTAAGGTGTTACATATGGCACATCTTTATCAAGGACATTTTCACCAGCAGTCATATCAGACTTGTCAAAATGTGGAACATTGCGGAGAACAATATTTGGGACATGTTTCTTGACATACAAATTATAACTGAAATTTAACACACTAAGAGAAACCCCAATATGAAAAATTATTCCAGAATCACTAATCTTCTTTACCTTCTTCTTCTGAGCCATAATTGGTTGTTCAATGTTGGGAGGATCTCCGACCTGACCATCAACCTTCCCTTCAATGACAACTCCTTGTATGTGTCTCATAAAATCCATAAGTGATAATTCAAAAACATGAGTAAGATGTTGAAGCATCTTATCTGACATCTTAGTCTTCTTCCCAACTTGACACATGTCATAAATTTTACCTTCAATTTTGAGATTAGACATACATATGATATATTTCTCTGCAAAAATGTTTTTCATACTTCCAAGATTTATGTGCCATAACTTAGTTTATGTATCTAAAATGTCATCTATGATGTCAGGAACATGTTCTTAAACATTCTATTGGGAGGTGAAAACATTATGAGCAAGAATAGTAGGTTTGTCATGCCAAACTTGTTGATGATGCCTATGAGACTCCTCATTCCACTAGAAATACATATGTTGATGATGTGGTTGTCTACCATACAACTTACAACAATATGATGGAATAAAGTAGAAAAAAGTAATGCATTGGTAATGATGTTTGACACGATGTTGAGATATGTTACCTGACATTATGCATTCTATTTTCTGAAAAAGGAGTAACACACATATTCTTTAAGTTTGATGACCCAATAATATATATATATATAACACTTTTCATATCACTGATGTGTGTAGTGAAAGTTACAACACCGTTTGCTTGATTAGATTCACCTTCCTCATTATTAATGATTTTGTAGATTTTTCTTTGATTCCTTGGAAAACTTGAGCATTCAACTTGAATATGTCCAATTTTTTTTTGCATTTAAGACATTATATCCTGTTGAGATTTACACCACCTATTCCTTTACGCTGAAAGTTACACCTCTTAAAATTGTGTTGTTGAATGTTTTGAACATTTGTAGAGACATTATTCTAAGATATCATATATATAGTTTTCTCATAAATTTACTAAAGATTTTAGCAAGTCTGAGATTTTATTCAGTATCATAATCTAATTAGTTTTCACAATCTTCACAGTTGTCTTCATTAAGAATCTTTGGTTGATGAACTGCTCCTCATTTGAAATTCCTATCTTAAATAGAATAAGAATCCTGGAAAACACCCAAACAGAATAGGGTGCCTTATTTGATGACAATTGAAATCATATTCTCAAGAGGATTAATGTTGGATCAGATGCATAAACTAATGTGTTCAACATGTTATACCAGAATTGATAGATAATAAAAAACAAGACGATAAATCATAAAGTAAATAAAGAAACCAAGAGAATTGTTAACCCATTCCAGTGCAACAACACCTACATTTTGGGGTTTCCAACCCAAGAAAGGAAATCTAATCTCAATAGTATTAGTACAAAGTCTATTAGATGAACAACCCTTGTTTAACGCCCCTCTTTTTAATACTACCGGTGTATTTCTATTTAGAACTCCCCCTAAATATGAGAATCCCTCTCACTTTCTTTCAACCACTAACTCTAGTGATCAATACAATAAACAATTTAAGGATTGTAAATTAAAACTCAACTAATAATCACATTCTATGTCTTAAATATTCTGTTTAGGCTTCTTATAGAGGTGTACAAAAAACAACAAATTACAAAGACTCAAGGAACCAAACCCTAACAAACTAGATATTTAATATATTTGCACCCTCCAAACATTAAGTTTGGGTCTTCTTAAATAGAAATGCAATTTCTGGGCATTTCTCCAATGGGCATTTGATTTGAGATCACGTCCAAATTTATAGAGGATTCAGTTAAGATTTGTTTTTCAAAAACCTCCACCAAAAAGATTTGATTTGAATTTAAATTTTAAATCTCCAACTAATTAGATTTAGTTTTATTCAATCTTCTAAAAAAATTTAATTAACTTATTGCTAAAAGATAGCAACAAATCTTATTACATATATCCAAAAAATACGCTCAGAACAACAACATTGGCCTGCTGAGAAGGGCCAGATGTTGCACACATGCCGGAACGTCGTGTCTCACGTGTGTCTTTTCTTCAATAAAAGATCTTGTACACTCGATGTTATTTTGCATAATGCATCCAATAAAAAAGAACAACCGTTTGCATTGGTCGGCTTCACGAGACCGTCACGCCCCTGAGGTGTATTATCTATTAGATCATCAAGTAACAAGCCACACCAACCATGAAAGGTTATTTAGCTTTGTAGATTAATATGGTCTTCAATCTCCTTGTCACTAGGATCCCGACTGCATGCTACTTTGAAAGACCTAATGAAGAACATAGTCCTATGAATATCTTAGGAAACAATATATGAATCCAAAAGAGTTCAGGTGGAAGAAGGAAAACTATGAATTACAACTAGTGAGGCGGGGGAACGTTATCCATCAGATCACCTTCAGTGTGTTTCCCATCACTCTTATCATAAAAAGGAGATACCCCACCAGGGTAGGCCCAATAAGTCTCATTAGAAATGGATTTATCGAAGGAAGATTCACTAGAAGCCTCATTAGATTGAGAACTTTCATTGATAACTATAATATCGGGTTTAGCTTGGTTATTTGCTGAAGGAGTAGTATTCAAACTACATGGGATTTTTGCTCTGATAGACGAGGAAAAGTCACCACCATTTGAGTCATTCTTCGAACCCACAAGTTGATTGTCTATGTAGGCCATAGCAAATATAAAGGAATATAAATAATGAAATAAGAGCTAAGGGCTAAAAATGATACCTGGGAGGAAGGCGAATCAAAGAAATAGAGTCAAGAAAGTGAAGTGAAAGGATAATGGTAAATTAGAAGACACACTACTCTAATAGAAGAAGAAGACACCATAATCAGAAATCAACAAAAGCTTAAATAAAAAAGGTTGGTTTCACAAAGGAGAAACCTATTCAAATTTGTAATAGGAGCAAAAGTTCATCCATAAAGCTAAGTGACTCTTATATAAAAAAAGTGAACCAAGTGATCAATGGTCTAGATTTAAAGAAAATAAGGAGACGTAAAGTAACAATCAGATCTTACCTTGGGAACACAATCTTACTTAAGTTAACACGAGCATCCTAGAGGGAAACGTCACAACCTAACATACAAAGCTAGCACTACTATAAATAACACATGTCATGTTGGACTTGAAATGAATTTTAGCTCGGTTACAATGCCGAGGTAATGAAGGGCATCATGAAAACTCCACACTTTACCTCTCCATTTTACAAAAACCGAAGGGTATGTGAAAAGGTCATGGGGTCGATCCCTAGGGAGACCTTTTTGGAATTCTGAAGTGGCGAAAACACATCGTCCCTCGATTTTGTAATTTCACCGATGTATATACCACATTTTCACCTCAGTTATCTCATAAAATCGAGGGGTAAAACAATTTTTAGTTTATTAAATATAATGTGGATTTCTTATTTCACTAAACCCTATACTAAATAATAACTTCTCAAAATTGGTTAGGAAAATAACTATATGAACAATTCTATTATATTTGAAGAACAACTTACATTGACTAGTGATTTTGAAGTATCCTGTAGCTCATCATTCATCTCACACTATTTTATGGTTAAGATCTCTTCAATGTTTCAAGTTCTTTATTCAACAGTTTCTTTTCTACTAATTCATTCTTGGAAGCATAAAATTTGATGCTTTGAAAAGTGAAAAAATATGGAAAATATTTGAACAAAAGTTAAAAGTATTGGAGAGATTTTAACGATAAAACAACGTGAGATGAATGATGAGTTGCAGAATGCTAGAAAATCATTAATCAGTGCAAGATAAGTTTTAGATACAACATAATTTTACATATGATTATTTCCAAAATCAATTTACTAAGTTATATGTTCAAAGGGGTTACTGAAACAAACAATTAACATTAGATATAATAAACTCAATAGAACAAGATGAGAGCTGCACAACAAATAACAAAAAACATAATCTCAATATCGATATCAACAACGAAAACAACAAGAAAACACCAACAACATCAACCACAATATTAAGAACAACAACGTCAATAAATAACAACAATATCAATAACAACAAAGTTAATAAACAAAATCTAGGGTTTAGGGTCTCAACAACAAGTAGAACAACATCAACAAAAACAACAACAAAGTTAATAAACAAAATCTAGGGTTTAGGGTCTCAACAACAAGTAGAACAACATCAACAAAAACAACAAGAAAAACTCTAGGGTTTCAGATCTCAACACCACCACCACCACCACTACCATAACGACAACATCAACAATAACAAGAATAAGAACAAGAACAACAACAATAACAAAGATATGACAATAATATTAGTAGTGACGTTTGATGTACCAGATCTCTGAAGAAGAAGTAAAAGAAAATGATTTAGATCTTTGAAGAACAAGCGAGAGCACTAAACACATAACATCTTCGTATTGAAGATGATATGTGTTTACGACTCTCGTTGTTTAGGGCTCTTCGTTAGGATTCTTTTTGTGTTGTTTAGAAAAATGAAACTGAATGCTACTAGCTAAAGTTTTATATATATATATATATATATATATATATATATATATATATATATATATATATATATATATATATATATATATATATATATATATATATATATATATATATATATATATATATATATATATATATATATATATATATATATATATATATATATATATATATATATATATATATATATATATATATATATATATATATATATATATATATATATATATTCACCTCGATTGAATAGAAAAACGAGGTGAAAAATAACTTATTTTTAGATTAAAGATAAAATATTCAAGAAGGCGCTACTAGCTATATATATATATATATATATATATATATATATATATATATATATATATATATATATATATATATATATATATATATATATATATATATATAGCTATATATATATATATATATATATATATATATATATATATATATATATATATATATATATATATATATATATATATATATATATATATATATATATATATATATATATATATATATATATATATATATATATAAAGTAGCTTATTTTTAGATTAAAGATAAAATATTCAAGAAAACGCTACTAGCTATATATATATATATATATATATATATATAAAGTAGCTTATTTTTAGATTAAAGATAAAATATTCAAGAAAACGCTACTAGCTATATATATATATATATATATATATATATATATATATATATATATATATATATATATATATATATATATATATATATATATATATATATATATATATATATATATATATATATATATCACATATACATATTTTCACCTCAGTTGGAAAGAAAACTGAGTTGAAAAGTAGCGTATTTTTAGATTTAAAAAAAATATTCAAGAATGCGCCACTTTTAATGAGATAAAAACATAAACTGAGGCTGATGAAATTCAAAGCATGTACAATGAATATGTTTACGCCTCGACTTTTAGAATAACTGATGGAATATATTGAATATATGTATTTTTATAAAAAAAACACGGTGCATCTAAGAATTATACCTCAACTTTACAATAAGTGAGGTGAAAGCTTCGTCATGAAATGTAGTATTTGTACTAGTGTAGGGACACATATTTAAAAATACTTTGAAACATTCCAATGATGAGAAATACATTTAATGTACTTGTTCCATACTCCTCATATAACTAACAAGCAAACTTTTCCACTTTCATCCGCAATTAACTCTGCATTATGAGGCCGACACAAATTTAGAAAGACTTCACGTTCGACACATCACGAGAAGCCTTAGGGGAAACTATTCTGGGTTGGTCACAAACCAAGTAGAAGAAACTCCCATTTACTATTCCAAGGCATTGAACCTAAAGCAGGAAAATTCCACTGAATATCTACCATACATATATACCCTTGCATATGTAAGAAAAATGAACACACACTTTTCATACTTCATTCTACCCCATTTTTGAACTCAATTATTGACTTGGGGGTTAAATTGCTAATCTTTGAGGTCCATCCCCCGCGTCTAGCCACACATAAGACTTACACCACTGCATCAGAAGTCCACCACCCCAGCTAATCCATATTTCTTGTTCTTGTATGGAACACTCATAAATCCCATAGTGTGAGGAAAACCCGCAGAAAAATAATGAACGAGAGATGAAAATGATCGTTGCGAGTGGCTTTGTTCAACTTCCTATAGTCCATACATATACTCCAACCAGTGACAGTTCTTGCATGAATCAATTAATTCTTCTAATTTTCAATGACTATCATGCTACCCTTCTTCGAAAAACATTGAGCAGAGCTTACCCACACACTATCAGAAATGGGGTAAATGGTTCCTGCCATTATTTTCCAATAATATTTTGTGCATACATACAATAAGGCTGATCCCCTTGATGTCAGATATCTATCAAGAAATAACTTTTGTATGCCTCTTTAGAAGTGCCAGAAGTTGACACTTCTGCTCGTCAGACAAGTCAGTGGCAATGATCACTGGCAATTTTTGTTTCGCCCCAAGGTATACATATTGCAAGTATACTCTCAGGGGGAGTACTTTCTATATCTATTTGGATGATTTAACAATCCAATTTTTTTTCATCCTAACCTCTTTTAAATCACCTTCCTAAGATATGCATTGTCATTATAAAAAAGGAAGAATGTGGTCTTATCTGTTAAACATGTATAAATAGGTATAAACATGTTTTGATGTTGACAGAGAAATAAAAGAAAATTCATAAACATCATAAAATAAAGTAGAAAGTTTGAATCAAATAAAAAGAGAGATGTTTTTAGATGACCAACTCAAAAGAATCCAAAAGTTAAAGAATATTATCAAGAAATAATTTCATCTGCTAAAAACTCGTATACAGTCACATGTTATGCCTTTTTATTTTTTATAGGATAAAATCTAATATTAGATGCGTTGCTTTCAAAGTACTAAGGTTACATAAGCACAGACACAGACACAAACACACACACACACACACACACACACACACACACACACACACACACACACACACACACACACACACACACACACACACACACACACCTTTTTCAAACATAAACTGTTTTCAAAACATCTTGTGGAATCACTTTGGATCATGCCATTTGTTTTAAAACCAATGTATAATCAATTATGAAACTTATATAGTCAATTATATAGATAAATCCAGTATATAATCGATCATGACAATTATGTTATCAATTATGGGATAAACTCACCTAATAGTCAATTATGGAAGTTATAGAATTAATTATGTTTAAGATCCAACACAAACTTTCCTATTTTGACAAGTCATAATAGATTGTGGAAGCCTTGTAATCAATAATGTTTTAGATCTAACAAAAACCTTCCTATTTTTTTCTAAGTCATAATCAATTATGTCGCAACATAAATGATTAGAAGTAAACATGTCTTTAAAAATATCTTCTTTCTTGGCTAAATGCTTTACTATAAAATAAGGACTTGTGTTCATTTGAAAAACACAAGAAATTTGAATATTACCTCTTTTTACTCGCACCCTTGCTATTAGAATTTTTACATTCACTTAAACTAATTTTAATGCTGAGAGAGGAAATAACTAATAAAGTTTTTCTTGTGTAGCCAATGCTTTGTCATTCTGATCTATAATTATAGAACAAGAGAGAACTGTTCTCTTGAACTTTGATATATTATAAAAATTGCAAGTTAAACCTAAAATAAAAACGTGTCTAAAAAAGATGAACATGTTTTAAAAGTTCCGTGGTAATGGAAGTCTCAAGGAGTTAACTTCGAAAACTGGAGTAGGTTTTATGGTTTAAGGCCAAACCAGTATAAACTACGATTTGTTCTTTTGTTTCTCTTATATTTTACTTTATTACTATTTATTTTTCCACTTTAATTCACTAATTCTTCTTCTCCTTTTCTAAAATCAATCTTAAAATCGACCTAATTTGTTCCAAATTTTGAGATTTTTTAATCACAATTCATCCCTATGTGTTGAACTTACTTTAATAACAAAAATGAGATAGAATGTGACATGATTTAACTCGATTTTATTCAATTTAAAAGAAATTAACAATTATTTTTTATGATAATTTTAACTTTTAACACATTTAAAAATTCATGTTTTTTTTGGATTTTTTTAAATAATTTGGTAGAGATAGTTTAAGGTTTTTTTATACAAATTGATGATCATGAAACTTAATTATGATATATATATATATATATATATATATATATATATATATATATATATATATATATATATATATATATATATATATATATATATATATATATATATATATATATTTTAATTTGAGATAAATTCATACAAATTTATAAGTTGACTTTGGAATCCATTTTATAAATATAATAATCTGACATTAAATTTCGAACTTGACATTCTTATGTGCATTAAAAAATGTTGAAGAGACTATGAGTTAATCAATACTAGTTGCAACATTTATAAATAACTTGTGTCAGATATCATATATATTATTAAATTTTTAAGTGCCCCATCATGTAAAACAGAAAAAAGAAAGAGAGTAGTTGACATGTTTTATAGTGAAATAAATAAATTAAAAATAGGAAGTTGTTGTAGATGGATTGCTATCTCAGTTTCTGAAGACATGTCTAGTTTTGTTGTTGTTGGTTTTGCTTTATAGCTGTTCTTCCATTTTAGTACCAATATTTTTTTATGTTGCCGGCTGTCTATTTAGCTGTCGTCTTACACTCTTCTTGTCTATTTATTTGCTTAATTTATTTTCAACTAGGCAAACTCTTCTTGCATAATGGTTGAGCTGTTTTAATATTAAAAGTCATTCAAATTAAAAAAAAAAATGGTTTAATTTAGTTTGGTTGACTTTTAAAAATCAAATTAAATCAAATAAATATAATTTGGATTATTCAATTGTTTTGATTTTTTTATAATTTTTTTTATCAAATTATACATATATAAAAAATAATATAACTTTGTCGAATAAAAATAACAATGTTAAACAAAAATGGAATAAAACATAAAATATTAATATAAAAGAATATACAAAAGTCATTCAATATATAAAAGTAGAATAAAAAATATAAAATATTAATATAAAATAATATCAAAAATATCAAAACGAAATAGCAAAATAAAAAAGATAATGAAGGTGTGAAATAAACACAAGAAGGGGGGGGGGGGGGGGATTGAATTGGGTTTATGCTGTAATAAAACTTTTTCCTTTTCTTATCTTCTTCTTCACTTGTTGCTTTATGCACTCATATCAAATGCATTGCGGAAGCATAATAATAAAGCATACTATAAGTAAAGAACACAACATATATCCTGATTCACTTGAGCAACTCTCAAGCTAATCCAGTCCACTCTTCCAAGGTGATTTCGCTTCACTCAAGCAAGGACTTAATCCACTATAACCAAACTGATTACAAATATGCAAAAGCTAACTGCGAGTGACTAACAACTGATCAATGACACGTCCAGGGATCCCGAAGGATATAACGTTCATTGACACCTTAATAGAATCCGATCACTAAAGATCTCCTATTAGGATTTCCACAAATGACTACTGTCACTTGTCATCTCAAGTATACTGATATTCACAAGATCACTTGAGGAACCCACTAATTCTAAAATAGAATGTTGTGTTACCGGAGATTACATGAGTGCTTCTTATCAAGCGTATTACTCCTAATTAAGCACATAGCAAGTATTTAGCAACAACTCCTTGCTTCCTAATACACAAACTAATATAATGATGAATCTCTAAGAGATTATAAGAACATAGTTTCTATATTGCTTAAAAGCTTTTCTGTGTGTGAGCACTAAGGCTTCTTTTCATTTAAGCTTTTCTTCTTTCTTTCTTTCTTCACTTCATGCTTACTAGCATGGTAACATTTGAATGAATCAAATGTTATTTCTTATAGTGCAGCTTAACAGCAACAACGTTGCTTGACTCAGTAACCCAACAACATTTTAATGATCAAATGATTCTTCTTTTTATAATGCAACCAATAGAGTTGTTGTAAGGATATAGTTGTCCTTTCGCATTCCAACGGTCATATCCCAACGGATAGAATAAGCATGTGTTGGATGACATCACTTTCTTTGTCCTTTTCCTGTAACGTTAATATATCATTTATCAGCTTGGACATATCAACTTCTGATCTTTGGTTCTTCTGATGATTCATCTGATGAGTAGTTCAGAACTACTTTGGTATGAAACATAATAACATCAGAATTGTTTACACATGTTTATCAGATTGGTAGCAGCAGCTTATCTGATAAGTAACATGTCTTCATCTGAGTGAATCTTCTTCTGACACAATCTTCCACTTCAGAATCCAGTCTTCAGCATTCCAAGAACTAAGTTTCCTCTGAAACAATCTTGAGAATCTTCATGACTAATTCTTCAGAAATCATGTCTTCAGAATCTTCAGAGTCTTGACCTTCATAACATGTCTTCAGAGTCTTGACCTTCAGAACCTGTCTTCAGAGTCTTGACCTTCAGAACACGTCTTCAGAGTCTTCAGCCTTTAGAACTTCAAGTCATCAGAGTCTTCAACACTTAATTCTTCAGAGGACTCACTCTTCAGAAACTTGTTAGCTTCCAGATCAGATGTACAACTCAGAACAGAATCCACATGAGCATTGCAACTGCAATATCCAGCATTCTTGGATCTTACTGAACGTGATCAGATACATAAGCAAACTACCTTCTCCACTAAGCGCTTCATGACGTCACACATAGTAACTCCATGTTTTACTAGCTACACACATTGATGTTGTTTGTTTGATCTTATATATTTAATTAACATTATCTGCACATAATAAACATTAAACCATAAAATAGTTCTTTCACAAATACTTAATTAATTGTTATCATCAAAACATAGAGATAATCATGTAGAGACAAATCTTGCTCTTACAGATAAGAGATCAGAGAAGATGGAAAAAAATAAAAAAAATGCGAGACTAAAGAAAAAATATGCTGTATAAACTTAGTTAAAAGAGAGAACAATAATATAAAATTAAAATGATGGAAAAGAAAAAAACATAAGAGAAGAGATTAAAGTAGAAGAGGAGAGATGTACATGTCAAAGAAGATGAAAAGAAAGCGCAATGAGCCATAAATGTGAGTAAGAGAAAATCGTTCATAATCGTAAGGTTAAACTATTGGGGTTTGGGTTTGATGTGGAATAACAAAAGTATGGGTTGTAACTTAATGCAGTTTGATTTGGTTTGATGCGATTTATAAAATACAAATCGCAAATTGAATCGAACTGCATGATTTTATTAAAAAATAGTCCAAACAAATTCTAACTAAATGCATTTTTTTTTGTAATTTCGATTTGATTTGATTTACAATTTTTTATTGGATCGATTCAATTTTGAACACCTCTAATATTTGATATGTCGACATACATGCTATCGAGAGAGATTTGAATCTTTAATAAAAAGACCGATTTGAAATCTTTAATTTTTATTTTTTTCTATGAAACTTTTTATTTATTTCTCTCTTATATATATATATATATATATATATATATATATATATATATATATATATATATATATATATATATATATATATATATATATATATATATATATATATATATATATATATATATATATATATATATATATATATATATATATATATATATATATATATATATATATATATATATATATATATATATATATATATATATATAAAGTAAAATAAATTGACCAAATAATAAGTTTGAGATGAGTTATAACTCAATACAAACAATAAATTTCACTAATTCTACTTTCAAATCAAAAGTTGTTATTGAATAGATCAATTTAACAAATCGTTTTATAAAATTTAAAAGCTATTGATTACATAAAAGACCTTCTAATTTATTAGGATGATATTTTAATTAACAGTCTAAAAGTTGTAATCATGTTTTTCCTTCAGCTAATTGATGTTAGTTCATTAAACTAATCGATTAAGTTAAAAGGGATATTCTAAATAAAAGTCTTTTCCCAAAAATTTAACTTCAACTTCAAATATTCGTCCTATGCCTCAAATATTTATCTTATGCATGGATTTCAAACAGTAAAGTAATATTTTGGGCCTGAATTCAACTTGGATTGCTCAACCCATTTTGATGGGCTTATGTAGGCCATAACTTTTAGGAAGTAACTTTTTAGACTTTCATATTTTTTCAAGAGAATTTTTTATAGCATCCCATGTATTTCTACTGTATCATGTAAAATTTCACAAATGCCTTTTGATTTTAGAGATATATTTTCGGACGCACTCAAAATTTAGTGAACGTTGAAATATTTCAGAGATATATCTCCAAAACATTTTAGAGCATAAGTCGCGCCACACTCTTTTCCTTCCTCATTTCACACTTTTACTCAAACTCAACTCTTCTCCTTCTCAATACACTTCAACTTCACCAAATCAATTTTTATCAAGCAAGGCTCAAAGAAACTCAAGAGAACATCAAGCATCATCTATAACATCATTTAATATCATCAAAACCATAAATTTCAAGTTTTTTGAGTTTTCGGTAAATATTCGAGTTTTATTGTACATATATAGAAATCAATGATTAGGGTTAGAAATGTGTAGGAATCGCATGTAACATAGTTTATACTTAGTGTATGACTTGTTTGTTGACTCAAAATGACGATCATATCATGTTTTTTCAACTTGCAAGAGGTACATTTCGCCATTGACGCGACCTCTATGTTGTATAACATTCTGGAGATGCATCTCCAGAATTGTTTAGCGTTTCATATACTTTAGGAATTCTTGAGATGCATCCGTTCGGTAGGAAGAGCCAGCAGGTTCTGAAGGTTCCAGGTACCTCTAGTTAGACAGAGTCGTTGACTTCTAGGGCGCTGTCTACTCATAGGGATCATACTTTAACTCAGGCCACTCCACATTCTTCTTCTTCCTGTAGGAGACAAGATTCAATATCTGACACATCACTTCTCCCATCCTCATGTAGGCATCAGGGTTCACCAGTGCCACCTCCTACGAATGATGCCACTAATTGAGACCCACTTCCCGCTGATGGTTCTGCTGATCCAGTGCCACCTCCGGAGGGTGAGGCTGATAGGGATGTCGAGCCAAAGGGTTTTGAAGGAGGTCAATCTGATTTGTCCTTACTTCCTCTGTATCCAAACCATACTGCCAGACATATCTGGGACGAAGAGGTAGCATTAGTTGGATTTTTGATTTATTTTTACGTTAATTTTAATTGCTGACATTAATTATTTATGACATTGATTATTAATGACATTGATTATTTATGGAAAATTTCAGTAGCGTGATCCTAAAAAATTTCTTAATCATGAGAGGAATATTGCCTCACCAGGAGGACGATTGATTTCAGCCGGTTCTATTATTATCTGGCCTGAAGGACCAATGCATGACCGAATACAATCTGGTCAACCACGAGATGCTTAATGCATTCGTAGAGAGATGGAATTCTGAGACCTATTCATTTCATCTCCCGTATGGTGAGATGTCTATCACACTAGACGATGTCTCGTATTTGTTACATTTTTCGTTCAGGGGGAGATTCCTCGATCATGGGAGGATGACGAAAGGCGAAGCAGTCAAGATGATGGTAGAGCATTTAGGGGCTGATCCAGAGAAGGCGATTAAGGAGATGAATAGGACCAGGGGTGCTCATGCTAGATTTGAGTTTCTGAAAAGGATATACGATGATGAAATCCTTCGTGCACAGAAGGCTTGTGGTGATCCTGAGCAAGTGGCGGTACACAAGGTGAAGGTGTGAAAAATACACAAGAAAGGGGGAGGGGGGGTTGAATTGGGTATTTACTCTATTAAAATTTTTTCTCTTTTCTTCACTTGTTGCTTTCTAAAGAGTTCTTTAAGATGCATTGCGGAAGCATATATAATAAAGCATAACACAAGTAAAGAACACATGATATATCCTGGTTCACTTGAGCAACTCTCAAGCTAATCCAGTCCACCCTTCCAAGGTGATTTCGCCTCACTCAAGCAAGGACTTAATCCACTATAACCAAACTGATTACAGTTGCACAACCTAACTGCAGGTGACTAACAAATAGACAATGACACGTTCAGGGATCTCTTAGGATATAACGTTCATTGACACCTAATAGAATCCGATCAATTAAGATCTCCTATTAGTTACCACAAATGACAACTGTCACTTGTCATCTCAAGTATTCTGATCTTCACAAGATCACTTGAGGAGCCACTAATTCTAAAATGAATTTGTGTTGCCGGAGATTACATGAGTGCTTCTAGTCAAGCAGATTACTTCTAGTTAAGTACATAGAAAGTATTGAGCAACAACTCCTTGCTTCCTAATACAGAAATTAATCTAAAGATAAACCTCTACGAGATTATTAGAACACTAGTTTCCATATTGCTTAAAAGCTTTCTTATGTGAGCACTACGACTTCTTAGCATAAAGCTTTACATTCTAACTGGTTCACTGGCTTACCAGCTTGCTAACATTTGAATGTTTCAAATGTTCTTCTTTTATAGTGTATCCAAGAGAGTCATTGTGAAGGTAGAGATGTCCTTTCAATATTCCAACGGTCATTTCCAACAGATAGAATAAGCACGTGTTGGATAGTACAGTGACATCACTTTCTTTGTCCTTTTCTTGTAACTTTAATATATCATTGTGGGAGACAACTCTTATCAACAAATGATGTGATCTTCATTTATCAGCATGGACATATCAACTTCTGGCTTTAGTTCTTCTGATGATGTATCTGATGAGTAGTTCTGAAACTACTTTGGTTTGATAGCATAATAACATCAAAGTTGTTTGACTTCAGCACCTTGTTTAACAGAGTTGATAGCAACAACTTATCTGATTAACACGTCATTGCTGGGTGAAGCTATATAACCTTCAACTTCAGAATCTAGTCTTCAGAGTCTTTTTGCACTTGGTCTTCAGAGCCTTCAGCCTTCAGATCTTCAAGTCATCAGAGTCTTCAGCACGTAGTTCTTCAGAGGATTATATCTTCAGAGTCTTCAGAGTATTGATCTTCAGAACCCTTAAGTCTTCAGAGTCTTTCTGCATTTGGTCTTCAGAGCCTTCAACCTTCAGAACTTCAAGTCATCAGAGTCTTCAACACTTAGTTCTTTAGAGGACTCACTATTTAGAGACGCTTGTTAGCTTCCAGATCAGATGCACTTCTCATAACAGAATCCACAGGAGCATTGCAATTGTAATATCCATCATCCTTGGATCTTTCTGATTGTGACCAAATACAGATGCATACTTAATTCTTCAATATGCTTTGTTTGCTTTCAGATCAGATGCACTACTCAAAGCAGAATCCACAGGAGCATTGCAACTGCAATATCCAACGTCCTTGGATCTCTCTGATCGTGATCAGATGCATAAGCAAACTAGCTTCTCCCATAAGCGCTTTATGATACGTCACACATAGTAACTCTCATATTGTATTAACTGCACACATTGATGTTGTTTGTTTGATCTTATATATTTAATTATCATGATCTGCATATAACAAACATTAGAACTTAAAATGGTTCTTTCACAAATACTTAATTGTTATCATCAAAACATAGAGATAATCATGTAGAGACAAATCTTGCTCTTACAATCTCCCCCTTTTTGATGATGACAAAAACATGTATTTTGATAGAACATTTTATACAGGGTAATCACCAAGCATTAAGATATTCAGAGTTTCAAGCAACAGCTCCCCCTGAATTTGTTAACCTTAAAAATGCTTGTTCAGAGACTTTCTCTGATCCCAAGACTCACAAAATAGAAATTTTGATATAATAAAAATATAATGGAATAGAAGGAATACTTCCCTATGGTCTATCAGAGCGTAAGTCTTTAGCATCTGGACTTGTTCAGCAGAACTCCATCTTCAGATCTTTAGAACTTGTTTTATTTAGACACTGTATCAGAGCCATATGACTTCAGAGCCTTCTGAAGTATTTGCTACTGTTCATCAGAACATCTGTAGCATAGCAACTTAATAATTCTTTTCTGAAGTAGAACTTAGTCTTTTAGATGAGAAACTCCCCCTGAGTTTCAGACTGGGTGAATATCAAATATTCTGACTTGTGAACCTTTCTGGGTGAACTCCCCCTGGCTATAATAAGTCAGATATTTGGATCTTCTGAGCTTGATACAGTCTTGAGTCTTGGTCTCTTGAATCTAATTGATTCTGAGTCTGATACCAATTAATTTAGTTCTGAATCTGATACCAATTCATGATTATGAGTTTGAAACCAATTCTTGCTTCTCAACAGATTTCTGATTTCTGATTCATTTGACCTGTTCATAGAATGCCTAGTGAACTTGTCCAGAGTTCCTCGGTAAAACATCAAACACACAGTTAGTAATAAATGTAGTTTATGTCAGAGTTGATGTTTTGTATTCTCTTTAGGTTATATCAAATTATATTCTATTTCTTCAAATTATATCAAAATCATATTCTTTTTCTCCCCCTTTTTGACATCATCAAAAAGGTGAGTTTTTATTAAAAAACAAGATTTAAAATATATTTTATTTCTCCCTCTTTTATATCAGAATAAAGCATTAAATTAATAGAGTCAAGAAATAAAAACATGAGTACTTAATTCTTATAGAATGACACCTTTTCCAGAATTTGTTGAAGCATGCATAAAAGATAGTTGTTGACAATTTTCTGTTCAGCAAAGCTTTCTATGAAAAATTATTGTTCTTTCTTCATAGCTTGTTGATCTTCTTGAATCTCACTATCGTCACGTTCTCAACGTACAAGAGTAGTTTTAGAAGAAGAACCAACTACAGCAACTTGCTTAGCCTTCTCAGCATCTTCAACTTCTTGTGTCAATCTGACAGTTTCTTTTCTTGAATCTTCCTCTGCTAGAATTCTCGCTTCTTCAGCAACTCTTTCTTCAGCTTCTTTTTGCTTCTAAGAAGTTTGAAGTTTCTTATTCTTTCTAGCTTGTCTTCTCTTTCCTTAACCAGTTGAACTTCAGCTTCTAGTGACTTTGAAAAGCGTCCAGATTCAAAGTTTAACCATTTGTGAGAGACGTTCCAGAAAGTCTCAAACTCCAGAGGATGAAGTTTCAACAGAGGATGAAGTTTCAACAGAGGATGAAGGTTTATTGAGTGTGAGAAGGGGTTTCAGAAACATGAACATACTCAGAAAAATGAATAGTGCTCAGAGGTGTGAATGGTGAAGTGATGAGGGGACTTCATCATAATTGATTTCTTGAGGAATACCAATTGAAGGAGGTGTAGGAATTTTTGAAACCATATTCTCTGATGCTGTATCATTTTGAACAATAGTTATGAATTCCAGATTCTTCCTTTGGTCTTCATTTTCTGATCATCTATCTTCTTATACCAATGATCACGCTTCTTTATCTTCTTCCAGACAACTTGTTGCATCATAAGAACTTATCCTTTGAATAGACGTAGTTGATCATCACAATCTGTCATCAAACCAAGATGTATTTCTAGCATCTATTTGAATGACAATCTTGCTCTTTATCAACCAGCATCAGATCATCTGATGGTGACTTCTTCTGCTAGAATGTTCTTACCAATTGAGGTGTGAGAACTTCTGCTAATCCACATTTGGTTTCTCTGCCTTTGGTTTCTGATTCCAAGCTTGTTATTAAATTCAATCTCAAGTTCATACTTCTACTCAATCCCAAGAGTTCAGAAAAAGGTGAACATCAACAAATACATTCATGTATCAACAACTTTACTAAACAAATTTCTTTTCTGATATTTCTTCAGAAACTATCAAAGCTTCTGCTTTAGCTTCTAAAGAGATTATCTACATCAGACTTTTGAACCATAACTATTAGAGTTATGTTAGTTAGTCCTTCTTGTCATCGATATTCAGTCTTTCCCAGAAGATCTTCATCAACAGATGATAGCTCAATCAATGACATCAAGCCCAGAAGTGTTTCTTCAGAAGGTTTGATACTGATATGGTTCAGATACAAGATTTCATTGATTTCCACAATAGATTCTTCAGACAGTGAAGTTGCAATTCTACTTATCTGATCAGCATCTATTGAGTGAACATATATGGAAGTTGTTTCCTTGCATCAGATCCTTTGATGAAGTTCTATTTCTCCCCTTATCAGAGTAATCTTCAGATATTCTGATGAAGTTCCAGAGTAAGCTTCAGATGCTGACGTTTTTGAGTCATGCATAATCTGATTCTCAGAGCTTCTGCAGTTGCAACCTTTGAGATAAGTGAGCTCAGAGTCTTCTGAAACATTACTTTCAACCAACCGGTCAGAGTCTTCTGTAAAGTTGCTTTCTCAAAGTCTTCTGTAGCTTTGCTTCTTGTAAAACACTCAGAATCTTCTGAAGTGTTGTGGCTTAACATTCAGATCATTTTGTAGACTCTAACATGTTGATCTTCTTCAGAAGCTCCTTTACATACTTCATATGTAGATGCCTTCTGGAGTCTGACTGACTTGAATGCTCAGAAATTATCTTAGCTTTCACATCATGCTTATTTCAGCTTCTGCCTGCATACACTGAGCAAACTCCTTTCCAAGTGTAATATTTGTTGTTCCAAACATAATATCATCTACATAAATCTTGCCACAGAAGCATATGTCTTTGTGTAGTCAAAACCTTCTTGCTGACTAGCCTTAAAGATATGAGGAAGGATCTTGTTCTTGTGAGAGGAGCCAGTAATAACATCTGAAGTAGGATCTTCTGAATTTCTCTTCTGAGCTGATCAAAAATCCTTTGATTGAATTCTGCAGCATCTTTATCAACATATCATCCATCTGATTTCTGAGAGACATCTTCAGAGCACAGATATTCCAATCTTCATGATTTAGAGCATCTAACTTCTGAAGGAGGATGTCTACTGACTTATTCATTCTGAATAACACCAGAGATTTAAATCCCTTTTAAAAACAGATTGAATGACTTCAGTCAATGTATCTTTCTGAACAGCTTGACTTCAGGATGCAATCATTATGAACTCCTAAGAAAGAATGTCTGATAACATCTGACCAATTACAGTTTGTTCAACTGAGATAAAATCTCAAGTTAATAGAACTTAATTTTCCATGCTACTTCTAATAAAATCTCAGAGTTCATCTTACATCATATCCATGATGAGTTAGTGAACTTCTTTACACGAAACATCTACAGATTTCTTTGAAGCTTCTCAAGGACAACAACTTTCAGATGCCTTGAATCAGAGGGATCATTTCTTCAAGATTTGAGCTTGCTCTGATCTAGCCCTTTTTCTGCAGACTTCGTTCTAAAACTCTTATGAAAAAACATTAGCCAACAATATTTCTTTATTTACTAAAGAAAATTCCCAATGAGCTTTTCATGAGAAAGTCAAGAGTGGACTAATTCGTTTCTTGAAGACATCTCATACTCACATAGAAATAATCTTCAGCAAACAAGATTTCTTGCTTTCTGATGATTTGATTTTTTTTGGAGCGAATTTGTTGTATATCCAAACGTATTACAAGATAAGCATTCAACAGAAAACTTCTTATCTGATGAATCTCTTTTGTCAGCTGATTCTACAATCTTCTTCCAAGCTCTAGGAGAAGATTTTCTTGTTGAAAACTCCAAACTTCAAACTTCAACTAATCACTGACTTGCTCAAGATAACCCATATGATTACAATTTTAGTACTCATCTTCATCAAAAACTGATATGAGACAGAAATTGTAAGAGAGGTGAAAAATCCCCAAGAGTATTTCTTCACACAGCTTATGGATCTTTATCTGACACTGTTAGGTGTTTGATATCCATCAATAACAGAACCAAAGCTCTGATACCAACTGAAGGTGTGAAAAATACACAAGAAACGGGCAGGGGGGGGGGGCTTTGAATTGGGTATTTACTCTATTAAAACCTTTTCTCTTTTCTTCACTTGTTTCTTTCTATAGAGTTCTTTAAGATGCATTGAGGAAGCATATATAATAAAGCATAACACAAGTAAAGAACACATGATATATCCTGGTTCACTTGAGTAACTCTCAAGCTAATCCAGTCCACCCTTCCAAGGTGATTTCGCCTCACTCAAGCAAGGACTTAATCCACTATAACCAAACTGATTACAGTTGCACAACCTAACTGCAGGTGACTAACAAATAGACAATGACACCTTCAGGGGTCCTTTAGGATATAACGTTAATTAAGATTTCCTATTAGTTACCACAAATGACAACTGTCACTTGTTATCTCAAGTATTCTGATCTTCACAAGATCACTTGAGGAGCCACTAATTCTAAAATGAGTTTGTGTTGTTGGAGATTACATGAGTGCTTCTAGTCAAGCAGATTACTCCTAATTAAGTACATAGCAAGTATTGAGCAACAACTCCTTGCTTCCTAATACATAAACTAATCTAAAGATAAATCTCTACGAGATTATTAGAACACTAGTTTCCATATTGCTTAAAAGCTTTCTTATGTGAGCACTACAACTTCTTAGCATAAAGCTTTACATTCTAACTGGTTCACTGGCTTACCAGCTTGCTAACATTTGAATGTTTTAAATGTTCTTCTTTTATAGTGTATCCAAGAGAGTCGTTGTGAAGGTAGAGATGTCCTTTCAATATTCCAACGGTCATTTCCAACGGATAGAATAAGCACGTGTTGGATAGTACAGTGACATCACTTTCTTTGTCCTTTTCTTGTAACGTTAATATATCATTGTGGGAGACAACTCTTATCCATAAATGATGTGATCTTCATTTATCAGCTTGGACATACCAGCTTCTGGATTTGGTTCTTCTGATGATATATCTGATGAGTAGTTCAGAAACTACTTTGGTATGATAGCATAATAACATCAGAGTTGTTTGACTTCAGCACCTTGTTTAACAGAGTTGATAGAAACAACTTATCTGATTAACACGTCTTTGCTGGGTGAAGCTATATAATCTTCAACTTTAGAATCTAGTCTTCAGAGTCTTTCTGCACTTGGTCTTCAGAGCCTTCAACCTTCAGATCTTCAAGTCATCAGAGTCTTCAGCACGTAGTTCTTCAGAGGATTATATCTTCAGAGTCTTCAAAGTATTGATATTCAGAACCCTTAAGTCTTCAAAGTCTTTCTGTATTTGGTCTTCAGAGCCTTCAGCCTTCAGAACTTCAAGTCATCAGAGTCTTCAGCACTTAGTTCTTCAGAGGACTCACTCTTTAGAGACGCTTGTTAGCTTCTAGATCAGATGCACTTCTCAGAACAGAATCCACAGGAGCATTGCAACTGCAATATCCAACATCCTTGGATCTTTCTGATCGTGACCAGATACAGATGCATACTTGCTTCTTCAATATGCTTTGTTTGCTTTAAGATCAGATGCACTACTCAAAGCAGAATCCACAGGAGCATTGCAACTGCAATACCCAGCGTCCTTGGATCTCTCTGATCGTGATCAGATGCATAAGCAAACTAGCTTCTCCCATAAGCACTTTATGATACGTCACACATAGTAACTCTCATATTTTATTAGCTGCACACGTTGATGTTGTTTGTTTGATCTTATATATTTAATCATCATGATCTGCACATAACAAACATTAGAATATAAAATGGTTCTTTCACAAATACTTAATTGTTATCATCAAAACATATAGATAATCCTGTAGAGACAAATCTTGCTCTTACACAAGGCTCCTACTATGAGGGCGTACTTTCCTTTTTTGGTTGGCACTTACATTTTTGTGGACACGAGTTCCATTTATACTGACGTTGCATACCTCTGGTACTTCTTGGATCTCACTCAGATCCATGAGTATAATTGAAGGTGACTTGCATGACCTATCTTTATTCGAAGTTGAGAGAGGGATTTCGGTGTAAGACGAAGGAGGTCACAGACATCGTGACACTACTGGTGGTAATAATTTTTGATCCTTGCATGGTTTTTTGTCATTTTCATTTCATATTTGCGAAACCATTGCCAATAATTCTTGATCCATGAATATTTTTTTATTCATTTTCATTTCAGGCTTGGATCCTCCAGCAGTTCCCGCACATCGCTGGTTGGGCGAGTGTAGATGAGTACATTGAGGACATGCCCCGTGCCTGTGCTTTTATCCCACTCAGAGGGAACCAAGAGGTCGAGCCTTTCCGAGTCTATCTTGACTGTGTGGTTATTGAGACATGCACCTCAATAGCTAAGTGGGTCACCGTCATACGCGATCATTGAACGAGATAGTGCTATACTTCAGATGGTTTTCCTGCGGATCGCGTATCATTGCTCCTCATCTGCCCGAGTGCGTCATGCAGTAGTTCGGGTACACCTAGACCATCCCAAGACATCCTTCTGTCTCTGCTCCTCTTGCGTTATCTCGTAGACAGATAAAGGAGATGTTTATCGATTATGAGTGTCATCTAGTACCAGATGAGGCACAAACTACCACAATACAAAATAATTAGAGCTACGTCGAGGGGTACATCGCATGGTTATTCAAGGTGTCACATCTGTACATGTTGCAGACTGCTCTAGAAGATCCGTCAAGACCAGCTCATCAATAGATACTAGAAGTGGAACAAGTTCAGCTAGATCACACTGATGATGTCTTGTTTAGGTATCGTCACATAATGGAGATTGTGCAGGAAAATATTGACGAAGGTATCTTCCCTGACAAGTATGCTGTCAGGCGAGTCCTTGATGCCATCACGGCAGAGGCACATGAGGCACTATTGTACCAGAGACATCGCCAGAGGAAGGGGGATTGATGGCTGAGGAGGCCGAGTAGGAAAATTAGGTAGAGAAGATGTTGTCAGACACACACAATAGTAGTCTGTTATTATTTCGTTGTACTACTATACTCTCTACTTTATTTTTACGATTTTATTACATTTTGGATCTCGTTGTACAATACTATCTATATATATTTCTATATCATTTTCGACACATCCACTATTAGTATCTTATTAGTTTGTACGTATATTTTTTATTCGAGATTGTGCTTCATACTTCATCTGAAAACAAATATAAAACTTATAGTAAAAACACATGTTCTGATACACTTCGAAGTTGTATCTCCAAAATATTTCCGGAACAATTCAAATGTAAATGGCTACTGAGTGACATATTTTGAATGTTTAAAATTGTTCCGAAGATATATCTCTGAAACATGTCAATGTTTATTTAGAAATAAGTGTGTCCGGAGATGTATCTTCGGAATCAAAGAGCATACGTGAAAATTCATAGTGCATTAAAAATATCTAGGATGCTATAAGAAATTGTCATTTTCAATAAGAAAATTTGTTCTTTGTGTAAAATAGGGAAAAAGGTTATATAGAAAAAGTCCTATTGTTAGCAAGAAAATTCTAAATCTCACATTAATAACAAAAATAGTCTAAAAAATTTATGTTGAGTGATACTTTTTATCTTATAAATCGATTTTTGTAAGACCAATTATCTCATTCTTTAATTTTAATAGGTATTAGGTTTGAATATTTATGCTAAGGTCAATTTTTTTCTAACAATGTATGGCCGGTTTCAATTGTTTTAACAAATTTGCTATTTTTTTTGGACAATACCTTAAACCATTTAATCAAAACTACATTTATTAAACCAATATTTTTTGATATCGGAAAACAATCTTCACTTTTTACTTTCGAAACCACCTTACCATATGTACATTTGACAATCATCTATTTAATGAATTATTTTAAAGAAATTTCAAGAAAAAGAAAGAGAGATTGTTAACTCTTTTATTTATAATTCATATGAATGACACTCTAAGAAAAAGTGCACATGTTCAAAAAGATTTTTTTAATAGGCAAATTTGTATTAAGTTAGAGTATCAGGATACTCTAACCCATATACAATGATTAACTTTCAGGATGTCTTAATACACCCCTTATGTTTCTTAGTCACCACACAAAATTATTTAAGTGTTCATATTTTTTGGAAATGCATATCTGAACGCACCAAATTCTGAATAAACATTGAAATATTTCAGAGATGCATCTCCGTAACAATTTAAAACATACAATATATCACACTCAGGAGCCATTATACACTTGAATGAGATCAAAGATGCATCTTCGTGAATATTCTAGAGATACATCTCCGTAAGGTATCAAAACTTGGTCTTTCATGTTATATTTTATTTATTTGTATTCAGATGAAGGTTTAAACCATACCATACAATAAAAAATAAAAAATAGACGTACATAAATCCAGATGGTCCAAAAATATAACATGTATACAAATAAAATACCAATAAATGTAAAAAATGCCATAAATCGAGATCAATACAGTAGCATGATGCCAAAATAAAATACATACCATAATACTACTATATACTAAGACACTACTGTGTATGTCTGACTACCTCTCCTCTACATCCTCTGCCTCGTCTGCCTCGTCTACCTCCTCGACCATCAATCCCCGTATCTTCCAAAAATGTCTCTGGTACAATAATGCCCTATATACCTCCATCACAATGACATCTAATACACGCCTCACATCACACCTATAAGGAAGATACCTCTACCAATGTCGGCTCGCTCAATCTCTAATATGTAACGACATCTAGGCAAGAAATCCTTAACATCTAATTGTGTCTGCTTCTTCTCAAGTATCTCCTGATGAGCTGGCTTCGGCGGATCTCCTGGAGCAGCATACACCATGTACGAATGTGACACCCTAAAGAATCAACCAATGTACCCTTCAAAACCAGCTGATTCTTCTCCCGCAACACTGATGCATGCTGAGCAACCCTTTCGTGCCTCAGTTTATCCTGTCTATCAGCCATTATACTTATAAGTTAAAGTAAAGCAGACCATTAGTGGAGGAAAACAACACAAGAAAGAAAATAAAAAAGTACTGTAGAAAATTCTAGAGATGCATCTCCAAAATCTGGGAAACTAAAAGGCTAAAAAATTCCAGAGATGCATCTCCGAAATTTCCTGCAACTCAGAAGTTGCATAAATGACGTCAATGTACCTTATACAATCTCAAAAAAAACTTGTTTTGATCATCATTTTTAGCCAATCAACGTATAATGCACTACGTCTAAACTATCTTAAATGCTATTTCTACTTATTTCTAACTCTAATAATTGTTTTCTACTCATTTACGCAAAAACTTAAAAATTTATTGAAAACTAAAAAAACTTACAAGAAATTGATGTTTTTGATGTTATAGATGATGATTGATGTTCCCTTGAGCCTTCTTGGTTGAGTTTTAACTTGGTGTAGAGAATAAATTTGAGAGAGTTTGAGAAAAATAAGAAATGAGGAAGGAGAAGGGTCTGACACGATTTATCCTCTAAAATATTTTAGAGATGCATCTCTGAATTTTTTTAATGTTAACTGACCTTTTGGTACGTCCAGAGGTGCATCTCCGAAATCTAGGGGCATTTATGTATTTTTGCATGGTGGCAAAGAAACTTATGTGATGCAATAAAAAATCCTCTTAACTTTTACATATGAAATTAAACATTCTAAGTCAATCTAACGGGCTTTTGTACCTGTCATAATAATTACATTTTTGTCCCATGAAACTTCTCCCACGAATATAATATCATCAATAAATTGTAAAAGGTTATATGATACTCTCTCATTTACTTTAAATCCTTTGAACAAGCCACCATTCACTGTCTGCTTCACAAGCACTACAAGTCGTTCAACAACTATTGCAAATAGGATGGGTTACAGGGGGTCACCCTACAAAGTCTTGTGTTGGACTTCCATTTATTAAAACATATATACTACTATAAAAGACCTCTGCCTCCACCACTTCATCAACTTCGGGCCAAATCCCATTTTCCTCAATATTTCCCTTAAATATTCCCAATCGACACCATCATATGCTTGTGCAAAATCAATGTTAAACATCATGCAGTTTCTTTTCTCTCTTTTAACATAATCTAAAATCACATTTTTTAACCAAAATCCCATCCAATAGACGGAGTGTGTTTCATTGTTAGTTTTCTTTTCTTTAAACTCCTTTGACTATGTGTCTCTTATGAAGTTTCGCTTCCCGTCAATTCTTTGACGATGTGTCGCCAAGATGTTGCATCTCGTGCCTACGTATCCTAACTAGGATAGAATTAGAGAATTCGTAGTTCACCTAATTAGGGATGAGGAAATCTCGATAATGATCAAGGTTCCAAGGGGAGTAAGTATTCATCACCATGATACTTACATAGAGTTAATCAATTCTCTAAGTCTAAGTTGAAAATCCTAACTAGGGTTTGAAGGTGTGAAAAATACACAAGAAAGGGGGAGTTTGAATTGGGTATTTCCTCTATTAAAACTTTAGAACTTTTTTCTTTTGAGTTGCTTTCTATAGTATTCTTTTCTTTGCGTTGCGGAAGCATATAAAGCACGATAAAAGTAAAGAACACAAGATATATCCTGGTTCACTTGAGCAACCCTCAAGCTAATCGAGTCCACCCTTCCAAGGTGATTTTGCCTCACTCAAGCAAGGACTTAATCCACTATAACCAAACTGATTACAGATATGCACAAGCTAACTGCAGGTGACTAACAAATGGACAATGACACGTTCAGGGATCCCTTAAGGATATAACGTTCATTGATCCCACAAATGACAACTGTCACTTGTCATCTCAAGTATACTGATCTTCACAAGATCACTTGAGGAAACACTAATTCTTAAAGTAGAATTTTTGTTACAGGAGATTACATGAGTGCTTCTTGATAAGCAGGTTACTCCTAATTTAGTACAGAGCAAGTATTGAGCAACAGCTCCTTGCATTCTAATATAGAAACTAATTTAAAGATGAATCTCTAAGAGATTATTAGAACAGTAGTTTCCGTATTGCTTAAAATCTTTCTTATGTGAGCACTACGGCTTCTTAGCATAAAGCTTTACTTATTAATCAACTATGTTGCTGACTTCACTCATCAACATCATTGCTTTGTAACAAGCAGACTTGCTTTTGTAACGAGCTTCTTACATTGTAATTGGCTAACATTTGAATGAATCAAATGTTCTTCTTTTATAGTGCATTCAAAGGAGACGCTGTGAGGGTAGAGATGTCCATACAAATATTCCAACGGTCATTTCCAACGGATAAAATAAGCATGTGTTGGATAGTACAGTTACATCACTAACTTTGTCTTTCGTACAGATCAGCTTTTGGATTAACTTCTTCTGATGAGTAGTTCAGAAACTACTTTAGTATGATAGTGTAATAACATCAGAGTCTTATTTCAGAACTTTGTTTACCAGAGTTTATTAACACGTCTTCATCTGGGTGTTGCTATATAATCTTCAACTTCAGAATCTAGTCTTCAGAGTCTTTCAGCACTTGGTCTTCAGAGCCTTCTGTCTTCAGAGCTTCAAGTCGTCAGAGTCTTCAGAACGTAATTCTTCAGAAGATTATTTCTTCAGAGTCTTGATCTTCAGAACCCTTAAGTCTTCAGAGTCTTTCTGCACTTGGTCTTCAGAGCATTCTGTCTTTAGAGCTTTAAGTCATCAGAGTCTTCAGATCTTGGTTCTTCATAGGACTACATCTCAAATGCATTGATAGCTTCCAGATCAAATACACTTCTCAGAACAGAATCCACAAGAGCATTGCAACAACCATATACAACATCTTTGGATCTTTCTGATAATGATCAGATGCAGAGGCAAGCTGCTTCTTGAATAGGCGCTTTAAGTTCTTTATCAGAATATCACGTGGTACTTTACTCAGAGTTTCACTTTGTTCTTACTTCAGAGTTTCCTTGAAAGCTATGGTTTAATTCACGTCACACAAAGTAACTTCATATTGGCTTTTATGCACTTCTTGATATTGTTTGTTGATTTGATATATTTATTCAATTATCTGCGCACAACAAACATTAGAACATAAAATGATTCTTTCATAAACACTTAATTGTTATCATCAAAACATAGAGATAACATGTAGAGACAATTCTTGCTCTTACAATCTCCCCCTTTTTGATGATGACAAAAACATGTATTTTGATAGAACATTTTATACAGGGTAATCACCAAGCATAACATATTCAGAGTTTCGAGCAACAGCTCCCCCTGAATGTGTTAGCCTCAAAATTTCATTTTTGCTTGTTCAGAGACTTACTCTGATCCCAAGACTTACAGAAATAGAAATTTTTATATAAAAAAAATATAATAGACTAGAAGGAATAATTCCCTATGGTCTATCAGAGCGTAAGTCTTTAGCATCTGGACTTGTTCAGCAGAACTCCATGTTCAGATCTTTTAGAGCTTATCTTTTATAGACATCGTATCAGAGCCATATAACTTCAGAGCGGACCCCGAAATGAAAGGTTTGTAGAAAAAATTCCTTACGCGAAAGGAGAAAAGGACTCCAGAACAAAAGGCTTGAAGAAAAGATAAATTCCTCCTACATCACATAGAGAAACTCCCTTCTGTAGAACACTATCAAATAAGTTTATGCAAAAGCAGAAAAGACTCCTGAACAAAAGGTTAGGAGATAATTTCTCCTACGAAAGGTAGAGAGGACTCCAGAACAAAAGTCTTGGAGACAACTTCCTTCTAGGAAAACTAAAGGTTTGGAGAAAATGTCCTACTATAACAAGTAAAGGATATTCCTCCGGGGAAGAAATGATCGTGAAAATTTCTGTAATAAGCAGAAAAGACTCCTGAGCAAAGGCTAGGAGAAAACTCCTCTTATGAAAGGTAGTGAGGACTCCAGAACAAAAGGCTTGGAGGAAATTTCCTTCTACAAAAGGTAGAGAAGACTTTGGAACAAAAGGTTCAGCGACAAAATCCTGCCACGAAAGGTAGAGGACACTTGGAAAACAATGATAGTTTGAAATTTCTGCCTAAATGGAAAAGACTCCTGAACAAAAGGTTAGGAAAACGAGTCCTCCTACGACAAGTAAAGAGGGTTCCAGAACAAAAAGTTCGGGTGAAAAAAAAATTCTTCTACGAAAGGTAGAAAAAGACACCAGAACAAAAGGTTTAGGGAAACAAATTTCTTCCATGAAAGGTAGAGAAAGACACCAAAACAAAAGGTTCAGGGAAAAAATTTCTTTTACGTAAGGTAGAGAAAGATACCAGAACAAAAGGTTCAGGGACAAAGGTCTACAAAAGCTAGGATATTCTGTGAGGAGAAAAACATAATACACAAAGATGAACTATTGAGGATAATGTGCAAAAGGCATGACTGGGGATGGAAAAGTGCAAAATGCATAAACTAAAGGTCTTGTGACAACGACATGAACAAGACTCACAAAAGGTAAGTTGAGGGTAATAACCACCCCTGTCCAGGGTATCAGAATAACATAAACCTCACAGGTACAATGGCGGAGATGACATTCTTTGGGCATGGTGACCATTCAGTTCTTGGTCACCCAAGCATCAAGCATCCAAATTGAACGAAGATACCCAACACAAAATTTTGTCGTGCGTAAAAGACAACGAGAATGCTTACAAAAGGAAAGCAAAGGGATAAGATTCCGCACAAAAGGCAGCAAACACACACCTAAAAAAGGTAAGTGAGGAACATCTCCTGTAAAAGGCAATGCATGTCTTACAAAAGGTAAGGTGAAAAGAAACTGTGCAAAAAGGCATAGAAGGAGTCATAAATAGTAAGCGATGGGGGAGAACAATGTCCACAGGGATGCCCTACCCTCTATAGGAACTGGCTAAAAATATGTGCAAATGATGCAAAAATGTATGCAAAAAAATGCTAGGGATAAAAGAGTCTGGAGTAACGGTTGTGCCAAGCGTGGTTGGGGTTGTAGGGGAAAAGGAGATATGTAAGGTGAAAGGTACACATCGAAGGTGGTTTTACAAGGAAAAAGTGTCAAATATGATTGGGCTTTGGGCTGGATGAGGAACGAGCTTGACTTCCCGACACCACTTCTTCATGATACAATCAAGTTTTGGAGATGCTAGGACTCCAAATTTTTATGCTAGTCTCTCATGGGCTAGATGATTCTTGTCTTGGCCAAGTCGCTTCGTGGTTTCAATGGTGTTTCTACATGTCTTGAGGTCACGGTCACCCTATAGACACCCTAAGAGGAGAAGTAATCTCACACTTTCTTTCCACCACAATATTATCATCCTTAAAATTCAAAAGCAATGCTTATCACAAATAACACAAGTTTTGCAATCACATGGTAAGAATTAGAAGAGAAAACCTTTTGATGAAAATAATCTTTATTGATGAAGACCCATAAACGGGAAAATTACAAGAGGAGGCAATTCCTAAAAGAGGTAATTGCTTTGAAATAAAATGGATAAGAAAAATAGCAATGGCAATGTTGAAATCGGTTTCTATCGAGTTTCAATTCTGCTACGACCCATATATCTCCGAAGACCCTTTATGCCTTGCTTTTGAGTGCAAAAATTGCATTGATCCTTCCCAATTAGAGTTTAATGATCAAGGAGGAAAATTCACACGTCCTCTCAAAATGCAGTTTTTTTCTTTTGAATCCCTAACTTTTGCCTAGACCGCCCTTCTCGGGTTTTCAGCCTACCGGGATACCCCTTTTTGCCTAAGTTACCTTTACAGGTTTTTAACTTAGCGGGTTAGTTCTTTTGTTTGTGTCCCTAATTTTTGCCTGGACCTTCTTCTTTTTACATGGTCCAATAGGACTCCCATTTTTTTGCGTAGATTTTCCTTTTTGGTCCACCGGGTCTATCTTTTAGGCATGATATTTTTTAACTGCATCTGAATTCACAGGGGATGGAAGATCATCACCGTCCATGGTCGAGAGAATCAAAGATACACCAGAGAAAACCTTTTTCAACACATATGGACCCTCATAGTTCGGTGTCCATTTGCCTCTTGGGTTGGTGTGAGTTGGCTGAATTTTCCTCAAGACCAGGTCTCCTGCTTCAATGTGTCGCGGGTAAACTTTCTTGTTGAAGGCTCTCTTCAAACTCTTCTGGTAAAATTAACCATGGCAGATGGCCGTCATGCACTTCTCATCGATGAGTTAAGCTGGTTGAGTCTTTCTTGCACCCATTCAGCTTCGTCTAGCTTGACGTCTGCTAAAATCTTCAAGGAAGGAATCTCTACTTCAATAGGCAGCACTACTTCCATTCCATACACGAGAGAGAACGGGGTTGCCCCTGTAGAAGTGCGTACTGAAGTGCGGTAGCCATGCAAGGCAAATGGAAACATCTCGTGCCAGTCTTTATATGTTTTCACCATCTTCTGGACGATCTTTTTGATGTTTTTATTCGCCGCCTCAACAGCTCCATTCATCTTTGGGCGACATGGTGTCGAGTTGTGGTACTCAATCTTGAAGCTTTTGCAAAACTCCTTCATCATTTTATTGTTGAGGTTCGAACCATTATCAGTAATGATTTTATTCGGAACTCCATATCGGCAAATAATCTCTTTCTTAATGAAATGGGCCACGACTTGCTTAGTGACGTTGGCGTAAGATATGGCTTCCACCCATTTGGTGAAATAATCAATGACCACTAAGATGAAACGGTGTCTGTTGGAGGTAGTTGGCTCAATACGTCCGATTACATCTATGCCCCACATGGCAAAAGGCCAAGACGAAGTGAACACATTCAAAGGAAGAGGTGAAGCATATACTTTGCCTGCATAAATTTGGCATTTGTGACATGTCTGGACATGACAATAACAGTATATTTCCATTATCATTCAGTAGTATCTTGCCCTCAAGATTTTCTTAACCATAGTGTGGCCACTGGCATGTGTCCCAAAAGAATCTTCATGAAATTTGTTTATGATACGATCTGCTTCGTATCTATCCACGCATCTGAGCAGAACCAAATCATAATTCCTCTTGTATAACACATCACCACTGAGGAAGAATTTTGTCGAAAGATTCCTAAGATATTTCTTGTCAGTGATGGTGATGCCTTTTGGATATTTTTGTATTTCTAAATACTGCTTGATATCATAGAACCAAGGATGATCATCAACTTTAAGCTCTGCGGCATCAGTTGCCAGACAATAAGCAGGTTCGTCAAGGTATTCTAAATGAATGGCCGATGCCTCATTCTTCCACTTGGCTTGGAACATAGATGCTAATGTTGCTAGAGCATCTGCCAATTGGCTTTCTACTCTGGGAATGTGGTGAAAAGTGATCTCATCAAAGTATGGGATTAACTTCAAGACATGATCTCTGTAAGGGACCAACTTGATATCAAGTGTTTCGTATTCCCCTTTGATTTGGCATATGACAAGAGCAGAATCTCCATAGACTTCTATAATCTTGATTCTATTATCAATGGCAGCTTCAATCCCGAAGACACATGCTTCATACTCAGCCATGTTATTAGTACATTTGAAGCACAATCTGGCAGTGAATGGTAGATGAAATCCAGTTGGGGAAGTAATTATTGCCCCAATTCCACAGCCTTTAGCATTTGCAGCACCATCGAACACGAGCGTCCATTGCGATCCTGGTTCGGGTCCATCATTTGGGCCGGGCACTGTATAGTCTCTGGAAAACATGACGTCTTCGTCAGGAAAATCGAAGCGCATAGATTGGTAATCATCCGCAGGTTGGTGGGCAAGATAGTCAGATAGCACACTTCCTTTGATGGCCTTCTGTGTGATATACTGGATGTCATACTCTGTCAATACCATTTGCTAACAAGCCACTCGTCCGGTGAGAGCAGGCTTTTCAAATATGTATTTGACGGGATCCATCTTGGAAATCGGCAGGGTTGTATGAGTTAACATATATTGCCTTAGGCATTTTGCAGCCCAAGCTAATGCACAACACGTCTTCTCGAACATTGAATATCTTGTTTCATAGTCATTAAATATCTTGTTTCACATTTGTTGAATTTCTTGCTGAGGTAGTAGATTGCATGTTCTTTCCTACCAGTTTCATCATGCTGACCCAATACGCGTCCCATGGATCCTTCTAACACTGTTAGGTACATGATCAGAGGTCGTCCTGGCACTGGAGACATCAATATCGGTGGTTCTTCCAGATAGTCTTTTATTTTCTCAAAAGCTCTCTGACAATTGTCGTTCCACACAACAACTTGATCTTTTCTGACTAGTTTGAAGATGGGTTCACAAGTGGCCATCAGATGAGATATGAATCTTGCAATGTAATTCAATCTCCCAAGGAAACCTCAGACTTCTTTCTCATTTTTAGGCGTCGACATGTCTTGGATAACTTTGACTTTATCTGGGTCGACTTCAATCCTCTTTTGGCTTACAATAAAATCCAACAACTTTCCAGATCTCACACCAAAAGTGCATTTGTTGGGATTTAGTCTCAGTCTGAATTCTCTTAGTCTTGCAAAAATCTTTTGCAGATGAATGAGGTGCTTTTTCTCAGTTTGGGACTTTGCGATCATATCGTCTACATAACATTCAATCTCTTTACGTATCATGTCATGAAAGAGAGTAACCATAGCTCGATGATATGTCGCGCCTACGTTCTTAAGCCCAAACGATATAACTTTATAGCAGAAAGTTCCCGATGGGGTGCTGAAAGTTGTCTTTTCCATATCTTCGGGAGCCATTTTGATTTGATTATAGCCGGAAAACCCATCCATGAATGAAAAGACAGAGAACTGGGCTGTATTATCCACTAGTACGTCAATACGCGGCAGAGGAAAATCGTTCTTTGGACTTGCTCGATTGAGATCTCTGTAGTCAACGCACATTCGTACTTTCCCATATTTCTTCTGCACGGGAACAATATTTGCTACCCATTGTGGGTAACTGGACACTGTCAAGAAACCAGCATCTAGCTGCTTTTGCACTACAATGTCTTCATTCAGACCGAGCATGTCCTTGTAGAACCAAGCAAACACATTATTATACTCTCGCAACAACACAACCAGCTTTGTCTTTACCTCTGCTTTTAAGGTGGCACATATCTTGATCTCTTTGGCATCATCTTCAATTCTGATGTTGATGACTTCAATCTCTTCTTGATACGGTTGAATGACCTTCGACTCTTGTTTTAGAAATCTAGCCAACTCCTCTGGGAGATCACAATCTTCCTCTCAGTCTTCATCAGCATGGTAAATTGGGTTATCAGAGTCATATCAGACCATAGTAGAATCATTATCAATAGGAACAAAAGAAGATCTACACGATGGATGATTTCATGCTTTTATTTTAAGAAAAATGAAAAATAAAAATGCTAAAACAAACATTGCCTTTTTATTTTATTTATTTTATATGCAAAAATAAAAATGAAAGAAAAAGAGCGAAATTGAATGCAAAAATTTATTTATTGATGATAAGTTCATGCTTTTAAAGCGAAAAAGCCATACAACATGGTCCATATGCCTTGGGCAGAGCATATGACTTCAGGAAAACATAAAAAATAGGGAATTACTCTTCCAAAAGAGTTACTTTAGAAATTTCCACAATGCTCCAATTGTTCAACATTTGATTGGGTGTTCCCGGATACACCATACACAGCTCTTCAGGCACATTGTCTTCAGTTTCCAGAAATGTGACTTGACCATCATCGAGATGGCCTCCACTAGTAAAAACCAATGGAATTACAAGTCCTTTACCTTTGTTAGATGTGTTCTTCTCTTGCGCTTTCTACTTTCTAGTATAGCCTAGACCGACACCATCTTTGTTTACTGGTAGTTCCAACACTCTGCCCCATCCCCGAGGGTGTCCTTCTTCAATAACCGTCTTCGCATCCTTCCATGTCACGATCAAAGACGCAGGTTTTTCATGAATCATCTCAACATTAATCACCCCAAAAGCTTGGAACAAAGTTTTGTGCACTTCTCCTCCCACCTCAACATACCAGAAAGAAGCTAAATGACTTACGGGAACATCTTCTTCCCCCTCAATGACAACCATTTGGTTGTTGATCATGAATTTAAGCCTTTGATGAAAGGCTGATGTCACGGCACCAGCTGCATGGATCCATGGTCGGCCGATAAGGCAACTGTAAGCAGAATATATGTCCATCACATAGAATGTGATAATAAACGTGTGTGGCCTAATCTTAATTGGAAGGCCAACCTCACCAATGACAGTCCACCTGGCTCCATCGAAAGCCTTCACAATCGTCTGACTAGGTTTCATTGTAAGTCCTTCTATTGACAACTTGCATAGTGAATTCTTGGGTAACACATTCAGTGATGACCCTGTATCAACCAAAACTCGGGAGGAAACAACATCTATACACTCCACAGAGATGTGTAAGGCCTTATTATAATTCTTACCGTTAGGGGGTAATTCTCCATCATTGAAACTTAGAATATGGCCGGAAGCTATGTTTCCTACTACTTCTTCAAATTGCATCACAGATATTTCTTGAGGCACATGGGAGGCCTTCAAGAATTTCAACAATGCCTCTTGGTGAGCTTTTGAACACATCAGCAGTGATAACATGGAGATCTTTGAGAGAGTTTGGTTGAGCTAGTCAACCACTTTATAATCTCTTTTATGTGTAATCCTCAGGAACTCCTCCGCTTTTTCATTAGAAACAACCTTTTGCTTGGAAGAATGCCCCTGTTCAGCGGTAACTTGTTTTCTAACATCTTTGCTAGCAGTACCATGGTTGTTAATGGGCGGTGGTGTTGGCGCGAAAACTCTACCACTCCTGGTGACACCACCAATCCCAACAATGTTTTCTACTTCCTTCTTCTCTTCTGGGATATCCTCTTCCCCAACCTTCTGCCCATTAAGAAAGACAACTTGGTCGTATACCCAAGGAAAAACTTTTGTACTCTCGTAATCATTTTTGTTGAGTGTCATCTAAATTAGATTGATAAGGTCCAATTTAGGATTGTTGTAATCAAATTGGACCGAGTATACTTTGGGGGTTTCATTGATAAAACCAGTTTGGGTTCTTCCTCCAAGATCAAGGATTTATTTGGGGGTTTTTTTAAAAGATTTTTCAACAAGGATTTAGCCGAGTGAAAGCTTTGAAGAACGAGGTTCTGTCAAAAGAGTAACGACACCCAGAGGATTGACTTGGAAGTCTCGGGTTACTCGATCATGCTTAAGATCAACAAGAAATAAGAAGTTAGAATCAACATCAAACATATGGTTTGGGGGTTTGAATTGCTACTTTTTCTTTTGTTTATAACTCTTACAAAGGTTAATTACATATCTCAATTTTTATTTGGAATTAAGGGCAGACGTACCCATAGTGAGGACAATTGCGGAACTACCTAAACAAATCTTGGTGTTCTCTTTCTCTCTCTCTCTCTCTCTCTCTCTCTCTCTCTCTCTCTCTCTCTCTATATATATATATATATATATATATATATATATATATATATATATATATATATATATATATATATATATATATATATATATATATATATATATATATATATATATATATATATATATATATATATATATATATATATATATATATATATATATATATATATATATATATATATATATATATATATATATATATATATATATATGTGTGTGTGTGTGTGTGTGTGTGTGCGTGTGTGTGTACACACACACACACACACACACGTGTATATATATATATATATATATATATATATATATATATATACACACACTATGCCAAAAAAGACTTTTAGCAGCGCTTTTTTTGGCCTTTAGCAGCGCTTTAAAGCGCTGCCAAAAGTGGCGCTGCTAAAGGTAAAGGCAACGCTTTTTTTCAATGCAAAAGCGCTGCTAAAAGCTCCCTTCAGCAGCACCTTTAGCAACGCTTTTTTAGCTCTTTAGCAGCGCTTTTGTAAGCGCTGCATAATTCCCCCAACCATCCCCCCTTTAGCAGCGCTTTAAAAAAGCGTTGTCTTAGACCCCCCCTTTAGCAGCGCTTTTGCAAAAGCGCTGCCATAGCCCACCCTTTAGCAGCGCTTTTTACAAGCGCTGCCTTAGACCCCCCCTTCCAAACCAGTAGCAGCGCTTTTGTAGCGTAATATTTGTGACCTTTAACAGCGCTTTTATGTAAAAGCGCTGTCTAATGTCCTAGATTTTAAATTTTTTTTTTAATAAAATATTCACCCTGTTTTGTATATTTTACCAACAACCTGCTTATATTACACAAACCTGCTTATAATTCAGGCCTTTATTTCAGCACTTTGGCCTTATAAATAAAATTCAAACTTTGGCCTTAAATATACAATTCAAACTTTGGCCTTATATGTACAATTCAAAACTTTGGATACATTATAACTCATGACTTTGTTCATAAACATTTTAATATACACATAAACCTGTTTAAATATGTTACAACAAAATTCGATCCTCAGAATTACAACAACACAAATACATTCAATTCACATATAATTACAAGTCTTCCAATCCGATAACTCTATACAATTCTCAACCCAAGAATAAATTGACACCATTCCTCTTTAATTTCTTCCAATTTTGCTTTCGTGTAAGTAGCGCACTTGAATTCATCACAATACTACATAATATAACAGATCGAATAAGATTTAAGTTTAAAACTAATTACTCAGATGAAGTATCAGATAATTATCAAAATGAATCATATAACTTATATAATGAATTGATCCATACCAGGACTGTAATCTCAAGTTGACTAGAAAGAATAATTTCCCTCATAAAGCGCAATACAAAATATCCACAGTCAATACCATTGCGCTGCCGAGGACACTGTAAATGGAAAAAACAAACGAACATTTATCCAGATATATAGTTTAAATAGTTTTATCAAGTAGAAACATGCGAGAATATACCTCTACTCTGATCCAGTTGATGTTGTTAGCCTTCCTTTTTGGCACCGTTGCATCTCTTTGTGCTCTGAATATTTGTATAACTCTAACATAATATAAACGCATATTTAGAACAATGTCACATAATAAATAAAGATATATAATTAAAGACAACAGTATATGTCATCACTTACGTATCAACAAAGTTCCTCAGATTTTCATATTTTGTTGTATCGCCATCCAATGAATCTATATAATACACTATTTCTTTCGCCGGATTAATTGTGATCAACAACCAATGTCCACTATAAAATAAGACAACAGTTTAGACGGAAATGTTATATATATAGAAAGGGAAAAATCGAACAATTATAATAAATGAATTTAGAATAAAATCTAACCCATGGCCAGTGTTATATGGCAACAAGAACAACTTCTCCGTAGTCGCGCGCATAAATCTCTGCACTGTGTACTCTTTGACTGTATCTGGTGACTGGTCTATTATACGTGAGTTGACACAGCTAGCAGATAAGAATGCGAATACTGAAGTCAATTCATTCGGGACCAATAACTTGTCATACAAGAACCTAAAAAAACATAATCAACATTAGAATATTAAGTTAAACGAGCAAATTTTAAAATGTTCAATTATTTAATAAAAATGGATCGGAGTACCTGATGTATGAATGCATAACACCGACACCACTATTTTGCATTGTACTTTTATCATCTTGTTCCTTGGTATAAAATGTGTATCCATTAATTGCGTATGCGCTATAAGAAAACACATGCAAACTTGGACCATATGCTAAACATCTCAGCCTTTCTGTTATTGAAGCGGGATCAGAATAAAACTTTGAAAAAATATGCTCCTTGAACCATGTTATAAAACTTCGATTGTGCTCACGTACTATCCAATTTTCATTTCTATTCAGATTTAAACCTCGGAGAACGTCCTTGTGCATTTCAACCTACGACTCAACCTCAATGTCATTGTGCAGAACATACAAATGCACTTGCTCCCGTTCATCCCTTGAAACTGTCACAACTTTATTTCCAATTAACTGTTTACCATCTATTTTTTCAACAACATGATATTTTGGGAGGCCAATGGATTGAACGTTGGACAAATATTCAGTACAAAACTCGATAGCTTCTTCAACAATGTATCATTCAACAATACATCCCTCTAGTCGACTTCGGTTTTTCACATACCCTTTCAATATTTTCATATAACGTTCAACATGGTACATCCATCTCATATAGGCAGGTCCACACAGTTGTGTCTCTTTCACAAGATGAACAACTAGATGTACCATTATGTCAAAAAATGATGGAGGAAAATACATTTCAAGCTCGCACAAAGTAATAACTATTTCTCTTTGCAATGTTGGTAAGATCGCAGGATCTATCACCTTACTACAGATTGACCTAAAGAAAAAACACAATTTAGTTATTGCGCCTCTCACTTTTTCTGGCAAAATAGAACGTATACCTATTGGTAGAAAGTGTTCCATTATAACATGGCAGTCATGTGTCTTTAAACTTTTTAACTTGAGGTCTTTCATAGAAACAAGTCTTCTAATATCTGAAGAGTATCCTTCTGGAACTTTAACTTCACTCAGAAACTTACACAATATCTTTTTCTCCTTTCTAGATAGAGTATAAGTAGCAGGTGGTAGATATGTGCAATTTCCTTTCTTCAAGGGTCCTAATTCATTCCTTATTCCCATTTCTACCAAGTCCTTTCTTGCTTTAAGGCCATCCTTAGAATTTCCTTGTATATTGAGTAACGTACCAATAACACTTTCAAATACATTTTTTCAATATGCATAACATCAAGAAAATGTCTTACATACAAGGACTTCCAATACGTCAACTCAAACAAAATTGACCTCTTCTTCCACCCACGCGTGACAAGCGTATGAGCAAAAGGCTTGCCAAACTTAGTACTCACATCTTTCACCTTTTCAAAAATTTGTTCGCCGGTCAATGTAGGTGGAACTTTACATTGTTCTGAATCTCCATTGAATGCTTTTCTCCACCCACGGTAGTGATGACTAGAATTTAAGAATCTACGATGACCAAGAAAGACATTCTTCTGACCAAATTCCAATCGCGTCCAATCTGTGTTTTCTTCACAGATAGGACACGCACATTGACCTTTAATGCTATACCCCGATAGATTTCCGTATGCTGGGAAATCATTAATTATGCCAAACACCATCGCCCTCAAATTGAAACTTTCTTTCCTATATCCATCATAAACCTCCACACCGTTCTCCCACAAACTCTTTAAGTCTTCGATTAGAGGTGTCAGGTATACGTCTATGTCATTCCCTGGTTGTTTAGGGCCAACAATTAACATAGATAACATCATGTACTTACGCTTCATACATATCCATGGAGGTAGGTTATAAATCATAATAATTACAGGCCAGGTGGAATGTGAGATGCTCTGCAGACCATGCGGATTCATTCCATCAGTCGATAATGCCAAGCGAAGGTTTCTAGCTTCTTCTCCAAAATCAGGATAATCATTATCAATTTTCATCCACTGTGGTGAATCTGCCAGATGTTGATACTTCCCATCTACAATTCTATCATCTGCATGCCAAGTCAGGTGTTTTGCATCTGTTTCACTACGAAACATGCGTCTGAATCTCGGAATTATAGGAAAATACCATAATACTTTTGCTGGTGACAACTTTTTCTTATACCGAGATACACCGCATTTAGGACACTCGTTTAATGATGCATATTCATTTCGAAACAAAATGCAATCATTTGGACAAGCATGTATCTTATCATAGCTCATGCCAATAGAGCATAACATTTTTTTAGCTTCATAGGTTTGATTGGGAAGAACATTATCCTCCGGAAGCATCTCTTGAAGTAGGGCTAACAACTCTGTGAAACTTTTATCCGACCATCCATTACACGCCTTTAAATTGTACAACTTTAATACCGCGGACAATCTTGTGAAAGTAGTGCAACCTTTATACAACGGTTTCTCTGCATCGCTTACCAACCTCTCAAACATCTTGGGACAATCTTGAAGATCTTCTTCAAGTGCTTCTGCAATCTCTTCGACTCGATCACAATCATATGTATCTCTGCCATTGTCCTTTGAAGCACATGTCGTATTATTCCGGGGTTCAACATTCTCGTTACTTATCTCACCATGTAATGTCCAACATGTGTAACTTCGATCAATTCCATGTCTCATTAAATGAGATTCCAACTGAACAGCGTCAATTCGACGCCCATAACAGCAACCTAAGCAAGGACATGTAATCCTACTGGGGTCTTTGGCATGTTCAACAACAAACTTAACGAATTTCGATACCCCATTCTCGTACTCTTTAGATAATCGATTGGAAGACATCCATTTTTTATCCATACTAATTGAGTAGTCTAAACTAAACTAAGAAAGTTAAACAAATGCGGAGAATACCTGTAAAGAAATCACTAACTTCTAAGAAAGCTACACAGTAGGATGCTTCGAAACGATCACAACCTTGCTCTTCACAGGTAACCCCTATAACAGACAAAATTAATAATATCATCAGCATTAAATAATTTTTCAACTAACAGTAAATGTATGAAATTAACATCAACAACGAAATTAACAAATATATGAAATTATTCGAGCAAGTTAATTTTTCAACTAACAGTAAATCAACAATATTTAATCCTTTTGGTGTAAAAGAATGCACGACAAATATAATCTTATTTTTGAAAAGCTCTTGATTTCTTTCTAAAAAATTATACTAAAATATAAATCATTTTATAATACCAATAAATCATATTATTATTTTTTCTATTTTATCTATTTTCTCATATTAACTAATAAATCTCATATACATCTCATATTAACTAATTATTTATATCTTCTCATAACTCGTCAAAAGGGTTACAATATTTGTCTTTAATGCAATAGAGTCCTCAAGGCAAACTCTAAACAACTCTATAATAATTTCCACAACTCAAAATGACTCTAAAGTATTTCAAACTATTCTAAAGTACTCTAAAATGCTCAAAAAACAACTATTTCATATAATACTCATCAAATGTGGCTATGTTCTATAATGCTCAAAATGACTCTAAACTATTCTATTACTTGATGTGATACTCAAAATCAATAAGGTGGCTATGTTCTATAATGCTCAAAATGACTCTAAACTATTCTAAAGTACTCTAAAATGACTCTAAACTACTCTAAACTAAACTATTCTATAATACTCATATAAAACTATTCTAAACTATTCTAAACTATTTTATAATGCTCAAAATGACTCTATAATAATTATCTCCCTAGATTTGATTAATTTGAATAAGGTGGCTATGTTCTATTACTTGATTTGGTGTAGTCTCCATGCATGCATTATTGGCAACTATGACATGGAAAATAAATAAACTTCAAGATTAACAAAAACAAATTCATTGTGCATGGCATTTCAACAAACACCTTGTATACAAAACTCAAACCAATATCAAAAGAGTAATGCTCATCAATAGTATCAACAAAAACAAGTCAATAACTCAAACTCAAACCAATATCAAAAGAGTAATGCTCATCAATAGTATCAACAAAAACAAGTCAATAACTCATAAAGAAGTGAAACTAATCCAGAAAAATGCAATACTATTTTTTTAATCCAGAAAAATGCCGTAACAATGGCGGAAATACCGTAACAGTGGAGGCGAAATGTGCTACTTTGTGTGTCGGACGGAGGTGGGCGTCGGTCGGACGGAGGAGTGAAACGGACGGAGGTGGGCGTCGGTCGGACGGAGGAGTGAAACGGACGGAGGAGGAGAAATGCAAATAGGGTTCTGGTTCGCTAGAGGAGAAAGAAAAACTGAAGAAAGTATACGCGCGATTCTGCTTCTGTTTTAGTTCTTTAAAAAATTCTGTAATATATTTTAACTTCATTCTGTTTTAATTTTAATACCTACAGCAGCGCTTAAAAAGCGCTTTCTTTGAAAACCATATAGCGGCACTTTTTGAAGGAAAGCGCTTTCTTTGGCACACCCTACAGCAGCGCTTTTTAAAAGCGCTTTCTTAGGTCCCCCTCTAGGCCCCCCTTTAGCAGCGCTTTTTAAAAGCGCTTTCTTAGGTCCCCCTTTAGCAGCGCTTTTAAAGGCCTTTAGCAGCGCTTTTAGAAGCGCTTTCTTAGGGTGCTTAGCAATGCCATATAGCAGCGCTTTATAGAAAAAGCGCTTTCTTAGGTCCCCCTTTAGCAGCGCTTTTTAAAAAGCGCTTTCTTAGGTCCCCCATTTAGCAGCGCTTCTTCAAAAGCGCTGTCTTAGGTAGGAATTTTTTTTTCTTTTTTTTTTACCCACCCTTTAGCAGCGCTTTTTTAAGAAGCGCTGCTAAAGGGTGCGCTGCTAAATCTCATTTCTGGCGTAGTGATATATATATATATATATATATATATATATATATATATATATATATATATATATATATATATATATATATATATATATATATATATATATATATATATATATATATATATATATATATATATATATATTGATAATACACTTTGCTGGAAATTTTGTTTGTGTTGAAGTATTTCACACTGTTTTTGTATGACAATTGAAATCAAAACGTGTGCAATTAAATTTTCATATTATCAACAGAAAGGGAAATAAGCATGGTGTCTATTGCACACCAAGTGTTTGATAAATTGATTACACACTAAGTGTTCGATAAATTGTCTTAGTTTATTTTTATTTCCTATTTCATTGGAAATTGATTATCATTGTGTGATTTAGTTCAAACGTATTTTTTAAAATATATTGATTTAATTTCTCATCAATGATATACTTTTGTTATGTTTTATACGCATATCTGATTCTTCTAATAAAGATTTGAATAGACAAGGGTCGATTCAGATTCTCTTTCGCTTGTCATAGTAAATAGTTTTCAAACTAGAATTTTTAATTGAAGAAAACACTATGCCAAAAAAGACCTTTAGCAGCGCTTTTTTTGGCCTTTAGCAGCGCTTAAAAGCGCTGTCTAAAGTGGCACTGCTAAAGGTAAAGGCAGCGTTTTTTTTTATGGAAAAAGCGCTGCTATAGGCCCCATTTTCCATCACTTTTAACAGTGCTTTTCCCCTCTTTAGCAGCGCTGCCTATTCCCCCTCCCCTCCCCCCTTTAGCAGCGCTTTTAGAAAGCGCTTTCTTAGACCCCCCATTTAGCAGCGCTTTTGGAAAGCGCTTTCTTAGGCCCCCCCTTTAGCAACGCTTTTAGTAAGCGCTTTCTTAGACCCCCCTTTCCCCACCTATAGCAGCGCTTTTAGGAAGCGCTTTCTTATGCCCCCCCTTTAGCAACGCTTTTTGAAAGCGTTTTCTTAGACCCCCCCTTTCCCCACCTATAGCAGCGCTTTTTTCTAAAAGCGCTGTCTATTCTTCACGATTTAAATTTTTTTTTTAAATAATCACATTTTTTATATATTTTTCAATAAACCTGCTTATAACAATTACATTTCCTGCTTATAATTCAGGCCTTTAATTCAACACTTTGGCCTTATATATACATTGTAATTCAACACTTTGGCCTTAAGTATACATTGTAATTCATCTCTTTGCCCATAATCATTTTAATACACATAAACCTGCTTAAATATATTACAACACAATCCGATCCTCAGAACAACATCACAAATACAATCAATTTACATATAATTACAAATCCGATAACTTTACAAATAGATACGACTTCCAGAAATATTATTATCCCGCATCAATATTGGATGATACATATACCTTATACAGTTCTCAACTCAAGAATAAATTGACACCATTCCTCCTTAATTTCTTCCAATCCTGCTTTCGAGTAAGTACCGCACTTGAATTCATCAAAGTACTACATAATATAACAGAACATGCATGATTTAGTTTTAAAACTAATTACTCAGATGAAATATCGGTTAGTTATCAAAATGAATCATATAACTTATAAATTGATCCATACCATGATTGGAATCTCTATTTGACCAGAATGAATAATTTCCTTCATAAAGCGCAATACAAAATATCCGCAGTCAATCACATTGCACTGACGAGGACACTGTAAATGTGATCGCGACTTTCTATGTCTAATACAACCTAACTGCAAGTGCACAGTCTATCGCGTAGTAATAATAGATATCGATCCCACAGGGACTCGTAATCAAACTAGTGTTCTCGGGAGTTACTATGTTTAGCTAGGTAGAATATGTTTAAGGGAATAAGATTGTCACTAAAAGGGAACTAAGATTACTATTTAGATTATAATTAATTGAATCGATACGTAGTAATTATGTTCTTCAGGGATTTGATAAATTACTGGTGTATGAAATAATTTTCAAAGTTTATTTAAGCAGAAAATGGAGATTTGAAGACTCTCGTCTCACGATGGTTATTGACGCTAATCATAATCCTAAGGGCCAAACGTACACTTTCGTATCCCGTTCGGGGTTAAAATTATTTTTTGGAAATCTCTAAGTTCTAATTCATTTTAAAGTGCTTTCGCTGTTATTAAAACAAATGCCTAGTGTTTACTATCTGACCTTACCGCAGCTTTCGCTTGTTGGTTCGTATCTTAATTAATTTCCCACTTTCGTGGCAAAACTACTTTTAAATAAGTTCTCGCTTTCGCGACAAAGTTTATTCAGTGAATCAATTTTAAACACTCAGACCATAAATTACTTTTTGAAAAGAAAGTTTTTCAACCAGTGGTTATCAAATCCCATTCGAATTATTACTACATATCGATTACCTAAGTTTAGCTAGACATGGATTTGGGAAAGATAAAATATAAATAAGAATAATAAATAATAATTTGCATTATAATAAAACTGAAGTCGATCAAAATGAAAACCTGTAAATATGCCAATTAGCCTTTGGGCAGATCCTCCACAGATGTTGGCAGGATTCTGGTCTTTAGTGCCAATTTGATCGTACAATAAAATAGAAATTGCAGAAGAATGAAAATGGGAATACAGGAAAGGTAAAGAGAAACAAATAAGAATAAAACTGGAAAATAATGCTCTGGAAAGTAAATTCGGCAGCACTTCGTGGTATGAATGCAGCACACTTTCTGAAGTCCCCTGCTTCCCTTTTTATAGAAGTGGAATCCCAACGGTTATCACTGAAGATGATGGACCTTGAGGCAGATAATTTAGGGAGTAGTGGTCCACTCTGTGGGAATTGGAACTGATCCTTTGACGTGTAATCTGAGTGGGGCGTTTTTGCCTGCATGACGGTCGTCACAAGGTGTGACGGTCGTCACCCGTGTGACGCCCGTCATGGAGCTGTGACGGTCGTCACATCAGCAAAAACAGCTTGCTGCGCTTTTCATTGTATTTTCACTCCTTTTTCGTCCATATTTCATCTGAGATTGCTTCTTTTCTTCATGTTGCCTTGTTTAGACGTGATCGTTGGATACCTGCAAAACATCAGACAAATACACGGAAATAACCCGAAATCGGATCGAAAACGGTTAGATTTTAGTTGAATTATGCATGAAAATATCTATATGATTTCGTGTTATCAAACTCCCCTAAGCTTGAATCTTTGCTTGTCCTCAAGTAAAACATGGAAAAGTCGGCAAGCACGAGGCAACTTCTTCGTTCGCAGAGTTTGGAAAAACCGGGATTCTTGGTAGGAACAAGACGAGTATCATGACGACACTGGACTACAAGTCTTCAGAGGTCTCCTTTTTATGCAAATCGGTCTCAGTCATGCTACTGTATCTTGGTGTCAAGGTTCTCGCGGCAAGTTCACCCTGTTTGTTCTAGCGCAATCACATTAAGCCCGTTGTCCGCACACTTTCATGGCAAGTCGACCTGTTAGTGAATATGATCTCATTTCTGTTTTTGATCTTCTTCATTGATCATAATTTTATGTCATTGATTTTCAATGAGTTTTTCGTGCCGTTTGGCTAAATGCTCGGGTGAGGAGCACCTAACTTAGAAGGAAACGTGTCTTATATTTTTGGGTTATTTAGCTCTCTATTCATGATTTTTCATCTTTTTGGAAATCATACACTTATTTGCATCGGTCGCTCGCTTAGAAGAGTTTTAGGATGGTGCTGACTGCTAGTATAAACTACTTGGGGTTGAGTTTGCGTAGACACTTGAGACTTTGGTACACGTAGGTAGTGAAACCGACTCGCATAAACTAGAGATCTAAGGTGTCTGGACGATACTGGTTTTGTTAGAACTGTCGTTTCCTCGGAGTTTCAAAACTTGTTTTGAACTCAGGTGCATTCTCGTGGTGCTTTTGCTTTTGAGGAACGAACCAAAATTTTTGTTTACGTTGAATAATGTGGGGATTGTTTGCGTAACGGGAAAAATATATAGACGAGCTTTATTTGCTAAAAATAGAGAGTGTAAAAATAGAAATTACGAAAATTCAAAGTGCAGTGAAATGGAAATAAAAGAAATAAAGGAAATTCAGAGTACAGTGGAATGGAAATAAGGCTCCGCTCCCACACTATCTCGATCAGTGTCCTCACTGATTCTTGAAGCATGCGAGAGGGAGATACAACTGAAAATGAAAATACAAATAACTGAAATATAGTAAACAATGAAGGAAAAATGGAAATCTAGTCACGGCCTCTGTCACGTCCGCGCTGGCGTCCTCTGGCTCTAGCAAGGGCTACTATGTCCTCATAGCTCATAGCTCCGGTGTGGTAGACGGTGTCTCGGAGTCCTTCGACCTGCAAGGTCAGATTCGCCAGGCTCTCAGTGATCGTAGCTTGGCCGGTGTGAAGTTGTTGCATTTGAGTCCGGTGCCAAGCTTCGAACTGGTCAGCTCGCTGATTCTGCTGCTGCAGTATCGTGAGTATCTGTGCCTGCTGGTCTAGGGAGCGGCGGATGTCCTCTTCTGTTTAGTCTGGCACTGGATGATGACGGCGACGGCGGGAGGATGTACCTACGGGAGGAGGAGGCTGCGATGCCTCTGGCTGCTCGGACCTGTCCAACTCAGCTTGGATTTCATCGTCGGAACCGTGAGTGTGGTCCTGAGTAGGAACAGCGGCAGCAGGAGGGGCAGTGAGGTCGAACAACCAGTTGGTACGGTCCTCTGGATGGATGCGGGTGCGGGACGGAAGGATGATGCTTCGGACGGTCTTGCCACGCACAACCGGATGGTATTTGCCGTCAGCTCGGGAGCGGATGAGATGGGAGGCTCTGCAGTGGTCGGTGTCAAGGAACACCGAGGGGATGGAATGGAGGTGCTGGAGGCGGTCTCCAAGGTTCAGCCCAAGTGCAATAGCAGTGACAATCCCGCCAAAGTAGAATGGCTTCGAGCCACGGTTGCAGTTGGCCTGAATGTGAGCCAGCAGAAACGGGGCAGTGTTGACAGGTTCATTGTTGAAGACGCAATGGAGAAAGAAGAGCTCTTTCGAGTTCACTTTGTGGTTGTTGTCTCTGGCGAAAATAGTGTTGCTCAACACTCTGTGAAAGTACCGGATGGTTGGGTTATGGATATGAGTAGCATGTAGGGAGTCCCAACCATCGGCATTGAGGTCGGTCAACTGATACCACAACGCGAAAGCTTCGTGCTGAAACTGATCGGTGATGCGGCGATGAGCGTTGTCGCCGCGAGGTAGCTGTAGGATGCTGGCAATCTGATTTTGATTCACCTGATAGTTGACGCCAAACATCCGGAAGCATGCGACACCTGTGTGCTGGTTAAGTTCGCCGCTGGATGTGGCGTAAGTGAACGAACTCAAGAACTCAAAAGTGAGTTGTTCGTACGTTGGCTGTGGGTTGGTGCAGAGGTTCCAGATGCCTGCTCTTTGAAGCATCCAGGTTACACCTTCAAGGAGTCCGAGCTCCGTAAGTGATGGAAGGTGCGGGTAGTGAGTCGGCTGGAGCGACCTCTGATGAAATGCAATGTAGTTTGCTCGCTGTCTTTCGCCTAAGTCTCCTTCACTGAAGGTGATGTTACTGATATCTGGGGTTTCTGCATTCCTTGCCATTGTTGGAAGATGGAGAGGTTTCTGAGGTTTGGGGTTTTTCTGCAGAGAGGGAAAAACTGACAGAAGTGTGGTTTGGAGGTTGAATTTGGAGTTGAAATTTATAGTTCAATGTGGGGAGGACGAAAATTCGTAGTGGGGTAGGAGTTAGGATGATTGAAAGTGATAATGGGGGGAAGTGGAAGAGAACACGAACCCTGTTTTTATCAGATATCAGTTTCTGACTGCGTGACGGTCGTCACGTAGGTGTGACGGTCGTCACCCGCGTGACGCTCGTCATGAGGCTGTGACGGTCGTCACAACAGCAAAATCTGCAGAACACAAAATTTTGCTCTGAGGGCGTACTCGTAGTGACTTTTAAGGCTTAGTATTGATACGGTGATGTAATATAACAGCCAACAAACAGCAAATAATGCAAAAACAGAGTAATTGAATAAAAACTAGAATTGAAATAACATAGAATTGAAACAATTGTATGTAGTACATAAAGAAAACTAACAATGCGAAAAATCCAAATGATTAAATGAAACTAACTAGACTAGACTAAACTGAAACTACTGCTAAGAGCTAATAACTAATCTTTTCGTGCCTTCAACTCATCGAATTTCTGTGAATAGTAGTCGAGTTGGTCGCAGACTAGATCCATGAAGCCTACCAGTTCGCTGTGCATGCTTGCGATGTCAGCTTTTACATTAGTCAGAGCTGTATCGACGTTGTCCAATCTGAGTAACACGACATCCATTTTGTCAGTGGTCTCCTCAGGGATAGGCTCAGGATAAGTATTGTAGTGTGGAGGAGTCGTAGGGTCTACTTCAGTTTCAGATGCAGCGTCCTCATAATACATATAGTCGTGTGCCTCAGAGATGTGGTCACTGTCATACATATAGTTCTGGGGTGTTGACTGTGGTGAAGGAGGTCCCATAGGCTCATCCAACTCATAGAGCCAGTTGTCCTTGTTGTGGATGCTTGTCATCAGATGATCAGGCAGTGTGAATAGCTGTACTGGTTTTTCGTTAATAAGGTACTCATACGGTCCAGGTCCCATAGTTCCTAAGATGCGCCTGTTAAAGCAGAATTGTATGTTCATGGGTCTGATGGTGCCAAAACGAGTGCTGGCATTTAAATGGAATCTAAGGCCAAGCTCGTGGGCAATCATTGTTACCAGGCCTCCTATAAGGATAGGTGTCTGAGGTTCCAGCGTGAGGCGTTTGAAAGATCTCATCATGAAAGGCACTGCATTTACTGTCCGTCCCTGAGAAGCACAGAACATGATGAATAACTCCTCCTTAGATACTGCAGTAATATTTTCTTCTTTTCCAAACAAGGTGTGGGCTAGTATCTTATGGAAGTATCTGAAGGCTGGGTTGTGTATGTCATCATTGTGCATTCTTCCTGGTTCAGGGTGATAGTCGCCTGTGATTCTACCCCAGAATTGATCGAGTTGAAAATCAATATCGTCATCTTCTGCACTGATGAACACATGCGGTCTGCTAGGGAATCCTAGGAGGTTAGCTAGTGACATCCGGCTATGGGTTTGGTCCATTCCAAACAATCGGAAGGTAATCAACTCTGTGCTGGATCCAAAACCATAGTTGGGTGTGTATCTGAAAGAACTAAGGAATTCATAGGTAAGATCCTTGTAGGTAGCGAAACGTGTTTTTAGAGCAGTGTTCTCCCAACCTAGTTGATTGAACAGGTATTGAATGCTATCTGTGATCCCTAGTTTATCCATAGTAGCCTTATCATAATACAACGTTAAGGCGAATTCTCTTTCGGTCAGTGCTGCAAATCTTGCCTTTTGAGCGAGTCCTTGGAAGTGAACCTTCGTGAAGTCGTATTCGGCCATACTCGCAAGTAGTTCGGAGAAAACAGAAGGAATGTTTTGAAGACTTTTTAAAAATCCTGAAAAGTTTGAAACAGGAAATTGAAGTCAGGATTTTTAGAAACGAAAAGCGGTAGAAACAAAAGACAAAAGAGGAAAAATAAAATAGAATATGAAAACAAACGAAAGTAGAAAGTAGTAGTAATTATAAGTTTAGAATTTTTGTTGGATTTTCAAATTGGACTTTTAAAGAAAAATGAAATGCAATAACGAGGGAAATTTGGGTTGCCTCCCAGTAAGCGCTGTTTTTAACGTCTAAAGCCTGACGATAGCTTGGTGAGAAGCTATTCGGGTGTCTGAGCTGGAAGCTCAAGCAATGTTATATTGCTGACTTGAGGACTGTTGTCGTTCTTATTGTAATGTTTTAGACGTTGTCCGTTTACAATAAATGGTGCATTTGTCTTATCGGTAATTTCAACAGCTCCACTCTGAAGTACTTTAGTCACTTCATAGGGTCCAGACCACCTAGATTTTAGTTTACCTGGGAAGAGTTTTAATCGTGAATTAAAGAGCAATACGATGTCTCCCACACTGAATTGTTTCCTGATTGAACGTTTATCATGCCACTTTTTAGTTCGTTCTTTGTAGATACAGGCATTTTCGTAAGCGTCTAATCGAAGTTCTTCTAACTCGTGTAAGTTCAAGATTCGCTTTTCTCCTGCCTCGGTGTAGTTGAAGTTGAGTGTCTTAATGGCCCGAAAGGCCTTATGCTCTAACTCTACAGGGAGATGGCAGGATTTACCGTAAACCAATTTATAGGGGGTGGTTCCTATTGGTGTCTTAAATGCGGTCCTATAAGCCCATAAAGCTTCTTGTAGCTTCGACGACCAATCTTTTCTTGAGGTAGCGACAGTCTTTTCCAAGATCTGTTTTATTTCTCTGTTCGAGACCTCTACTTGTCCGCTAGTTTGCGGATGATAGGGTGTAGCTACTCGGTGCCGGACTCCATATCTAGAGAGAAGTTTATCGAATATTCGCGATATGAAGTGAGATCCTCCGTCACTAATGACGAGTCTGGGTACACCGAATCTAGGAAAGATTGTGTTTTTGAAGAGTTTGATTACTACTCGTGCGTCGTTTGTTGGAGCAGCTATGGCTTCTATCCATTTAGACACATAATATACAACGACGGGTATGTAATTATTACCAAAAAAAGGTGGGAATAGTCCCATGAAATCTATTCCCCAGACGTCGAAGATTTCTACCTCTAAGATTCCTTTCTGAGGCATTTCATCGCGTCATGAGATGTTGCCAGTTCGTTGGCATCGATCGCACTTTTGCACAGCGATGTGAACGTCTTTCCAGAGATTAGGCCAGAATAAGCCGGCTTGGAGAATCTTAGCGCACGTCTTAGATGTACTAGCATGACCACCATATGGTGCTGAGTGGCATTGGGAAATGATATTTTCTATTTCTTCCTCTGGGACACAGCGACGATATATGTTGTCGGCCCCTCTCTTGAAGAGTAGGGGTTCGTCCCAATAATAGTGTTTCAGATCGTGGAAGAATTTCTTCTTTTGCTGATAAGTAAGATCTGGTGGAAGCACGCCCGCAGCGAGGTAATTAACGATGTCAGCATACTAAGGTAATGTGACTTGGGCATAGACGGCTTCTACGGCTTTTTCGAATTCTGGATCTTCCGAGATTGAATTGGGCGTGTCACTTTCTAATTTGGCTATCAGACGTTCGTACGGGAAATCGTCATTTATCGGTACTGGTTCATGTCTGATGCCCTCTATTCGGGATAAGTGATCTGCAACAACGTTCTCGGTTCCTTTCTTATCTTTGATTTCTAAGTTAAACTCTTGTAATAGCAGGATCCATCTCAGTAGTCTTGGTTTGGCATCCTTTTTGCTTATTAGGTACCTTATGGCAGCGTGGTCTGTGTATATGATGATTTTTGCTCCTACTAAGTAAGAACGGAATTTGTCAAGCGCAAATATAACTGCTAGAAGTTCCTTTTCTGTGGTAGCGTAGTTCATTTGGGCAGGATCTAAGGTTCTACTGGCATAGTAGATGGCATGGAGTTTCTTGTCCTTCCTTTGTCCTAGAACTGCGCCTACAGCGTAATCACTCGCGTCACACATGATTTCGAACGGTAGTCGCCAATCGGGTGGTTGCATGATTGGTGCGGTGATAAGGGCCGATTTCAATGTTTCGAATGCTTTTAGACAGTCGTCGTCGAAGACGAACTCAACATCTTTCATTAACAGGCCGGTCAGAGGTTTTGTGATTTTCGAGAAATCTTTTATAAATCTTCTGTAGAAACCGGCATGTCCTAGAAAACTCCGTATTTCTCGTACGGATTTTGGAGGTTGGAGATCTTTTATAATCTCTATTTTAGCTTTGTCTACCTCAATCCCTCTATCTGATATGACGTGTCCTAGAACTATTCCTTGTCGGACCATAAAATGGCATTTCTCCCAATTTAGGACGAGGTTTACTTTTACGCAACGTTCTAGTACCATTTCTAAGTTTTGTAAGCATCCTTCGAAACTTTGTCCACATACCAAGAAATCGTCCATAAATACTTCCATAATGTCGTCTATGAAATCTGCGAAGATTGCCATCATGCATCTTTGGAAGGTTGCTGGAGCGTTACAGAGTCCGAACGACATTCGGCGGTAAGCAAAAGTACCGTAAGGACAGGTGAATGTAGTCTTTTCTTGGTCATCAGGATGGATGGGAATTTGGAAGAATCCTGAGTAACCATCTAGATAGCAGAAATATGAATGTTTGGCTAATCTTTCCAACATTTGGTCTATGAAGGGTAACGGGAAGTGATCTTTGCGCGTAGCTTTGTTAAGCTTTCTATAGTCAATGCACATCCTGCTTCCAGTCACGACTCTTTTTGTTATTGATTCGCCTTTTTCATTTTTAACTACTGTGACTCCTCCTTTCTTTGGTACGACGTGAACTGGGCTAACCCATTCACTATCGGAGATCGGATTGATGATTCCTGCATCTAGCAATTTCTTTACTTCATCTCTGACTACAGTGCTCAGGATGGGGTTCAGTCTTCTCTGATGCTCTCGAGAGGTTTTAGAGTCTTCCTCTATTGTAATTCGATGCATACAGATTGAAGGGCTTATACCTTTTAGATCGCTTATGTTATAGCCTAACGCGGTGGGGTACTTCTTTAGGACTTCTAATAACTTTTCGGTTTCTGGTTGTCCTAAGTCGGCGTTGACTATCACTGGTCTTTTTAGTTCATCGTCTAGAAATTCATATCTAAGGTTTTTGGGTAGTGTTTTAAGTTCTAAAGATGGGTTCTTCGGATCTGGCATATGGTTTGGGGTCAGTGCTAAGCTTTCGCTTAGGCTGTCGTCTTTATACGGTTTACGCCAATTATCGTCTTCAGAAATGTCGGGTATTTGAATCTTTATTATTTCTGAATACGTGGTCTCTTCATTTTCAAGTTCTCTTATGCATTCGTCAATTTCGTCTACTAAATAGCAGGTATCGTCTATTGCTGGTGCTTGTAAGAAATTTGTGAGAATGAACTCTATCTTTTCTTCTCCTACTTCGAATGTTAGCCTTCCTTTCTTCACGTCTATAATGGCTCCAGCTGTAGCTAGGAACGGTCTTCCTAGGATAATTGGGGTTACAGTATCCTCCTTGATGTCCATGATTATGAAGTCGGTTGGGATGTAGAATTGTCCTATGCGTACTGGAACGTTTTCCAGTATTCCGATGGGGTATTTTACTGATCTGTCAGCTAATTGAACGAACATTTTGGTTGGTCTGAGGTCTCCCATATTCAGCTTTTTGCATATAGATAAGGGCATAACACTGATACTGGTTCCTAAATCGCATAGAGCTTTGTCTATTACGAACTTTCCTATGACGCAGGGTATGGAGAAACTACCTGGGTCTTTTAATTTAGGAGGCATGCGGTTTTGAATAATGGCACTACACTCTGCAGTAAGTGTAACTGTTTCGTTATCCTCGATCTTTCTCTTATTCGACAGGATTTCTTTGAGAAATTTAGCGTATGACGGCATTTGAGTTATCGCCTCTGTAAAAGGAATAGTAATATTCAGCTGTTTAAGGAGCTCTACAAATTTCTTAAACTGTCCTGAAGTTTTGGAGTTTATTAGTCTTTGTGGATAAGGAATAGGTGGTTTATATGGCGCTGGAGGTGCTTGAGTTTTTTCACTTGCGGTATCCTCCTTCTCGTTGTCCTCCTTCTTCTATAACTCAAATTCCTTTTCTGCTTGTTCAGTTGGTTTTTGTTGCATGGCTGAGTTTTCGGTCCTCGGATCGATCGGTTCGTCCAATTCTTTTCCACTTCTTAGTATCACAACATTTGCTTGGCCTTTTGGATTCTGTTCGGGTTGTCTAGGAAATGTGCCAGCAGGTGCGGCAGCAGAGGCTTGTTGTTGAGCCACTTGTGATATCTGAGTTTCTAACATTTTGTTGTGGGTGGCTAAAGCGTCTACTTTTCCTGTCAACTATTTAATTTGCTCGCTAGTGTGTATGTTTTGATTCAGGAATTCTTTGTTTGTTTGAGCTTGAGTAGCTATGAACTTTTCCATCATCAACTCGAGGTTTGATTTCCTAGGTGCATTCTGAGCAGCTGGTTTCTGATATCCTGGCGGAGCAGTAGGCATTTGCAATGCATTTTCGCTTTTGTAAGAAAAGTTTGGATGATTTCGCCAACCTGGGTCGTAGGTATTTGCATAGGGATTTCCTTGAGCATAATTTACCTGGTCTGGTGGGATTCCGGCTAGCAATGGGCATTCGGGTGCATTATGAGTGGTGCTTCCGCATAACTCGCAATTTGGAGTTACTGCAGCGGCAGTCGCAGTGGGGTTAACGGTCAGACTATCAATCTTCTGTGCTAGTGCATCTACTTTAGCATTGAACTTTTCAAGGCTGCTGATTTCGTACATCCCACCTTTCGCTGTGGTTTTCTCAGTTGGAGTGCGTTCACCTCCCCATTGGCAATGGTTTTGTGACATGTTTTCTATTAATTGATAGGCTTCATCGTATGGCTTATCCATAAGTGCACCGCCCGCGGCAGCGTCTATTGTCAATCTAGTATTGTATAGAAGCCCATTATAGAAAGTATGGATTGTCACCCAGTCTTCTAGACCGTGGTGAGGACATGTTCTCATCATATCTTTGAATCGTTCCCATGCTTCGTAAAGAGATTCAGTATCTTTCTGTCGAAATCCGTTGATTTGAGCTCTAAGCATAGCAGTTTTGCTTGGCGGAAAATATCTCGCTAAGAAGACGTTCTTCAATTGCTCCCACGTCGTAACGGAGTTGGATGGTAACGATTGTAACCATGTCCACGCTCTGTCTCTAAGAGAGAATGGGAAAAGACGAAGTCTTATCGCGTCTGGAGTTACTCCATTTGCTTTCACTGTATCTGCGTATTGTACAAACTTCGTTAGATGTTCGTTCGGATCCTCAGTTGCGTTTCCTGAGAATTGGTTTTGTTGTACAGCCGACAACAATGATGGTTTCAGCTCAAAATCATTTCGGGTAATTGCTGGGGCAGCAATGCTACTTCTAGGCTCCATCTGAGATGGTGTAGCGTATGCCTTCAGCGGTTTGTTCGGAGGTCCTTCAGCCATCTCTGGTTCTTCTTCTTCTGATTTGGGAATGGGAGTGAGAGGTTCGAGAGTGTTATGTTTGAGTTGTTTGAGTTGGTACTCAATGATTCTACTTCTTAAATGTAAGAAGCGTTCTAGTTCTGCGACCGAAGGTTTTACGATATCGCCTTGCGGGCGATTTCTTGGCATACAATCGATAGAACTAGTAAAGGAAAAACGAAAATTGTTAACCTAGTCTATACGGCGTAACAGAAGGTTACACTATTGACTAAACGGGTCCCCGGCAACGGCGCCAAAAACTTGATCGCGACTTTCTATGTCTAATACAACCTAACTGCAAGTGCACAGTCTATCGCGTAGTAATAATAGATATCGATCCCACAGGGACTCGTAATCAAACTAGTGTTCTCGGGAGTTACTATGTTTAGCTAGGTAGAATATGTTTAAGGGAATAAGATTGTCACTAAAAGGGAACTAAGATTACTATTTAGATTATAATTAATTGAATCGATACGTAGTAATTGTGTTCTTCAGGGATTTGATAAATTACTGGTGTATGAAATAATTTTCAAAGTTTATTTAAGCAGAAAATGGAGATTTGAAGACTCTCGTCTCACGATGGTTATTGACGCTAATCATAATCCTAAGGGCCAAACGTACACTTTCGTATCCCGTTCGGGGTTAAAATTATTTTTTGGAAATCTCTAAGTTCTAATTCATTTTAAAGTGCTTTCGCTGTTATTAAAACAAATGCCTAGTATTTACTATCTGACCTTACCGCAGATTTCGCTTGTTGGTTCGTATCTTAATTAATTTCCCACTTTCGTGGCAAAACTACTTTTAAATAAGTTCTCGCTTTCGCGACGAAGTTCATTCAGTGAATCAATTTTAAACACTCAGACCATAAATTACTTTTTGAAAAGAAAGTTTTTCAACCAGTGGTTATCAAATCCCATTCGAATTATTACTACATATCGATTACCTAAGTTTAGCTAGACATGGATTTGGGAAAGATAAAATATAAATAAGAATAATAAATAATAATTTGCATTATAATAAAACTGAAGTCGATCAAAATGAAAACCTGTAAATATGCCAATTGGCCTTTGGGCAGATCCTCCATAGATGTTGGCAGGATTCTGGTCTTTAGTGCCAATTTGATCGTACAATAAAATAGAAATTGTAGAAGAATGAAAATGGGAATACAGGAAAGGTAAAGAGAAACAAATAAGAATAAAACTGGAAAATAATGCTCTGGAAAGTAAATTCGGCAGCACTTCGTGGTATGAATGCAGCACACTTTCTGAAGTCCCCTGCTTCCCTTTTTATAGAAGTGGAATCCCAACGGTTATCACTGAAGATGATGGACCTTGAGGCAGATAATTTAGGGAGTAGTGGTCCACTCTGTGGGAATTGGAACTGATCCTTTGACGTGTAATCTGAGTGGGGCGTTTTTGCCTGCATGACGGTCGTCACCCGTGTGACGCCCGTCATGGAGCTGTGACGGTCGTCACATCAGCAAAAATAGCTTGCTGCGCTTTTCATTGTATTTTCACTTCTTTTTCGTCCATATTTCATCTGAGATTGCTTCTTTTCTTAATGTTGCCTTGTTTAGACGTGATCGTTGGATACCTGCAAAACATCAGACAAATACACGGAAATAACCCGAAATCGGATCGAAAACGGTTAGATTTTAGTTGAATTATGCATGAAAATATCTATATGATTTCGTGTTATCAAAATGGAAAAAAAAAATGAACATTTATCAGGATATATAGTTTAAATAGTTTTATCAAGTAGAACCACTATAACAGTAAAAAATGGGAAAATATACCTGCACTCTGATCCAGCTAATGTTGTTAGCCTTGCTTTTTGGCACTGTTGCTTCTCTTTGTGTTCTGAATATTTGTATCGCTCTAACATAATATAAACACATATTTAGAACAATCTCGCATAATAAATAAAGATATATAATTATTCAGAACAATATATCTCATCACTTACGTATCAACCATATTCTTCATATCAGGATATTTTGTTTGATCGTCATGCAATGAATCCCGATAATACACTATTTCTTTCATCGGATTAATCGCGACCAACAACCAGTGTCCACTATAAAATAAGACAACAGTTTAGACGAAAATGTTATTATAGAATGAAAAAAAACGAATAATTATAATAAATAAATTTAGAATGAAATCTAACCCATGGCCAGTATTATATGGCAACAAGAACAACTTCTCTGTAGTCGCGGCCATAAATCTTTGGACTATGTAATCTTTGACTACATCTGGTGTGTGATCTATTGACCGTGAGTTGATACAGCTAGCAGATAAGAATGTGAATATTGAAGTCAAATCATGCGGGACCAACAACTTATCATACAAGAGCCTAAAAGAGAAACATAATCAACATTAAAATATTCAGTTAAATGAGCAAATTTTAAAATGTTCAATTATTTAATTAAAATGGATTGGAGTACCTGATGTAGGAATGCATAACACCAATGCCCAATTCAGAATGTTGGAAAATCTAGTCCAAGTCCTCTTTAGCAATTGTTTCAGAATATTCAAAACCAAAAATACCTTCCTCCATAAGTATTTGCCGGATGCCACCCTCAGCCACATCTGTTTTTCCTACATATGTTTCAAGGCACAACCTAAATCGAGGAACAAGTGCTTTTTTTGACTCGGCCTTTTTTTTGTTGGGCACCTTGCAAGATTCAGGCATCTTACCCTTGCTGGCTTGTTGCAACTGTTGATCATTAACCTAAAAGTCATATAAGTTCAGTAATTAATGTATAATAAGATAATCATGTAACTGTAGTAGTACCTGTTTCCTTGATGCAGCTGAATCGGTTTCCCGCACAATAATTCCCTTAACTTTTGATTTGGATTTTGTATGAGTCTAAGATCATCATGTAAATAAGAAAATGTAAATGTAAGAATAACTTTCATGTATGGGTCATAAAACATTTGAATATTACAAGGTTCATAATGGTGTTCAACCTACCTCATCATCTATGAAAATGAGATTTGCCAGCCATGCAACATACGCTCCTATTGCGTCTCCCACCACTGTTGTGTCTGAAACATCATCTGGTATAGGCAACAATGCACCCCCCTCTAACGCAATATCAACCGATACTTTCAAAAATCCAGCAGGGAGCGTTTTATGGTGAAGTAAGTCTCCCACAGTGTTATGCACCTTTCCCTTGCCAACCATGCGATAAGTCGGTGACGATAAATATAGTCGACAAGGTGAAATGCCCTAAACAAATAATGATGCCGATTAATGTGTCAATTAAGAAAATTATGCTAAATTAACTTCAATGTAATATATACAATTACCTCTGGAAGCTTCTGCAGACAATTGGTACTATTTTTGTCACTAGTATCTTTACCCTCTAGACCGCGCCTTTTCGACATGTATCTCTCTTTGTCCTTCTGTATTTCACGAATTTGAGCTTTCAATTCCTCCAACGTATCCATCACTTCTTTATTGCTAGGATTTTTTTCTTTGGCTGCTTATACAGTTTTGATGGAGTGACACCAAATCCCTTACCCCTCACACGCCCATAATACTCAGGAATATTTAACACCCGACTCAGTAAGCTCCTGCAGTCATCGTGCTTAGCTGGAGTTATAGTCTGGGATAGAGTCTCCTGAAATATAGATAAAAGCAATATAAATATATTATACAATTTTGAGTTACTGACAAATTACTAATGTTGTACTTACACATTGTTCAAATACTTGTTGAACTTCTTCCTGAACTACTCCATCTCTTCCCACACGGGCAGCCTTCCACACAACATGGTCCGGAAGAGATGTCGCATCACTTTTATCCTCTTCTAACTACGCATTAAGACGGATAATAAAACATTCATATCCTATTATATATACTTACTATTTTTTGTAACTATAGCATATTAAAGCATTTATAAATACTTACTATTTTTTGTTCTAAGCGTGCATATCCCAAACGCCCTTTTTTGTATGGATACGCGGGTTTTAATACCGGTTGCCGATTTACGTCACTCACAACCTGAAAAACAAGTTTAAGTCATATCAAAACTCTTGTGGAAGAAGTATATATACTATACATTGTTCATGATAAGTTGTACTTACGCAAAATTCTTTGGTTCTTCGCTTGGCAACAAATGTCTCCCATTCTTCATCCGAAACCAAATCAGCGTACTTCTTTGAGCGCTCCGAGTCGACAAAGTTTCTATCAGAATCTTTAAGAAACTTGTTCGTTAAAAACACTCTAAATCCCCTCAGTCGTTTTCCGGCCAATTGAAGACAATATTTTCTTCTGCAATCATCAATATTAAAAGATCTCTGCAAACAAATACACATACATATAACATGTTAGTATAATTAATTTAAAGATGTAACCGTCAACATAATTAAAAATAATAAAATATCATACCTGTATCTCGCTCCAAATTTTGTCTTTGGCCGGTTGTAGCGAAGGAATTCTCCAATTATCGCAAGTAATCGGAATTTGCGAACGTACAAGTGCTCCAATGTAACTTGTCAACATCGCACCGTTAGGCTCAACTAATTGATCTCTTTCATTCCAATGCACATCATACTTTACACCCTTATCTCTCACACGAATGATTTTTTTCATAATCGTTATTCCTCTTTTGATATCGCCTTCCATGTCTTTTGTTGTTTCGTTTCCATCATGTGATGTTTCCTCATTGGTGGCCATAATACCTGTAATTCAAAAGAACCAAAGTATCAAATGAATGACATGCAAATATGTAAATAAGAAATATATACATAAGAAATGTATAAATAAGAAAAACATATACATAATTTTATTGAATGACATAATATGGTGTTTTAATATCTTCTTTTTTGGTATGATGTGCTAGCCAATAACTCTCTTTGTGACTATCCACCCTCAACCTTGCCAAGCATATACACCAAAACAAAAATACAAATCATGTTCAATTCATCTCTCAAGCCATCAACATATAAAACCATAATAACATATCATATTCACCAAAAACTAAACATTGAGAAATCCTAACTAAACATATAAAAAGCTAACAAGCATATACACCAAAACAAAAATACAAATCATGTTCACTTCATCTCTCAAGATTTAAATATACACACTGCAAAACAGAGATTTAATATCAACAACATATACACCGAAAACACGAAATCGCAGAGATTTACATGGTGATGGTTTGATGACTGTTGAAATGAAGGTTTTAGGAATGGTTATGGAGAATGATTTCAAGAAGATGTATTCGAAATTTCATTATAAAATTCTATAATTGTTCGAATATGATATCAGTTCAAATATTATCAGTATAAAAACAGAATGTGAGATAGTTATGGAATGGTTATGGAGAATGTTAAAAACAAAAAATATGATATCAATTCAAATATTATCAGTTCAACTACAACATATTTACATTTGAGGTCAACCTAAAGCAACTAAAAGTTTCAAACTCCAATAATGCATTCAACTATGAGAACAATAAAAATGGAAAATGAAAAACTTCAAATACCTTAAAATGGTGGAAATGCGCTGGTGGAGGACGGAGATGACCGTAAAAAATGGACGGACGACGGCGGAATGACCGGAGGAAAGGCGACGGACGGAATGCGTCGACGGTGAATAGAGCAACGTTCGCGAGTGGAAAGAAGAAAGAAGGAGACTGTTCTGATTCTGCGAAAATACTGGGATATTTTAAATTTATGCTACTTAAACCTATAGCAGCGCTTTTGCATGACATTTATCAGCGCTTTTAGAAAGCGCTGTTATAGGTCTGCCTTAGGACCCCCCTTTAGCAGCGCTTTTAGAAAGCGCTTTCTTAGACCCCCCCTTTAACAGCGCTTTTTTTGAAGCGCTTTCTTAAGCCCCCCTTTAGCAGCGCTTTTTTCAAGCGCTTTCTTAGACCCCCCCTTTAGCAGCACTTTTTTAAAGCGCTTTCTTAGACCTCCCTTTTAGCAGCGCTTTTTTAACAAGCGTTGTCTTAGGTATGCTATTTTTTTCTTTTTTTTTCATGACTCTTTAGCAGCGTTTTTTCAGAAAGCGCTGTCTTTTAATGCGCTGCTAAAATTCATTTCTGGCGTAGTGAAATTTTATTGGCGATCTATTCAACCTCACTTCTAGATCATTGTCCTCGTCTAACAGAGGAAACCTCCTTAACCTCACTAATGTTCATCTATGGGTTTCTCATCCCCAGCGGGCTCCCGAACTTCAACAATTCTCACTCCTAGGTGTCTTACTTCTATAGACGACACCTCTAGGTTCTATGGATTTATTACTTCGGTTTGAGATGAAGCATTTATGATTACACCACCATTAATTAAATTTATGAATGGAATATTTTGATTTCCTACACTAGCCATGACTAAAGTGAATGCAAACAAGTGAAATGAAAAAGGGACATATGGGTACCTTGAATATTTTGCAGGATATGAAGGCTAGAGAACATAGCAAAAAGAAGCAAATCGCTAGAAACCTAGAAAGTAGCAGACTTTAAAAGATGAAAATCAAGTAAATGGATATGAAAAATGTAAAACACGAAGAAGTTCATAATACTTGGAAGCAAGGAAAGACGAAAAAGAAAAACCAACTTCATTCTTCTAATTATATGTAATAAGACCGATGAGGTCAACGAGTGAGAGTCAGAGAAGCACCAAAGGTCAGGATATTAACAGTCAAGATGAGACCATGATCTCACAACGACACTTCGATCACTCAAATACCTTAAGTGTGTCGCCTCCCTACCCTAGGCGCGTGAATCCACTTGGAAGCCTCCTCTGAATCAACATTTCAGGACGTGATAGACATTTAATACGCGTGTTCCAAATGCCACCAACATCCATTTAGCTTCTCAACAATAATTTTCCTCTCCTTTAAGCATTCTTCAAACAAAATCTCATTCTTTCTACATAACTCACATAAGGTCCGATTTTAAATTTTCACATCAACAATCCTTGCTCCATTACTAATATGAAGGACTTGAGGGCCGATTGTTCTGGACTAACTAATGGCTCAATAAGATCGTGCCAATACATAGGTCTAATCCAATCACAATCATCCATTTAACTAGTGAACAAGTAGATGCTCACATCGAAGCACGACCCTAAAACAATACACCACATTATTCTCGAGCATTGATATTCATCCAATAGTCTCTCCCATCTCGAGTCAGACCAACTGGTACGATTCTTCTTGTCACTTTTATATAAGCGTGAATTTGAATCACACTAAAATATTATTCATTTACACACTTACAAATTTCACCTCTCGTATTTACAAACTTTGTTTAAAGTGTTAATCTTGCATATACATTTCTTTTGTAATCATTAAGATCTCTACCATGGTACCATAAGACCTTTTATGACAGTCTACTTCAACCTACTATCATCTCCATTGCAATACAGAATATATAGCAAGAGTTAAGCTAATCCATTTATAAAATATAAAATGAAAATAATATGATATGTTGAGTTCATAGGTTCAAATTTGCCAACCGAACAAACATCATGGAGTTTGAATGGACTGGTTTAGATTAGACTCAAACAATATTGAGTTGGATCAAAATACAAGTTATGTCAATTTGGGTGACCGCTTACATAGGTTGACAGAAACCATAACACTCATATCCACATTTGTGTAAAAGCAGCCTAAAATTACTCTTCATTTATCATATTTAATATTTTTTTTTTATTTGTCCTTTACTCTAACTAATTGATAATCATTTCAAATAACGAATTTAAACACATGATCAAGAAGTAAAGTCGATTATTTAATCAAAGCAGATAAAGATTACTAGATAAGGAAAGAATAAGAAACAAAACAAGGTTTCTTTATAATAAACTCAAGGTGTAAAAAAACTTTACAGACAATATATTTAAACTGAAAAATTCACTTCCTTTAATTTCAGTTCTTTACATACAGAAACTTTAATAACAACTGTCGAATAAAATAAAAGAGATCTTCAGCTTTAAGTAACCTTTGAATATTCAACAATATTATGAGAATATTTCAAAACCTAAACCTATTAATATTTGTGTTGTTGAGTAGAAATCACTCTTTGAGTCTTCACTATGTGTGTTTGTTTTGTTTATATATACGGCACACATGCCAATAAGCATGCATAAATGTAATTATGTTTATATACAGAGAAGGAAAAGAGGCACAGAAAGACAGAAAAGAAATCCATATAAATTCATCATTATTCAATTAATATTTATATAGTTTCTCACGTCAGAGTTGAATTTATTCCCACAAAGTGACTCCGCCAAACAAACTTTCCTGCCAACATTCAAACTGCATACACATTATTCTATATTCTTATAATTATACATTTTTTATATTTATATATCTATGCCTTTATACGTAACCAAACCCAAATGTTATGATTATTCTTTATAACCTTTAGTCAACAATATCCTAACAAACCTTTTCCTTCACACATGTTCAATCTCCCCTGTACAAAACAACTTTACTATACAGTAATACCTATTTATACGCTATCCGATCATCTGATTTATCGAATAACTGATATATCTTATGTACATCAATTATTTAATAAATCTGAATAATTATAAAAATATATTTTTATTTATTTATTTTTTAACTATAATACAAATATTAATCGAATGTTAAACACTTCTCTAATTAATATTTCATATACATACATAAATTTGATCTCTGCGAGTCTTAACACAACAATAAAATTACTGTTTTTTGACTTGCGGAGATCAAATGATCAAATCCTGAAAATAATTTTACCGTTTTTGGATGATAAGATTGCGGAGCAATACATCAATCATTTTTAGAATCCACTAATGAAAACTTCATACAAATACATAAAAATATAAGTATAATAAATTTAACCTAATTAAATAATTACTCACTAATTACCTCATGATGGTTAAAGCTTGATGAGCCATCACAAGCATGGACATGTGAATGTGAATGTGAATGTGGATGAGGATGTGGATGTGAATGTTCTCCGGCGTTAAACTGAATTCCGGCTGGCAAGTCGATCGATGCAGCCGCTGTGGAAGCGAGTAGTAGATTTGGTGCAAAAGGCCAGACGATGTCACAAGAAGGAGATAACAACAAAGCATTAGGAGGAGGAGGAGTAGAATTAATGCATTGTGATGAAAGTGGTAATTGATATTGTTGATTTTGAGGAGTAGATTGAAGCAACCTAATTTGTTTCTTCAAGAACTTAACATAACGAATGGCTTCATCAAGCATAGAAGCTGTATCCATTTTAGTTCCACCAGGAACAAGTCTTTGAAGGATACGAATCTTCTCACTGATTCTTTCTCTTCTATGTCTAGCTGCGACACTCTGTGGATCGTCGCTGATTCGAACGTTTCTTCGCTTTGGTTTACGAATTGTTGCCGGATCGATTTCCACCGGTTGCATAGCAGCAATCTTGTACATCATTTCCTTCATAGCTCCTAACTCTTCTTCTTGTTCTTCAACCTCTTCGATTTGGTGGATCCCTAATATGTCACTGAGTGAACCTGATGAAGATGGTGGCGGTGGCGGTGCTGCTGCTGGCATCATCATGTTGTTATAGCTATTTGTTGGCCAAATTCCAGAAGAATTACTCATAGGAATTTGATGATGATCTTGTTGGAGAATAATACGGTTTTGTTCATTTGTTTCCATTTTCTCAAGATTCCAAGTGCTTGTGAATGCACTACTAGAATTATTTAGGTTATTTTCCATGAACATAAACAATTATTTATACATATGAAAAAATAATATGAAGTGCTAGATTCTAATTTTGATGGATCTAGCTAGCTAGATGGTGATGTGTGTCTTTATTGATTTGATACTTTAATTAGCTAAAAGAGAAGAGGAAAAATAAAAAATGATAAAAGGGTTTACAAGATTTGATAATAAAAAATTAACCAGATTCAAAGAAACAAAACGAGTACAAGAGATATTCAAACTCAAACAATTAAATAAAATCAAGAAAAAAGAAAATAATTATTTTGATATGTTCAAACAAAAACAAAATTTTTATTAAAACGAGTATAAGAGATACTCGATCTCAAACACAAGAGAAACACTAGATATAAATGATTAAATTAAATGAACTCATAGATAGATATATATAGTGGCTAAGTGGAGAAGAAGGGAAGAGAGAATGATTGTGATGGTGTAGAAAATAAAAAATAGGTTAAATAATATTACTTACCTAAGAGTTAATATATTTTTTAATAGTTGAATGAATGATGAAGAAAGGGTTTGATGGTTGAAAAGGTTGGTAGAGTTTATAGAGAGGGGCCAAAAGAAAGAAAAGGGAAAGTTATTTATGTAATTAGGAAGAGGTTTTTACTGAAAGGGGAGTCACTGCAAAAAGCATGTAGACGAATGAATGAAAAGAAAAGGTAGTGCATGGTGCAGTGCAGCAAATTAAAGAGATTGAATTGAATGAATTAATGTGGTTCTACAAAGTCATGAGATTCATCCATATACCTACCTATAGATAGCCCTTCCTATCCCAACTTTCAACATAGAACTATAGTTCAACTCATAGTTATAACTTATAATTTTATTGTAATTTTATACAATATTATGTATTTTGGTTGGCTAATTCATTTTTGACCTAATATTATCTAAATAAAAATAGGTCTTTTAGAAGATTCAAACAGTCTTTTGTGACTATTGAATGGATATAGATAAAAATTGAACTTTCATAAAATAATATTATCATATGCAAAAGAGTTTAAAGAGAATTTATTTATAGAGATATTTTTTTTTCATAAGAACAATATATTAGTGTGAAGTATTAGGGATACAACACTATAATAAATTCTATAATAAATCGTAACATATTTTGTGACAAAAGTTTTGCCTCAGTCAGAAAATCAGATTTAAAACTTAACTATTGCATTTTTATATTGTTGTTTTATTTATTTATTTTTTCAGTTGGGAGTTCCCTGAAAGAAAATTTTAGATTTGTATTTTATATGATGTTGTTTTCTTTTTTATTTATTTATCTATATTTTTAGTTGGATGGTCCAATCGAGAGCAAATCTCTTTTGCATGTTTTTCTTAGAACTATACTCTAACTTTTCGTTTACTTTTCAACACACATTTCATCTTTATTCTCATGTGAAATTGAGCGGTCTCTTAGTAAAATATACTCAAGGCAATTCTCATCTTTATCTTCTCCATCCAAACACCCTAGCATATTTCCAAACTCAGCTTTCATCATCGCTTTTGAAATATCATCTATTCAAACACATGTACGTGTTTGAAACATCATCTCTTCCAACACTCATATGTGTTTGAAACATCATATCTTCTAACACATGTACGTTTTCGAGACGTCATATCCTCCCTTCGGATGTCATTACTGTCATTAAATCATCAACGAAGCTTGAAATGAAGGAAAGACAACCAAACTCGAACGAAGTTTTCTCCACTATTGTCGTATCTTCTTCATCATGTTATTTGTACGTAACTCTCTTTATTCATGCACCTAGCTTAGAAATGTGAATTTTTGTTGTTCTGTTATGTTGAGGAAAGTTATGTTTTTGCTATTTCTATTATTTTGATTATGTTGATAAAACAGAAAATAAGTTTTTCATTTTTAGTGTTGATGTTGACAAAAGTCCATATGTACCATGAGTCACATTATGTTTCTTTGTTGATGTTGTATTAAGTAAAAATTGTATAAGGCTATTCTTATAAAGTACTTTTAGGAAGTGTTGATGTTGTGTTAAGTAAAATGTTTATGAGGTTATTCTTATAAAGTGCTCTTAGGAAATGTTGATGTTGTATTAAGTAAATTGTATCAAATGTATCATGAACCTCACATTAGGTGCCTTTGTTGATTTATGTTAAGTAAAATGATTATTATGGTTGTTGTTGTTTAAATAAAGATGAGAAATTCCTCCACCACCTCTCTTACATGCACTTCTCCTACAAATGATGGTTCTACTACTAAGACTAAAAGTATAAGATATTCTAGAGGATCCACGAGGATGGTTAAGTTGACAAATGTCTGAAACACAAGTATTAGGATGACAATCGATTTTAATTTAAAAAGTGGTAGTGTTATGGTGAACATGTCATAAATTTAGAAGATTGGAGTTATGTTGATCCTGATGTGAAAAGAATTAGTATATGGGTCGATGTTATGATATTTATTTTAATTTTCATAATTTATTTTACAAGTATATACGATAATTTTTTAAAATGTAAGATATTTTTATTATTCTAAAAGATGATAGTAAAAAACTGGAAAAGAAATAGATTTCATACACCGGTGAGTGTTGGAAGGGCTTCAAAAATATTTAAAAACAATGAGTATAAATTGACATCACCCTAAAAGATATATTTACGTACATCATAATTATAGTACGAATATGTCAAGGTAATTAGTACTTCCACACAAGATCCATAATACAACTCTTTTGAAGTAAATAAAGTTCACAATTATTTAGATCATGTTGTAATTGTATTTTGATGGAGTCTGACATATCTTTGATCATGCTTGTCAATATTTGCATTGGATTTGATTGAGGTACTTGGAACTCAATCTTGTGGTGAGGCTGAACAACTATCTTTGGAGTTTGCACCATTAAAAACAACTTTCTAAAAAATGTTTAATAGATATAAATTTGGTTGAGAGAGTATACCCATCGATTTTAATTGTTGCATCATAAAAATAACAACAACACACTATATAATTTTAAGAACACAAATAAAAACAACAAACAACACATAATCAAACTAAAAAAGAAATATATACTTACCTTAATTACATTTCAGATAAAACTCATCAGCATAATCACCTGTTCCTTTTCTAATCTTTCCACCATATTCAACCGAGATAAATGCTATTCTTTTATAGTCATGTTCATCCCATTACAAAAGATAAGAGAAAAATAATAATTACGACATGTCAAGGAGTCAATTACTAATATTCTCATCAATTATTTGTTCATTTAAAATACTAATGTAATATATATATATATATATATATATATATATATATATATATATATATATATATATATATATATATATATATATATATATATATATATATATATATATATATATATATATATATATATATATATATATATATATATATATATATATATATATATATATATATATATATATATATATATATATAATTTTTTTAATTATATAAATATCACAAATTTATTTACATTAATATATAAATATAAATAAGTGTTATTATCATGGATTAAACACTATAATTTATATTCATCTACCTCAACACAAATACTAGTTGAGATATTCCATGAATCTAGTTTACCCAATTAAGATTCATAATTATTAAATAAAACACAACATGATTATTCATCATGTGTAAAACTCAAAGGAGTGACTTAAAATACTCAAAATAAAATGAATGAAGTATATGCAAAATGCACCAATATAGCTTTAGCTAGAGGTAAAAAGAATTGAACCTATAGCTATATATGTATACTAGGTTACTTTCTTTCTCCAATTTGATTTTTGGTGCACTGAAACTCTAGGGCTGCTTCTCATTTATTACCATTTTCATATACCTCTTTGCTCCTTAGCATTATTTAGTTCCCTGTCTCCTTCACTCAATTTTGGGATGTATAAAGTTTGAATGAAGTCTTCAATTTTCAAATTCAAAAATATAAGTCCTTTTAAAAAAATGTACCTTCAATAATTATATAAGTATTTTATTTTTTAAAATCATTTTTTTTCTTTCAATAGAAAAGGATGGTTAGTACAATACTAGTACTATTTTGGATCCCTATAATTGCTAAAATAAATTACATGTAATTTACTAATTAATGACATATCTCTAGTTATTCAGTCTAGTTCAAAAAACTATATGCAATAAATGTATCATCATTGAACATAGAACACAGTTCCTCTTTAATTTGATTCAACCTCTTTCTTTGTGGCTCAACAATTAGGGTAATTTATTTATGTATAACAAGACAATTAATTTTTGACATCACCCGCATGTGTCATATGCATTCTTGAATTAATGCCATTCAATAATTCATTTCAATTAGTACTAAAAAAAATCAACACATAATTAGTGATTGAAAATTCAAATTAATTAAGTTCTTATCGTGTTCTTGAAGCTAACTATATGATAATCTTTGAAAAAGGAAGGTGATGTTATATTTTCTAGAAATAGAAAATTTTTCTCAATCAAACAACATTATCCAACGTACGATAAAATTTAAAAACCATACACATGTCTCATTTAATATCATGCATTGATGCACCTTGAATGTTGATGTCATTTAGTTAAAAATAAAAACCTTTCTGCCCAATAAATTCAAGCAACATGTAAGAAATTTGTATACCACTTTAATTAATAGGCCTTTGGAAAGGAAGATTTTGATTTAACAAAAGGATTCAAAGTCTTATGGGGTGTGCCCAGATGTTAATAAATCAACCTTAATTGGTCATCGTGATTAAAGACAGATTAATGATTGAAGATATAATCTACTTTGAAATGTGTATTATTAGATCTTGATTTAGTTATTCATGCAATAATTAATTACAATTAAGGTTGGTGATGATGGTGTCGCCAACTTATTCAAGGTTTTGGATAGACTTATGGTTTTTGGATTCCAACATTATACAATATACTCCATCTGTCTCATTCCAGATTTTTAATGATAAATAATTATATTAATTTTAATAACAAATACTAAGTTTTATCTTTTAAAATATATTTACTTATAATAGTCATTTGAAATGAGATACAATAAATAATACTATTTTTATTAAAAAAATGTTATGAAATATTTTTCTTATTTAGAATTTTTCACTTTGAAGTTGGGTTCGTGGAGAGATGGTGGGTGGATTTGAATTTTGATCGGAGTTTTTTTAGATTGTCGGAGGATGCTAAAGTGCAGCTTTTTTGGGTTGTCGGATGATGTTAAAGAGTAACTTGAAGTGCTGTTGAATGTTGTCCGGTTGGTTCAACCAGACTCAGAGGTAGCCAACAGTTTTGTGTGGTGGCATAACATTATTTTATGTTTGGGACAACCATGAACGCTTGAAATTTTTATCTAATTCGGATCAAGTGTTAACTAGTGAGCAGACTCACCATTGTTCTATTCTTTGGAAGACCAAAGTACCTAGCAAAGTTCTCATTTTCGATTGGAGGCTCATATTTAACAAACTTCTAATTAGGTGTGAATTGAGCAAAAAAGGAATTTTGACTGGTGCAACTAACATAATTTGTCTGGTGTGTTTTGTTGGCGAGGAGGAAGTGAATCACTGAAGCCTTCAAGGTTTTGCGGGGTCTGAGACAAGGAGACCCATTGTCTTTGTTTCTATTCTCCATTGTTGTAGAAGGGTTTGCAGCTGTGGTTAGAAAGGCTGAAGGTGTAGGTATTCTAAGTGGCTATAGAATCAATGATAGATTGTCCTATTGTATCCTGCAATTTGCAGATGATACAGTCTTAATGTGCGATGGATCGTGGTCAAACCTTTGGGCATTAAAATCAATCTTGAGGGGATTTGAATTGATCTCGAGTTTGAAAATTAACACAGGAAAGAGTTGTCTCTATGGCGTAGGCGTTGATGATTTCCTTATGAAGGCTGCAGAACAGTTCCTAGCGTGCAAAATTGGCTTGCTACCACTTAAGTCCCTTGGCCTAACTGTTGGAGGCAACCACATAAGGTTCTCTTTTTGGAAACCTGTCATTGACTGCATGAAGGCAAGGTTGTCACCTTGGAAGGGGGATTATTATCCATTGGGGGCAGGGTGACATTAACCAACTCAGTACTCACGAATTTGCATGTTCATCATTTGTCTTTCTTCAAGGCACCACATAAGGTTTTGCAAATGTTAATCTCAATGCAGAGAAACTTCCTATGGTATGGCTCGGAGGAAAAAAAAGGAGTGGCTTAGGTCAGTTGGAACTCAATATGTAAGCCCAAGGAGGAAGGTAGAATATGCTTAAAAGGTATTAGGATAACCAATAAAGCATTGATTTTTAAATGTCTTTGGAGGTTCATTAAAGAAAGGGATGCTATTTGGGTTGACTTATTGGAAGATAGATATGGTGATTATGTAAAAAGGCTTATGTTTAAAGAGGTGCATATGCCAAAGTCTCAAGATTCATTGTGGTGGAAAGATGTGATGAAGAGTTGTGACAATTTTGGGACTGCTGAATTTGTTGATCTTATTTATATCAGATTAGGGGATGGTGCATATTCTTCATTTTGGTTTGCAAGATGACTTGGAAACTTCACACTTCGTGATATATTTTTGGGCATGTGCAAATTATCTCATAGCAAAGAGGCAGGGTTATTAAAGATATGAGAGTGTGGGTCGGGCTCGAGTGGAGATGGCAGTTGAGATTAACTCACTGGTGGACAATTTTAATGTTCTGGTTGTGGTTTTGCATGATGTATTCCCCAAAAAGGATATCTCAAACGTTGTCATTGGCCTTATGGTCCTTTCAACTATTTTTCTATAAAATCCTACTATGACAGGTTACATTTGGCTGCGGGAAGAGGTAATTTGGACGCCTCGTTGAAGCTAGAATTGCGATTCACATGGAAAACGTCTCTCCCGTTGAAGGTTATAATGTTTTTCTGGAGATTTCTTATTGACATGCACCAACTCGTCACAATCTTGCATTGTGTGGGATTTTGTCCAACCCCCACAATCTGGTTTGTGTTTTGTGTTTTAGACCTATTAAAGACATTAATTATGTGCTCATTACTTGTCCTATGATTAGAGTAATATGGAAGAAGATGTCTGAATGGATTGATGTAGGATGGATCAATGAAGTGTAGTGTTGTAGTCACTTACTAATATGGATAGAGAGGTTGAGAGGGAGGTGACCCAAAAATTTTCATGTGGGTTGTGGTTTGTTGGTGTATATGATGGTTAAGAAATTAAATTATTTTCAACGATGAAGTTTGTGATCCATAATTAATTGTGTAGAGAGTTTTGTTTTTCTCGTGGTGGTGGTTAGCAACTCGTTCAAAACTTAGAATCTTTTGTAACTATTACGAATGGTGTAAATATCCACTAGATTTCATTTAGTTACTTTACGTTGTAAAAATAGTAGTTGATCGATTGTAATTCGGGTTGGGGTATCCCTAGTACCCCTTGTGGAATGAATATTTGGCTGATAAAAAATGTAGGTTTGGAGAGATGTGCGTCTTTGGCTTTAGGTGGATTTTCAAGACCATACAAGACTTTTTCCTTCTTTTTTCTCAAGTATCAGATCTAATTTTTTTAGTAAGTTTTATTTTGACTTCTTTGGTTATTTGGTTTAGCTGTTTGTTAGACTATGCAGTCTTCTAGATAGCATTTTATTTGTAGGGGGATTTTTGAAAATTTTGATTTGTTAGTGATGATTAAATTTGTGACTTAGGAATGGTCTGTTGTCATTAATCTAGTCAGTAAATAGTGTGTTTGTTCTAGTTGGTGCTCTAAATCGGAGAACTGTGTGTTACCCTAGGTTTCTTTTCTCTTTGTATATAAGGTTGGTTCTTGTATTTTGGATTGAGGACCCGTACGTACTTTTGCTTATTAAAAAAAAATCACTAGAAAGCAAAAACATATTTCTTTTATGTATTTTGTTCTATCGATGGAGTCCATTTTACATAGATTAAGATATATAGTTAATTTTTTTTAATAAAGGAAATTTATGCAATAAATTATAAAATTATTGGAAAGAAAATTTAAGAATATAATGAAGAGAAATTAATAAATTGTAAGGAGTATAATGGGAAAATAAACATAATTTTTTATTGGAATAATAAAGTGACTTATAATTTAAGATAATTTTTTTATAAAGTAACTTATAATTTCAAACGGAGGGAGAAATACATATGTCAGTTTGTTAGGACAAGTGGTCATTATTAATTTGTTATTTAAAAAAGAATTGTTGAATAGAGAGAACTTAAGATGTTAGAGAGAGAAGCTTCATCTTCTCTCTAACCATTCTTTGATTTTTGAAGTTAACATCGACTCGAGAATCATGAAGCATTCACTATTTAAAGAAATTGAATTGGAATGGAGGTCTGTTTCAAAGTGTGAGTGGGCTTTTAAGGCATCAAAAGTTCATTGGGATAATGAAGGAAGACGAAGTCCTGAAGTAGATCTTAGTAGCATAAGACGTTCTTCGTTCTTTTTTATATCATTCTTGGAAGATCTTTGAGCAAAGGATATGACGAGAAATTTTAGAGTTATGGGGATATATTATGAAATGGTTATTCCAACCAAGCAAGACGTTGGAGGAAGACGATATGGATTTGTTAAATTTTTTTATCTTAAAGATGAAAAATTTTCTACTACTAAGTTGGATAATATCTTTATTGTTAGAAGAAAGCTTTATGTCAATATTTATAGGTTCCAAAGAAGGAAACACTTGAGAGTTCAAAACAATTCTAAACATTTGGATCGTGGTTTGAAGATGAAGCGAGGAAACAAGTTAGAAAAGGGGAAGAACATGCCTTACAAAGTTATCCTTAGCACTAATGGAGGTTGCTCATATGTAGAGGTGTTGAGATCAAATAGAACTCTTAATAGAGAAAGGGGCATGTGTAGATTTATTTATCAGACCGAAGTAGTGAGCTTAAGAGATTAAAGAAAGCTTATGTTGTTTTTTTTTTGAAAACTCACGTGTCTCATACAACATACACAAGATATTTAACCTGGAGGGCTATTTTTAGGTTCAAGTAACCCCTCTAGGGGCCAACCCGTGCTTGTTGGAGGACAAAGTTGATGGAAATTTTAGGCATTAGTGGAATAAATTGGTGATTGGATGAGGCAATGGTTCAAAGAAGGCCATCACATGTTGATGATGCAAGATTCACCTTGATTCGGTGCTATGGTATCCTATGCCATGCATGAAATATGGAGTTCTTTGAATCTTTGATGGCGCTTGTAGCTCGTATTTATGTGCAGATGACAATATCAGACTTCGTGTAAAAATGGATGTAGTACGTATTCTGGTAAGGAAAAGGCATTCAAAGGTTTTCAAATAAGATTTTGAAGCTTGTGAGTGCATCTTTCCATTTAGTTATGTTTTGGATGATGTCAAGACTAGGAAAAACTTTTGCCTTTTTGTACATTAGATGGTATCAACCAATTCTAGGTGTGCATTGTGCATTTTAGCATTAGGGTGCATGTTAACATGTTTTGAAATAATTTAGCAAGGATCCATGCATCAAGAAAGGACTTTTGTGCATCAAAATTGAGTTTTTGTGTGAAAAACACTACATTGTTCAACACATACGAGTTTAGGTCGACCTACAGAAGTTTTTTCTCCAGTATAGGTCGACACATAACATACTTAGGTTGACACCCATGCCTCAATATTGAAGCTTGTAGCCAGTGCCTATGTGTCGCCTCTAATAGGTTGACCTAAGACCTTTATAGGTCTATACATTTGTTTTCGTAGGTCTACCTATATACCTAAAATCTTGATTTTTTATATATTTTGTTTTCATTTCCTTTTGCATGCTATTTGCTTCATATCTTGCATACATATAAATACTGATACATGCATAATTTCTAGTAAGGTTCTAGAGTAAAACGTACATGAAGCTAGGATTTTAAAGTATACTCATCATATTCAACCTCTCTTCTATGCATACACACATTCAAACTACACATAATATTTTTTGACTAGGTGGTCATCTAGATTAGAGTTGATAACATCCAATTAGGTTATTGTACCAAGAATATTTGGTTGATTTCTTTAAGGGTTTCAAATAAGAAAATCGAGCTGGGGGTTTCCTTTAAGATCATTGAGGATTTAAAGGTTTTTAACAAGAGTTGTGTAATTCAGATCCAATCAAGTAAAAGTCTTCAGACAAGAAGTGTCTTGCAAGGGAGTAGTGTAAGACAGTGTATCATTTTGGTAAATCTTGGGTTTCAACAAGTGTGTGCTTAGGATTAATTTGACCGTGTGAAAGCCTTGGGACAAGTGGTGCCTTGCAAGGAATTATCAAGAATTGGTGAATTGAAGCGGCATTATTGGTGACTTAATCAATCCTTGATCAAGGGTTTTGTAGGTGGTAGCATCAACAACAAACCATAGGGTTTATAGGGTTAGAGTTATTCATCTCTTGTATATACACTTTTTGCAAAGTAAGGTTAATTGCAACTATCTCAATTCAAATTTGAATTGAGGGCAAAGATACCCATAACAAGGCCGATTGAGGAACTGCCTAAACAAATCCTTCTCTTTCTCTCTCTCTCTCTCTCTCTCTCTCTCTCTCTCTCTCTCTCTCTCTCTCTCTCTCTCTCTCTCTCTCTCTCTTTATTTTATATATATATATATATATATATATATATATATATATATATATATATATATATATATATATATATATATATATATATATATATATATATATATATATATATATATATATATATATATATATATATATATATATATATATATATATATATACCTTTTTGTGTTAGAAAATTGTTGAATTCATTATTGTTTGATCGATTCATTTGGAAATTAACTTTTGATTACATTTTGAAATAAGATTTGTTAATATAATCACAATCCATTTGATTGTGATTGGTTTTTAGATCAACAAAATAAAGTAAATTTCCAAATGATATCGACTGCACACAAAGTGTTTGATAAATTGCCTTATTGTGCTTTTGTGTGTTTTGATCATTGGGATTAAGCTTTACGTGTAGCTTAGCATTCAATTATTTGTGATTGATTATTGTTGGGAAATTTTTATTCATTTTCATACGTTTGTGTACCTTTATGCATATTCGAGCTTTTTAGTAGAGGTTCGGTTAGACGATTTGATTCGGGTTGTTTCCGTTGTGCCATGAAAATTTTAAAAACCAATTTTACCAAAAGTTTGATTTTTAAATTTTTGATCTAATCACCCTCTCTAGATCGAAGCCTATCATCTAAAAAGTGGTATCATGAGCTCCGGTTAATTTCGTGCTTAAGATTTGCTTAGTAGAAGAATGGCTACCAAACCTAAGGGAGCATACAATAAAGCACCAATTCATGTCAACTTTGTTGACAATGGTATATGAGACGCCATTAAAAATGGTCCTAATGAAATTACCGTGACCAATGTTGAGGGTGTTACCGTACCTAAATCGGAAGCACAATGGAATGAAAATGATTGGAAATTGTGGTCACATGATTGAAAAGCGAAAAATATTCTCACATCCACTTTAGGTGTTGATGAGTATTATCGCGTTTCTCATTGTGAGACCACCAAGACTATGTGGCACGCATTAGAAGTTTCCCATGAGGGTACTAATGATGTCAAACAAGTTAGGATCAACACATTAAATCAAGAGTTTGAACTATTTCCTATTGGGCATGGCGAAACCATTGCAGACATGCGAAAATGGTTCACACATCTTATCAATCGGTTGAATGCGCTAGGTAAGCCTATTTCTAATAAGATTGATACTAACAAAGTGTTGATATGTTTAAATATGGAATGGAAACCTAAGTTCACCGCTATCAAAGAGGCGAATGATCTTAAAGTACTTGATCTCACGACTTTGTTTGACAAATTGGAAGAGCATGAGTAAGAACTCTCTTGCTTGGAAAAACACAAAAAGAGTATGAAAATAAAGTGAATAAGGAGAAAGGTAAAGACAAGGAAGTAGAGAAGAAATTATATTTCTCTAAAGATTACAAGCTCAAGGTCCTCCCACAATGAGAAAAGTGATTATGAAAATAAAAATGACGAAGATTCCGATGAAGAAGATATGGGGTTGTTTATCAAAAACTATAAATAGTGCACGAGAAAACATGAAGACAAATATCTACCAAAAACCATAGCAAATCTATAAGTCTATCCAACTCCTCCAAGGAAGATGAGAACAAGAAGGGTAAGTCTATAAGTGTAATCTACAATTGTGGCAAACCGGTCCATTATAGGTCGAAGTGCCCTACAATCAAGAAAGACAACTAAAAAGGCCATGATAAGAGATCTAGTGTTAGAAGTATTTTTCGGTAGTCTTTTATCGTATTCACAGGGATTGATGAGAATATGTGATGCTTGTCGTTCAATGGTTTAATGATTTAAGAAGGGTTTTTTTTAAATGGTTTCTATTTTTGTAGCAAGAGCTTGCAAGAAGTAAAACAGAATAAAATTTGTTCTTAGTTTGATAAAAAGCATGCCAAGATTAGGGTTCGCTAATCCGTCCTAAATGTATCCAACCGATCAAATATGTGAACATAGTTTTAACCAACATAACCATGTATCCTCGCAAAAACGTTCATTTCTAAAGTGATTTCATGAATGTTATTGTTTTGACCGTTAAATGATCTCTCTAAATAACACTCAAAACAATAATTATTAAGATCAATACAAAACGAATATCAACTTTCAAACCTATGTCTAGAGTTTGTATAGTTGATAGATGAAGAAATTAGGTTGAGACTTGAAAAGTTCATGCCTAAAGTAATCCAAACCATAGATATAACAAAAGATAGCAAATAACTTCATCTATATTGACCAAAGCATTATTCACATACAAAAGATCAAGAAGAATACATAAAATCTGAACTAGCTACTTCTAACCTTGACAAAAGAGAGGTTTTAGCCACCTATTTCCATGATAGCTTGAGCAACAAGTTTCAGAAGAAGGTTGATCAACATCCGAGTCGAATAATCGAGATTGGATGGGAATCCACATTCTTTTTGTGAAAGATGGCTACGAGATGATGAGAAATAGAAAAACTAGGTTTTTAGGTCTGAAAATCCTCTCAAAAGAAAGTACAAGTGAAAAAGATATTTTCTCAAAAAGTGGCACATACTACTTATAGAAGGCTTACTGAGCTGTCATGTTCGCAGTGCAAAAAAAGTGTTCGCCTAACAAACAATCAAATTGGCACCTGAAGTGCCTTTGTCATGTGAAAACTCCCCTGATAGATTTCCAAATGTTCGCTGTGCGACGAATCCTTCGCAGTTCAAAGACTTCACTGCAAACTTCGCACAACGAATTCTTGTCCAAATACTTACTGCCTCAAGTCTGGGGGTGTTCGCTAGACCTTCGCTTCCTCTTCGCTCCAGCGAGTTGTTCACTGCCTCGTTCGCACAATGAACTTAGGTCCCCTTTCTTTCTGGATGAACAGTACATTGGGTTTCCTGGCCTTCGCTGGCAAGTTCGCATAGCGAGCTTTTGAAGTTTTTTTGGGTAGGTTTGCTAATATTTGCATGCTGACTTGGTTTCTTTGTCATACTTCTTGTGTCTCACTCTTCAATTTTTCATGCCTAATTCCTGCACAATAGCACACAAATCAAAGCAACCAAGGTATTTTCACAGAATGACGCAAATCAACAAAAGCAAGAGTTATTCTAACACTTTCTCTACAAAAGAAGTGAAAAATGCCCACATTTGATAGTTCAAATAAGTAAAGTTGAGCATCTAACAACTTTTCCCAACTAGATATTTGCTTACCCTCAAGCAAAGTGTCACGATGAGAATTGGATATCAAGCTATTGGATTAACTTGAATCTTAATTCGTGGTTCACCACCGGTCTTTAATTTGTCCAAAGGAAGGGAAAAAGATCGAATTACCTACAAGATGCAATGCAAATGTAAAGCTAGAGAGTTTAAGATTCGGGGGTTGGTTAAACTTAAGGAAGGTATTAGCATCCTAAGAATCTGTTGTACTCTACAGGAACCTCTTGTTTAAAATGTGCTATTGCTATATCTATCTACTTAAGATATGCTAAAGGGTTAAAGGTAAAGAGAAGGGCCTAAGGAGTTAGTCTTAAGAATACTCGCCAAGAATTTGCATCTTGTGCTATCCTGGGTAGGGGATGAAATCAGAGTATTCATAGTTCCCCTCAAAGAGGAGGAAGAGGAACTTCTTGACTGCGGTCAAGGTTCCAAGGGGGAAGTAAATGTTCATATGGAAGCGCTTACGTGGAGTTCAATGACTCCGATTCTACGTTATAAAATTGGTTGAAAAAGTGGGTAGTAAGTATTCTACGGCAGGAACTTGCATGGAGTGCGAAAACTCCTAATCCTAAGGCTAGGAAGAGGTAAAGGTATGTCCGCGGCAGGACGCCTAAGCACGAGTACGGCGACTCGGATCCTAAGGCTCGGAGAAGGGAAAAGGCGGGACGCCTAAGCACGAGTATGGCGATTCGGATCATAAGGCTGGGATGGGGTGAGGGTAAAGGCATTGACACGACGGTCAAACGGAAAACCTTTCCTTCGGAAACGGTAAACAGTTAAGATGAAAGGCAAATGAAGCAGAGATATATACATGTGATATGAAATGAGATATTGAAAATGCAAATACTGTATAATAAGCAATGATTAGAGGTTGCGTTTAAATGGAAATAAGAAGTGATGTGATGATTAGAGGAAATGAATTGTTTTTAGTGTTTGAGAAAATTATTGAATTAAAATTAAGTCTAAGTTAAAAAAGATGTTAGAATTAATTAAGTTGAAAAAGAGAATTAAAAAAAAGTTAATCTTAAGTTTTATAAAAAAAAGTTTTATTTTTATAGATTAAGTGGTAATTAGGAGAGTAGATTAATTAACTTAAAAAAGTTCTAACATTAATTAAAAGTTAATTTAAATAAATTAGATTAGAATTTAAAAAAAAAAATTAATTTTAGGTTTGAATAATATATTTTTTGGATTTTTTTAATATTAATGTGTTAGTGGTTAGTAGTTGATTTATTTTTTATTAATTAATATGTTACAAAATAAAATAGAGTTAAACTATAAAAAAAACAAAATAAAAAAATGGGTTGGGCCTGGGTGATGAAATCCCAGGACCCGACCCGGTCCGTTTAGGCCACCAAAAAGAGTGAGCATGGGTTTCAAATGAAACCCTAGATTGAGAGCACTTAACGACGCCTCTTCTCTCTTCTTCCAAATTTTATTTTCTCTCTTCCTTCCTTCTCTGGCCGCAATCTTTTCTTCTTCTTTGCGATCTTCCTCCTCTTCTATTCTTCTTCATTTCTGAAAAGAAAAAAAAAACTAAACACAAACAAACAGAAACAATGGATTTACCCAAGAACAATGACGGAAATGTGATGATGAACACTGTTCGTGTTCTGAGCTTTGTGCGTTTTAAGTTCTCGTTGATGTTGGGTTTATGGTTCGTTGATGATTTGTGATGTTCTGGGTTTCGCTGAGATTGTTGATTTGAGGGTTTTGTGATTTGTTTGTGTTCGTTGATTTCGCGATTTCCAATCTGTTGATGGATTGTTTGTTGGTGTTTGTGGCTGTTTCGTTGTGGTTTCGTGGGTATTAAGAACTGGGCTTATTTAGCGATGATGAACCTTTGTTCTGAGCCTTGAGGTTTTTGCGATCTAGTTTGAGGACTGTGATGATTTTGGTTTTCTCAGCTCTTGGTTATTTTTGATTTCTTTCCCCTTTTTTTGTATGAAATTCCTCTTCTTTTATAGTCGGATTTCACAAAACGAAATTAAAACTTTTAAGGATTTTCCTTTTTCGGTTTGATTTTGTCTGAATTGTGTTTGATTCTTTCCATTTTCATTTTGGATATTGATGGTGTATTTCCATTTTCAATTTGGGCTGTTTTTGGAAAGTCCTTAACCGTGTTTGGAAACTTCGATTTTCGACTTGGGGCTGATGCTGATGGTGTTTCCATTTTTGTGTGATTTGCTGAAGATGAATTTGGAAGGTCTTTAACTGTGTTAGGGAAGAAATTCGTTTTTTTTATTATCTTCAACTTCCTCTTTTTTCGTGTGAACTGATACTGCCTTGGTTATTGGAAGGTTGTGAACGGTTTTGAAAAAAAGTGATGGTGATATTAAATCTGGACCGTTGTTGTTGGCTTCCTGTTTGGAGAATAATGATGCCTTCTGAAAAATGTTTGCTATTGGTTTGAAATGTTCTGTTGGAAAGTAGAAGTTGGTGAAAGTTTACCGTTGCCCTTCCGAATTGCCCAATGATGAGTTCTAAGTACAGAGGGTTTAACTTTCATTTTTTTCCTTCTCTGATTCTTGTTTTACTGTTGTTTTTGGTGTTTGCAGGTCTTGTGAAGATGACAAAGATAAAGAGGGAATTGAAGGTCCTTGAGCTTTAAGGATGGTCTTAGGATTTAGAATTTGTACAAATGTTGTAATCTTGAATATTCCTTAGTTGGAGAAATTTGGGATGTAGTTTGAATTTTGATCCTTGCTATAAAAGAAAAAATTCAGACTTGAAATTGTGTATGACCTCATAACTTTGAATAGAATTGTGAACTTAATTTAAACTTGAGCTGTCTTTAATTGCAACCCATATCCTCTTAAGAACAAACTTGAATTTTGACACTCAAAATTGAAGCATGTTGCGATTACTTGAAACCATAAATTGAATCCCTCCTTGAATTTGCATATTTGATGTTAGTTGTAAGCAAAAGTATCTTGAATTTCTATCAAACCTGTAAACTTGAGAATCTAAATGGCATAGTTCTTGCACTTAATATGGACAAATTTAGAAACTCATATGAAAAGAGCATGGAGATGAACGTCTTAAAAATTGAATTTCTCTTAATAACATCAATTCCAAACTGTGTCCGAAATTTCTCCAACACCCCTTGATGACTTGCAAAAGCTTTAGAAACGAACTCTTAAATCACACAGTCGAGCCTGAGTAGATTAATAACTTTGAAAGTGGCCATAAAGACATTCTTGAAAACAACCAACAATATTCTGAGCATCTAGATTAACAGCCTGGTCTGGTTGAGCATATCCCTCTCTTATATCCACGGGAATTAAAACCACCTGCAAAAGCTAGGAGCGCACCCAAAACCTTCATGACTTTGAAGTCTCTATAGCAAACCTGTCCTCATAAAACAAAACGGACAAACTGGTTAAAACGGTTAGTTATGCATAAATGATTGACTTAGATGACATGCACAAAAAATGCACAAGGAGGTGGGATCTTAAGGTCAAAAATTAGGGTGCTACACAAAGTATGCCTCTTGATGAAACAAGAGGATTTGCTCAAGAATAAGATTTCTCCAAGAATAGATCAAAAGGCTCAAACACAAGGAATGCAACCAGACACAGGTTCCCAATGATGAGAGTCAAATAACACACAAGAACTAAAGTCTTAAAGCAATTCAAAACATATATCAATCAACAACTATGTCTTCTTGAATGAAGCACCCTATCCCTGTAATATCAATCTAATTCATACAATATCTAACAATCATAAGTGAAAATATTGAAGTAAGAAGATCACTAAGTTCTTTTAGGTTGTAGCTTGGTCGGGTTTACAAACAAGGAACATTTCTAAGGCCATTGAAACAAAATTGACGATGCAAAAGAGACATTCACTGTACAAGTTATTTACACATCCCAACTTCATTCCACTTGTTTCTCAATTGAAAACCTTCCCAACTCTTTTTCACAACTTATTCTTTCACTATTTTTATTTTCTTTTCCAAGCAAGCATTCTTTTTCTCTTTTTTTTTTACATTCATATTCACATAACAATTTTTTCAATGCTTGCTTGAATTTTTCAAAAGTTGTAGCAACCTACCATACTTCTTTTCATTCTCCCCAACTTAACGTTTACTTAACCTCAAGTGAATGCTCTTGAATTTTTATTGCAAAGAGGACAATTAACACAAAATTCAAAGGTTCAAGAAAAAAAATTTAGAATCTCACAAAAATTCAGACTGAGATTCACATTGTTTAGGCTCAAGTGGGTTAACAAATTCTCTCTGCTCACGGGTAAGTTGCATTTGGAACTGGTTGTGCTCAATATAAAAAGTTCCTTGATCATTTCTAATTGCTTCCACAAATTCACAATAATACAAGATAAAGCATGAATCAAAGGAATCAACAAAGTCTATTAGAAATCCAACATTTCGTACACAATGGAGGCTTCCTCACAATTTGTGGTTTTTTAGTCCTAAGTGAAACATTCATTTAACAAGTTGCTAAAAGAACAAATTTTTTATTTACAACAAGATTTAAGTTCTTAAGCATTCTAAAATTCTAACCAAAGGTAACCATGTACCTTGACATTATTCACTTGCTTAATATTATCATTACCATCCAAACTTAGATGAATCTTCACTGGATTCTTCTTTTCAGAGAGCAACCAATCTAGAAGTTTAGTTAAAACTCAACAGCAAGAAGATATTAAAAACCACTTGAAAAGAAAAACAAAAAATTTTAAACATAAAACTTGACATTAATCAAACTTAATAAAAATGTGCATGCGTGTAAAAACACCCCAAAATAGTACATGAACAAAATCTGAAACAAAGTATGATAATACTAACAAAAGCAATGATTTAAGCACAGAAATACTTCTCTTTGAAGACCAAAGTAAGTTGCTCAATATCATGCTCAAAAAATCTAAGCAAAACAAAATCAGTCCTCCTCGGACCCTGTTTCCTCCACACTCTCTGAGCCGTCCTCATCATCAACATCCTCATCATCATCATCAGCTACCTCAACACTGCCACCATCAGGGCCAGAAGTACCCACCCTCTCTCCAAATGTAGGCCTGTCCTCAGGCCAACTCGCATGATCCAGGAACTGCTCCCGAGTCATCATGCTACGCTCTACGGAAGGGTCTCGGCACTGCAACTGGAGTACCTGCATATAGTAATGTAAGTCAATCATGGCACGCTGAGTAGCCGCCATCCAATCCCAGTTATAATTGCAGACAGCCTGCTGAAACGGATCAAAATTCTGCGCACAAGCAACACCAGGGCCCTCAGTAGCCCCAGCATCCGAAGCAGCTGAACTCCCTTTAAAACCTTTAGGCTGATAGTATTTGTCCATATAACGGTCATCAATGGCAGTCGGGATCGTCACTTTTCGATGCGAAGGTAGCCTCACCCTTGCATGGACACATAACGCCATGATAAGACAAGGAAAAGCGAGGGGATAATTCACTCTCGCCCCCGATTTCAACCCACTATCAACCACGGATTGCATCTCATCAGCAATGCCAAGCCACATCAATTTGAACATTCGTCAGAATAGAGTGAACCAAATGTGCCACTGGGATCGGCACGGTAGACGTATGTGATTTTGGCTTGATGTTCGTCAAAATCAACAACAACACTAACTGTGGCAAAGGCTTCATGTCTTCCCTGTGGTACCGCCTTGGAACCCCAGATGGGTTCAATTCCACTGTCTTACCTTCCAACAATAGAGCCTCAGAAATCAAATTTGTATCTCTGTGGAGTCTCAGATCTCGATGGTAATCATCAATCTCATCTTCACCCAAGTTAAGTGGTCGTCCGAGTACCCGATTAATGGTGTCTCTGTCAAAGCTTACTGGTCGGTCCAATACCTTTGTGGTCCATGTGAATGGTTCATCTTCATTTGGAAGAGCGTTGGCATATAACTCCCGCACTACCTCCGTGTTGTAGCTATCTGTTAGTGTCACCAACATGTCCCGTCTTTTACTATTTATCAGTCCTGCGAAAGTCCGGTACGATCCTTCCGGATGAATGAGGAACCTCTTTTCTGGAAAAAATCTTTCGCTTTTCCAGAGCCACGTATCGCGCGGCTTGCTTTGGTCCAACAAACCTCTCACTATCGTACTGGATTGGTTGGGGGCATGAGGTGCTTCCGACCTTTCACTTCTTGGATGCTATTGACCTGGATGTCATCTGTATAAAAAAACACAGGAGAAGAAAAACAACAACCACATAGTTTATTTGTCAAACAAATAGAATAAGAAAACAAAATACTGTCATGTTCGCTGCATACTTCGTTGTGTGAAGACCTGGCAAAAACTCGCCCCAGGTTCGCACTGCGAAGGTGCTAGCGAAGGCTGTGGGTTTTTGAATTTCACCCTTATTTCTGCTCCCTATGCAAGATAACCAAATTGCACTTCAAAAATACATAGATATCAACATTGGTCATGCTATGGACAACTATTAACACACATGCAACCACCATTTTCATTAATTTGATTCTACCCCTATACAACCCATATGGTAAGTCTTATTCAAACTAACACAACCTAATCAACAAAAGAAATGAAAAAGATGAACAAACCTGATTGAAGTAGCTTGATTGAAGTTGCTAGACAAAATTAGGGTTTCAAGGGAAGAGTTCAATGTGATGTGAGAAGTGAAGAGTGATAATGTGCAAGTGAAGAGAAGAGTGACACAAAAAATTTGTAGAAAACCAAAAGACAGTTTGGGCCCAAATGGGTGGCCCACTGAATTTTTTAAAAATAACACTGATGTGACAGACTTGCTTCACTCTGTTCACACTGCGAACTTCCTAGAAAACATGATTGCTCAGCTCTTCACACTACGAAGGTGCTAGCGAACATGACAGGTTTTTGGTTTTTTCTCTTTTAAATTCAGATCATTTTTCAGCACAAGTTCTACCACATCATGCAAATCAAATACACTACAAAAAACAGTAAATACTTACAATGTTGGGGTGCCTCCCAATAAGCGCTTTGTTTAACGTCGTTGGAGCTCGACGGTCCGATGCGATCACGGATCGCAAAAGAGAACAGAGGTGGTGTACCGCTCAAAATCACCATCTAAGTAAATCTTCAATCTTTGTCCATTGACTGTCCAATTCTCTTTGGTCATTATGTCTTTAATAGTAATTGCACCGTAACTCAAAAATGTTGCGAATCCGAAACGGGCCCGACCACTTAGACTTTGACTTCCCGGGAAACAATCTCAACCTAGAATTGAAAAGTAACACCATTTTTCCTACCTCAAACTTCTTGGTCACAATCTTCTTATCATGATACCCCTTCACCCGGTCTTTGTAGATTTTGTTTAATTCATAAGCTTGTAGGCGTATTTCCTCCAACTCATGAAGCTGGCTTTTTCTTTTTTCGCCACTCAAGTTTTGATCAAAATTTAGCAACTTTAATGCCCAAAAGGCTTTGTGTTCCAATTCAACCGGGAGGTGACAATTTTTTCCGTAGACCATTTTAAAAGGGGTGAGACTAATCGGAGCCTTGAAAGCTGTGCGATAGGCCCACAAGGCATCGTCAAGCTTGCTTGACTAATCCTTCCTCGAGGTGGACATCGTTTTTTCCAAAATATTTTTAATTTCTCGGTTTGATACTTCCACCTGTCCGTTAGCTTGCGGATGGTACAGTGTTGCAACTTTGTGTCGCACACCATATTGTTCCAAAGCTTTTGCTAATTGAGTGTTACAAAAGTGGGATCGTCCGTCACTTATTAACACTCTCGGAGTACCAAAGCAAGAAAATATATATTTTTTTTTGAAAAATTTTATCACAGTTTTCCCATCTGCCTTAGTGCTAGCTATGGCTTCAACCCACTTTGAGACACAATCAACCGCAACAAGAATGTACTCATTTCCAAATGACGGTAGGAATGGACCAACAAAATCAATGCCTCAACAATCGAAAACCTCGACTTCTATCATGCTTTGCAGAGGAATTTCATTTTGTTGTGATATTTCACCAATCCTCTAACATTTGTCACAACTTTTTGTGTGCGCATGCACATCTTTGAACAAGGACGACCAATAAAATCCCGATTAGAGGACTTTTGCGGTTGTTCTTGTGTCGTTAAAATAACCTCCATACAGAGAGTTGTGACAATGCCAAAGGATGTATTTGGCTTCCTCCTGAGATACACACCTCCTTAAAATGTTGTCGACACCAAGTTTGAACAGATGAGGCTCATCCCACACAAAGTACTTAGTGTCAGACACATTTTTTTCCTCTGGTGACTAGTTAGACCTTCCGGTATTAATTCAGTGATTTTATGGTTAGCCATGTCGGCAAACCAAGGTCTAACCTTCACCATATACAACTTTTCATCAGGTAACTCTTCCCTCACTTCCTGCTCATGATTCGTGACTTCATCATTCACAAGGCGAGACAAGTGATCCGCTACCAAATTCTCGGATCCTTTCTTATCACGAATTTCAAGATCAAATTCTTGTAATAAGAGAATCCAACAAATTAGTTGTTGCTTGGAATCTGGCTTGGTTAGCAGATACTTGATCGCCGCATGATCGGCGTATACCACAACTTTGGACCCGATCAAATAAGACCTAAATTTTTCTAATGCGTACACTATTGCAAGCAACACTTTTTCAGTTGTTGCATAGTTTATCTGAGCATCGTTAAGAACTTTGCTCGCATAATGTATCGCATGGAAAATTTTGGCTTTTCTTTGGCCTAACACTGCACCAACTGCATAATCACTCGCATCGCACATGAGTTCAAAATCATTTTTCCAGTTTGGTGCAACGATTATGGGTGAGTGATTAGGCTTTGTTTTAAAGAATCAAAAGCTGTCATACAAGACTCATCAAAAAGAAAATACTTATCTGTATTGAGTAGGTTGCTCAATGGTTTCGCTATCTTTGTAAAGTCTTTGATGAATCTTCGGTAGAATCCTGCATGACCCAGAAAACTTCAGATTCCCTTCACATTCAGAGGTGGTGGCAATTTTTCAATAACTTCCACTTTAGCCTTATCAACTTCGAGTCCCTTTGAAGAAACTTTGTGCCCAAGCACAATGCCTTCCGTAACCATGAAGTTGCATTTCTCCCAATTAAGCATAAAATTAGTATCCACACACCTCTCCAAGACAACATCAAGATTTTTCAGACAACGATCAATTGACGGTCCAAAAACTGAGAAATCATCCATAAATACCTCGATAGTCTTTTCAATCAAGTCTGAGAATATAGCTTGCGTACACCTTTGAAAATTCGCCGGTGCATTGCACAAACCAAACGACATCCTCTTATAAGCAAAGATTCTGAAAGGACAAGTAAAAGTTGTTTTTTCATGATCCTCCGGATTGATAGTGATTTGATTATACCCTAAGTATCCATCCAAAAATCAATAATATTCTTGACCGGAAAGTCTCTCGAGCATTTGATCCATGAAAGGAAGAGGGAAGTGATCTTTTCTTGTAGCTTGATTGAGCCTACGGTAGTCGATACACATCCTCCATCCCGTTATAGTTTTTATTGGAAACAACTCATTCTTCTCATTACGGACAACCGTCATTCCACCTTTCTTTGGCACCACTTGAACTGGACCAACCCACATACTATCGGAAATAGGATAAATCATGCTGGCATCCAACATTTTGACAACTTCTTTCCTCACCACTTCTTTCATAGTAGAATTCAATCTTCTTTGTGGTTGAGCTACCGGTTTGAAATCTTCCTCCATGAATATTCAGTGCATACAATAGGATGGACTTATACCTTTCAAGTCAGAAAGAGTCCAACCTATTACCTCTTGATTTTTCTTCAAAACACCAATTAATTTTCTTTCTTCCTCCATGGTTAGATCCGAACTTATGATCACCGGCTTGTTTTTCTCTTCATCAAGGAAAACATACTTAAGATGAGATGGTAACAACTTCAACTCAAGTTTGACTACCTCATTATTTTCATTTTTCAAAATTTCCACCCTTTCTTTCAAAGGGGGGATTTCCTCTAATTCTTCAAGCTCCCGCAAACACTTTTCAATCTCTCTTTCTTCTTCATCATTGACTTTTGAAAGAGCATTAGTAAGAACATGTTGTAATGGTGTGGGAACTTGCAACAACTCCTTAACTTCTTCGATCGCCACTTCCGTTGCATCGATTCTAAAACAACCGGTCTTATCCTTTGAAAGCTTCATGGCTTCAGAAAGATTGAAACAAATCTCCTCATCTAGAACTCTAACCTTCATTAGACCATCATCCATATCAATCGCCATGTGCGTGGTCTTCATAAAAGGTCGACCAAGAATCAAGGAAGAGTGTTCATCTTCCTCCATATCAATTACCACAAATTCAATTGGGAACAAAAATTTGTCAACCTTTACCAACACGTCTTCGGCTACACCATGAGGGCGAGTGGTAGATTTGTCGGCAAGTTACAATGTCATTTGAGTAGACTTCAACTCCATGTATCCCAACCGCTTCACAATGGAGAAGGGTATCAAATTGATACTAGAGCCTAAATCGATTAACCCTTTTCCAATATAAGTGTTTCTAATTGTGATGGGCAAAGTGACTCGTTCCGGATCACTTTCTTTTCTCGGGAGAGTACGTTGAATGATTGCGCTACAACTAGCATCCACCATGATGGTTTCTTGATCTGTATACCTCTTCTTCTTTGTAAGGATGTCCTTCATGAATTTCGCATGCTTGGGCATTTGTTCCAATGCTTCGGAAAATGGAATATTGATTTGAAATTGCTTGAATATGTCCATGAACCGAGCATAGTGTCTCACATTATCTTTCCTTGTTGGGGCATATGGATATGGCAAATTTTGAATCGGGATAGTGCTCACTTGCTCTTTTCCTTTCCTAGACTTTTTCACTCTTTCTTCTCTCTTATTTTTCTCTTCTTCCTCACTCTTTTGCACTCTCTCTTTTTCAACTAAATCTCCCTCGACATTTTTTTCTACTTCTTTTTCAACATTTTCATTTTCTTTTTCAACTACAACCTCTTCCGTCACTACCTCCTCACCTACGCCCATGTCAATTTCCCTACTACTTCTTGTGAGAATCGCCTTGCAATGCTCCTTAAGATTTGGAAGAGCGGTAGCTGTGAAAGGCTCTTTTTGTTGATCGGCCAATTGTTTTGATAATTGGCCCACTTGTGTCTCTAAATTATTTATAGTCGTATCGGTGTTCTTTTGATTTGACATTGATATTTGCATAAATTGAGTAAGAGTTTCTTCCATCTTTGAAGGCGCACTTTGAGTTTGTGGTGGTTGAGTGTAATTTTAATATTACTGACGATTTGAAGTTCCTGCTTCTTGCAGCCTCCAAGGTTGTTGGTACCCTTGATTTGGTCTTTGATAACCTTGATTTACTTGTTGATAAGGTGGCCTTGGTTGGTATCCCTGATTTTGATTTTCGGAATAATTAACTTCTTCCAATACCGGAGGACAATACCCGGTAGGATAGTCACCTTTACACAATTCACAACTTGCCACTTGAGCTTTGATAGGAACTTCTTGCATCTCTTTGATTTGTTGTGGAAGCTTTGACATTTGTTGAGTTAAAAGCTCCACTTGTTGTGAAAAACTTTTATTCTGAGCAAGAATAACGCCACTAGTACCTAACTCTAGCACTCCTGGTTTTCTTTGAGCTACTCCATGGTTATGATTTCCCTGGTGATCATTAAGTGCCATCTAGTCAATAATTGCTATTGCATCTTCGGTGCTTTTAGAAATCAAAGAACCCCCTGCCGTAGCATCCAACAAGGTCTTGTGAATCGAGAGGAGACCATTGCGTAAAATTTGAACTTGCGTAAGTTCATCAAAATTGTGTCTTTTGCATTTCCTCAACATTGACTTGAATCTCTCCCAAGCTTTGTTGAAGGATTCATTTCCTCCTTGTGAAAATACAGCTATAACAGTCTTTGCTTCCATGAACCGGTTATATGGAAAGAACCGTTCAAGAAACGTTTCTTCCAATAAATTCCAATCTGTCATCACTGTCGTAGATTGATCAAGATACCATTCCTTTGCTTTCCCGATCAATGAATGAGGAAATAGCCTCTTGAACAGTGATTCTTCATCAGCTTCTGTTGCTCCCGTTGCACCCACAACCTCATAGAATTTGGTAAGATGTGTAAATGGATCCTTATGATCTAACCCCGTGAAAGGATTTTGATAAATGAGTGCAAGGATTCCTGTTTTCAACTCAGCTTGCCTTCCATTTTGGATATTACGCGCAAACTGAGCAGTGTGTCTTGGACTATTTATACATGGAACTGAAACTGAAGGTGGAGGTGGTGGTGGTGCTGCCATGATTGGTGAATTAAGTGGAGTGGAAGAAGAAGATTCTCCATGCTCTTGTCTTTCAATAACTTATTGTCGTCTTTGCCTTGTGCGACTGTTGGTACGGCAAGCAGTTCTCTCAATCTCAGGATCGAAAAGAAGGTCTTCAGGTCGGATTTGTCCTCTCATAAATGAATTCTGCACATGAACCAAACAGATCAAAAGGCACAAAGAATTACAAAGATAAGATATTCACAATACACAAATCTTAAAATCACTAAACTATTGCAATGCTTGCAATATTCTACTAACAATCCTCGACAACGACGGCAATTTGTTAGAATTATTTTTCGGTAGTGTTTTATCGTATCCACAGGGATTGATGAGAATATGTGATGTTTGTCGTTCAATGGTTTCTATTTTTGTAACAAGAGCTTGCAAGAAGTAAAACAGAATAAAATTTGTTCTTAGTTTGATAAAAAGCATGCCAAGATTAGGGTTCTCTAATCCATCCTAAACGTATCCAACCGATCAAATATGTGAACGTAGTTTTAACCAACATAACCGCGTATCCTCGCAAAAACGTTCATTTCTAAAGCATTGTTCTGAATGTTATTGTTTCGATCGTTAAATGATCTCTCTAAATAACACTCGAAACAATAATCATTAAGATCAATACAAAGCGAATATCAACTTTCAAACCTATGTCTAGAGTTTGTATAGTTGATAGATGAAGAAATTAGGCCGAGACTTGAAAAGTTCATGTCTAAAGCAATCCAAATCATAGATATAACAAAAGATAGAAAATAAATTCATCTATATTGATCAAAGCATTGTTCACATAAAAACGATCAAGAAGAATACATAAAATTTGAACTAGCTACTTCTAACCTTAACAAAAAAGAGGTTTTAGCCACCCATTTCCATGATAGCTTGAGCAACAAGTTTTGGAAGAAGGTTGATCAAAATCCGAGTCGAATAATCGAGATTGGATGGGAATCCACCTTCTTTTTATGAAAGATGGCTAAGAGATGATGAGAAATGGAGAAACTAGGTTTTTAGGTCTGAAAATCTTCTTAAAATAAAGTACAAGTGAAAAAGATATTTTCTCAAAAAGTGGCACATACTACTTATAGAAGGCCTGATGAGTTGTCATGTTCGCAGTGCAAACAAAGTGTTCACCTAGCAAACAATCAAATTGGCACCTGAAGTGCCTTTGTCCTGTGAAAACTCCCCTAATAGATTTCCAAATGTTCGCTGTGCGAAGAGTCCTTCGCAGTGCGAAGACTTTGCTGCAAACTTCGCACAATGAATTCTTGTCCAAATACTTACTGCCTCAAGTCTGGGGGTGTTTGCTAGACCTTCGCTTCCTCTTTGCTTCAGTGAGTTGTTCGCTGCCTCGTTGCACAATGAACTTAGGTCCCTTTTCTTTCTGGATGAACAATACATTGGGTTTCCTGGCCTTCGCTGGCAAGTTCGCACAACGAACTTTTGAAGTTTTTCTTTGCAGGTTCGCTAGCAAGTTCGCTGTGCGAACTTGCGGATATTTGCATGCTAACTTGGTTTCTTTGTCATACTTCTTATGTCTTACTCTTGAATTTTCCATGCCTAATTTCTACACAATAGCACATAAATAAAAGCAACCAAGGTATTTTCACGGAATGACGCAAATCAACAAAAGCAAGAGTGATTCTAACACTTTCTCTACAAAAAGGAGTGAAAGATGCCCACATTTGATAGTTCAAATAAGTAAAGTTGGGCATCTAACATCTAGCAAGTGTAAAAGAGCTTATGTCACTTGGGAGAGAGAAAGTGATTCTTCAAGTGATGAAAGCTCTAACTCAATTGTTGAATTGACCAAGCTTTGCTACATGGAAAATAAAAAGAATAAAAGGTTGTAAGTCACTCTAAAATTAAAACTTCTCATGACTTAGCTCTTTCTCAATTACAAGAATATTTTGAAAATCTACAAAGATAAGCCATAGATGCTTTCAAATGATTAGTTCAAAGAAAAGAATAATTTCTCACTTAGAATCTAAAATTTTGGAAAATGAAAAGAATATGGAATCTATAAGTAAGTCTATGCTAGATATTCTAAAAGATAAGAATGAGGATGACAAACCTTCATGGTTTGGTTGTGAAACTTTTCACATTTGAAAAAAAGAGTCAAGGACTCTTAAAGCCAAGTTGAATAAAGCTTTGCAACCCAAGGTTACTTTTGCTATAGGTACTTCTAAGTATGACATGCCTTCTCATAATCCTTATAAAAGGTATAATTTAACTAAAAAGGAACCAAATAGATAAAGCGCATCTTCTCATAATTTGTATTGTCATTATTGCTGCAAAAAAGGTCATACTATTACAAGGTGAAAGTTTAGGAAACTTTTTGTTCCTAAATGTGCTTTTCAATGGTTTCCTAAATGCAACCAAGGTTTCATTAATCCCTAAGGACCCAGTGAAGATTAGACACCTATAAATATTTGTTGATCATGCAGGAAGAATGTCTTAACTCTATGAAGAGAGTATGTGATCTCGTTTATGGAGGCTCAAGGCATAACAAGGTGACATGTCCTTATTGTGTTGATTATGTGGCAAACAAGGCAGATTTTGTTACCAAGAAGGTTAACATTTAATGTTTCTTTATTTGGTAAAAGTGTGTTGATTATTACTAATTGAAATTCTGGTATGCAAGTCTCAGATATCCTTAAAGATGTCGAGACACTTGATCTCTGCTAAGAACAGTAACAAGAAGCAACACAATGAAGACTTACAGAAAGTAAACAAACATACAATAATTTTTAACCCAGTTCGGTGAACAACAACACCTACGTATAGGGGATACCAAGCCAGGAATGAAATCCACTAGATAGTATTAATTCTAACCTAAACAACCTATGATTTATAACTTATTACTTAATCACTACATGTGCTTAATTTCTACCTAAGACTCTTCCTAGATATGAGATCCTTCTCAATTCCCTTTGAATCACAACAATGATAGAAATTACAACTCAATATAAATAGTTTAGCTCAAGTATCAACACGACACGGGAGAGGATCAAAAAAATACAAACGCTAGTACACACTAAGCAACAAAGTATGTTCCACACTTTTCTTAGGTTAAATCCATCCTATTTATAACCATAAATAAGACTGGATTTGGGCTCCAAAAATGCAGCAATTCTGTTACACAAAATCTGCAACTGACTCTCCAAAATAATAGTTTCTTCAATTCAAAGATTCCTAAACTGACTCCTCACTTAGAAAATGGAATCTTCAGATTCCTACAGAATCTCTGATTCCTCAATCTTGAATGCCACCTAGGATAATCAAGTATTCCCAAAATAATCTCAGATCTGGAAGCAAAATATCATAAAAAACAAAAAAGTAACAGACAAAGATGTCAAATCATCATGATAGGACATCTCGTCTAACATCTTGATCTTCAGTTGGTTTTACATGTTAGAACATCTTGTCCAACATCTATCAGTCAAGTTAGTTTTATCAAAATTGATGCCAACCTCAAAAGCTTGGACTCATCAGTAATGTTTTTTATCCGAGAAGTGTCAGAAAGGTATTATGTTTAAGGATGTAGGTCTATCTTCAACAAGACATACTTAAGCACATCAAATTGGGATTGATCAACCTAAGATGATGAAACATGAGGAGAGCAAGATGATCATCATGATTGAACAAGAATAAAAGTCCAACGACAAGGATGATCATCAAGTCAATTACCTATTGGATACATTATTAATCACACTTTCAAGTACTTGTACAAAGATAAAAGTGGTAAGAGAGTTTTAGTTCTATTTGTGTTTGTGGCACGATTTTTGTTTATTCCAACTTTCATTCGAGAGTTCCTTGTGGAATACGAGTGCATCCCCCATCTTTTGTACAGTAAGGTAATATCGTTTCAATCCTTTCTTATATTGTAAGTAAGTATTTCTTTTACCTGTTTATTTCTTGAAGGTATATAATGTATTATGTGTATGGTATTTGTTATATGATTTCAATTCCAAAAATTTCAAATGTGGCCATTGTGTGTTTGCATTTTACATGTTTATAGTGGATTGATTCTAAATGTCTTCACATTTGATCTATACCTTGTACCATTTCATGCATACTTTTTCGTGTTTGCATAATATTAGCTAACAAACCATAAAATATTATCATATGCATGTGTCTCTCATCAATTAGTTATGCATGAGTTAAGTTATGTCCTTCAAAGTCATTACAACTCCATATGTGTCAAAAAATTTCAAATTTTGAGCTTTATATCTCGACTCACAGGAGTTTTAGGTCGACACACAATAATTAATTTTGGTATTTCAGAACTGTTACAATATGTGTCGACACATGCTCGTATAGGTCGACACATAAAACCATTTTCTAAATTCTTTTAGTTTCTGCTACAGTATATGTCGACACATAGCAATCATAGGTCAACACATAATAGTGAAAGGGAAGCTCATGATACATTGAACAAGTTTTCTCATGTTTCTGCATTCGTTTTTTATTCATGCACTTGTCTCCACATCTTTCAAAATTCTCTTGAGTCTTATAACTCTTCAAGTGTGTTAAACTCTCCTTTATTGGTATTAGATTCATCTAATTAACTCATTCAAATTTACACTTTCCAAAACATCATTAAGATTCATTATTTTTCATTCTATATAAATGGCTCTCTATCCTCATGCTTCAAATTATATCCTAGTATAAAAGATTTTGAATTTCTCTTCATCCCTAGTATTCATTGTTGTTTATGTGTGCATTAGAATATTTAGTCTTGAGTTTGGTTTATGGGTAATCAAATATTCCCTAAACTTGCTGTGTTTCTTATTTGCACATATTTTCAAACACCTAGTGTGCATATTATGTTTGAACAGTCATTAATGGCACCAAAAATTTCAAAAACCAAAGGAGATTCCAAAGACAAGGGTAAGGCTACCACATCGTCAATTGCTCTAGAATATGCTTTTTCTTTAGTTTCAGCTTATTGTATTGAAGAGTTAGAAGAAAAACACCAACACCGTCTAGTGATGAAGCAACACATTTGGGAATTGGTAGTTGTTGGATGTTTGGATATTCCTGAAGTTGTCCGGCTTGTTGAGTACCATAAAATCCATTACTTTTTGCAGCTCTCAGAGGACTATAATGAATATCTTATTTGGGTGTTTTATTCCAATTGTACGATCAGTAGGGCTCTGCTTTCAAATTCTCCATAGGTAACAAGGTCTATAAGTTTACTAATGAATTGTGGAAGTCTTTATTTGATATTAGGATTGTTGATGCTGGTGAGGATAATGAAGTTGATCCTTTGGTAACAGATACCTACACTCATATGCATTTTGATTGGACCCTCATCTGAATGAGATGCTTAAAACTCCTAGATCAGATGATTGCCATGACACTCTGTCAGTCAATTAAAGATGGTTCCTAGGATCCTACTGTGGTTAGTCTCTCATGTCTTGCGTCTTAAGAAAGGTGGGTATTCAAGAATTGACAATGTTGAGATTCATCTTATTTACATTCTCTTGCACAAAATTCGAATCAATTTGGCTAATTATTTTTTTTACTGGATGTTTGCTATTAATGAATGCAATAAGGGAACATCCTTTTATTACATGTCCATGATTTCCAAAATCCTCAACTACTTTGACATAGGCATGCCAAATTTGTTATTTATATCACATGAGCATGTTCAATAGTTCTCCAAATGCACCTTAACTAATATAGGTTATTTTTTGAATGAGGAACGTAAGGTGTATTACTTTCGGTTGGGCAAACATAGGAAGAAAATATACAACTTTGATGACCCCTCTGAATATGCTGATACAACTATCGAGCCACATGTAACTGGTGATGAACCCATGCAAGATATCGATCATTATAATGGGCAAATGGGAGTTGAACATGGAGATCAATCCTCCTTCATAACTTTGCTTCAGAATATGCAGATCAAAAGGATGAGCACTGATAGGAAAAATAGAAAGTGTACTATTCTTCCTATTGTAGTAATAATAGGGAAATCCCAAGTATCAAACTCAAGGACTGCTTGACGATACAAAGTTCTTGATCAATTTTAATTAAACAAAAGATTTTGGGGTTTTTTTTTTGTTTGGTAAAATTAGGGGTACAATTGCAATAAAAGAAAACAGGTAAAATATATGAACGTTAAACATATATGAATAGATTGCTAAAATTGGTGTATGATTCTTCATGCAACGACTTCGACTAATCAATACAATAACATAATTCACAATAATTGATTTCCGGTTCTCTAGAGCATCCACTCCTAATTCCTTAGTAAGAAGGTCTTTGATAACACAACCTAATTACTATGTCCATAGGCAATTACGGATGCGATCAAGCATTCAGATAACTAGAATATTTCGGTTACAATAAAGTATCCCTAGTCCTAGGTGATATTTATTATCATATGTTCTTACTTAGATCAACGAATAAGAGCGGTCCAACTTAAATTACTCATATAAATTCAGAATACGTATTTCCTGACGGTTAAAGCATTAAGAACGAATATAAGAACAAACCAATGATTATGAAAATAAAATTGTCATTGCATCAAATAGAATGAATCCATTACATTTCAGAATTAGGGACACCCCCTAGCAATTGGGGGTTTAGCTATTCATAACAAAAAGTAAAAATGAAGAAGAAAGTGTTGTCATTACAGAAATCAGAAGGAATCAATCTTCAATAGTGAAACAGTCTTGAAAATACGAATCCACTATGAAATCCTCAGTTCTCCAGCTTTCAAAACACGTATTTGCTCTGAAAAATCGTCCAACCCTTGAAAAACCGCGTTTTAGAAATAAATAGTTAGCTTTTGAGCCTTCAACAATTTTGGGCTTCATTATGCATAATGCACAAGGTGTTATGCGTAATGCCTTCTTGACGTGCCAGGTATCATACGCGTAAGCATCCGGGCCAGCCATCCAGAAAAGCCCTTACGTGTAATGCCCAAGGTGTTACGCGTATAGGAAGAAATGTGTTTTTTCCATTCCTCTGGTGCTTTGCATAACATACGAGTAAGGGGTCAGGTTCATACGTGTAACAACTAGTGCATTACGTGTATGGACAACAAGATTGCATTTTCTTCACTTTTTCCTTTGCTTCCTCGCTCTGACCCGGTTTTGCATCCATTCCTTGATCCTCTGAGCTTGCAAACCTGTATTTGACTTGCTGACATACCAAAAGCATAAAATATCCTCGAGAACCTCCTAATTCATGACACACTAAACCTAACAAAAACAAACCAAAATACTGAAAAAATACGATACAATTCATACAGTTCACCTGGATTATTGCTGATAAAACAATGAAAACTATAGCACAAATGGTGAGTGATCAAGCGCTATAAGAAGAGGTGTTAGACAAGAGAAGCATTTGAATTAACTTAAGTGGAACAACTCCGTATTTTGCAAGAGCACATGAACTCTCAAGATACCAACTTTGAGGCTTTTGCATCATTTGTGACTAAGAGGTTGGTCTCTCTAAAAGATGAAATTAATTCCAATGTTGATGCTACCATTGCATTGGTTAATCATATGATTGCTGTCCAAAATGAAGACCACAACCATTATGCTCAATTTTATCAAGAGATGTGTGACTTTTTAGATCGTCAGTTTGGGAATGATGGTCAATGATGGTTCCGTGGAGTAAGGCCTAGAAGTCACGAAAGACATTGAAGTGTTAAGTTCTTAAGTCGTCTATGTTTAGTATCTTAGGATTTCTTCTGTCGTGCATTTAGTTGTTTCAGTTCTCATGCATTTTAAGATTCTGTTTTTTTTTTGACTTTGGTTTATGTATTGCCAATATTACCTAACTATTTGAGTTTAACACAATGCTTGTACTATGGTTGTTGTGTTGAATGATAATGGTTAATGCTTAATATTGTTGTGTTTATAAATCTTGTGTGTTTACATAAACGATGAATGTATGTGAATGCACTACTTATCTTTGCAAATTAACTCTATATAGTATATTGTATATGTGTAATGTGTATCTATGTGATACTACTAATAGCTTGCTTGTCTCTTTTTGATGTTGTCAAAGGGAGAGAAGGATATAAAGCTATGAAGCTATGATGCACACATTCAGTATGAAGCTATGACATACACATTCAGGAGGAGCTTTTCAATGTATCAAGAAACGTATCGCCTCAAATTTCAAGTTTTGCCATCATCATAAAGGGGGAGTATGTGAGTGAATTTTCCATTTAGTTATGTTTTGAATGATGTCAAAACTATGAGAAACTTTAGTGTTTTTGTACATTAGACGATATCAACCAATTCTAGGTGTGCATCGTGCATTTTAGTATTAGGGTGCATGTTAACATGTTTTGAAATGATTTAGAAAGGATCCATTATTGAAACAAGTTTGATTCATGCCATGAATCCTCCAAGGTTTTGATGATAACAAAGTATTTGAAAAAACAATTAGGATCTCTAACTAGCCAGTTTGTGTATGTAGAGTTATATTTATTTGGTGGAACTAGTTCTGACACTAAAATGGCTTTGGTTCGATTCTGATCACACTCTGTCAAGGACGTCTGATTAGAAAAGCAATTGCTAGTACACTCTAGCTCAGATGCGTGTTATGCTGCCTCTGATGCTGAGTAATGTCATATCAGTTTTACTAACACGGGACTCAAGATTTATTGACATTATCTTCTATAGGTTGTGTTATACTTGAATCAGAGTTGTATCCTCCGGACAAAGGCCTTGTTTCTTGGATACTCTTGAAGGTGAGAAAATTACTTAGAAGGGGGGGGGGTTGAATAAGTAAGACTAAAAATCAAAGATTAGAACACAAATATTTTTATCCTGGTTCGTTGAAAACAACTACTCCAGTCCACCCTCTCAAGAGTGATTTGCCTTTCTCTGTCAAGGACTTAATCCACTATTTTAATCAAACAGATTACAAATAGCAACACCTAAGAACAACCGTTCTTAGTCTTCTCAAGAGCAACTGATCCCAACTGGATCCTCTTAAGGAAAACCTTTTACAAACAAAGTAAAACTTATACAAGAGTAAGAATGCTTCTAATAAGCTGTTATCACAACAGTGATATTTCTCTTAAGTTAAGAATAAAAAGATAAAGCAAAATAATATGATTAAGAGCTTTGAGAGATTTGCTTTGAGAAGTGATTTTGCTAGAGATTCGATACTGAAGAAGATGGAGTGGACTTCTTTATATAGGCACTAAGATCCAAGAAGTCTTGTTACGTTGAAGGCTGTGCAGAAAAGCCTAAAGCCTTTTGTCTTCACATTGGAGGCTGTGCTGAAAACAAGCCTGATGCTTTTTGTCTTCACTTGCAGAAAACTTTCCTCAGAATGGAATGCACAGATAAAACCTTTTTGTCTGTGTCCTTGTGTCTAGCACAAAATAGGAAAGAGCTGTTGAGAGGAACCAACGTACATATTTAAATCTTCTTCAAAGTAAGTTCAGCTTTCAACATTAGAATTTGAATCTTCAGAGTCTCCAGACCAAGGATCATCTGGATCTTCAGAGTCTCCAGACCAAGGATCATCTGTCTTGAATGTTCTTCAGATAGAGCTGAATCAGAGTATGTGCAGCTTGTGTGCTTGAGCGTGTAAATCTTTTAGAGCAGAGTCTTCCATGCTTTAGAGGCTCCTTCTTCAAAATCTTCAAGAAACAGTAGTCAGATTCTTCTGGGAGCAGTGTTCAGATCTTTACTTAAGATGCTTTTGAACTTATGAAGCCTTTCATAAAAACAATGTTCAGATCCAATTTTGCTTTCTTAAGATAATTTTCTTTAGTGCCTGTAGCAAACAATCTAGAACACGTTTAGAGTATATAATTCTTGAATACAAAATTTATAAGTGTTATCATCAAAACATAGAGATATAACTAAGACACAATCTGTGCTCTTACAATCTCCCCCTTTTTGATGATGACAAAACATGAGAAAATTTTGTTCAATAAAGAGTAAGAATAGAAACTCCCCCTGAGATAAACAATCTCCCCCTGAAATAAATACTACAACAGAATAGAATACTTCCCTTTCTGATTAAGTATATTTCAGATTCAGAGCCTGATGAAAGAGTTCAGAGTCAAATCTTGATGCCATATACATATGACTTCCTTTAGTCAGAGCGTCTGGTTATCATCTTGCATGAATTCTCTTGATTGAATACTCAGATTTTCTTTAGAGGATCAGGTTCTGGTTGATACAGTCTCAGGGTAACTTCAAAGAATTATGTCAGATATATCAATGTAATCTGAAAGACTTAAATTCAAAGTAAGTTAATAAAATGTCTGAATTTTAGTTTTAGTAATTGCTTATAGGTTGAATACTCCGTTTCTCTTTTTCTCCCCCTTTTTGTCATAATCAAAAAGATTTTCAAAGACAGAAAGATATAGAAGAAATGAAAAACATAAAAGAGCAAAACAGGTTATCATGCAATTAAAACAAACCAAAGTTCACAGACAAACAGGCAGAGGCCAAAAACACATAACACAATAAAAGCAAACAAACATCAAAATCAGTTCATGTTCAAAACAACAACTAAAACTAGGTCTGGCGAGAGGCAATGAGGGTCAGAAGCTCTGTCATCTTGGCAGCTGACTCTTCTTGCTTAGATATCCAGGTCTTGATTTCATCAGTTGTTTTCTCTTGCTTGATCATCCAGTCCTTTATATCCTTCACATCATTCACAAGTTCTGAAACCACAGATGAAGACGGAGCAGATGCAGTAGCAGCAGGGTTCCCTTCAGTTTGGTTTTCAACAGAAGCTTGTTCAACCATTTCAAAATCAGGAACAACTGGAGGAGCAGCTTCCAAAAGTAACACAGGAGGAGGAGGAGGCATGTTCATCAGTGTTACCTTTATTAACTCAGCAAATTTAGTCTTAGCAAGCTTAGAGCATTTTGCTCTAACTTTTAGGGCAGCTTTGTTAAACATCCAGATGAAGCGCTTCCAAGCAGTATTCGAAACATTTGGATCCAAACTAGACAAGCATACAGCCTTAACACGATCATATTCAGAATCTAACTCCTTTTTGAAAATATCAAACATAGCATTAACACAAGATCCTAAATCTGACTGTTCATTCGGTCCAGAGGAAAAAAGATTAGGGGTGTTAGCAGGAGTAGGTTCAGATGGTTGTGGTTGAGGTGTGGGTGGTTGAGATGTGTGGATGACAGATTGAGGGAGTTCAGATGAATGAGGAAAAGTTTGATTCTCAGATGGGTTAGTTTCAGGTGGTTGAGGAATGGTTTGGTTTTCAGCTGTTTGAGTGTCAGAGGGTTGAGCTTCAGATGGTTGTTGAGATGGAGAGTTTGGTGGGGTATGAAACAAAGCAATGTTAAGATGTTTCTTCATAACACTCTCAGAGCGAGCTTGTTTGAGTGATTCTGAATCACAGTCAGATGAATCAGATGAATCAGAAGATTCATCTGAGTGAACAGATGTAGAAGAAATTTCAATTGTTTGGTTGAGGGGTGGAATATCAAGAATATTGTCAGAAAGATTTGGATCTTCTGAGGGAATTGTTTGTTCAGAGTGTTCAGTTTGAACAGTCTCTGGTTGATTATGTTCTGAAATAATTGTTTCTGGTTGGAGAGTCTCTAAGAGGGGATTCTCTAGTTGTGACAAAGTTGGTTGTGGAGTTGCTGTTGGAGAATTTTCTGATTGAGTTGGTTCTGGTGGAGTTATTGTTGGAGAGTTTTCTGATAGAATTGGTTCTGGTGGAGGAATTTCTGTTTGAATAGTTTGAGGTTGTGGATCAGATGGAATTGGTGCTGGAGATGATTGTAAATTTACTGGATCAGAGGATAGTGGTTCGGATGAGATATTGACAGACTTTTTAGATTTTGAAGTTCTTGGTATGAGGCTTGGAGAGAGTTGTGGTGAAGATAGTGGTGAATGAACAGTAGGAGTAGGATCAGAAGCTAATACCTGTTGAATGGTGTCTCTGATTTCTTCCAGAGTAGCTTCTCTAGGACTGCTTCTGGCCTTCTTTCCTTCTTTCTTCTTCTTTCTTGATGCTTCAGGTGCTTTTCTCTTCTTCTGAACGAATTCTTCGTCAGCCTTCCTCTTACTGCGCCTTTCCTTCAACTGATTAGGCAATTCTTCTCCTGGCTTCTAAACGAGATTGGCAGGTAAAGGGATTCCTTCCTTTAGACATTCAGTAATGTACAGCCAGACAAATTCCTTAGGTTCATCTGCACTGAATAGTGGAAAATCTTCCACAGGAATTCTTCTGCCTTGAATCTCTTCAGAGTTGATCTTCCTGAGTTGTCCTTTCAATTCTGAGATGATTTTCATCCTTTTCAGATTGAGTCCATTAATTTCAGAGCCAATGATGTGAGTCAGATCTTCTGTAATCTTCGCATCAGTCAGATGCTGTACCAGCTTGTTCTCAATAAGTATATCAGAAATCAACCTTCCCAGGGGTATCCACGTCCTCACTTTACCAGCTTTCGCCCTTACTTCCTCTCTGATTTCTTTGACATGAGTTAGTAAATGACTGAAGATGAGATACGGTAGATCCACTTTGACATTTTTGCTAATGCAGTACATAAAATACAGATGTTCCGAACTCACATAATCTGGTGAGTTGGATGGTTTTCTGTGAAAAAACGTACTCATAAAGATTTTCGCCCAGATCCTATAAATGGGTTTTAAATCTTTAACCTTACTTGACGGCAAACCAGCAATAGTAACTTCTTCATAAACCCTAGCCATATCAATGCGAGAAGAAGCAAGATTTGAAACTCCATCAGACTCAGTATAGCTAAACAGTTGTCTGATCAGGTTTTCAGTGATGACTATCTCCACTCCAAGAACCGAGGAATGTATAAACTTGGGACCAGCGCTTGCATGAATCCAAAATTCCTTTACCAGTGTTGGAAAAACAGGACCCATTAGCCTTTCAAAATATTTTTCCCACCCTTGAGCTTTAATGGCAGAAATGAGATCAAACCCATTTTCCTTTAAAGAGTCAAGATCAATAAAGCTTTCACAGAGCACCTCTAGATCATCCACTGGAGTGAATAAGGTTCGTTCAGGTTCTTTGTACATTATAGTCTTGTTAGGTTTTGCAACAGTGTTTGAAGTAGACGCCATTGAAGAAGAAGAATACCTTGGTTTAGGTTTAGGGTTTTGGAAGAGATTGAAAAGAAAGCAGAAACGCATGAATAAAGTGAATGTGGAAAGTGTGATAATAGTGTGATAGGTGATATATATAGAAAACCAAAAATCAAGCATAGGGCACACAAAAGACACTTACGCACGTTTGGACAGCATTTAATGAAAAGTAATCATTTCACATTAAATTATGACAGCTGGGGGGAAAAACAAGAAAAGTGAGATTTTCAAAGCAATACCTCAAACGTCAATTTAGTTGAGCACTCAATCTTTTCAGATATTGAATGACACGTGTTTGCTTTGTTGGCTCATCTGATGTCTCTCAAGAAATGAAACGTTTCCAACTTTCAAATCTTCTGAGCTTGTTAGTTCAGAGTTTTACACAAAACGAAATAATTGAATAAATATAAATGAACGAATAGACAGATGAAATACTTCAGATTATTAAACATTTTGCATCTGAGAGGTTGCCTCTGAGAAATATTACTCTGGACATAAATCCATACAAATATTTTTCAGAATGAACTTAAATCTATCTTCAGCAAGGGGTTTTGTGAAAATGTCAGCCCATTGATGATCTGTATCAACAAAAGCTAAATTAATTACACCCTTCTGAACATAGTCTCTGATGAAGTGATGTTTAATTTCTATATGTTTTGCCTTAGAATGCAAGATTGAATTTTTTGACAAACATATAGCAGAAGTATTATCACAGAAGATAGAAAGATTACTCTCATAGATTTGATAATCTTCTAATTGACTCTTCATCCAGAGCATCTGAGTACAACATCCAGCAGCAGCAATGTATTCTGCCTCTGTAGTTGATAGTGCTATGGTAGGTTGCTTCTTACTGTACCATGAGATCAGATGACTTCCAAGAAACTGACAGCTTCCAGAAGTGCTTTTACGTTCAACTCTGTCTCCAGCATAGTCAGCATCACAGAATCCAACTAATGAAAATTCATCAGATCTTCTGTAACACAAACCCATGTTAGCAGTACCTTTCAGATACCTCAGAATCCTCTTAACAGCGGTTAAGTGTGATTCTCTAGGATCTGATTGGAATCTAGCACATAAGCAGACACTAAACAGAATATCTGGTCTAGAAGCAGTCAAGTATAGAAGAGATCCTATCATACCTCTGTAGAGTTTTTGATCTACCTTCTTACTTACCTCTTCCTTACCTAGAGTGCTTGTAGGATGCATTGGAGTCTTTGCCATTTTGCTATCAACCATGTTGAACTTCTTCAGAAGCTCTTTAACATATTTGGTTTGATGTATGTAGGTGCATTCTGTTGTCTGATTGACTTGGATTCCCAAGAAGAATCTCAATTCTCCCATCATGCTCATTTCAAATTCTTCCTGCATACATTTAGCAAACTCCTTTCCAAGCGTAATATTTGTTGATCCAAAAATAATGTCACCTACATAAATTTGACAAATCAACAGATCTTTCTTAACAGATTTACAGAATAAAGTTGTATCCACTTTTCCTCTGATAAAATTTTTCTTCAGAAGGAAGTTGCTCAACCTCTCATACCAAGCTCTGGGAGCTTGTTTTAATCCATAAAGGGATTTCTTTAATTTGAAAACATAATCTGGAAAGTTTTCACTTTCAAAACCAGGAGGTTGGTGGACATATACTTCTTCTTCTATAATACCATTAAGAAAAGCACTTTTAACATCCATCTAATACAGAGTGATGTTATTCTGTGCAGCAAATGAAATAAGAAGACGAATAGATTCTAACCTTGCCACTGGAGCATATGTCTCAGTGTAATCAATACCTTCTTGTTGACTATATCCTTGAGCAACCAGCCTTGCCTTATTCCTTTCTACTTCTCCCTTTTCATTTAGCTTATTCCTGAAGACCCATTTTGTTCCAATGACATTGAATCCTTTAGGTCTAGGAACCAGATCCCAAACTTCATTTCTGGCGAATTGATTCAGCTCTTCTTGCATAGCTATAATCCATTCATTATCTTCCAGAGCCTCATCTACAGATGTTGGTTCTATCATTGACACTAAGCCAAATAAGGAAGATTCAGAAGTTCTGAGAAATGATCTTGTCCTTATAGGATCATCTTTCTTTCCAATTATCACATCTTCTGGATGAGAAGCTTTGATTCTGGAAGAAGATCCTCTGACAGTTGGTCTTTCAGAAATATGCAAGTTATTTAGTTGGGAAGTCAAAGGTGTAGCATCTGGGGTTGCGTCAGAATCTTTGTTCTTTGCCTTTTCTGCCTCTGAGCCTTCAGAGTCTGTGAGAATCACTTCTCTATCTGCAGAACTTTCAAACTGCTTTGGCTTTTCAGAGCCAAGCTTATCATCAAATCTGACATGAATAGATTCTTCCACAATCTGTGTTCAGTATTGAATACTCTGTAGCCTTTAGAGCGTTCAGAATAACCAAGCATGAAACACTTCTGTGCTTTGGAATCAAACTTGTTCAGATTATCTTTAGTATTAAGCATATAACAAATACATCCAAAAGGATGAAAATAAGCAATGTTAGGCTTTCTGTTTCTCCACAATTCATAGGGAGTCTTTTTCAGAAGAGGTCTTACAGACACTCTGTTCTGAATATAACAAGCTGTGTTAATTGCTTCTGCCCAGAAATATTTTGCCAGATTTGTCTCGTTGATCATGGTTCTGGCCATTTCTTGCAATGTTCTATTTTTCCTCTCTACAACTCCATTTTGTTGTGGAGTTCTAGGACAGGAGAAATCATGTGCAATGCCTTTTTCAGAAAAATATTTTTCAAAATGTTTATTTTCAAATTCTCCACCATGATCACTTCTGACTTAATAATTTTACAATCTTTTTCAGTCTGGACTTGATTGCAGAAGTCAAAGAACACAGAATGAGACTCGTCCTTGTGTTTTAGAAACTTTACCCATGTCCATCTGCTGTAGTCATCTACAATGACTAACCCATACTTCTTGCCTCTGATGGATGCAGTTTTCACTGGTCCAAACAGATCAATGTGAAGTAATTCCAATGGTCTGGAGGTAGAAACAACATTTTTTGATTTAAAATGAGATTTTGAAAATTTGCCTCTTTGACATGCTTCACACAGAGCATCTGAGTTGAACTTCAACTTAGGAAGTCCTCTGACCAGATTGAGTTTATTAATCTGAGATATACGTCTCATATTAATATGCCCCAATCTTCTATGCCAGACCCATTGCTCATCATTCACAGATAAGAGGCATTTTACATTTTGAACTTTAAGTTCTGAAAGGTTAATTTTATAAATGTTGTGTTTCCTCTTTCCATTGAATAGGATAGAACCATCCTTTTGACATACAGCTTTGCAACATTTTTGATTGAAGATAATATCATAACCATTGTCACTTAATTGACTTATGGACAATAGATTATGTTTCAATCCTTCAACTAACAGAACATTAGAAATAGAGGGTAGGTTGCCATTACCTATAGTTCCAGAGCCAATGATCTTGCCCTTCTGGTTCCCTCCAAATTTCACGTCCCCTCCAGATCTAAGTTCCAGACTTTGGAACATAGACCTTTCTCCCGTCATGTGTCGTGAGCATCCAGAGTCCAGGTACCATGATTGGTGTCCTGACTTTGCTGCTAAGGACATCTGCAACAGGGATTATTTTGTCTTTAGGTACCCAGATCTTCTTGGGTCCTTTAGGGTTAGTTGCCTTGTAGGTTTGTCTAAACTTTTGTTTTTCAACATAGTTTTTGTTTAGACTTGCCTTAGATCTAAACACATGAGTATTCTTTTCAGAGCTCGTGTGTTTAATATCATTTAAATGACCAAATTTAAAATTAGAGTATAAAGGAGTTATCTTAATGATAAGATCATCTACAGGTATTGGTCTTACATCTTTTTCAAGAGAAGAAGATTGAAATCCAATTCCCTTTCTTTTATTCCTACTAACTCCATAGATCATAGAAGCCATCTTGCTTGTGTCTATGCTTTTAGTGAGGAACCTCTGAAAACTAGAGTCATATTTTTCCAAAATATTTTCAGATGACTTAGCTTCAGAGTCAGATTCTTGTTGGACAATTTCCAAATCATTTTTTATTTTTAAATTTATTTCTCTCTGCTCAACAAGTTCTGTTTTCAGATTATCAATCTCAGATTCAAGATTGCTTTTCAGCTTCTTGTTCTTGAGTTTGATATTATTGTAGCTTTTCAAAACTTCAGATAACACCTTTATAAGTTCATCTTTGGTAAGTTTGGACATTACCTCTTCAGCGTCAGAGTCGGAGTCTGACTCAGATTCAGATGATAATTCTTCATTCTGATCTTCTATTCCAACCATTAATGCCATGTTGGCACATTCTTCTTCTGCTTCAGATTCAGATTCAGATTCATCTGAATCATCCCAAGTTGCCATAAGAACCTTTTTCTTTTTATCAAACTTTCTCTTGGGTTTCTCCTTGAGAAGTTTGGGGCAGTCATTTTTGTAGTGCCCAGGTTCCTTGCATTCATAGCATGTGACCTCTTTCTTTCCAGATCTTCTGTGTCCAGAAGATTCCTTCCTGTGGTCAGCTTTTCTGAAGTTGTTGAACTTCTTTCCCTTGTGCTTCCAGAGCTTGTTGATTCTTCTGGAAAGCATGGACAGTTCATCTTCTTCTTCAGAAGACGATTCTTCAGAACTTTCTTCTTTTACCTGCAAAGCTTTAACAGGTTTGTTAGATTTTAAAGCTATAGATTTACCTTTATCTTTCTTCTGGGGTTCATCTTCCTCCAGCTCTATTTCATGACTTCTCAAAGAACTGATAAGTTCTTCTAAGGAGATCTTGTTCAGATCTTTTGCCATCTTCAATGCAGTCACCATTGGTCTCCATCTGGTGGGAAGACTTCTGATGATCTTCTTGACATGATCTGACGTTGAGTAACCCTTATCCAGAACTTTCAGACCAGCAGTAAGAATCTGAAATCTAGAAAACATAGTTTCAACATTTTCAGACTCTTCCATTTTGAATGCCTCATACTTCTGTATGAGCGCCAGCGCCTTGGTCTCTTTAACCTGAGAATTTCCCTCATGAGTCATTTTGAGTGACTCAAACATGTCATGAGCAGTATCTCTGTTTGTAATCTTCTCATACTCAGTATGAGAGATTGCATTAAGCAATATAGTTCTGGCTTTGTAGTGATTCTTGAAATCTCTTTTCTGTACTTCAGTCATTGATTTTCTATCAATCTTTTTGCCATCCTCATCAGTAGGATGTTTATATCCATCAATGACCATATCCCAAAGATCAGCATCATACCCAAGGAAAAAACTTTCTATTCTATCTTTCCAATAGTCAAATTTTTCCCCATCAAACATGGGTGGCTTGGTACTGATCCTATCTCCTTAATATTTGTTGTTGCAAGTTGATGTAGATGTATCCATATTGGCAACAACACAAATATCAAAGTATCTTTCTCACTGGATCTTTAACTGTCACGGTTAAGTGGAGCACACGCAGAACCGGAGCTCTGATGCCAACTGAAGGTGAGAAAATTACTTAGAAGGGGGGGGGGGGTTGAATAAGTAAGACTAAAAATCAAAGATTAGAACACAAATATTTTTATCCTGGTTCGTTGAAAACAACTACTCCAGTCCACCCTCTCAAGAGTGATTTGCCTTTCTCTGTCAAGGACTTAATCCACTATTTTAATCAAACAGATTACAAATAGCAACACCTAAGAACAACCGTTCTTAGTCTTCTCAAGAGCAACTGATCCCAACTGGATCCTCTTAAGGAAAACCTTTTACAAACAAAGTAAAACTTATACAAGAGTAAGAATGCTTCTAATAAGCTGTTATCACAACAGTGATATTTCTCTTAAGTTAAGAATAAAAAGATAAAGCAAAATAATATGATTAAGAGCTTTGAGAGATTTGCTTTGAGAAGTGATTTTGCTAGAGATTCGATACTGAAGAAGATGGAGTGGACTTCTTTATATAGGCACTAAGATCCAAGAAGTCTTGTTACGTTGAAGGCTGTGCAGAAAAGCCTAAAGCCTTTTGTCTTCACATTGGAGGCTGTGCTGAAAACAAGCCTGATGCTTTTTGTCTTCACTTGCAGAAAACTTTCCTCAGAATGGAATGCACAGATAAAACCTTTTTGTCTAGCACAAAATAGGAAAGAGCTGTTGAGAGGAACCAACGTACATATTTAAATCTTCTTCAAAGTAAGTTCAGCTTTCAACATTAGAATCTGAATCTTCAGAGTCTCCAGACCAAGGATCATCTGGATCTTCAGAGTCTTGAATGTTCTTCAGATAGAGCTGAATCAGAGTATGTGCAGCTTGTGTGCTTGAGCGTGTAAATCTTTCAGAGCAGAGTCTTCCATGCTTTAGAGGCTCCTTCTTCAGAATCTTCAAGAAACAGTAGTCAGATTCTTCTGGGAGCAGTGTTCAGATCTTTACTTAAGATGCTCTTGAACTTATGAAGCCTTTCATAAAAACAATGTTCAAATCCAATTTTGCTTTCTTAAGATAATTTTCTTTAGTGCCTGTAGCAAACAATCTAGAACACGTTTAGAGTATATAATTCTTGAATACAAAATTTATAAGTGTTATCATCAAAACATAGAGATATAACTAAGACACAATTTGTGCTCTTACAACTCTTATGACTGAAATTCCCAACACTTGTTTCATGTGAAAAGAATATGTACTACATGATTTGGTTATGTTTGTAGCCATTGAAGATCTCCAATGTCTTTATTTTCCTTGGCTATAAAAAGGAGCTGGAGATTTAAAGATCATTCAAGAAATAACACTACAAATACAACTAAGATATATACACACTACTTTCAGAAAAGGTAAGTCTATTAGGAGTTCTTACTATTGTGTTTATTAATAATCTTTATAATAGTGTGTTGTATTATTTGAACACCTCTAATATTTTATCAAGTGTTTTTCTTGTGTAAGTTCTTCCTTCTCTAAACTAGTTTTTTAGATTAAAGTCTTGGACACGAGCTCTAAGCAAGGTAAAAGTCTTAGACACAAGCTATAAGCTAGGTAAAAGTCTTAGACACGAGCTCTAAGCAATGTGAACTCTTAGGCAGGCGATCTAAGTAAGAGAAGTCTCGGTCAGGAGCTGATTGAGCAAAGTGAAGTCTTAGACACAAGCTCTAAGCAAAGAAAGTCTTGGACAAGTGGTCTAAGCAAAAAGAAAGGTCTTATACAAGTGTGTATAAGCAAGTGTAATTCAGTTAATTTTAGTGGAAAATCTATTGCTTGGAAAGTGGATTGGAGTACTCTCAGTTGGGAGAGGAACCTGAATAACTATTATATGTTCTTTGCTATTTTACTTTACTTCTGTCTTTATTTCCACTGTACTTTATCAGATTCTGAACTCAGTTTTAGAATCTGAACTATAGGTCAGAAGTAAATCTAACTTTTGCAAAATACAATTCAACTCCCCCCTTTTCTCACCTTCAGTTGGCATCAGAGTAAGGTCTGTACATAACATTTAACAGTGGTACAATCAAAGATCCAATGAATAAAATATGGATCATGAGGTTACTAATCCTAGTACCTCAAGGGGGATTCCCTATGATTACAATAGTTCTGAGAGAAATCATTATACTGCTAAACCTCCTATATTCAGTGGTGACTCTACTAAATTTGAATGGTGGAAAAGCAAGATGTACACATATATCATTGGACTCGATGATGATATATGGGATATTCTTGAGGATGGCATTCATATTCCTGTAGGCAGTGTTAGTATGGTTGCTGACTGAAAAGCTCTGACTACAGCTCAAAAGAAAATCTACAAAAAACATCACAGAGTCAGAGGTATTCTGGTTGATGCACTTCCACATGTTGAGTATTTGAAGATCATTGATAAGTCTTATGCTAATACTATCTTTGAATCGTTGTGTTCTACTTATCAAGGAAATCAACAAGTCAAAAAATCCAAAGCTGGCTTGTTGATACAAAAGTATGACACTCCTATGGAAAATCCATTCAAAAACGGTTGGGAAAGATATATAATCACACGGGATCAGGTGTTGTTATGTAGAGTGTCATTGAATATATGATACTTACAATCACGACTCAGTAACCGTTGCAATAAACTAGAAAACACACACCCTATCACAACAGGTTTTCCAAAAGACCGTTGTGATAAATTATTTTTTTCTGGTCAACGCGCGAGATATTATAATGGTTATGATATATAACCATTGTTAAATTGCCTGCAGAATTAACAAATATTATATTGCTTTTATAATTAATCCCATTTTTTAACCTGTATTATTGTTCACCATATCACAACAGAAACTAAAACTCACATTTGTGATAAAGTTATCATAATAATATTAATTGTATCATATTCATAATATCAAATAACTGTATCATATTCAATACACCATAACATCATCACATGAATCCAAGGTAACCAATACATCAACCATTACACCATCAGCCAACATGCAAACGTAATCAACTATAACCTATATCGTCATTGTTGTCACAACAAATGACATGAACACTACAAATAAAAAAAATCCAAGTAATCTTCAACTGTTTCTTCAGGATCTTCACCTTCAACTTCAATTTGTCCTCCCTGCCTTTGTAGGTGTTAACCATCTTCTTCTCCTCATTCAAGTTCTTTACCAGTGAAGAAATTATTTGTTTTTCCCTAGGATCTATCTCCTTATCCAACCAAGCAAAGTGAGAGAATTTTTTGTATACTTGAATCTTATACATCACACAACCATAGAAACGGAGGTCTGGGTTCGAATCGGTCCATGCCGTCATCAAAGGAGTGTCGAGACCACACTTACATACGTACCTTGAATGACTTGAGGACCTGCTTCCATGGCTATAACCGAACTGCTAAGACATTTCAATGGAAGGATTTGATGGAAACTTGAAGAAACTGGGGGAAAAGAAGACGAACAACAATTCAAAAGGATCAAGAAAGTAAGATATAATAAACAAAAACAACAACATTAATCAACAACAACACATACAACATATAATAACACAAGATATTATGTAATGTTTCAAGATACACCTTTTTTTAAATTAATCGTGGATGTCGAACAAATTATGAAGTTTATCTAGTTTATGAAGCTATGAAGAAGAAATATAAGTTGAATAAAGTTTACACAATACCTTCACACTTCTTGTATTTCTCTTCATAGCTACATAAACCATATGTATTTCTCTTGTTAAGGTGGTGAAGACGAATTTGAAAACATGAGAACATTCACCAAATAAAAAATGAGAATCCATTTTTAACAAGAAACGTAAACGAAATTGAAGCATAAGTTTAATGAACGAACCTTAAGTTAGCGATTGGTGAAGACGAATCTGAAGATGTGTCTGAAGGTTGTAGTATGTTTAAAAGGTGACATGGATGTTAGGGTTATGTTATAAGAGAGAAGAATGAAGCTATGTTAGGGTATTATTTTTTGAGAGAAATGACTGTTATGTACTGAACGATAAATACTTTCGCTTATATACTAAAAACTATCACTTTTCATCACGGTTAGAAAGAAAAACCATGATGAAAATTTCAAAATTTACAACGGTTGTATTGTAAAATAATGGTTAAATAACTTTCAAATTTTAAAATAGTTGGTTTATTTAACCGTCATAAAATCATTTACAATTTATTTTTTTAAATAATAGACTTAAGTGACACACGCTTAATGTACTATAAAAAATAGAAAAAATGTAGTTTCTGGGAATCGAAGCTTGCTACACATCAATTATTACTAAGGTTTTTTAAGACAACCGTCATTAAATTACTTTTTATAAGTCCAGCTACACACTGGGCGCGAAAATTTTAACTTATTACAACAGTGTATATGAATCTGTTGTGAACTTGGCGTTGTTGTTTGTGCGTTTTGTAGTAGTGTGAGTTGTTCAAAATGAAGGAAGATGAGGATATTGAAACCATGTTCCCCAGGTTTTAGGTTCTTATCTCAGACCTTCAAGTGCTGAACAAAAGCTACTCAACAACTAATCATGTGAAGAAACTTCTGAGAAGTCTCCCTCAGAAGTTTAGACTTAAAGTAACAACTATCCAGGAAGCTAAAGATCTGAATATGATGTCCCTTGAAAGTCTAATCAGCAATCTTCAAAGTCATGAGATGGAAATCAATGGAGAAGAAACTTCTAAAAAGTTTAAATCTCTCGCATTGAGATCTGCCTCTAAAAAATCTTGTGACAAGTCCAAAAGATCTTCAAAAAAGCGGTAAATCTGTGAATCATTTGAAGAAGAATCTAATGGAAGATCTGACGAAGAAGACATGGCATGCTTCATCAGAGGAATACATCAAATGGCCAAAAGAAGCAGAAGATTCTCTAAAAACAACAAGAGGATCAACCTCAAAGATGAAGACAAAATCTGCAACAATTGCAACAAACCAGGACATTTCAAAAGTGATTGTCCGGAACCTCTGAGGACGGTAAGAGAAAAGGAAGTTATCAGAAGGTTAATTTCAGAACCAGGTTCGAAAAGAATTTTATGGAAACATGGGAAGAATTAGATGAAGAAGAGTCAGAAAAGGAAGATAATGCTAATTTTGCACTGATGGCTCACTCATTTGAAGAAGAACGTCTATCTTAGTCTGAAAATGAAGATGAGATATGCCCAAAGGAAAAAATGGAATACCAATCCTGGTACCTAGACAGTGGCTTCTCACGGCATATGACAGGAGAAAGGCGTATGTTCCAAACCTTGAATCTGAAAGAGGAAGGAAATGTGGGTTTTAGAGGTGGCCAGAAGGGAAGGATCATCGGAACAAGTTAGGCACAAAAAGTTAGGTCATGCTAACTGGAGATTAATATATAAACTTTCTAAGCTAAAACTTGTGAAAGGGATGATTTTAGCATATGGACTTGGGTAAAGTTTGTCAAATCTAAAGACGAAACATATGAAGTGTTTAACACCTTTTGCAATCAGGTACAATCTGAGAAAGAATTGAATATTCTAAAGGTCAAAAGTGACCATGAGGGTGAATTTGAAAATGAATCATTTGAATCCTTTTGTGAAAAATATAGAATTATCCATGAGTTCTTTTTTTCCAGAACTCCACAACAAAATGGAGTTGTTGAGAGAAAGAACAGATCTCTATAAGAAATAGCAAGGACAATGATTCATAAAAATAAACTCCCTAAGTACTTGTGGGCAGAAGCTGTTAACACTGCTTGTTATATTCAAAACCGAATTTATATCAGACCAATTCTGAATAAAACATCATATGATTTATTTAAAGGTATAAGAAGAGAACTCATGTTCAGACTCATTCTCATGTTCTCACATACATAAAAATGGCATTCTCATATATATATATATATATATATATATATATATATATATATATATATATATATATATATATATATATATATATATATATATATATATATATATATGTGTGTGTGTGTGTGTGTGTGTGTGTGTGTGTGTGTGTGTGTGTGTGTGTGTGTGTGTGTGTGTGTGTGTGTGTGTGTGTGTGTGTGTGTGTGTGTGTGTGTACATTATACTTTTGCGTTATTAGATCCATATGTGGCATTTGAAATACATAGTGTTGGCATTGGAAATTAAGTGGGGGAACATGCCTACAGTGTTGGCAATAAAGCTCGAGATGTTTTATCCTATGTTGAGTGGAAGCTCTAGAGGGTTTAGATTAAATTTAGCTGGGTGGAAGCGGGTACCCATTTTAGGCACAAATATTGATGTTATTTTTAACTACTTTGTAGACATTTTATCTAAGAAGGTGCATAAGGATCTTCACACTATTTTTGAAGTGACCATTGGAAATTTATTTGAGCAACGTGACTTAACAACCAGAACTATGAGACAATGTGAGGATGATTACTAGTCTGGGATCTTATATGGTGGAAATTTTTTTGTTAGGAGCTTAAGTAGTTGAGTTATCTAATCTTGACCATTAAAGACATTACTTTATCACATGGATATGATTATATGGTGGTTTCTTGCAAGAGATGGTAAGATCCATTATGATCTAAATCACATATCAATAACTCTTCCACTAGACTAGGTCTGGTATTGCCTTTAGTCTAAAAGAGTTGAGGTCCTTGTAAGGTTAATGTCTTCTTTTTGTAGTTACTTCCTAATGGGATATCCACGAGAGAGAGAGAGAGAATAGATAGATAGATAGATAGATAGATAGATAGATAGATAGATAGATAGATAGATAGATAGATAGATAGATAGATAGATAGATAGATAGATAGATAGAGAGAGAGAGAGAGAGAGAGAGAGAGAGAGAGAGAGAGAGAGAGAGAGAGAGAGAGAGAGAGAGAGAGAGAGAGAGAGAGAGAGAGAACATGTTTAGGTGTATAGTACTAATGGACCTTGGTGGAACATCGTTGTATTTTTCAGGATGCTTGGAGTCTACAAATCAGATTTTTGTTACTTGTGAGGTGGCATCTTGTCTATTGTATAAGATACTTAGATGGATAGGGTGAAGTGTCACCTAGAGAGTTAGGTTCTTTATTTAAGATTATTAGGTCACTTAGGGAAAAATCTAGGGTGATGGTTCGTTTGTCTTAGGTTTTGAACATTGTTGTGTGGAACATTTAAAAGTACCTAGAGAGTTAGGTTCTTTGTTTGAGATTGTTGGGTCTCTTAGGGAAATATCTAGGGTGAAAGTTTATTTGTCCTAGGTTTGGAACTTTGTTGTGTGGAACATTTGAAAATCCCTAAATGAATCTATTTTCTAATATACGATAATAACCATTACGGAATTTATAGATGTGGTTGTCTTATCTTTTTAATAGTGGTATATTAGTAAGAACTTTTATTTTTATTTCATTTTTATGAGTGGTAGGCATAATCTTTCCAATTTTTGAATTGATAGAGGTTGGAGGGTCTGTCTTTTCAGACTCAAGAAAAGATTTGTTTGTGTGACAGACTAATACTTCACCCATTATTTAAGTGACAACCACTTGGTTTATAATTTTTATTTTCTATATGTTTGCTTGATCATTACTACAAAAAGTATATATCACCACGGTCGGGAGAAGGATTTCACCATAACGGTGATCAATGGTAATGAAGGGTGTGGTAGTATGTGCCATCTTTAGCGCCATATACTAGTAACTGTGGTAAAAATACAATAGTGCACAACATATCACTATGGTTGTAGAAAACCATCATAGTAAAAGGTTGAGGTCAAGAGTTCGATACCCAGCGTCATTATTTTGGAAGATTTCTAAAACATAGTGAAAGACCTAACGCTTAAGATTTCATCACGGTTATAAATTCCAACCATGGTGATATGTTCACTTGAGTTTTATATTAGACTAATAATTACACAAACAACAATATTTATCAATAAAACATCATTAAACTTCAACAAAACCGTCTAAAATAACACAAACAACAACATTTATATATTATAAAAATAACATACCTTAACATAAACGACAACTTACCTTAACAAAACAACAACATACCTCTACAAAAATATAAACATACCTAATATAAAACATCTACAATAATACAAACAACAACATTTATCAACAAAAACAACAACTTAACTTAACATAAACAACAACTTACGTTAACGAAACAACACCATACCTCCACAAAAAGATCAGCATAGCTAATAAAAAACATCTACAATAACCCAAACAACAACATTTATCAACAAAAACAACAACTTACCTTAACATAAATAACAAATTACCTTAACAAAACAAAATTATACGTCCACAAAAACATTAAAAAAAACCTAATAAAAACATCTACAATAGCACAAACAACATTTATCAACAAAAACAACTTTTCTTAACATGAACAACAAACTACCTTATTAAAACAACAACATACTTCAACAATAACTTAAACTCTTTACTTATCTAAATAAAACAACAATATAAAAACTATAATATCATCTTAACAACAAGAAGAAAATTAACTCTATGTTTCGTGGAGAATGAAGACAAGGAAATGAGCTACTTGTTTTATCTTGCGAAGATTTGTAAAACATTTTCTTGATTCATAATAGTTAGAGAAGTTATATGGAGTTTTGAGAGATTGTGATAAAGCAAGAGAAGTTAGAGTTTCTTTTAAGCGCAGTCTATTCTGAACTAATATAACTTAGCTTTTATAAGTAATATATTTCACTACAGTTGATAAAAAGAATCGTGGTGAAATATCATAGTATTTACTACGATCGTTAATAATGACCGTGGTGAAAAGTGTTTAATTTTTATTTAAAAATAAAAATTAAGCGAACACACCCTTGTTTAACGAAAAAAATAAAAAATTGCAGTTTTGGAGATTTGAAATGTGTCATAGCTTCACATATCACAATAGTTATTTAAATGAACTGTAATTATATGTGATTTAAAAAACAAAAATCAGACACTTTGGTTACAATTAAAAAAACATGAATACAAATAATTTAATCGATTTTAATTAAACCTCTAAATTTATCAAATTATTGATTCGATTCTTATACCCCTAAATAATGTTTGAATTTAACCTCACAACTCTTAATTAAAGTGTGAATGTAATAATTATTTATTTAAATATCATGTCTAAAATATATGGATTTAGATTGTGTGTACATAAATGAATTATTTTCTAGACTTTGTTTGAATGTTTGGAGAGAAACACTCGGAAGTGTTTTTGAAAAATATGAAGAATTGAGTGGAAAAAATAGAAAAATTTTGATTGAGAGGGTTCTCAAAAATTTATTTTTATTCATAACATCAAAAAAATTTTAATTTGGAGAAATTCAAAATTTATATTGGAGGATAATTTTAAAATTTTTTGAAGGATTTAGACAAATTATTCAAAAATAATTTTTATTGTTATAGCATTTCAAAAAGTAAAATTATATCTTTCTAAATACAAAAATCAAAAAAGAAATATCAAATTTTTTTTTCAAAATCCTCTATCCTCCGAGCTCTAAACAAAATCTTAAAGATTCATATGAGATACGTATAAAATAAAACAAAGTACATCAGTAATCTAACCAAATAAAAAAAAAAAATCATATTGATATTGTTGGATGACAGAATCCAATTTTTCTTAGCGTGGGGCAATATATAATATTAAAATTTAATTTAATTGATATATACTATTAGTAGAAAAGTATTTTACAAATATGTATTGAATTATATTTAAAATATTATGTTTACAATATTGTCATAATACATAAATTTTAAATGTAAATATGTCATTATTATATTGGTGCTTGAGTATGAGTATATATAATATAGTTGGCTTATGGTTGTTTATTATATGAAAAAATTAAACTTGCATTAAGTTAGATATTATTTATATGACATTAATATATTTGTATGAATTATGAACATTATTAAATATTTTGTATGAATTATGAACATTATTGAACATTATTGCCCACATTCATTCATGAATAGGTCCTTGGTTGAAATTAAAATCAAATTATTCAATTTTCAAATTTAATATTTTAAATTTTATTTATAAACCAAATTTTTTTAAAATTAAAAGACCGACCATATGATTTTTTTAAAAAAACAAATAGAATTCAAAGTTTAGTGATGGCCGGTTTGTTTTAACTTTAAAAAAATAATTTTTTTTATATTTTTTAAAGTGAATTTTAAAAAAATATTTTCTTTATGAAAAATCATTTGAAATAGTTTCAAAATTAAATAATTTTTTAAAATTTTGATATTAAAAAAAAATTTCAATAACATAACAAAATACTTAAAAATAATTATTTAAACCAAATCTTTATTTAAAACTTTTACGAAAAGTTTTTTTTTACGCCAAAATATAATACATTATAAAAATTATTTAAAAAAAAAGTTAAAACAAACTGTCTCTAAATTTGACCGCACTAATAGAAAAATATAAATAGAAAAATAAGTTTTGTCAAACATTTTTTTTGTCTATAAAACTAAACTATATAATTAGAGACAAATTTATATTTTTCAATCTCCAAACTTACATCATTATTTAAAGACCATTAGAATTCATTGAATTCTCAAATTTGTATGGCTTCACCAACTTCTGATGATGATGAAGTTGGAAAGAGAGAGCAGAAACTTGAAAATATATAGAAGCTAGGTATAGCAAGGAAAATGGAAAAGAAGTTATGAGTCAGGAAGAAGCAGTTAGTACTATATACTATATATGTATATGTTTATGTATATATACACAAGTCATCTGCACTTATTATAGAAGATAGAGTGAGATATCATAAATCCAACAAACAGGTTGATGAAATGCCAAAACAAATTACATCAGCCACCATTGATATGATGATGATGATCAGACGGGTGGGACAACACTGCCGTGTGATGATTTCTTCTCTTGTTGGAGTGTTTTATTTTCTTCGGTTGTCAAGTACAACACAAACAAACATACACCTGCTCATCACTTTCACTGCTTCTATATTTATGATTCTATACTCTCTTGCGCATGCAGAAATGCAATCATTCTTTGACCGTTAGGGCTTCTTCCTCATACTTACCTTTAGGGCACCAAAATGTTTATAAAATAATATCATTATGCTCAATAATTCATAAAAATAAAATGAAAAATGATATTGTTATACCTAAAATATAAAATATACACTACACCGTATTTACTGTTTATTAATATAGTAAACAATATTTTATTAATTTTTTTTATTAAGAAGAACCGATATAAAAATTGTATGATTAATAAATTTCATCAATTCATTAACTAATATTTCATTAATCAATTTTATTTTACTATTAAAAATTATTTTTAATATCTAAATATTTATTAACCAACTTCATCACTTTATAGACCAACATTTTACGCTTTATTAATCAATTTTGTTTTACTATTAAAAATTATTTTTAATTTTTGGACGTTTATTTATCAAATTATAAACTATATTAACAAACCTTTTACATTTAATTATCCAATTTAATTTACCATTGTTTATCCACTATTCATGTTATTGTTAACAATTACTATTCACGTTCATGTCACTGTTCACAATCACTATTCATGTCACTATTCAAAGTTTATGTCATTGTTCGCATTATTTGTGAACACAGAATACGGTGTAGGTGTAAGAAATGGTATAGAAATAATATATTCATATAAATTCTGATAAAATATTTTACTAAGAAAGTAAAATAAAATAAAATACTCGATTTCAACATTCAAATTTCAACAAATTATTTAATATCTTTTGTTATGCGTTATTTTTTTAATATATATCATGCATATCCATATGTCAATAATATGTTATATTATCACTCATTGCTTTCATTCGTATCTCCTTTCAGTCTCAACACCATCAGATCAATGCATTAAATGATAGCTGATATCTCAACCTATTAGCCAATAGATAGCACTAAGTTTGAACGGTTATAAAGAAGTAAGACTCCACACCGATCCATACTATAGTACGTATGGATATTGAACCTAACTCCATCTCCAAGCCAATAGATGATTATCTTGGATCTAGTAATAACAAGCACCATTTGATGTCAAGTCATACCATGAAAACAAGTTTTACGTAGCAAAGTTAAAACAAACATTAATATTAAAGAGTCGTCAATACTAAATCATGAGTAAAATTACATAGAACACCATGACATATTTAATACATGAATATAATTAATACATTTAACCCCTAACAAAGATATTTTAGCTATGCTTACTCATCGTAGCTGCCGATATTCCCGTGAAGCTGATCTTGGAAGTTTATCTTTCCTGTGACTTTAGCAGTGCTTCCGCCTTCAGGCTCCGTCTCTTATTCTCTTGTTGTAGACATAGGTGGCCTTACTCCAAAACTGTACTACCTCACTCTACCGAAATCCCATTGTAATGAACTGTAGGCCTTTATTTATAAGAAAAGTCTATGGACTTTTTGCTAGGCGCACCACCCTTGCACCTAGCGAACCTGCTTTCTTCCCCACTAAGCAATGTTGGATGTCTGACAGGCGACCTTATCTGCCTTTACTTTCTAAGCGCACTATGCCAAAAAAGACCTTTAGCAGCGCTTTTTTTGGCCTTTAGCATCGCTTTAAAGCGCTGCCAAAAGTGGCGCTGCTAAAGGTAAAGGCAGCGCTTTTTTATGGAAAAAGCGTTGCTAAAGGCTCCCTTCAGCATCACTTTTAGCAGCGCTTTTATAGCCCTTTAGCAGCGCTTTCATAAGCGTTGCATATTCCCCCCAACCATCCCCCCCTTTAGCAGCGCTTTCACAAAGCGTTGTCTTAGAGCCCACCTTTAGCAGCGCTTTTACAAAGCGCTGCCATAGCCCCCCCTTTAGCAGCGCTTTTTAGAAGCGCTGTCTTAGACCCCCCCTTCCAAACCTATAGCAGCGCTTTTGTAGCGCAATGTTTGTGACCTTTAGCAGCGCTTTTTGTAAAAGCGCTGTCTAATGTCCCAGATTTTTAATTTTTTTTTTAAATATTCACCCTGTTTTGTATATTTACCAACAACCTGCTTATATTACACAAACCTGCTTATAATTCAGGCCTTTATTTCAACACTTTGACCTTATATATACAATTTAAAACTTTGGCCTTAAATATACAATTCAAAACTTTGGCCTTATATATACAATTCAAAACTTTGGATACATTGTAACTCATCACTTTGTTCATAAACATTTTAATACACATAAACCTGTTTAAATATGTTACAACAAAATTCGATCCTCAGAATTACAACATCACAAATACATTCAATTTACATATAATTACAATTCTTCCAATCCGATAACTCTATACAATTCTCAACCCAAGAATAAATTGACACCATTCCTCTTTAATTTCTTCCAATTTTGCTTTCGTGTAAGTAGCGCACTTGAATTCATCAAAATACTACATAATATAACAGAACATGCAAGATTTAATTTTAAAACTAATTACTCAGATGAAGTATCGGATAATTATCAAAATGAATCATATAACTTATATAATGAATTGATCCATACCATGACTGGAATCTCAAGTTGACCAGAAAGAATAATTTCCCTCATAAATCGCAATACAAAATATCCACAGTCGATACCATTGCGCTGCCGAGGACACTGTAAATGGAAAAAACAAACGAACATTTATCAGGATATGTAGTTTAAATAGTTTTATCAAGTAGAACCACTATAACAGTCAAACATGGGAAAATATACCTCCACTCTGATCCAATTGATGTTGTTAGCCTTGCTTTTTGGCACCGTTGCATCTCTTTGTGCTCTGAATATTTGTATAACTCTAACATAATATAAACGCATATTTAGAACAATGTCACATAATAAATAAAGATATATAATTAAAGACAACAGTATATCTCATCACTTACGTATCAACCATGTTCCTCAGATTTTCATATTTTGTTGTATCGCCATCCAATGAATCTATATAATACACTATTTCTTTCCTCGGATTAATCGCGACCAATAACCAATGTCCACTATAAAATAAGACAATAGTTTAGAGGGAAATGTTATATAGAAAGGGAAAAATCGAACAATTATAATAAATAACTTTAGAATAAAATCTAACCCATGGCCAGTATTATATGGCAACAAGAACAACTTCTCCGTAGTCGCGCGCATAAATCTCTGCACTGTGTACTCTTTGACTGTATCTGGTATCTGGTCTATTATCCGTGAGTTGACACAGCTAGCAGATAAGAATGCGAATACTGAAGTCAATTCATTCGGGACCAACAACTTGTCATACAAGAACCTAAAAAAACATAATCAACATTAGAGTATTCAGTTAAACGAGCAAATTTTAAAATGTTCAATTATTTAATTAAAATGGATTGAAGTACCTGATGTATGAATGCATAACACCGACGCCCAATTCAGAATGGTTGAAAACCTGATCAAAATCCTCCTTAGCAATTGTTTCGGGATATTCAAAACCGAAAATACCTTCGTCCATATGTATTTGACGGATGCCACCCTCAGGCACATCTGATGTTCCCACATATGTTTCAAGGCACATCCTAAATCGAGGAACAAATACTTTTCTGGGCACCTTGGAAGTTTTAGGCATCTTACCCTTGCTGACTTGTTGCGACTGCTGATCATGAACCTAAAAGTCATATATAAGTTCAGTAATTAATGTATAACAAGATAATCATGTAACTGTAGTAGTACCTGTTTCTTTGATGAAGCTGAATCGGTATCCCGCACAATAATTCTATCATCTTTTGATTTGGATTTTGTAGGAGTCTAAGATCATCATGTAAATAAGAAAATGTAAATGTAAGAATAACTTTCATGTATGGATCATAAAACATTTGAGTATTATTCCAGGGACAATCTTGGGACAATCTTGAAGATCTTCTTCAAGTGCTTCTGCAATCTCTTCGACTCGATCACAATCATATGTATCCCTGCCATTGTCCTTTGAAGCACATGTCGTATTATTCCGGGGTTCACCATTCTCGTTACTTATCTCACCATGTAATGTCCAACATGTGTAACTTCGATCAATTCCATGTCTCATTAAATGAGATTCCAACTGAACGGCGTCAACTCGACGCCTATAACTGCATCCTAAGCAAGGACATGTGATCCTACTAGGGTCTTTGGCGTGTTCAACAGCGAATTTAACGAACTTTGATACCCCATTCTCGTACTCTTTTGACAATCGATTACCAGACATCCATTTTTTATCCATACTAATTGAGTAATCTACACTAAACTATGAAAGTTAAACAAAACAGAGAATACCTGTAAAGAAATCACTAACTTCTAAGAATGCTACGCAGTAGGATGCTTGGAAACGATCACAACTTTTCTCTTCACAGGTAACCCCTATAGCAGACAAAATATAAATTTTATTAAAACCATATTAATAATTAACCAAAACAAAAATACTAGATAATCCATCAAAACAAATCATATTAAAAATACTAGATAATCCTTAAACCAAAATGACACCCTTACTAAACATTGAGAAATCCTAACTAAACATATAAAACCATAATAACATATCATATAAATATTGAGAAATCCATAATAACATATCAACATATAAAACCATCAACATATAAAACCATAATAACATATAAAACCATATCATATAAAATCATATTCATGTTGGCTACTCTCTTAAAAAATACAAATTTCCAAACTATTAAAAAAAATGCTCTATCAAGTTACATTAATATTTTTAGCCATCATTATCTAATATTTTTGTTATATTCAAATTAGAAGAAAACTCATTTGTATGAGTGGTGCTAGATGAATTATCCATCTAAGTTCAAAATAGCAACAAAATAAAAACAACATCAATCTCAATCCCAAAATAACAATAGAAAAACAATAACACATAAAACATTTTGAGTTGTTTAGGCTTTTAACAATAACAACAACAACAAAAACAATAGTATACGTAACATATCTACACAAATCCAACAACATTAGTGTTAACATCATATCAAATATCATACTTGAACTCAAATTTACTTGCATGTCCTCAAACCTTCAATGCAAAACAACACTAAAAACCTTCACTAAACCTTCAATAACTCAATAAAAACAACAACAACAACAATAATATTAAACCTTCAATGCCTCAATAACAACAAACCTTCACATTGTAACAACTATATCAAACATTCAATATCTCAATAACACAAAACCATTAATATCTCAATAACAACAAAGAGACAATAACACATAAATGCTTAACTCAGCAAACCTTTAAAGAATTTGATCAATACATATAACCACTATAACTCAGCAATGCCATATACATATACCTTCAATATCTTAATAACAACAAAGACAATAACACAAAACCTTCAATATCTCAATAACACAAAACCATCTATATCATCAGAACAGAAAAAGCATCTATATCTTCAAATACCAACAATGGTGAAAAGATAAATAAATAAGAAAACCATAGTAAAACTTCACATACCGTAACAATGGTGGAAATGCAATGCAGACGGACGGATGCTCTCGAAAATGGACGGTGAACGGCGACGAAATCCAACGGAAGAGGGCGACGGTCGGACGGAGGATGACAAAAATTATAGGGCAACGTTCGTTCGTTCGTTCGCCAGAGAAAGAAAGAAGAAAAGAAACTGGGCGACTGTTCTGTTTCTCTTAAAATTCTGGAGGGTATTTTAAAATTATAACACTAATACATATAGCAGCGCTTTTAAAGGCCTTTAGCAGCGCTTTAAAAAGCGCTTTCATAGGGTGCCTTAGCAATGCCATATAGCAGCGCTTTATATAAAAAGCGCTTTCTAAGGGTCCCCCTTTAGCAGCGCTTTTTAAAAGCGCTTTCTTAGGGTCCCCCTTTAGCAGCGCTTTTTTAAAAACGTTGTCTTTGGTAGGAAATTTTTTTTCTTTTTTTTTACTCACCCTTTAGATATGCTTACTCATCGTAGCTGCCGATATTCCCGTGAAGTTGATCTTGGAAGTTTATCTTTCCTGTGACTTTAGCAGTGCTTCCGCCTTCAGGCTCCGTCTCTTATTCTCTTGTTGTAGACATAGGCGACCTTACTCCAAAACTGTACTACCTCACTCTACCGAAATCCCATTGTAATGAACTGTAAGCCTTTATTTATAAGAAAGTCTATGGACTTTTTGCTAGGCGCACCATCCTTGCACCTAGCGAACCTGCTTTCTTCCCCACTAAGCAATGTTGGATGTCTGACAGGCGACCTTATCTGCCTTTACTTTCTAAGCGCTTCTCCCTTGCACTTAGTGCACAAACCCATGCTTTACCATGACATACATAGACCTGGACGTGCCATCTAACCTCTTATATGTGCTTAATGCATATAAAATTTTGTAGTAAACAAACAATAATCATTATAATATTCACAATAAGTTTGAAACTTGGGTGTGTTCATGTACTTAGTACAAAATTGACCAAGACACCCAAGTCTATTATACATGGATAATGTTTGTAATTCTACTACATCAAAACCAAGAATATAATTCAATAGAAAATGTTTAACAAATACTAAAATTAAACTAAGGAAAGTATAAAAACTCCACAATGATATCCCACATGCTGCATTGGTCAATCACTCTAACCCACTATCATATCATCATCTTCTCCTCGATCACCTTTATCTTACTCTGCATCATCATCCTCCTAGGCATATTCTCATGCTTCACCACTTTCACTTGCATCAACATTGCCCCACTCATAATAGAATGGCCTATTAGTAGACCATTTCAAATAACTGTTGAACTCGTCCTAAGTGGGCACTAGGTCAAATGGAGCATGCGATTTCTGAGATTTTCCCTACTTCATAGATGTTAGCAATAATTGTATCTTAGTCCTATTTTCCTCTTGGAAGCTGCATTGGAAATGGGTTCATCCTTCTAGATCATGCCACACAATTATCTTCTATGTATGCATTTATGACATCTCTATCGATTGGAACTTGTTGTTCTCGTACCCATAAAACCTTTTTCAGTGGTACATCCAAAGTGGATTTGGCCTTTGTGTAGAACTCCCTAACAATGCCAAGGTTGAAAACTTCATTAGGAGTTTCAAGAACACTTAAACCCTATGCATTTATTTCCTACACCACATTAAAGTATTAACCTAAATCCTCCAACTTAGTTGTTTTCTCATAGAGTAAATTTCTGGTTTCCAATTCAGTGTAGAATTTTTCGTGGATGTAACTTCTGAACATCTCATAATCATATGGTACAGAAGTAGAACCGATATCTGAGCTCCATCTTTTTCTTCTAATGGTTGATCCTTCAGAAGTAATATGAATTTAGCAAACAACATATATGGCATTTAGCATCTAAGCTAATATGACATAATCTCTATAGTTTGCAATTTCCATGAATATATTGTAAGAGATAAACATTTAGGTACACTAATACATCACACATGCAATGAATGATTTTTCTTTACTCAAATTCATTTAGTACCTATATGTCTCTAACATGCAAAATACTCACATTTTTCATCATAGCATCCAATTCAAGTGTTTAAGCAAACAATCCTAATATATCATGTATCAACATCATAAAGTAATACTTTGTCCCTAATTTATGTCTAAATCAGAGCATCTACATTGTTTTTAACTTAAAGTTCATAATGTAGTAAATGGGAGAAGTTAAACGAGTGAGAAAAACGAACGAGATAAGTTAAAAGTTAGTCTAATTATGTTTCCCAGTGTTCTATAATGGGTCTCTTGCTAGGCAAACTTGGTTGCGCTAGTCGAGAACTTGTGTTTTGAATTTTGGGCTTTCTCTTTAGTGTGTTAGGGGAGAAATGACCTGACCATTTTGCGCTTAGAGAGTCCACCTTTTGTAGGCTTGGAATTTTTCTTTCGTCAAAATGTTTTGAAGTGAAATCACTAATTAAAACCTAATTTAAAGAAAAACTGTAAAATATGGTTGTGTTGCCTCCTAACAAATGCTCGTTTAATGTCAGTAGCTTAATGGTGATCAGTGTTATGTAATACCAATTACCTTATAATATACCTCATGATCTTTGATTCTAACCTTTACTTCATCTTTATCCATGTCCATGAGCATTCTTGCCGTTTTCATGAATGGTCTTCCTAAGATGACATGCATCTTTGGGTTGTTTTGATGTCTAGTATCACAAAGTTTATAGGGAATGAGAACTTATCATTTTGTATCAGTACAACTTTGATTAGTCCTACTAGTGTTTTACATGTTCTCTCTTCCATTTGCAATGTTGATACAATTGACTCTATTTGCAGATACTTAATTCGTTCTACAAATATAATGGTATTATATTCACACATGAAACTAAATTTAAAAAAGTACATTTCCAATCTTCATATTACCTATGGAAACAATTAATACAACTATACTAGTGTCATTTTTTTTCATGGGTACGTCTTTCTGATTATACTTGCAACCTTTATCCTGCAATATTCCCTCTGGTCCTTCTACTCATTCTTTTGTTCTTTCTACTTTGTCTTTGACAAAAATTTCACCATCCTTGAGGAAAACACTATAGTGATCCTTCAGTTGTTCTTAGTGTTTGCACTGAACATGCTACTTGGGTGACTTGAGAACCGCTTAGCTATATGGCCCAATTGTGTTTCAATGTTTTTAATTAAGGCTTTGATATTTTTATGACTGGCCATAGGAACCTGCATGAATTGATTAAGTGTATCCTCCAACTTTTTTACTCTGTCTTGTTATGGAGGTGATTATAAATAATGCTGAAAAGGTTGTTAGTTGGATGGTCCAACCTCGAATCTCCATTATTGGTTAAAATTGTTGTTTCGTGGGAAGTTGTTATTATGATATTGCCCAAACCTTTGATTGACTACATATCTCACTTCTTCATAAGTAGGGAAAAACCCGGTTGGATGGTCTCTACTGCAGAGTTCATAAAATGCAATCTTCCTTTGTTGCGGTAGTTCATACATCTCTTTCAGTTGTTGTGGGAGCTTTGACCATTATTTGATCAAGTTCATCCATCGTTCGAGTTAATAACTTATTTTGAGCAAGAAACGAATCATTGGTGTTTAATTCAATGATACCATTCTTCCTTTGGGAAAAGTTCTTATTGTGTTGTCCTTAATGATCACAGAGTGCCATTCACTTAATGATTGTTGTTGCTTTCACACTTTTGAACATAAGAGAACCACTAGTAGTAGCATCTAGTAACAATCTTGGTTGTTGTTTAAGTATATTCTTAAAAATGTGTATCTACTTGAGTTCATCAAAACCTTGTTTTGAACATTGTCTTAACATAGATTTATATCTTTACCATCCTTCATAGAGAGTTTTTGTTGCACCTTGGAAAAACATCGTAAGGGTTATCTTAGCTTGCATGAATTTGTTGCGAGGAAAGAATTTTTTTAAGAACTTTTCCTATAACAAGTACCAATTTGTCATCGTCAATATGGATTGATATAGATACCACTCCTTTTCTTTGCTAATTAGAAAGTGTTGTAACAATTGTAGAAATGCCAATTCTTCCTATTATTTTGGAGCTCCAAGAGTAGTCGCAAATTTATAGAATTTTGTATGATGGGCGTACGGTCTTCATGATCTAAACCTATTGGTCGAACATTCCTTTGCGTTCTAGCTAAGTGAGCTAGACGTCTAGGACTATTGTAATAGAGTGTGCTACAACTATTATTTCCATCGTTGTTGTTATTGTCGACTTCAGCCATGTTTTTTTTTCTTTTGAGACAGAAGACTCTTTTAGATCTATCCTTTTGGCTCTTTATTTCTTTTTCCTATTTTTACTAAGGTTTTTGTGTGCATTCTTTCAATTTAAGGATTAAATAACAATTGTTATACAAAAATCTTCCATGCATAAACTAGTAAAACATATCTAACTCTAAATGTTAATGGATTAATGGCTATAAACAGAATATACAGATATAGGTAGATATTTATAGATATAAACAATACTTAAAATAATAAAAACTATGTTATGTATTTTAAAAACTCGCAGCAGTCCCCGACAACGACGCCATTTAGTTTATTGAGAGACAAAAATGTGTTTTATAATTATCATATCCATATGATGGTAGTTTCAAAAGACCGTTCAACAGTTTTAAAGATCTTAAGTAGATAAGGGTGTTTTAGTTTGTTGTGATGTCTGAAATTAAATGACAGAAAGTAAAATAGAGATTTTGGTGTTTACAGTAAGAAAACTTGCAAGAGGTAGATTTTTTCATTACGTATTTATCATGCACGTTCATAGGTTATCAATATGCTCTTACACTAAACTATTAATATTACCACATGTCGCTCTCATTTGTATATCCTTTCGGTCTCAACACCTTGAGATCAGTGTATTACTTAATATCCGATATCTCAATCTATTAGCCACATATAACATTAAGTTTCAACAGTTATAAAGCATCAAGACTCCACATCAATCCATACTACAATACACGTGAATATTGAACCTAACCCTATCTTTAGGCATTATTATCAAATAGATTATTATCTTGGATCTAGTAATGAAAAACACCTTTCGATGTCAAGTCGCACCATGAAAACAAGTTTTAGGTAGCAAAGTTAAATATATATTAAGATTAAAGAGTCATCAATATTAAATCACGAGTAGAATTATATAGAATTCCATGACCTATTTATTATATGAATATAAGGAATACATCTAACCCCCCAACAAAGAGATTTGACTATGCTTACTCATATTAGCTCATGGTAATGTTGCAAAGCTAATCTTGAAATTTATCTGCCCTTTCACTTGAACAACACTTCTGCCTTCAAATTCCCTCTCTTATTTGTTATAGGCCAAGGTTAACCTACTTCAATTCTATGTGAATCAACAATGGTTCTTCTCTAGGGACATAAATCTTTGTCATGAAAAAGTGACTTTGCAAGGGATTTTATCTCTTGAAATGGTGACACTGTAGAACGTAACCCTTTGGATGAGATTGTGATCCTGCATGTCAGTATTTATGCGAAGGATTGCCACTGACATCAATTTTTTTATGACAGTTGTGGATTTATCTGAAGAGTTACCTCTTGCAACACATTTTGAGTTGACCATTTTAACTAATACTAGTAAGAGATTGAGAACTATGCAAATATATCGAATGAGACATTTTTTTCTACAGAAGTAACCTATGTCACATAAACAAATCTTATTAGAACCCAACTACCTTCCTTAAACTCATTTTTCATCTTTCACACTCATTTATGCTATCATTTCTTCTCCATATTCTCATTTATTTATTTCATCCCCAATAAAAAAAAACCTACATTATAACTGATCATATTTTACAAGGAACATATAAAGCTTACTATTACTATTTTTGAAATTTTTTTCATGTGTTTATGTTGCCGAGCAATTTTCAAATATATTTATCAATATGAATATGAGTATGTTTATTTAAATGATTTTGTCTTTTTTTTTCTTACATGTAAATTAATTTTTTTTTTATATATTAAATGCATATGAATATGCATGCTTATAATATAATAAACATGATTTTGAGAAAAAACTACTTTTTGTTATATTCATTTTTTAAAATATATCTATTTTAGTAAATTGTTTAGTAAAATATATGTTATAGGACTAGAGGAGGTCTTTTGTCGAAGACCTACATGCTATAGTCGAAATGTGTTCTAGTATGTAGTAGTCGAATTGCCCCTTGTGTTAAGGATCCAATTGTTTAAGTTAGCTTGTAATGGGTAATTGTTAAAAAGCCTATTAGTTTAGTATGTTAGGTTTTATTATAAATAACATACTAGTCTATCATCTTAAGTGTGGTGTGACAAATCCGAATTAGGGTGAGAGGGTATTTGTTATTCTTGAGTACTTATAATCTGATTCAAAGAGAAAGTAAAGAATAGCAGTTATAACCAATCCTTGTTGTTCTTCTTGTTTTTCTGTTAACCCTAACCCTTGTGTGTTTCTTGCCGATAAAGAAACTGTTTATACTTTGTTTTAAGACATCGTTTTTCACAACAAATTGTTGCGGTGAGTATGGAGAAGATGCCTTCAACAAAGTATGAGATTGAAAAGTTCACCGGAGTGAACGACTTCGGTCTGTGGTGCTTGAAGATGAAAGCTCCACTGGCTCAGCAGGGTTTTTTGGAAGCGTTGAAGGGAGAGGCAGCCATGGACGCTATGTTAACGGAAAAAGAAAAGACGGCCATGATAGAGAAAGCCTATCGTGCAATATTTTTGAGGGTGTGAAGAAACATATCCTGAAAGTGTGAAGAAACATATCCCTTCTTGTCAAATTCACCAAGAGAAATCAAATTTATCTTCAAATCAAGTACATACCTGACTTCAGTCAATACCATATTGATCACATAGCTCCTCGAACAATTCTCTATTTGGAGTCATGTGCCAAGTGCAACCTGAATCCATAATCCGCTCTTTTCTTGAGTCGCTGCTTGAAACCACAAGGACATCAGATGAGTCGAAGTCATCTTGAACAATGGTTGTGTTGCCATTATCCTTACCTACATGATCTTTCAGGCGCTTAGGGCACACCTTTCTTGTGTGTCCCTCCTTCTTACAGTGATACCATCGAATAAGAGATGCCTTACCACTATAAGACTTATGTTGACTTTTACCTTTCTTCTTGTCGAACTTACCATCCTTTCGCAAGAATTTCCCCTAACGGCCAAACCTTCACCAACCATCGAAGGTTTATGGTCCTTTCATTCGTTCAAGTACTTAGAGTATAAGGTTGATTAAACTTCTTCAAAGCTCAGGGGTTCCCTTCCATACATGAGAGTTTCTTTGAAGTGAGCATGTGATCTGGGCAAAGCCCACAACAGCAACAAAGCTTGATCTTCATCATAGATCTTCACATAAATATTTTCAAAATCAAGAATCAGCTTGTTGAACATATCCAACTACTTAGCCAACACCTTGTCTTCACTTATCTTGAATGAATACAAATCTTGCTTCAAGTAAAGGCGGTTCACCAGAGATTTGGTCATGTACAAACTTTCAATTTTCAACCATAACCCCGATTCCATAGTCTCCTTTAAAACAAAGTATAAACAGTTTCTTTATCGGCAAGAAACACACAAGGGTTAGGGTTAACAGAAAAACAAGAAGAACAACAAGGATTGGTTATAACTGCTATTCTTTACTTTCTCTTTGAATCAGATTATAAGTACTAAGGTTTTACGACAGGTATCAAAGGAGACTATGGAATCGGGGTTATGGTTGAAAATTGAAAGTTTGTACATGACCAAATCTCTGGTGAACCGCCTTTACTAGAAGCAAGATTTGTATTCATTCAAGATAAGTGAAGACAAGGTGTTGGCTAAGTAGTTGGATATGTTCAACAAGCTGATTCTTGATTTTGAAAATATTTATGTGAAGATCTATGATGAAGATCAAGCTTTGTTGTTGTTGTGGGCTTTGCCCAGATCACATGCTCACTTCAAAGAAACTCTCATGTATGGAAGGGAACCCCTGAGCTTTGAAGAAGTTTAATCAACCTTATACTCTAAGTACTTGAACGAATGAAAGGACCATAAACCTTCGATGGTTGGTGAAGGTTTGGCCGTTAGGGGAAATTCTTGCGAAAGGATGGTAAGTTCGACAAGAAGAAAGGTAAAAGTCAACATAAGTCTTATAGTGGTGAGGCATCTCTTATTCGATGGTATCACTGTAAGAAGGAGGGACACACAAGAAAGGTGTGCCCTAAGCGCCTGAAAGATCATGTAGGTAAGGATAATGGCAACACAACCATTGTTCAAGATGACTTCGACTCATCTGATGTCCTTGTGGTTTCAAGCAGCGACTCAAGAAAAGAGCGGATTATGGATTCAGGTTGCACTTGGCACATGACTCCAAATAGAGAATTGTTCGAGGAGCTATGTGATCAATATGGTATTGACTGAAGTCAGGTATGTACTTGATTTGAAGATAAATTTGATTTCTCTTGGTGAATTTGACAAGAAGGGATATGTTTCTTCACACTTTCAGGATATGTTTCTTCACAGGCTCAAAAATATTGCACGATAGGCTTTCTCTATCATGGTCGTCTTTTCTTTTTCCGTTAACATAGCGTCCATGGCTGCCTCTCCCTTCAACGCTTCCAAAAAACCCTGCTGAGCCAGTGGAGCTTTCATCTTCAAGCACCACAGACCGAAGTCGTTCACTCCGGTGAACTTTTCAATCTCATACTTTGTTGAAGGCATCTTCTCCATACTCACCGCAACAATTTGTTGTGAAAAACGATGTCTTAAAACAAAGTATAAACAGTTTCTTTATCGGCAAGAAACACACAAGGGTTAGGGTTAACAGAAAAACAAGAAGAACAACAAGGATTGGTTATAACTGCTATTCTTTACTTTCTCTTTGAATCAGATTATAAGTACTCAAGAATAACAAATACCCTCTCACCCTAATTCGGATTTGTCACACCACACTTAAGATGATAGACTAGTATGTTATTTATAATAAAACCTAACATACTAAACTAATAGGCTTTTTAACAATTACCCATTACAAGATAACTTAAACAATTTGTTTGACAAGAAGGGATTTGAAGAAACATATCCTGAAAGCGTTGAAGGTGTGAAGAAACAAGGCTTGTATACCCTTGAGGCTGAAGTTAAACAAAGGCAAACAAAGAACACATGAATCCCTTGATTACACCCATGCTGATCTTTACGGGCCTACAAGGTGTCCATCACATTTAGGAGCAAGGTATTTCTTATCCATAGTCGATGATTATTCCTGAAAGTTATGGGTATTCATCTAGAAGAATAAGGATGAAACATTTGAGAATTTCAAAGGTTAGAAAACTTTGGTCGAATATCAGATAGGCAGAAAGGTTAAGAGGTTGAGAACCGACAATGGCCTTGAGTTTTGCAATGAAGCGTTCGCCAACTTTTGTGTTGCCTCAGGTATTGCAAGGCACAAAACCACTGCATGTACTCCACACAAAAATGGTTTGGCAGAAAGGTCTAATTGAACTATTTTAGAAAGAGTTAGATGCATGTTGACAAGTGCTGGGTTAAAAGGTGTTTTGGGTTAAGGCTGTTTCGACAACAACATATCTGATAAACATATGTCCTTCAACTGTGTTAGATATGTGAAGAAGTTTGGTCGGGACATCCACCAGATCTCAACAAACTGAGAGTATTTGGCTGCATGGCCTATTCTCACATTAGGCAAGACAAGGTCGAACCTAGAGCTCTGAACTGCATGTTCATGGGATACCCTGAAGGAGTCAAAGCTTATAAGCGATGGTGCCTAGAGCCAGGTCACAGGAGGTGTATCACCATTCGAGATGTAGTTTTCAATGAAGCTGAGATGACCTTCAAGAAAACTGATGATGTTGTCGAAGAGCTGGAACAGGGAGAGATTCTTGTTAAAGTGGTGCATGTTGATGCTGAATTGCGTACCCAAAATGAAGTTGAAGAAGAAGCAGAAGCTGCTGTCAAAGATGAGGAGACTGATAATGACTACCTGCAAGCAAGAGACAGACTGAGAAGAGTCATCAAGCCACCTTAGAGACTTGGGTATGCAGATCTTATAACTTATGACTTAATCTCTGCAAGTGAGGTTCTATACAAAGAACCTAGAGACTATAAGGAAGTTATGAGGGGTCGAAATAAGACTGAATGGCTGAAGGTCATGGATTATAAGATGAAATCTCTTCATGATAACAACACCTGGGAACTGATCAAGAAACCTGCTGAAGCCAGGTTAGTCAACTGTAAGTGGATTTTCAAAGTTAAAGAAAGAATCGAAGGAGTAGCGTCAAAGAGATACAAGGCAATATTGGTTGCTAGGGGTTTCACTCAGAGAGAAGGTGTCGACTTCAATGATGTGTTTTCTCCAATTCGACACAAGACCCAATTCTTAACACAAGGCCCAATTCGACAACTACATACTAGAACACATTTTGACTACAGCATGTAGGTCTTCGACAACAACATGTGAGCAGACTTCGACGACATGCTAAACCTCTATCGATAATACTAGAGTTTGATCTAATATCTCACAAGGTCTTTCTATGATTTGGAATTTAGTAGTGTGATAGTTTTGGAAATTCTAAATGATATTGTTTTTCATGTTCCACGATTAGTGTAAAGGAGGTGGAGGATACGAGCATTTTCCTAGTTTGGAAATAATATTTGGATGGGTCTACAAGAAACTCTTGTGCTTTCTCTATGTCATGTAAAAACCTTATTCTTTGTATGATCCAATAAAGGGTTGAGAGTATTTAACCTTATAGTGGTGGGTTCTTGGTGGTTTCTCTAAAAGACATTTTTTGATTAATTACTATTATAAAAATAGTTTTTACCTCGGTTGGAAAAGGCTTCTACCTCAGTTTGGTGGGTGAGGCAACAATGGGTTTTATAAAAAGTGCATTACTTTTACCTTTGAACCATTGGTCGAGGTGAAAAACTAGAAAACACGCTACTTTTCACCTCAATTGGATTATTTAACCGAGGTGAAATACACAGCTTTTCCTCTCAGTTTGCAATAATACTAAGGTGAAACCTCTTGTTTATTTAAAATATAAAATTTCTTAATTTTACATAATTTTTATTTAAACCTAGTTTTTTCCGTTTCAATCTACAAAACATCAAATTTGTTGACAAATTATGAATTTTTCTCATCATCATCATCAACAACAACAAACACAAAAACAAAATCACTCAAATTGTTAAACATCAAATCTCAACAACAACAAAAAAACAAAAAGAACAACAACAACAACAACAACAACAACATCATCAACAACAACAACAAAAACAATAAAATTGTTAAACGTTGAATCTCAACAACACCACCACCACCACCACCACAAAAACAACAACAATAAAACCAAATAAACAAAATTCATAGAGCATTAATCATAGATCTAAGATTTGAAAAGATTTTGTCAACACCAACAAATAAGAAATCAAAGACAACATCAATATTGAATCAAAATTAGTTCACAAAACATATATTAGATGAAATACATAAGGTATCAAAAGATTACATCCAAACTCAGCAAGAGATCGAAGCTCTTACCTTCTCCCTTTGAGGGTTTGTGTTTCTCTCTCTAGAATATACTTGGAATGAAGAGAGATAAAGTTCTATTCTGAAAAATATCTAACTAGTTTCTAAAAAGTGAGAAAAGTACGTATATAGTAAAATAAAAATATGTCTTGTTCGCCTAGTGAACACCCTCTTTGCCCAACGAAGACCACTTTTGGGCACTTCAAGTGCCTCAGGAACAGTAAAATCGGCCTTGGAAAATATATGAGTTCGATGTGCGAGCACTTCTTCGCACAACGAACCTCTTGGCTATAAATTCGCCCATCGAACTTTGGATCATTTTCCCACTGCCACTAATCTGGATTGGTTCGCTGGGGCTTTGCTAGGACCTCGCACATCGAGCATTCCCTTTCACCTCGCTGGTGTTCGCACAACGAACATGCTGATTCCTCTTCTTTTCTCTGGCTTCCTTGACCACTACTTTGTGTCTTAATCTTTGATGTTTTATGCCTAAATTCTGCCCAATAACATACACATCAAAGAATCCAAATGTATTTTCAATATAATTGAGAAATCACACAAGAACAATAAATAAATCTATTCAAACATGAGAATTGAGTTGAAAAGTGCCAAGAAAGATGGTTCAATTTAAGTCAAAACTTTCACTTAACAACACCCCCCATTTGTCATTATTTGCACCTCTTTGCTATAAAACACTAGAATATGCATCTGTTGGGTTAGAAAAAATGATTTATTGAGATGAGTGAAAAATAAAATCCATTATTTAAGGGTTTAATAAGAGTTATTTGATTATTTTCACCTTAAAATAATATTATATTCAATAACTATAATAATAATAATAATAATAATAATAATAATAATAATAATAATAATAATAATAATAATAATAATAATACTAATAATAATAATAATAATAATAATAATAATACATATTATTGTTATGTTATACTTGTTCTATATTTCACTAAAGCGCACCCTGTCTTACGATGTTCCATAATAATCTTAAGTACACCGTACCTTATGGTGTACGATATTTTACCTATTCATTCTGTCTTTCATCATCTGTTCTTACGAGTGTGACCTTGTAGGTTCTTGTGACATTGACAATTATACTAAATCACACATTTGATATAATAAGCAGTGAGCGGTATCTAGCAACACATCACTACTACCTAAGTCACAAAAATATCATGCAATCTTACAAAATCTTTTCGTGATAATATTATTCTGTATAATTATCCTTTTGCCCCTATGTCTATATTGAACCACTACTACAAAAAGTAGATACAACAACGTCATCATTACCACGGTCCTTCGGAGGACCCTGATGATATCTCTAAATTCATGCGCCTATATAATTTTTTATTTTTAATTAAAAGTTGTTAATTTATTATCACAATTTTCTAAAATAACAGTGGTGATATAATTTGGCGTTTCATGAGTTCGACTCTAAGCGCCTGCTATTTTGTGATTTCTTCATAATTTAGCACCGCCTTTCATTTTTATTTAATTAAAGAAAGATATATCACTATGGTTCTTTAAACTAACTGTTGTGATATATTTTATATTTTAAAATAATTAATTACTTAAAACCTGGTGCTTTTTAAAAAAAAATATCATTTATGTCAATATTATATCACCACGATTATCTTAAAAAATCGTTTTGATATATTTTTTTTTATTATTTTTTGAAATTTTATTAGTTTAAGACATGGCGCTTTTTTATAAATTTTATTGTATATCACAAAGGTTTTGAGAAATAACTGTGGTGAAATCATTTTTCATCACTTTACACAGAGCTAGCTAACTTGTCTCTTTAGTTGCATATTTTCATTTGCATCAAGAAACAACCCTTGGCAAAACAACGCAATTTTCAACCCTAACGAAACGTACATCACCATTCCAACTCCAACGATACAAAACCAATTTTAACCCTAACAAAATGTTCAACATCAACTTCAAACTTGAAGAAACAACAACATTTTCATCTACTTTTGTAACGTCAAGGAGGGAGCTCACACCGTATTCTTCGTTCTTGACTAGCCTTTGCTTTAGCTATTGAGGAGGAACTTTAAGATTCTGAAAACATTATTTACTTATTCATCACGTTTTTGGTACGTAAACGTTTTCGTCCCATGCATCTACAATACCTACATTTTCCATTGTCATTTATACTTATGTATTTGTTGTTGTTAATGCTTAATATTGTTGATGATGCTTAATGTTGTTGTTGATGCTTGTTGTTGTTGATGCTTATTGTTGAAGCTAATGTTTATTGTTGTTGTTTCTGCTTATTGTTGTTGTTAATGCTTGTTGTTGTTAATGCTTGTTGTTGTTACTGCTTATTGTTGTTGTTGTTACTGCTTATTGTTGTTCTTGACACTTGCTTATTGTTGTTGATGCTTGCTTATTGTTGATGTTGTTGTTTGTTATTGTTGTTGTTTTTGTTCTTGTTCTTGTTGCTTATTGTTGTTATTGATGCTTACTGTTGTTGTTGTTGTTGTTATTGATGCTTGCTTAGTGATGATTCGAAGTTGAAAAAAAATGGATAATTTATGCTGGTAAGACTTGAAGGAGTTTTAAGTCACGTCTTACAAGTAACTACATTACGAAGCCAAAGCCTAATATTGAGCGCTCGTGGGTGAAATATCCTTATCTTGACAAGAAGGTTTGGAAAACGTTTGTGAAGTCTTGTAGTAGTGAGGAGTTCATGGTTAGTACTAGTGGTATTTTCTGATAACATTATGGATAAACCATGGATGTTAATACTTTTCCTATGTTTATAACAGGCTAAAAGTGAAGCAAAAAAGCTAAGAAAGTCCAAAAACAAATACCCCCATAGATTGTCTTGCGGGGGATATATAAAACTTTAGAAAATTATGATTGCTGGAAAAAAAATACAACAACTAAGAGACGTGAACTCCATAAGTTGTGATCGGGAACCATCTCAACCATCATGACATGAGACATGGAAGAGGGCTCGACTGATACCAAGTGAAGACTACACTTCAGATGCCTCCATATTAGTATGTGAGAAAATTGTAAGTAGGACATGTTGTGCATATGTTTAATGTTATTTAAATTGCTTTGGCAATTATAAATGTATGTCTTATCATGTTGGGTAAGATTTGTTGGTTAACTCATCCCGTGAAGGTACCTTTGTTAAAGAACCCTGACATGATATATTAGTAGAAGCAATCGGAACAAAGAACATGGTAGGTGTGTCAGTGGGGTTGGATATGGCATCATCCTGAGAGTGTTTTTTAGTACGTCCAAAAAAGCACCGGACATATGTCAAATGAAACGTTGGAAAAGCGTCAGAGAAAGATAGATACTCAAAAGCAAGAATTTGACGAAAAGTTAGAAGCAGAGCGAGAAACTCGAAGGAATGAACTAGAAGAATTAAAAGAGTTATATGCGGTATGTGATAGTGAGAATTGTGTTATCTAAAATGCATGATATATATTGTGTTAGTTCTATTTTTTGTTACTTTGTGTATTTTATGATGTAGAGAATCAGTGGAACAACGCCACAATGTACAAATGAAGAGGATGATCAATTTTCTAGTAGAAATCTTGTACGTTGTGCAACAAAAGGAATTTTTTCAGCCGCCCCCACCAGTAGAGAGATCCAATACGGGTTATTGGCTTCTTCTGAAGAATCAAATTCCAAAATGATGGCTTACATTGTACATAACTAAGAAGCGGTGTTTACTCTCCCGCTAGAAATGATTTAATGATTGAGGGATTAAAGGAATTCTTTATGATTCCTAAAGATATAAAGGATATGATTGGTGGAATACGGTGGCTGCATATAGCAATACTACAAGTTTGGTGCACATAAGTATATCTCCTTATATGCTACATTCATTGTTTTGTATAAAATTAATTCGTCACATATTTTTTGTATTTTGTTTAACCTTTTAGGTACATTCAACGTATATTTATAGAATTAAATAAATTGAATACTTATGTATTATTGGATCCAGTTAGAGTACTATTTACAAATAATTCCGCTAAAACCATTGAAGAATAATTAACATCACAGATAGCAGACAGAAAAGAATGTTACTTAGCACAATTCCTCAATAAGTAAGTAGTTTTAAAATTATGGTTTCTCTATTATAGTTAGTTTTTATGTTTTACAAAATACTAATTATATATTCTTGTATTGTTCATTCAGAGAACATTATGAAGTGATCATCATATCTCTTTGGACGACTATGGCAACTACAATGTGTTTGTTACACAAAGAACTTGATCCTACGATGAAACAAGTTATTACTAGGTAAGTTTATGTTTATGAGAATTTTTGTGAAATTTTATCTTTGACCTTGTAATCATCTTAGTGTGTAATAGTTTTAAATCATTTTCAATACAGGGTTGTCAACAGGCAGTATAGGTTGAACAACTATAGAAAAAAAATCGCATTTTGTGAGCCCATGGTAAGTGGATTAATTGTGACATTCACTTGTGTGATTGTGTGTGTGTGTGTGTGTGTGTGTGTGCATGTGTGTGTGTATGTATGTGTGTGTGTGTGTGTGTGTGTGTGTGTGTGTGTGTGTGTTTGTTTCTAATATATAGGTAAAACAGGTATGTAATATATCGAAAAATGAAATAAAAGAAAATAAAAACAAAGTATTTAATCACTGTTATTTATACCAACCGTTGTTATAGAGCACAAAATATTATTAACCATACATTCACTAGGTTTCGAACTCATGACTATTCGCTTTATATCACAACAGTTGTATATTTTGGCTGTTGGGATATATAACACACTATCTAGTTTATCGAAATGGTCAAACTCTCATAGTGGAAAGCATCATGCATATAATCACACTCTACCTCACAATGGTTGGTCGGACCCTGTTATATCCCTTTTCCAATCGTTATGATAGGTATTTTCCGTAGTAGTGAACACAAGGCATAGACTGTGTCACCCTTGTCCAGTTTTATATTGGGCCCTTAGACATTTATCCTATTACGCAGGATGAGAAAATTTCATCTAAGTCACTTATGTCCCTCGTCATGCTTTGTAAAGTACTCATCAATTGTCTTTATGGTCATCTAGTTATGGACAATACTTGATCAACAATAAAATACTTGACTCCATATTTAGGGTCAACAGTGGTTTCAAATAGAAGAGTTTTATACACCAATATTACTATGAGAATAACTTATGACACTTTTCATAACATTCTATCTATTATTATCATAGCGGATCAATCCAGTACAAATATTACTCAAAATATTCATACCTATGTTAAACCTCGATAAATCGGTATTTATGACCTATGAGATGTGATCATCAGTTTATCCACATAATAGTTACAGTGCTTTAATATTATTCCACTTCACAATAAAACTCGACTATAAACACTTTAAGGAATATTGTCCTTATGTTTAATGGTATCTCATGATTAAGTCACACTTAACTTTTCAGTAAACATAGTAGATATTCTAAGGACTTTATTATTTTGGAAAAACAAACATAATAAAGAAATGACTTTTAATTATCAATAAATAATTCGATACAAGTATCAAGTTCTAATAAAATTATTGGTCTCTAGGGCTTACACTAACAAGTACACCCTCTATAGCACCAAGAACAACATCGTCATCTGATTGCATGCACCACTAGTTGTCCACACAACACTTTATCTTCCACATGTTGATTGTACCTGACTCTGCATTAGTACGAAATGGGAGAATTAGAGAGAATTATGTTAATTCCTTTAGGCCAAAATTCAAAAATATCCACAAACTCATGATCCAAGACAACACCAAAAACCCTAGATGGACATGACTATAAAAGGTCCTCTTAGAGGAAATGAAACGAGGTTCAACAACTCTAAGAAAGAAACACTTCGCGAAAATTAGTGAGTAGAGCGAGCTGAACAAAGGGAAGAGATTCTTTTTCTCATTATATCAAGTGTATGCTGCCAGTATCTGACGTGAAAGGGGTTGTCTCTTGGTGACTCACAATTGCAAGAATACAAAGAAGTTACTCTTAGGTTTTCATTTATTTTCCATTATGTGTTCAAGAATGTTTATCTTAGGATATAATATTGATGTATGTACTAAGCTCATCATGCGCAGTGACGGATCCAAAAAATTTAATTAGTGGGGACAAATTTTTGTTACTATAGTTTTACATAAAAATTAATTTGTTTAATAATGATTATTTTATTGTAATTATTGTTTCTGTCCTTAAGTTTATTTTTCTATATCTATAAAAAAATAATATAAATTGCAAAATTTTATAAATTATATATAAAATTTTCAATTTGTTTGAATAAATAAATAAAAATGATGAATAAAATAATTTTAAATTTTTAAAAAAAAGTTATTATAGTAATACTTATTATTATTACTTATATAGATAATAGTATTTAATATATGCGGAAAAAAAGAATTAGAGAATAGTTAGTGGGGGCAATAACTAATTTTTTATGGTATCAATATAAAAATTATTGAGCATTTATTAGCCATACAATTAGACAAGTGGGGGCAGCTTTCCCCAATTTACTACACTTAAATCCGTCCTTGTGCGCAAAACCCTTTTATGTTGAGCAATGTGAAGTTAATATAAATAGTTGTTTGTGCTAAGTGATGTGTTATTAGTGTTTTTGTTTTATAACGTGTTAAACTATTATAAAGTTGCTTCTTTGAATGACAAATTATGAAAAAGATACAAATTTATTGTTGTGAGAGATCTAGTAGAAAGTGGACTTCATGATAAAAGTGATTGAAAATAGTAGGATATAAATATTCACTCAATTATCTACTTTAGAGATAGAGAACTACAATCAGATAAAGGATATTTAAAATTTAAAAAAAAAAACAGACATGCATTAAAGTTACAAGCAAGGCTTAAAGATTTTTTCCCTTGCTTTACTCTATATGTTTATGATGCTGTAGAGATACACCAGAAGATCACATTTTGACCTTTTCTGACATAAACTAACACATCATATGCACACTATACACAAATTATTTTAACAAATCATTTCCCAAGATGCTCTCCATAGTGACTTCATTATACTCCTATAAGCTGTTTTTAACATTATTTGCTCAAAACTAAACCTGTGATAACATTATTTTAACAGTATTTAACATTAAATACTACGGTTCCAAAACCTCTATAAATTTGGCCGCTGCTACAAAAATAGTGATCAATCACTCCTTAATCAAACATCGATCATCCTGAATACCTTTAATATGTCATAATGCACAAAACACAACTCATCAACAATTCAATCCTCTGTCATATGATTGCACTCCTAACTCGACAAACCATTGAGCTACCATAGGAGAAACCTTCCAAGGTTGATGTCACATTCCAATACCCTTGCATTATCTAAATTTCCAAATGATAGCACCACTGCAAATTCGAGTTAGCATGGGTAACTTTCCCATACTACTTCCTCTAGGCTCATCACTACTTATTGGAAGTTCAACGATTTATTCTAAGAACTTTCCTACAAAATCAGTTAACTAATTACATCCCAATTACACAATTTAGTCATTTTCTACTTCTGGATTTGAAAATCATTACCTCATTTGGTCAATCCAGGAAGCGTAAACTAACCACTGTCACCCGTTGAAACCATAGATTCAGTCTTGGCTCAATGTCTTTGGTTACACATAAGGTAATACGAATCCTTCATAACAACTTGGTTACTCACTCTTCCATTATTTTATAGGAGATCTCATTCGACTCGTTTATGGTAACACACGAATTAATAGGGCATAGCCAACGAGTCTTACTTGGTTCAACCGAGCACTCACAGAGGAACTTGTCGAAATTCTCGGTTGAATCTGATCATCTCATCCATTAGTAGCTCACCTTCACACACCTTAATCTCTCATATTTGCATCATGCTCCCATCCTTAGAAGATTGTAGTAAATAACCCTTCGAAGCTATAACTTCCACTATCAGGGTCGACGAACAATCGAGTCTACTCTCCATTTCAGTCAACTATAAATTTCATACAAATGATGCTCGTCACCATCTTCCATGTCATGAGAAACCCTTACTCTAGTTAACACTTTTGGTTTCTCCTTAGAAATTGTAATTCTAACAATATGTGTCGATGATACTGCCTCTCTCCAAGGTTACATGTCGTACGGGGTACTCCCTTTCTTTATTGAGGCATGCATATGCATTTCTTAGTGTTTGCTTCTCCTTCTTAAGATCATATAGTCTTATTCTTAATGTGATCTTCTTTACCCGCAGAGATCCTTAAATAATTAGAGTGAGAACAAAGCTCACTTCTCAAATCTCATCTCGAGAGCTCCAAATAAGTCTTTATAGTCCATGAATATTTTAGAGTATCTCTTACATTATATATAAATATTACTATAAATAATATATTTTATGATAAAACTTTTATCTCATTTATTGAAAAAATGAAATCAAATAATTTGTAGCGTGCCATTTATTTATTTTTTTTAAAAACTTTATCTTTTATTTTCAGTTTTTACAAAATCGACATAACAAATTACTCAGGGTTTAAGCTTCGACTCTTAGTGCTTGCAATTTTATGTTTTATTTAGAACTAAAAAGCACCTTTATTTTTTTTTTATAGATTTTACGTCGCATATTTTTCTTCGGTTTTTAAGAAAATCGAGATGGTAACTCTCTAAACAATTTTTTATTTCTTCAGATTTAATGTTAAGTCTCATTCACTTTTTGCACTCTAGCTAGCAAATGAAAGGAACACTATTCTTCTCCAGCGAACGAAATTGAAACATTATTCTTCTCAAGCGAACGAAACTGAAACAACATTATTCTCCAAGAGGAATTAAACTAAAACAGTATTGTTTGAGTCTCTCATCATATTTTTGGTATGTATAAATTCTCCATTATTATTTTTGTTGTTTGTTCTTGTTGTTGTTTGTGTCGTTGTTGTTTTTCTTGTTGTTGTTTCTGTTGTTGTTCTTATTGTTGTTGTGGTTGTTGTTGTTGGTGTTGGTATTATGGTCATCGTTGATGTTGTTTTCGTTGTTGTTGTTGTTGTTATTAAAGTTTTTGAGACTTATATGGTTCATTTTTGTTGGTTATGTACTATTTTTATTTTACTTTCAGAAGCTGTATATGGTTATGGATCGTAGTTGAATAAAAGCCAATAGAATAAGTAAAGAGTATGAGAATGGAGTGATTCAACTTCTTGAATTTGTAAAATTTGTCGAAACATGCAAAAACATCCAAGGGATAATATATTAAATCATTTAGGTTGTGATGGAATTATTCAAAATTACATGAAATGGGTATGGCATGGTGAAGTGACAAAAAAAAAGACCTTTGTCACATACAATTGAAGATGGTGATGAATTTATGAATGATACTCTAGAAGAAATCATTTGTGATATTAGAGTAGATGCTTTTAAGAATGCTAATGTGCTAGATACTTTGCAAAGAGACATGGAAGAGTCATTGTATCTAGGATGCAAATTTTTTACAAGATTGTCAGTTGTGTTATGACTAATCAATCTTAAGAAAAGAGGTGGGTGAACGGATAGAAGTTTCACTGAATTGCTTGAACTGTTGAAAGAAACGCTTCCATAAGGTAACACATTGTCGAATCGTAGTTATGAGGCCAATAAGATATTGTGCTCAATGAGTTTGGACTATGTCAAAATACATGTATGTCATAATGATTGCATATTATATAGAAAGAAGTATGAAAACTTGAAGAAGTGTCTAAGATGTGGGGTGTCACGCTACAAGCTAAAGGACAATGGTATTGAAGATGATGATGGTGTAACTAGAAAGGGTGTTGCTTCCAAGGTGATGTGGTACCTATTGGTAATTTAAAAGTTCAAGTGATTATTTGCTAATGTAAAAAACACAAAGAATACTGGATGACATGCATATGAAAAAGTGTGTGATGGAAAAAATCGCCTTGTAGCAGATTCATTGCATTGGAAGAAAATTGATTTCTTGTTTCCAAAATTTTTCCTTGAATTGAGAAACCTTAGGCTTGTACTTGCCACCCACGGAATGAACCCTTTTGGTAATTTGAGTACTAACCATGCGTCATGGCTCGTTCTCATAATTTATAATCTATCTCCATGGTTGTGCATGAAGCACAAATATATGATGTTATCAATGATGATTCTGGATCCAAGACAACTAGAAAACGACATAGATGTTTATTTGATGCCATTGATTGAAGATTTAAGACTTTTTTCAAGGGAAGACATTGGCGTTGATGATGCGTATACATGTGATAACTTTAAGCGGTGTGCCATGTTATTTTGCATAATCAATGACTTTCTTGCATACATTAGTTTTTATGGGTACAACGTCAAAGGTCATAAAGCGTGTCCCATATGTAAATTTGGTACATTCCACCACCAATTACGAAATGGTAAAAGACTGTTTATCTTGGGTATCGAAAATCTTTAAGACCTAATCATCCATATATTAGATTCTAGAAAATTTTTAGTGGAGAGTAGGAGTTTGATATCGCTCCAAAGCCCTTGTCCGGGAAGGAAGTTTATAAAAGAAAACAACACATTAATGTTGTCTTTGTAAAGAAACAAAAAGAGCCCATGGAGAAAAATATTTGGAAAATGAGTTTGGTGTTCTTGGATCTTTCATATTGGTCTAGCCTTGAAATATATATCTGATAGTTTGATTGGAACACTTCTCAACATTAAAGGCAAGACCAAATATACAAAGAAATTATGTGAAGATATGGTGGTGATGGGTATACGACAAGAGTTACCACCAAAAGAAATAGGAAATAAAACATATTTTTCCCCAGCTTGTCATACTCTGTCTAAAAAAGAAAAAAATGTTTTGCGATTCTTTGCATGGTGTCAAAGTTCCCCAAGGGTATTCATCAAATATGAAGAAACTTGTGTCAAAGAACGATCACAAATTAGTTGGCTTAAAATCTCATGATTGTCATGTCTTGATGCAACAACATCTATTAGTGGTTATCCATGGCCTTTTACCAAGGATATAAGGGTAACTATAACTAGATTGTGCTTATTATTTAATGTTATATGTATTAAACTCATTGATACTAAAAATTAAGACGAGATAGAACACGAGGCTGCAATTATCTTGTGTCAGTTAGAGATGTTTTTTTTCCTCCAGCATTCTTTGACATTATGGTTCACTTAATTGTTTATTTAATAAGGGGGATTAGAATTTGTGGTCCAGTTTATTTATGTTGGATGTATTTGGTAAAGAGATACATGAAGATATTTAAAGGGTATACAAAGAATCAACACCGTTTGGAGGCTTCGATCATTTAACGGCACATCTCAGAAGAAGCTACTGAGGTTTGTACAAACTATTTGTCAGAAGAAAACTTTATAGGAATTCTCGAGGCTCATCGTGATGGAAGATTTGATGGTAGGGGTACTCAAGGTAGATACACTATCAGATCTTGATCCGTTGTGTAACATGTTTAACCATTGCATCTTCCATAAGATCTTGTAATATAGAGCCATTGAGAGTATATATTCGTAAAGCATGCCAACTCTTCTTGAGCCTTGTGAACATAGACTCTAGGTGACAAACTAATTTGACAATGCAACTTACTTTTTGCGGTATGGATGATTTTAGCTTTATCACTAATTCTGAATGATCACCAGAAGCTAATTACATTCACCAAGTTTATAGACAATGTGTTGTTTCTTATGATTTTGTGACCTTCAACTTTAGAGTCTACGCCAGACACCACTTAGAGAGTGTTCTTCAGATTTTGAACCACCAGAAGTTAGTAATTCAGCTTCTCTCAAGTGCATCCTTATATATCAGATTCTGAATATATAACTTTAAGCATTAGAACCTGTATACTTGGAACACACATTAGATAACACCACTATTCTTTTAATACTTTGTTATCATCAAAACCCAAGGAGTATATGTCATGAACAAATCTTATTCTAATAACGTGCTCACCTGATGAAGCTTTGGGCAAGACATCTGGCCCTATTGGTGTGAACTTTTGCGTAATTAGATATTTGCATATCCTATTATTAGATACTAACTATTTTTCTTATGAATGACTAGGTATGTGAATGATTTCATGTTGATAACTATTAGTTAGCAGGTTTGTATGCCACTAACTATGAGTTGACTGAGTGCTATGCATGACTAAGTTATGAATTATTGCATGTCTGTCTGACTGATTTTAGAGCATTGTTTTGTGTGGCATTTGTGATGAGTATTATTGATTTTCCACTGTAAATCTTATCTATAAAGTTTGGAAGACTGTTGTTGATTGTATGCTTTGATGAATGTCACTTGTTTTGATTGAATGAGTGTTATATCTTGAAGAGTTGCTTTGCCACAACTTGCCAAAGGGGAAGATTGTTTTTCCTTTTAGATTGAATAAAGTTTTCAAAATAACAACATGGATACATGTTCAAAGTTTTCAAAATTAATCTACCCTACTTAAGGTGTATAAAGGTGCAAAAAGGACACACGATGGACATGATGTCACAACATGTTGGTACGAAATTTGGGTTTTGCGCAACAGGTCAATGATGTTGCGTCTTGGAAGATTTTATGGTCAAAGATTGGATCATATTTTATTCCTATTGGAACATCAAATAGGTGATAACTCGTCATCATATTTTATACCTTTTCTGCATACCCTTCAGGTTGACACATCAAGATCATTTCATCTAGGTCACCATACAGAAATGTTGTCTTCACATCCATTTGCTCAAGTTCCAGGTCGAACTTCGCCACCATGGCCAACAATATTCTAATGGATCTATGCTTTACAACATGTGAGAATACATCATTGAAGTCGATACCTTCTTTCTGAGTGAAACGCCTAGCAACCAATATTGCCTTAAAGCGCTTTGACATCACTCCTTTGATTCCTCCTATGGTCTTGAAAATCCACTTACAACTGACTAACCTTGCTCCTGCAGGTTTCTCAATCAGCTCCCAACTATTATTATCATGAAGAGATTTCATCTTGTCATCCATGGCGTTTCTCCATTCAGTATGATTTCGACTCCTCATAACTTCATTGTAATCTCTAGGTTCTTCCTCAAGTACCTCACTTGCAAAGATTAAGACAAAAGCTATAAGATCTACATAACCAAGTCTATGAGGTGGCTTGATGACTCTTCTAGACCTATCTCTTGCCAGTAGGTAGTCATCGACAGTTTCCTTAGCCTTTTCAGCATCGTTCTCTTCTTCTTCGACTTCATTTGGGTTATGCACTTCAGCATCACTATGCCCCACCTCAACAGGAATATCTACCTGTTCCAGCTATTCTTCAGAGATTTCTACACTTCGACCAGCATCACCACTTTTCTTGAACGCTATTTTGACTTCATTAAAAACTACATCACGACTTATGAATCATCTTCTATGACCTAATTCTAGGCACCACAACCTATAACCCTTGGCTCCCTCAGGATATCCAAGGAACATGCATCTCAGAGCTCTAGGTTGGACCTTGTCTTGCCTAATGTGAGCATAAGTTAAACAACCAAATACTCTCAGTTTGTTGAGATCTGGTGCTTGACCCGACCAAACTTCTTCAAGTGTATTCATTCCCAAGGCAGTCGAGTGACATCTATTTATCAGATATGTTGATGTCGAAACAGCCTCCGCCCAAAACACCTTCTTCAATCCAGCACTAACCAACATGCATCTAACCCTTTCAAGGATTGTTCGATTGAATCTCTCAGCTAAGCCATTTTGTTAAGGAGTACCTACTACAATCTTATGCCTTGCAATCCAAGACTTAACACAATAACTGTCGAAAGCTTCATTGCAGAACTCAAGGCCATTGTCGGTTCTCAACCTCTTAACTTTTCTACCCGTTTGAGTTTCGACCAGAACCTTCCAACTTTTGAAATTCTCAAAAGTTTCATCCTTAGTCTTCTGAATGAATACCCATAATTTTCTGGAACAGTCATTAACTATGGACAGAATATACCTTGCACTTACATGTGAAGGATTCCTTGCAGACCATCAAAGATCAACATGGATGTAATCAATGGATCTATGTGTTCTTTGTTTACCTTTGTTAAACTTCGCCCTACAGGATTTACCAAATGCACAGGGTTCACAAAACTCCAACTTCTCGACTTTGTCATCACCTAGCAGGTTCTATTTCCCCAATTTGATCATGCCTTTTTCGCTGACATGGCCTAATCTCATGTGCCATAATTTTGTCTTCGACCCAGGTTTCATGGATGCAATATTTTTCGAACCACTTACAACCTTAGCCTCAAGGGTATACAAGTCTTGTTTCTTCACACCTCTAAAGACTTCCTTCGACCCTTTCATGACTTTTAGAATACCTTGCTCTCCTTTGAAGACATATCCTTTCTTGTCGAATTCACCAGGATAAATCAAATTCCTCTTAAGGTCAGGTACATACCTAACCCCAGTCAATAGCCTTATTGACTCATCATGGAGATTGAATCTAACAGATCCAATACCTGTAATCTTATAAGCTTTATTGTTTCCCAACATCACTGATCCACCATCTTCATCACATAATTCTTAAGATACATTCTTGTTTGGAGTCATACGCCATGTGCATCTAGAATCCATAATCCACTCTTTACAAGAGTTGCTACTCGACACCAAAAGGACATCAGATGATTCATAATCATCTTGCACAATAGCTGCATTGCCATTGTCCTTACCTCCATGATTATTCGTGCGCTCAGAATGTAACACCCCCTTCTATACCCCCATATAAATAATTAAATCACATAAGCACATAATAAATTTTCATCATAGTAAATTTGAAACATGGTATAAAAGAAGTATGCCACAACATTCACCAAAATAACATACAACACCTGCTCTATAAAAGATATGCAGCCGTGGGGTAGTTCAACAGAGGAACTTAGTCCTAACCCACATCTCAATAGTTAGAAATTAAAGTGGAAGATTAAAATATTGAATTGCTTAAGACATGTTATCATTTAAATACATGATTCTGTTTGGTTCACAATATCATTCATGTATACAAAACATTATCAAAAGATACATACACGAATGTATCACAGAGGAATACTATACAATCCTAACTACCCGGTGCTACATATCAGAGCATAACCGACCAAAAAGGATGAAGCTAAACTTCACAAAAGACCTCCAGCAACCTAATCTGCAATGCCTCATAGAGCATTATAAAACAGCAGAAGGGTGAGAAATATTATCATAATAGTCAAAGCATATAAATATATATACATACACAAGTATAAAACACATACTTTCACATTTCTCACCACAAATCATTCCCACCATAATATACATCTCAACATAAGTGTAAACAAACATGGATAATCATCAAGCACATTTCATCATGCATACATCCATAATTCTCAATTCAATACTTCACATAAAGGTATACTTTCATTCAACAATACACATTAAATCATGTGACTCAATGCAACTCATGCCATGTGGTACCAACACTTGTTATCATTTTTTCGGTTTTTACACTTAAATTGGGTCCACCCTTCTAGACCGATAACAACAAAAGCATGTTCCCTAAGCTTTCAAACCCACCCTTCTAGGTTCGGGACAAGTCACTAGTCTCCACGAAACTAGCAAACATTGCCTCTTGACTAAATGATGCATATGCAATCGACCACCAAATACACTTAAGACCGTCTCGCATCTTAATCTCATGCATTCACATAATTCATCACACCAGAATTATAACATAATTGCACACACAACATATTCAGATATCATCGATACATTTATCAAGCAATGCACACATATTCATAATGTTCTCATGCATTCTATTCATACAATCTCATACAAACAATATGTATTCATAATCAATTCCACAGTCTAGGATTCACACCTTACGGCTACCCACGACATATATTTCGCAGTATACAATTACTCATTTCCAACAAGGATTAAACACAGCCGAACAAAGAAATCAACATGGAATGGAATCACAAGAAAACAAAAATGTTGTCACGCTCGCTGGCTTGCTCGCCTAGCGAGTCCCTAGCGAATACTCGCTAACTGTTCGCCTAGCGAATGAGCTCGCGAAGGAAAACAGAAGTTACTGACTTGCTTCGCTACCTAGCTCGCTACATCGAAGTCCTAGCGAACCTTCGTTGTCCCATTCGCTACCAGCGAAGAACCTCAAATCCATTCTGCCCAAGTCTGGGACCTCTCGCTAACCATTCACTCAGCGAGTTGCTAGCGAACGTTTGCGACCTGTTCGCCTAGCGAAGGTGCTAGCGAATGTCTGCGAATTCAGAAAATTCCCACTGTCACCAAGTCCTCAACTCCTCACAAAACCGACTGATTCTCACCAAACCAGTTCCATAGTCTTAGTATAACCTCCCTTGACTAAATTATATCACTTATTTCCAGTTTCTACCGTTAAAACTCGGTTCTATCTATTAAATCCAATTTGCCCTAAATGGAAGTTGGAGAAAAATAACCAACAATCTAACCCAAGCATACATAATCATAGACAATGACTAGATAATGATATTCCACACCTTTACCTCAATTAATCGATACTTGAGAGTTGTTCTTGAGCTTTTCCAACTTTTCTTCTTCTCCTTCTTCCTCTATCTTTCTTTTCTTTCTCTTATGTTTCTATCTTCTTCCTTTCTCTCCACTTTTCCTTATAAGTCTTTCCCTTCTAATTCTCTCCAACATCTATTAATTCATTTAATTAATCATACATTAATCAAACAATCCTCTTAATCATTTAATTAATATAAATAATTAATTAGTGAAAATTGGGCTGTTACAACTCTCCCCCACTTTAGGAATTTTCGTCCTCGAAAATGTTACCTGATTCGAACAACTCTGGATAAGACTCCCTCATCTGACTTTCCAATTCCCAAGTCACACTTCCTCCAGCCGATCCTCCCCAAGCGACCTTCACCAAAGCAATCTCTTTCCCTCGAAGTTGCTTCAACTCTCGATCCTCTATCCACGTAGGTGATGTCTCCACTGTCAGGTTATCTCTCACCTGTACATCATCCACTTGGACTACATGAGACAGATCCGCAATGTATTTTCTCAACTGAGATACATGGAACACGTCATAAAGATTAGCAAGCGACGCCGGCAAAGCGACACGATAGGCTACCTCCCCTATCTTCTGCAAAATCTGATAAGGACCAATAAAAGGCGGTGTCAACTTACGCGACTTCAATGCCCTACCAACACCAGTCATAGGAGTAACTCGAAGAAACACATGATCTCCCTCTTGAAATTCAAGTGCCTTCCTCCTCTTGTCATGATAACTCTTCTGACAACTCTGAGAAATCTTCATCTTCTCCTGAATCATCTTAATCTTATCGGTAGTCTGCTGGACTATCTCGGGTCCAACCACAGAACTCTCTCCAGATTTATACCAACACAATGGCGTTCTACACCGTCTACCATACAATGCCTCGAACGGTGCCATTCCAATACTTGAATTAAAATTGTTGTTGTAAGTAAATTCAATCAAAGGTAAGTAGCTATCCCAAGCTCCTCCCTTCTCCAACACACAAGCTCTCAAAAGATCCTCAGGTGATTGAATCATCCTCTCAGTCTGACCATCGGTCTGCGGATGATTGGCTGAACTCAAACGCAACTTCGTACCCAAAGCACTTTGCAACCCTTCCCAAAATCTCGAAGTAAACCTCGGATCTCTATCTGACACAATGCTAGACGGAATACCATGCAAACTGACAATCCTTTCAATGTACAGATTTGTCAATCTCTCCAACGGGTAATCCATTCGCATAGGAATAAAGTGTGCAGATTTGGTTAATCTATCCACAATAACCCAAATAGCTTCAAAGTTACTCGGCGTCCTTGGTAAACCAGAGACAAAATCCATAGAAATGCTATCCCATTTCCACTCAAGAATAAACAACGGTTTCATCAAACCCGACGGTTTCTGATGCTCAATCTTCAACTTCTGACAAGTCAAACAAGAATACACAAACTCGGCAATATCTTTCTTCATACGAGGCCACCAAAATGATTTCCTCAAATCTTGATACATCTTAGCAGCACTCGGATGAATACTCAATCCACTACGATGTCCTTCCTCAAGAATACTCTTCTTCAGCTCAATAACATCAGGAACGCAAACCCGATCATGACACCTCATGATACCGTTCTCATCAATCCGAAAATCACCACCTCGACCTTGATTGATCAAAGTCGACCGATCAACTAAACTCAAATCAGATTTTTGTCCTTCTCGAATCTCATCCAGAATACCACTAGTAAGCTTTAACATACCCAGCTTAACTCCATAAGAAGTCTTCTCACACACCAAACTCAAATCACGAAATTGCTCAATCAATTCCAACTCTTTTACCATCATCATTTACATATGCAACGATTTCCTACTCAACGCGTCAGCTACCACGTTTGCTTTACCTGGATGGTAATTCAAACCAAAATCAAAATCTTCCAGAAGTTCCAACCATCTTCTTTGCCTTGCATTCAATTCTTTCTGATAAAAAAGATACTTCAAACTCTTATGATCACTAAACACCTCAAATCTCGAACCAAACAAATAATGCCTCCAAAGTTTCAGCACAAATACAACAGTGGCCAACTCTAAATCATGCGTCGGATAATTCTTCTCATGCACTCTGAGTTGCCTCGAAGCATAAGCTACAACTTTTTTATCTTGCATCAACACACCTCCTAAACCCATCAAAGAAGAATCACAATACACAACAAACGGTTCTGTCGGATTCGGCAAAATCAAAACAGGAGCTGTCGTCAATCTCCGCTTAAGCTCTTGGAAACTTCCTTCACACTTCGCATCCCACACAAAAGCTTGACTTTTCCTAGTCAACTGCGTCAATGGCAATGATAACTTGGCAAATCCCTCAATAAATTTCCGATAATATCCTGCCAAACCAAGAAAACTTCTAATCTCAAAAACTGATTTCGGAGTCTCCCATTGCGATACCACTTCAACCTTCGGCGGATCCACTGCAATACCTCTACTCGAAATCACATGACCAAGGAAACTCACCTCCTTCAACCAAAATTCACACTTGGAAATTTTAGCATACAAACGCTTCTATTTCAATACGGATAACACAATCTTCAGATGCTCGGCATGCTCTTCTTCGCTCTTCGAATAAATCAAAATATCATCAATGAACACCACCACAAACTTGTCCAAATAAGGATGGAAAATCCTATTCATGTACTCCATAAATACACCTGGTGCATTAGTCACACCAAATGGCATCACAGAATACTCATAGTGTCCATACCTCGTTCTAAAAACAGTCTTCTGAATGTCTCCAGCTTTCACGCGAATCTGATGATACCCAAATCTCAAATCTATCTTACTGAACACACTCGCACCAACCAACTGATCTATCAAATCGTCAATCCTCGGAAGTGGATACTTATTCTTGATAGTCACCTTGTTCAATTGTATGTAATCCACACAGAGCCTCATAGAACCTTCTTTCTTCTTAACCAACAACACCGGTGCACCCCACGGTGACACACTCGGACGAATAAACCTCTTCTCAAGTAGCTCTTCAAGTTGACTCTTCAACTCTTTCAATTCCAATGCGGACATACGATATGGAGCCATCGATATTGGACTAGTTCCAGGAATTAAGTCAATCACAAACTCCATTTCTCGTTCCGGCGGTAAATCTATTATCTCCTCAGGAAAAACTTCTGGAAACTCACGGACAATTGGAAAAGCATCAATCGGTCCACTTTCACCAACACTCACCGTTGCCATTAACAAGAATACCTTAGCACCTTCTTGCAGTGATTCCTTCACTTGCTTACCAGTTATAAACAAATCTTCTTCCTTCTCAGGTTCAGGAAAAATAACCGTTTTGTCAAAACAATTAATATAAACACGATTGAATTCCAACCAATTCATCCCCAGGATAACATCGAGTTGATCTAAGTGAAGACACACTAACTCAACCCCAAAATCCTTACCAAAAATACTCAATGGACAATTCAAACACACATATGGGGTAGTTACCGAACCCATAGTAGGAGTATCAATAACCATATCTCCACTCATGACTGACAACTCCAGACTTAATCTCTTAACACAATCCAAGGAAATAAAAGAATGCATAGCTCCAGTATCAATTATAGCGATCAAAGGTATACCATTAATGAAACATGTACCTCGGATCAATCGATCATCATTAGCAGTCTTCGACCCTGATAGAGCAAACACCTTCCCACTCCCTTGAGTCTTCTTTGGTTTATCACACTTGGTACTAATGTGCCCTTGCTCACCACAGTTATAGCAAGTCACATTCGCACCGCTTCTACACTCTAGAGCTTTGTGGCCTGGCTTCCCACACTTAAAACATTTCTGATCAACACTTTTACACTCGGGAGCACGATGTCCCTCTTCACCGCATCTAAAACATCTCACCGGAGTAGGAACTCCTCCCCCACTTGACTTCTTACCGAAACCAACTTTCTACTTCCCTTTCTCTGCAGGAGTCACATACGAATTTCCTCTAAATTGACCTTTTCCTTTCTTTTCACTTAAATTTTTGTAGTGGCTAGACCGAGCCCTACTATCTTCATCATAAATCCTGCTCTTGTTCACCAGTTCCGAGAATCGCCTAATCTCCTGATAACCAACAACTTGCTTAATTTCCGGCCTCAAACCATTCACAAACTTGAGACACTTGGATCTCTCAGCATTAACAGTATTATAATGAGGACAAAACTTAATCAACTCCTCAAATCTCGCCGCATACTCGGCCACAGTTGACTTACCCTGCTTCAACTCAAGAAACTCAATTTCCTTCTTCCCATGCACATCTTCTGGAAAATACTTCTCCAGAAATGTTTCCCTAAAAAGATCCCAAGTAATCACAATCTCATTCTCTTCAAACCTTTGGCGAGTATTACCCTACCAATCCTCAGCTTCCTCTTCGAGCATATGAGTGTCGAACTGCACCCTCTGCGCATCCGAACAATTCATAACCAGAAAGATCTTCTCTATAGCTTTCAACCAAACTTGCGCTTTGTCAGGCTCATGGGTTCCCTTGAAAACTGGTGGATTATTCCTTTGAAACCTCCCCAAAGCACGAAACTCATCATCAGCATGGTTTCCAATATTCACACCGGCTTGAGGATTCTTCTCAGTCGCTCCCGCCAACCTCGTCAAAGCCTCCGCAATTGCTTCGTCATTCCTACCAGCAACCATCGTTCTTGATTCCCACAACAACCTTCATTAGAACAACCATATTGATAGTTCTACACACACGTACCAAATGAAAATGGGGAATAAACACATTAACAACTTGGTCAACAGACCGACCTGCTCTGATACCAATTAATGTAACACCCCCTTCTATACCCCCATATAAATAATTAAATCACATAAGCACATAATAAATTTTCATCAAAGTAAATTTGAAACATGGTATAAAAGAAGTATGCCACAACATTCACCAAAATAACATACAACACCTGCTCTATAAAAGACATGCAACCGTGGGGTAGTTCAACAGAGGAACTTAGTCCTACACCCACATCTCAATAGTTAGAAATTAAAGCAGAAGATTAAAACATTGAATTACTTAAGACATGTTATCATTTAAATACATGATTCTGTTTGGTTCACAATATCATTCATGTATACAAAACATTATGAAAAGATACATACACGAATGTATCACAGAGGAATACTATACAATCCTAACTACCCGGTGCTACATATCAGAGCATAACCGACCAAAAAGGATGAAGGTAAACTTCACAAAAGACCTCCAGCAACCTAATCTGCAATGCCTCATAGAACATTATAAAACAGCAGAAGGGTGAGAAATATTATCATAATAGTCAAAGCATATAAATATATATACATACACAAGTATAAAACACATACTTTCACATTTCTCACCACAAATCATTCCCACCATAATATACATCTCAACATAAGTGTAAACAAACATGGACAATTATCAAGCACATTTCATCATGCATACATCCATAATTCTCAATTCAATACTTCACATAAAGGTATACCTTCATTCAACAATACACATTAAATCATGTGACTCAATGCAACTCATTTCATGTGGTACCAACACTTGTTATCATTTTTTCGATTTTTACACTTAAATCGGGTCTACCCTTCTAGACCGATAACAATAAAAGCCGGTTCCCTAAGCATTCAAACCCACCCTTCTAGGTTCGGGACAAGTCACTAGTCTACACGAAACTAGCAAACATTGCCTCTTGACTAAATGATGCATATGCAATCGACCACCAAATACACTTAAGACCGTCTCGCATCTTAATCCCATGCATTCACATAATTCATCACACCAGAATTATAACATAATTGCACACACAACATATTCAGATATCATCGATACATTTATCAAGCAATGCACACATATTCATAATATTCTCATGCATTCTATTCATACAATCTCATACAAATAATATGTATTCATAATCAATTCCACAGTCTAGGATTCACGCCTTGCGGCTACCCACAGCATATATTTCGCAGTATAGAATTACTCATTTCCAACAAGGATTAAACACAGCCGAACAAAGAAATCAACATGGAATAGAATCACAAGAAAACAAAAATGTTGTCACGCTCGCTGGCTTGCTCGCCTAGCGAGTTCCTAGCGAATACTCGCTAACTGTTCGCCTAGTGAACGAGCTCGCGAAGGAAAACAGAAGTTACTGACTTGTTTCGCTACCTAGCTCGCTACAGCGAAGTCCTAGCGAACCTTCGTTGTCCCATTCGCTACCAGCGAAGAACCTCAAATCCATTCTGCCCAAGCCTGGGACCTCTCGCTAACCATTCACTCAGCGAGTTGCTAGCGAATGTTCGTGACCTGTTCGCCTAGAGAAGGTGCTAGCGAATGTCTGCGAATTCAGAAAATTCCCACTGTCACCAAGTCCTCAACTCCTCACAAAACCGACTGATTCTCACCAAACCAGTTCCATAGTCTTAGTATAACCTCCCTTGACTAAATTATATCACTTATTTCCAGTTTCTACCATTAAAACTCGGTTTTATCGATTAAATCCAAATTGCCTTAAATGGAAGTTGTAGAAAAACAACCAACAATCTAACCCAAGCATACATAATCATAGACATTGACTAGATAATAATTGTTAGAACACAGATTGGTGTTTCTTATATCTCTATGTTTTGATGATAACTCTTATGGAATTTTATATTAAGAAAATATATACTCTAAAATTTGTTCAAGTATTATTGTTTCATGTATTAAATTGAATACTCTTAAAGAAGCAAAATACATAAGTACAAGCAACTATGCAAGGCTCTGAAGCATCAGATGCAAGACAATCAGAAGACTCTGAAGTGTTGCCAGAAGAATCTGAAGCAGAAGCTGCAGAATGATCTGAAGCGTTTCCGAAAGAATTGTATAAAGAGTTGAAAGCTTTGATCAAATCAGACTCTGAAGTTCATTTCACTGCAAGAACAGAGGCTCTGATAATCAGACTCTAATCAAATAATATTCACGCTCAAGCACATACTGCTGCATACTCTGATGAAGACTCTGATCAAGATTGAGACTCTGATATATCAAGTTCTGATCATCTATCAAGCTCTGATCATCTCAAACATTTAGCTCTGATCATCTTAAGTATTTGATTCCTTTTAAGCTTGCTACAAGTTCTGAAGTGCAGATTATGAAGACTTCATCCTGAAGGAAGCTTGTTGAAGAAGTTGTAAACTTGATTGGACGTGGTGCTACTTCCAAAGTTACCAACGACTATTTTGTCCAATGAAGAGACGTGGTGCTAATCCCAAAGCTTCTACAACCATACTTTTCCTGACAAGAAGCATGTCTGTGCCCATACCTTTTGGTGATGAAAAGTCTTATATTTCAATATAATACTCAGCCACACATTATTCAAAGCACTTGGAAAAAGCTATAAAAGGAGAACTTTTACAACATTTAGATGTTGCTCAATCAGAAAGAAAAAACATTGATACACACGCTTGAAACATCAAACTGTATAGTTTTATTTGTACTTAATCTTAAGTGTAAATATCACAGTTGTGATACAACTTACTAGAAGCATTTAAACACTTGTTTAGTTTACATTAATTTGTAAGAAGTTTCTTGAGAAGAACAAGGTGTGGTCAGTAGTTCTTGAGAAGACTAAGACAGTTGTTCTTAGTGCTTGCTATTGTAATCAGTTGATTAATAATGGATTAAGTCCTTGTGGAGAAAGGCAAATCATCTTTGATAAGGTGGACTGGAGTAGTTGAGTTCAACAAACCAGGATAAAAATCTTGAGTTGTTTTTATTGCCATATTATTTAAAACTCTTATTCAACCCCCTACCCCCTTCTAAGTGTTTTTCTCACCTTCAGTTGGCATCAGAGCTCCGGTTCTGTTTGTGCTATCACTTAACCGTGACCAGAAAAGATCCAGTGGGAAAAACTCTTGATATTCTTGGTTTATATACATTATGGATGCTGGAGCTTCAACATCCAGCAACAACAAATATGAAGAAAGAGTCAGCACAAAACCTCCCATGTTTGATGGAGAGAAATTTGACTATTGGAAAGATAGACTAGAAAGTTTCTTTCTAGGATTTGATGCTGATCTTTGGGACTTAGTTATTGATAGATATGTTCATCATCACAAGGCTAGAACTATCTTGCTAAATGTTATATCTCATACTGAGTATGAGAAAATAACCAAAAGAGAAACTGCCTTTGATATATTTGAATCCCTGAAGATGACTCATGAAGGGAACTCTCAAGTTAAAGAAACCAAGGCTCTGGCGCTGATCCAGAAGTATGAAGCTTTCAAAATGGAAGAATCTGAATCTATTGAAGCCATGTTTTCTAGATTCCAGATTCTTACTGCTGGCTTAAAGGTTCTGGACAAGGGTTACTCTACTGCAGATCATGTCAAGAAAATAATCAGAAGCTTTCCAATCAGATGGAGACCCATGGTCACTGCTCTGAAGCTGGCAAAGGATCTGAACAAGATTGCGCTGGAGGAACTAATCAGTTCTCTAAGGAGTCATGAGATTGAACTAGAGGAAGATGAGCCTCTAAAGAAAGATAAGTCAATTGCTTTAAAATCTAATAAATCTGTTAAAGCATTGCAGGTAATAAAAGAAAGCTCTGAAGAGTCTTCTTCTGAAGATGAAGAAGAACTATCTTTGTTGTCCAGAAGAATCAACAAACTCTGGAAGAATAAGCAAAGGAAGTTCAAGAACTTTAGGAAACCAGATTAACACAAAGAATCTTCTGGACACAGAAGATCTGGAGAACCCTCTGGATACAGAAGATCTGGAGAATCCTCTAGACGCAGACGATCTGGAAAAAGAGAGGTTGTTTGCTATGAATGCAAAGAACCTGGGCACTACAAGAGTGAATGCCCAAAGCTTCAGAAGGAGAAGCCAAAGAGAAAGTTAGATCACAAAAAGAAAGTTCTGATGGCTACCTGGGATGACTCAGATGCATCTGATTCGTCATCAGAGTCAGAAGAAGAATGTGCTAATGTAGCATTCATGGCTGACATAGAAGACAGTGCTGAATCATCTGGATCAGAATCAGAATCTGATTCTGAGGAGGTATTACTGAACTTTCTAGACAAGAACTTGTTGAAAGTCTATCTGATATTCTTGAAAACTATAGCAAAGTTAAACTCAAATACAAAAAGCTTCTAAAGCATGTTAAATTTGAGAGTAACAAGTTTGAATTAGAAATAGCTGAGCTAAAAGCTGAAAATCTTCAATTGAAAAATAATTTAGAATCTGCTCAACTAAACTTTGATCCAAAGTCTGAACCATGCTCTTAAAATATTTTACAAGAGTATGACTATAGCTTCAGGAAATTTCTAACTAAAAAGCCTAGATAGAAGTAAGATGGCTTCAATGATCTATGGCATTAGAAGAAACTATAGAAAAGGTGTTGGATATAAATCTTTTTCTTATGAGGATTCAAATCTAAAACCTGTAGATAAACTGGATATCAAGTATCCTCCTTTATATTCTCAGTTTACATTTGGTCATTTAAATGATATTAAACACACAAGTTCTAATCATAACAAACCTGTGTTTAATAAATCTAAATCTACTTAGAACAAGTCTTATGTTGAAAGACAGAAGTTCAGAAAAAGCTTTAAGGCAACTAACCAAAAAGGACCCATGAAAATCTGGGTACCTAAGGATAAGATAATATATGTTTCAGACATCCTTAGCAGCAAAGTCAAGACTCCAGTCATGGTACCTTGACTCTAGATGCTCACGACATATGACGAGAAAAAGGTCTATGTTCCAAAATCTGGAGCTTAGATCTGGAGGAGATGTCAAGTTTGGAGGGAATCAAAAGGGCAAGATAATTGGCTCTGGAACCATTGGCAATGGTAAACTTCCTTCCATAACTAATGTCTTGCTTGTTGAAGGATTAGCTCATAATCTATTGTCCATAAGTCAATTAAGTGACAATGGTTATGACATAATCTTTAATCAAAACTGTTGCAAAGCTAGTCAAAAGGATGGCTCAATCTTCTTTAATGGTAAAAAGAAAAACAACATTTATAAAATCAGTCTTTCAGAACTTAAGGTTCAGAATGTTAAATGCCTTATGTCTGTTAATGATGAGCAATGGGTCTGGCACAGAAGATTGGGTCATATTAATATGAGACGTATATCTCAGATTAATAAACTTAATCTGGTCAGAGGACTTCCTAATTTGAAGTTCAACTCAGATGCTCTTTGTGAAGCATGTCAGAAAGGAAAATTTTCAAAATCATCTTTCAAATCCAAAAATGTTGTTTCAACTTCAAAACCATTAGAGTTACTTCACATTGATCTGTTTGGACCAGTGAAAACTGCATCCATCAGAGGCAAGAAGTATGGATTGGTCATTGTTGATGACTACAGTCGTTGGACATGGGTAAAATTCCTAAAGCACAAGGATGAGTCACATTCTGTGTTCTTTGACTTCTGCAAACAAGTCCAAACTGAAAAAGATTTCAAAATTGTTAAAGTCAGAAGTGATCATGGTGGTGAATTTGAAAACAAACATTTTGAAAAATATTTTAATGAAAATGGCATTGCTCATGATTTCTCCTATCCTAGAACTCCACAACAGAATGGAGTTGTAGAGAGGAAAATAGAACATTGCAAGAGATGGCCAGAACCATGATCAATGAGACTAACATGGAAAAACATTTTTGGGCAGAAGCAATTAACACAACATGTTACATTCAGAACAGAGTGTCTGTTAGACCTCTTCTAGAAAAGACTCCTTATAAATTGTGGAGGAATAGAAAGCCAAACATTTCTTATTTCCATCTGTTTGGATGTATATGTTTTATGCTGAACACTAAAGAGAATCTTAACAAGTTTGATTCTAAAGCACAAAAGTGTTTCATGCTTGGATATTCTGAACGCTCTAGAGGCTACAGAGTATACAATACTGAGACACAGATTGTGGAGGAATCTATACATGTTAGATTTGATGATAAGCTTGGCAATCAAAAGCCAAAGCAGCTTGAAAACTCTGCAAATGGAGAAGTTATTCTCACAGAATCTGAGAAACCAGAGGTAGAGAAAGCTCAAGAAGAAGCTACGTCAGATGCAACTCCATTGACTGCTCAGATGAATAACATGAACATTTCTGAAGAACCAACAGTTAAAGGATCATCCAGAATCAAAGCTTCTCACCCAGAAGAAATGATTATTGGAAAGAAAGATGACCCTATAAGAACAAGGTCGTTTATCAGATCATCTGGAACATCACTTTTTGGGTTGGTGTCTATTATTGAACCAACATCTGTGGACGAGGCTCTGAGTGATAATGATTGGATACTTGCAATGAAAGATGAGCTGAATCAATTTACAAGAAATGATGTTTGGGATCTGGTTCCAAGACCAAAAGGTTTCAACATTATTGGAACAAATTGGGTATTCAGAAATAAACTAAATGAGCAAGGAGAAGTTGTTAGGAACAAAGCAAGGTTAGTAGCTCAAGGATACAGTCAACAAGAAGGAATTGATTACACTGAAACTTATGCTCCAGTGGCAAGGTTAGAATCTATACGCCGTCTTATTTCATTTGATGCACAATATAACATCACTCTATATCAGATGGATGTTAAGAGTGCCTTCTTAAATGGTATTATAGAAGAAGAAGTTTATGTTCATCAACCTCCTGGTTTTAAAAGTGATAAACTTCTAGATCATGTTTTCAAACTCAAAAAATCTCTTTATGGTTTGAAACAAGCTCCCAGAGCTTGGTATGAAAGATTAAGTAATTTTCTTCTGGAAAAGAACTTTATCAGAGGCAAAGTAGACACAACTCTTTTCTGTAAAACATCTAAGAAAGATTTACTAATTTGTCAAATTTATGTGGATGATATTATTTTTGGATCTACCAATATTATGTTGGGAAAGGAGTTTGCTTTGTCTATGCAGGCTGAATTTGAAATGAGCATGATGGGAGAGCTTAGATTCTTTCTGGGAATCCAAGTAAATCAGACTCCAGAATGCACATATATTCACCAGACTAAATATGTCAAAGAGCTTCTGAAGAAGTTCAATCTGAATGAAAGCAAATTGGCAAAGACTCCAATGCATCCTACAAGCACACTTGGTAAGGAAGAGGTAAGTAAGAAAGTTGATCAAAAACTTTACAGAGGTATGATTGGATCTCTCTTATATTTGACTGCTTCAAGACCTGATATTTTATTCAGTGTTTGTCTGTGTGCTAGATTCCAATCAAATCCTAGAGAATCTCACTTAACAGCTGTTAAGAGGATTCTAAGGTATCTGAAAGGTACTACTAACGTGGGTCTATGTTACAGAAGATCTAATGATTATAAATTAGTTTGATTCTGTGATGCTGACTATGCTGGAGACAGAGTAGAACGTAAAAGTACTTCTAGAAGCTTTCAGTTTCTTGGAAGTCATCTGATCTCATGGTTCAACAAGAAGCAACCCACAATTACACTTTCAACAACAGAGGCAGAATATATTGTTGTTGCTAGTTGTAGCACCCAGATGCTCTGGATGAAAAGTCAGCTGGAAGATTATCAGATTTTTGAGAGTAACGTGTCTATCTTCTGTGATAATACTTCTGCTATATGCTTATCTAAAAACCCTATTTTACACTCTAAAGCTAAACATCATTTCATCAGAGACTATGTTCAGAAGGGAATTATTAATTTAAACTTTGTGGATACAGATCATCAGTGGGCTGATATCTTTACAAAACTCCCTGCTGAAGATAGATTTAAATTTATTCTGAAAAATATAAGTATGGACTTCTGTCCAGAATAAAATATTCATCAGATGAAATTTTTACTCAGATGATAAATGTCTAAACTTTGAAGTATTTCTTCATTTCAATTCTGTGTTTATTTTTGTGTGTAAATCTGAACTAACAAGGCTCAGAGGATCTGAACGTTGGCTAACGTTTCATTTCTCAAGAAGTTTTAGAGGCACATGCAAGCAAACACGTGTATCTCAGAATCTGGAAAGATAGAGTGCATCATACTGAATTGACGTTTGAGGTATTGCTTTGAAAATCTAAATCTCTTGATTCCCCCCCCCCCCATCTGTCAGAATCATATATGCTTGAAATGATTTTATTCTTTGCATTAATTGCTTGATATGATTATTTTCACTTCATTAATTGCTTAAGTGTACGCGTGAGATTATGTGTGTCCTTTGCTTGCCCTAAATTTTTCTATATATATTCTCACAACACTTCACATTTCACACTTTACAATATCTATCACTTTTTTCCTCATATGCATTTCTGTCTTCTTCATTGCTTCCATCTCTTTTCAAAACCCAAATCCTCACATAAACCCAGACGTATCTCAAGAACATCAATGGCATCATCATCTTCAACATATGCTCAGATGCAATCCTCTACTGTTGCTATGTCATCTCCAAATGTTGTTGTGTACAAGGAACCAGTGAGAAGTCTTCTCACTCCAACGAAGGATCTTGAGGTTCTGTGTGAAAATTTTGTGGATTTTGCTTCCATTGAAGAAAATGGTTTTGATCTCAAACCAACCATTACAACTCAAAACTGGGCAAAGTACTTTGACAGGTTGATGGGTCCTGTTTATCCAACATTGGTGAAAGAGTTCTGGATTCACGCCCAAGTTTGCCATAAGTTCATTCACTCTTCTGTTCTTGGAAAGGAGATTGTTATTACTGAGAATTTAATCAGACAGCTGATTGAGTACAAAGAAACTGATGGAATCACAAGTATGGCAACTGCTCGTGTGGACTTGGCTGATGTTTTTCAAGAGGTCTGTGTTTCTGGGGAACTAACCAACAAAGTCAGAGATCTGAAGCCTGTCTACAGAATCTGGGCTAAGATTTTCATGAGTTCTATTTTTCATAGAAAATCTTCAAACTCTCCAGATTATGTCAACACAGAACAACTGTACTTCATGCTCTGTATGAGTCAAGGCAAGAAGGTGGATCTGCCTTATCTTCTGTTCAGTCATCTTCTGAATCACATAAAGGAAACAAGAGAAGAAGTAAGAGCTAAGGCTGGAAAGATCAGAAATTGGATCCCTATGGGAAGGCTGATATCAGACATTCTGACAGAGAATGGTCTTGTAAAGCATCTGACTGATGCTGGGGTGACAGATGATCTGTCTTACATTATAGGATCTGTCATTAATGGGAATACTCTGAAAAGGATGAAGGTCATCTCAGAGCTTGCTGGCAAAACTAAGAAGATTGACTCTGAAGAAGTCAGTAGAAGGAGGATTCCTATAGCAGATTTTCCCATGTTCAGTGCAGATGAACCTAGGGAAATCATTTTGTCATTCATTGCTGAATGTTTGAGAGATGGTATTCCTCTGCCTACCAACATAGTACAGAAGGAAGGAGAAGTATTGCCAAATCTTCTGCGAGAAAGGCGCAAGAAGAGGAAAGCTGAGGAAGGATCTGTTGCATAGCCTAAGAGGAAAGCCTCTGATGCTGCTGTCAAGCCTCAGGAGGCCAAGAAGCTGAAGGAAAATCCTCCAGAAGCTAGCTTGGAGGAAATAAGAGAAACAATTAAACAGGTATTAACATCTGATCCATAACCATCTGTCCATTCACCCTCACCTTCACCTCCACCATCTCCTCATAAACCATCTGGACCTCATACATCTGGATATCATACTTCTAAACCCATTTCATCTCCTCATAGACATTCTCAACCATCTTCTGTTCATCAACCATCTGAACCCCCTCAACAAAAATCACCTGAACAACAACCCCCTCAACAAACACCATCTGAACCACAACAACAAATACAATCTGAACTACCCTCTTCTACTCAACCACCAGAAGAACCAACCATTCCAGTTCCTGAACCCTCTATCCCACAACCATCTGAAGACATTCTGGATGTGCAACCCATTGCAACCATGTATGTCTTATCTTCCACTTCATGTCATTCAACTGAATCATCTGATTCTGATGAATCTGAAGTTCAGCCACCATCTTGTTTACATATTCCTGACCCTTATAAACCACTACCATCTGACCTACCTACTTCTGAACAACACCATCATCAGCTTGCTCTTAGCTTCAACTTTAACTTCACAGACTTTCTACCATCTTCATCTGATGTTGTTACATCAACACCATCTGATGTTGATACCTCAACACCCACTACACCTTATCCCACCATACCACAACCATCTGAACAACCACCATCTGATCAAACACCCCCTGAACAAACTCAAACAAGCCCTGAACCTTCACAAAAAGTCACCCTAGAAGACTTTCTGTACCCCAAACCCAAATCATATGTTTATACTTTGTTTAAGAATTTCAAGAAGGAAATGTGTATGAGGATTGCTTTTGTAGAAGAAGAGTGTCTGTTTAGTATGGATTTTGCTGAATCTGAAGCTTCTTGGGACAGATTCATCTCAAAGTTCAACACTGCTGCCTCTAACCTCAGAGCAGTTTGCGCTGATGATACAAACGCAAAGTTTGCTGAAATGGTCAGACAGACTCTGCTGAGCATTCCCAAAACACCACTGCTACTTTTGGAAGATGCTCCTACTGAAGACTCTTCATCTGAAGATACTGCTCCAATGATAGAAGATACTCCTGCAGAGCCTCTGGTGCCCAATCAAGATGCTTTGATGATTGTGGAACAATCATCTGCTTCTAGTCCTCAGGATGCATCTGACATGGAGATTGATCATCCCAAGGCAACTGCATCTACTTCTGCACCCTCTGCATCTGAGATGAAGACTGAGACTTCAGATGTTGTCCAAGAAGTTAAGGAAATCAGATCATGGATAGTAAAACAAGAACAGACTACTGAGGAGATCAAAACTTAGATGGCTAAGCAAGAAGAGTCTACTGCAAAGATTACTGATCTTCTGACCCTGATTGCATCTCGCCAGCCCTAGTTTTATTTTCCATGTTTTTGCATTTATGTTTGCATTTGTTTTCTGTTGTTTGTTTTTAATCATCTCTTGTCTGAACATCTTATTTTGAATGAATCCGGTTGTTCTGTTTTTCATTTATGTGTTTTATTTTCTTTTCTTCTGTTATCTTTTCTGTCTTTTAAACTCTTTTTGATTATGACAAAAAGGGGGAGAAAAAGAATTTGATTGCTCAATCCATAAGCAATACTAAAATGAAATTCAGACATAGTATTAACTAACATTGAATTTTAAGACTTTCAGATTTTATTGTTTCATCTGACAAAATTCTTTGAAGTTACCCTGAGAATTACCCAACCAGGCTCTGATCCTTGAAACAAATTTAACTCTGATTCTGGAAGATAAACCAGACTCTTTATTTGAAAGAATTCACCAGGCTCTGATTCTGGAAAGCATCCAATCTCTAATTCTTTATTTTAACAAGGATTCCTACCAGGTTCTGAAATATACTCAAGCAAAAAGGGAAGTGTTCTCTTCTATTAGAGTATTTATTTCAGGGAGAGATTCTTAATCTCATGGGGAGTTATATATTTTATCCTTTTTATTGAACAAAATTTCCTATATTTTGTCATCATCAAAAAGGGGGAGATTGTTAGAACACAGATTGGTGTTTCTTATATCTCTATGTTTTGATGATAACTCTTATGGAATTTTGTATTAAGAAAATATATACTCTAAAATTTGTTCAAGTATTATTGTTTCAGGTATTAAATTGAATACTCTTAAAGAAGCAAAATACATAAGTACAAGAAACTATGCAAGGCTCTGAAGCATCAGATGCAAGACAATCAGAAGACTCTGAAGCGCTGCCAGAAGAATCTGAAGCAGAAGCTGCAGAATGATCTGAAGCGTTTTTGAAAGAATTGTATAAAGAGTTGAAAGCTTTGATCAAATCAGACTCTGAAGTTCATTTCACTGCAAGAACAGAGGCTCTGATAATCAGACTCTAATTAAATAATATTCACGCTCAAGCACATACTGCTGCATACTCTGATGAAGACTCTGATCAAGATTGAGACTCTGATATATCAAGTTCTGATCATCTATCAAGCTCTGATCATCTCAAACATTTAGCTCTGATCATCTCAAGTATTTGATTCCTTTTAAGCTTGCTACAAGTTCTGAAGTGCAGATTATGAAGACTTCATCCTGAAGGAAGCTTGTTGAAGAAGCTGTAAACTTGATTGGACGTGGTGCTACTTCCAAAGTTACCAACGGCTATTTTGTCCAATGAAGAGACGTGGTGCTAATCCCAAAGCTTCTACAACCATACTTTTCCTGACAAGAAGCATGTATGTGCCCATACCTTTTGGTTATGAAAAGTCTTATATTTCAATATAATACTCAGCCACACATTATTCAAAGCACTTGGAAAAAGCTATAAAAAAAGAACTTCTACAACATTTAGATGTTGCTCAATCAGAAAGAAAAAACATTGATACAGACGCTTGAAACATCAAATTGTATAGTTTTATTTGTACTTAATCTTAAGTGTAAATATCACAGTTGTGATACAGCTTACTAGAAGCATTTAAACACTTGTTTAGTTTACATTAATTTGTAAGAAGTTCCTTGAGAAGACCAGAGTGTGATTAGTAGTTCTTGAGAAGACTAAGACAGTTGTTCTTAGTGCTTGCTATTGTAATCAGTTGATTAATAGTGGGTTAAGTCCTTGTGGAGAAAGGCAAATCATCTTTGATAAGGTGGACTGGAGTAGTTGAGTTCAACGAACCAGGATAAAAATCTTGAGTTGTTTTTATTGCCATATTATTTAAAACTCTTATTCAACCCCCCCTTCTAAGTGTTTTTCTCACCTTCAATGATATTCCACACCCTTACCTCGATTAATCAATGCTTGAGTGTTGTTCTTGAGCTTTTCCAACTTTTCTTCTTCTCCTTCTCGTTCTCCTTCTTCCTCTATCTTTCTTTTCTTTCTCTTATGTTTCTATCTTCTTCCTTTCTCTCCACTTTTCCTTATAAGTCTTTCCCTTCTAATTCTCCCCAACATCTATTAATTCATTTAATTAATCATACATTAATCAAACAATCCTCTTAATCATTTAATTAATATAAATAATTAATTAGTGAAAATTGGGCTATTACACAAAGCACATCTTTTTTGTGTGACCCTCCTTCTTATAGTGATAACATTTAATCCCAGAAATATCTCCACCATAAGACTTCTGCTGAGTTTTACCTTTCTTCTTCTCAAACATATTATCTCTCTTCGTCGGTTTCTCCTTTACGGGAAATCCTTCGCCAGCTGATGATGATGATTTATGCTCCTTTCTTTAGTTCAAATCATTCGAATACAAGGCTGCTTGAAATTCTTCAAAAGTCATAGACTCTCTTCCATACTAGAGGGTTTCTTTGAAGTGAGCATGAGACTTAGGTAAAGAACATAACAATAACAACGTTTAATCTTCATCATTGATGGTAACATCAATATTTTCAAGATCAAGAATCAGCTTGCTGAATGTATCTAGCTGCTCCGTCAATGCTTTATCTTCATTCATCTTGAATTAATATAAAACATGCTTCAAGCACAAACGATTCACCAAGGATTTTTTCATATACAATCCTTCAAGTTTTAGCTAAACACAAGTTGTCGTCGTCTCCTTCGAAACCTTCTTGAGAACCTTATCACCAAGACTTAGAACAATTGCATTGTGGGATCTTCAAACGCTATAAGCCGAAATCATTAACTCCAATTCTCAACTTCAAACTTTGTTGACAACATCTTCTCCATGCTCACTACACCAGTTTGTTGTGATCACAAATGATACCTTTCAACAAATAAAGATTGAGAAACGGAGTTCTTGGGTGAACAATGAAAATGATTAGAACAAAGAGAGAAAGAAGAGAGGATAAAGAAGAAAGTGGAAGAAGAATTAGGGAAAATTGCTAAATAACTTGCAACCCAAGCTAACTAATCAATTAGATCCATAACAAATTTCCAATTTGACAAATACTTCAACAATATTAGACACTGCCTTTGATAGACTTTTGAGCATCGTACTGAATATCATACTCTGACAAGAGCATGTGCCATCTGGCTAGCCTTCCAGTTTGAGCTAGCTTTTCGAAGATGTACTTTATCGGGTCCATCTTGGAAATCAACATTGTGGTATGACAGATCATATACTATCTCAGACGCTTGGCGGCCCATGCTAAAGCACAACATGTTTTCTCTAGCGGAGAGTAACGACTCTCGCAGTCTGTGAACTTCTTGCTCAAATAATAAATCGCGTGCTCTTTCTTGCCTGACTCATCAGTTTTGCCTAAGACGCACCCTATTGAATCTTCTAATATTATCATGTACATGAATAATGGCTTTCATGGTATTGGAGGAATCAATACCGAAGGCCCTTGTAGATACTTCTTGATTTTCTCAAATGCCAACTGGCAGTTCTCGTTCCACACCACCGTCTGATCTTTTCATAACAACTTAAAGATCGGTGTGCAAGTAAGTGTTAGGTTGGAGATGAACCTGGAGATATAATTCAGTCGTCCAAGGAAACCTCTGACATGTTTCTCTGTTTTAGGAGCGAGCATTTCTTGAATGGCTCTGACTTTATCAGGATCTACTTCAATTCCTCGTTGACTAACAATGAAACCAAGTAGTTTGCCTGAGCGAACCCCAAATGTGCATTTAGTTGGATTTAGTCTTAGCTGATACTTTCGGAGTCTCTCGAATAGCTTCAAAAAATGATCCAAATGGTCTTCTTTGCTTTCGGAGTTTGCGATCATGTCGTCTACATATACTTCAATTTATTTGTGCATCATATCATGGAAGAGTGCGACCATAACACTCTGATATGTTGCTCCTGCATTCTTCAAACCGAAAGGCATGACCTTATAACAATAGGTTCCCTAGGGTGTAATGAAATTCGTTTTCTCCATGTCGTTCGGATCCATCTTTATCTTATTATAACCAGAAAATCCGTCCATGAACGAAAACCTTGCAAAATTGGTTGTGTTGTCCACCAGAGTTCCGATATGTGGTAGAGGGAAATCGTCCTTCGGACTTACTTTGTTTAGATCCCTATAGTCGACGCACATTCGGACTTTGCCATCCTTCTTTGGGACTGGCACGATGTTGGCCACCCAGTCGGGATATTTGGATACCGCTAAAAAGCCTGCATCGATCTGTTTCTTGACTTCATCTCTGATCTTGAGAGCCATATCAGGTTTTGATCTGCGAAGCTTCTGCTTGATTGGAGGACATTCCAGCTTCAGGGGGAGCTTGTACATAACAATGTCAATGTCCAGCCCTGACATATCTTGATAAGACCAAGCGAATATGTCAACATAATCTCTGAGGAGTGCTGTCAGCTTGCTTTTGACTTATGGTTCCAACGATGCTCCTATCTTGACTTCTCTTTTCTCTTCTTCAGACCCCAAGTTAATGATGGAAATCTATTCTTTACATGGCTGAAGATAAGCATCTTCATATTCAGTCATCCTCTTCAACTCTTCAGGGATTCCTGAGTCTTCGTCGCTCTCTTCTTCGGCTTGGAAGACGGATGAACCACTAGTAGAAGGAATCGAATGATCATGGGATTTTGTGGGTGGTTGAGGTGTTCTGCATGTTTTTATAGTTTTAAGAATGATCAGACACGCACATACAGACATGCAGATGAAGGGTTGTTTTTAAGTTTTTCACAAGAAGTTGCCATTTTTTCTTTTAACAAAAAGAGTGAAAATGATAAGCAGAAAACAAAACAAGAGTTTTAACAAAAACACTTTTCATTCATAGACTTTTCAATTTGCAAAGTGTCCCATAATAAATAATTCGCAAGCCTCGGGCAAGACCAGGAATTTTTAAAGAAAAACAAAGCTAACAAGCAAAATGAATTACTCTAAGGGTAAAAAGACAGGAATCTCCACAGTCTCCCAGCTGCGCAGAGCTGCTCCTCCTCGGATTATCAGGCCGTCGAGATCATTATCTTCTTCGATGATGATGATGGTGTTTACTTATAGTCTGTCGCTAGTAAAAAAAAATCAAGGATTTCCTCTTCATAACGCTCTCTTCTGGTTCATCTTCGAGAGTTGGTTTGTAACCCAACCCTTGTCGATCATTCTTTGCTCGAGCGTTGACTTCAATAATCTCTCCCCATCCTAAAGCGGTTCCAATCTGCAGTGCGACTTTGATGCTTTGGACAGAAACGAAAGATGGACCACAAGTTATAGCCGACTCATCAACCAGAACAACATGGGCTATCTCCAGAGCTTGGAAATCCGTTTCAAGTGAATCTTCATCTGCCTCAATGTATCGGAAGGAAGACAAGTTGCTTACCATTAAGTCTTCTTCTCCATGAACGATGACCAACTGGTCATTGACAATTCACTTCATCTTCTGATGAAGGGTGGAGGTAACAACACCCACTACATGTATCCAGGGCCTCCCTAACAAACAACTGTAGACTGGATTAATATCCATTACTTGAAAAGTAATTTCAAAGATTCGTGGACCTATCATGATGGGCAAATCAACTTCTCCTATCACTTTCCTCCTAGAACCATCAAAAGATTTTACGATCAGAGATGTGGGTCTCATGTCAGCTCCTTGATAAGCTAGCTTAGCTAAAGTTCTTTTTGGCATTACATTAAGCGCAGATCCTGTGTCGACGAGCACCCTGGATAATGTATCCTCTTCACATTTGATCGATACATGCAAGGCACGGTTGTGCTTGCGTTTCTCGGCTATCAGATCGTTATCATCAAAGCTCAAAGTATTACATGTTGTGATGTTTTCCACAACGGAATCGAATTGCCCCACTGTGATGTCTTTCGTCACATGAGCTTGCATCAGAATTTTTAGCAAAGCTTGACGATGTGCTGGAAATCTTAATAGTAATGACATAATGGAAATCTTGGATGGTGTATGATTTAGTTGATCTACCACTCGGTAGTCACTTCGACGAATAATCCTCAGGAATTCCTCCTCATCATCTTTAAAGGGTTATTTTCCTTTGGTAATAGGTTCTTTAGCAACATCATCTTTTGGAATGGATTCCTTAGCGACAGCGGCTTTAGGAATGGGAATCTTTGGTTGAGGAACTGCAGGATTTGCTCGGGGTTGATACACACGATCGCTTTGGGTCATTCTTCTTCCACTGGCAATGTTGGCAACATTTCCCTGCCTTCTTTCTTTCAATATCTCATCACACCATGAATAATCATCTTTTGGTGTTACGACCCTCGGGCGAGGTCTGGATCCTCTCCTTGGTTCAAAACTAGGTTGATCTCTCCCAAATATGGGTGCTACATCATTACGGAACACTGACCGGACGTTTTTGTTCCTGGTTGTATTGTTGTTGTAATCTCTGAAGACGACCTTCTTGCTGACCTCTTCGGGTATATTGAATACGGGTTTAATTACCGCTACGTCTTCCTTTTTCTTCCTGCTGGAGATATCTAGTATTCCTTAATCAAGTAACGCTCTAAAATCTTTTTGTACAAGGTCACAACCTTGTGGGTTCAGCATACATTGCTCACAGCTCTTGTGAGAATTTTTAAGCATCCAGGCCTGAGCGAGTCTTTTGTACAATTCTGCCAACGTCTTTATCTCAGATCCCTCCCCTTCTTCAGTGATAGCATTTACTCCACCATGGTTTGGTAGAGGGTTATCCTTCACGATTGGGTGGTTATCTTCAAAGGACAAAATCTTTTTTTCAATTAGCTCGCGAACAATGTGTTAGAGCGCGAAGCATCCTTCCAAGTCGTGTCCGGGAGTGTTTTCATGGAACGGGCAATGCGCACTGGCATTGTAGTAGTATGGTAGAGGGTTAGACGGAGCGCCTAATTTCCTTGTTTTGACAAGTCCTCTCTCCATCAGCATAGGGAATAATTCAGTGTAACTCATAGGGATGGGCTGTATCTTTGGCCTATTACTTCGGTAATTAGTCCTTGGAGCTTGAGCCGGAGGCTGCTACCCTTGCTGGTGGTACTGCTGATGTTAATTGGGTGCCCCTTGCTAAGGACCCTAATGAGTTTGCTGTTGAAAAACAAGTGTTACTACTGCTACATAGGACGACTGTTGATATTGTTGTCGTTGATTCTTTGAATTATGTGCCCTTCCTCCATAAGTTACAGCACTTACTTCGCCCTCCTTCTTCTTATGAAAGTTACTAGCCGACTTTTTGGCAGCACTGACGCTAGAATTGGTAGTTGAAGTTGTCACTTTTCCACTTTTCAGCCCTGCTTCAACCTTTACTCCTACAGCGACGATGTTAGAGAAATTGGTGGTAACACTGCTGATTAATCTTTCGTAGAACTCCGGTCTGACTGTGTCCACAAACCAGTTCGCTAGTTCTTTTTCGGTGAGGGGTGGCTCAACCTGAGCTGCAGTCCCACGCCATCTTTGTGCATACTCCTTGAAAGATTCGGTGCTTTTTTGCGCCACACTGAGAAGTTGACGATGATCTGGAGCCAGATCCATATTATATTTTTACTGCTGGATGAAAGCATCCGATAAGTCTTGAAAGCCATGGATTTTTTTTTTGATCCAAGCTTAAGTACCATTTGGCCGACACTCCTTTGAGGCTATCTTGGAAGGAATGCACCAACAGCTTGTCGTTTTCAATATGCGGAGCCATCCGCCTGCAATACATGATTAAGTGTACTTTAGGAAAAGTAGTTCCCTCATACTTATCAAACACAGACGTTTTGAATTTTGGCGGGAATATCAGCCCTGATACCAAACACATGTCTTTGGCGTCGGATCCAAACACTTTACTCCCCTCAATAGCTCACATTCTTTTGGCCATAATATCCATCTCTACTCTTAGCTTTTCATGTTTCTCGTCTTCAACTTCGGAACCGTCTGGTATGTCAAAGATTGGCTGGTGGTGGTTAAAAATAGGTCGGACATGAGTTAGTCCTCCGGCCTAAGTGAATATAGGACTCGTCGTCACTAGATCAACTTGTGGTTGAAAGCTGGATGGCTGAGGATTGTTGACTGGTGGTAGGAAATCCCTAGTTATGCCAAATGGGAATTTAGTTGTCATAGCTGGAGCTGTTGGAAGATTCGTTGCTGCTGTAGTCGCTTCAGAAACCACTGTGACTTGCGTGTCCATTTTCGCTTTAATCACATTAAAACCCTCCATGATCTGACTGATGTTATCCTTAATCCCCTCGATATCGTTATCTATCTGCTCAATCCTTTGATCGTTGTCTGCCATCCTTCGTTGAGCTTGAGCTTGCATCCGTGAGAACTCAACGTGACTCTCCCCTTTTTATAACGAACAAGAACAACAAATGAGCTGCGGAACTCAATGCACGACCAATGCAAAATGATATATAAATGCAAATGTAAATGCAAAAACCAACCATTCAAGGAAAAAAGCAAATTTTGTTTGCGAACAAAATTAGGAACACGCGTAACAACGTGCTTTAAAAGAAAATTTCCATTGATAAACCAAGATCTATTATAATAGATGGCCCTTGCTAAAAAACAAGACTTTTCTTACAAATAAAAGTAATTGCAACATATGATTACAATCCTTTTTAGGGAAAGCAGGAAATGGTGAAACATCGATCAATCTAATTAGATGATCCTTCTCCTTCTTGAGACCTGGGTTGAGCTTGATTCTGGTGAATAATCTCCCATAAGTCTTCATTCTCACGCTGAGCTTTGATTAAAGCATACCTCATTTCTTCCCTGAGCATAGGAACTTCTGTCTCCATCGTAACCTCGTAGTCACGAGTGTAGAACATTGCTAAAGCTCTCTCCTTTGACCAAAGTAGATAAGCTCTAGTGGTCAAACAACTTATTTTTTCTTCTGCGGTCATCCCTTGCATGTGAGGACGCCACCAAGCACGGCTGGCCTGGGATTCTAGTTCTTCGTTGTCACCCTTTTCACAAAAATAGGATTTTAACATCTCTGGCTCTGGCTCCGGCTCGGTTGGGTACCCATGTTGGCGTCGAGCGAGAATTAGGTTATAGCTGATAGCTCCTCTTGCGCTGATGAGAGGTATGTTAGGGAAGTCCCCATAGCTTTGGATCATGGCTACACCGCTGATTTTGGGATCATACCAATTGACATCATAGTGGTTGAGAGTGATTATGTTTGCAATCCACACGTCCTTGCTATAGACATTCCACAGAACATACGTCTTAGGCAAGTGAGAAGTGAACCACCTGCTAAGCAAATCGGTACAACACGAGAACTATCCAAGATCATACAAAGTATGGCAGTGGATAACAATGTAAGTGTCTGCTAGCAATGATTCATATGATTTTTGATAATGAAGAGCCGGATAGCCTCCTCACTGATGAACTCATTACAACAGGAAAGAGATACAAGCCGTATATCAAGAACGCCAAGATTGCCTCGAAAATACCCAAATTCCTATTTCCATAGTGAAATTAAGCCATTTCCATAAATGGTCTCGCCTCCTTTCCAAGGAAACCACTTCTGGCTACCAAGTTAGCATGTAACTGGCTTGAGGTGCAATGCTTTGGCAAGGTCTCTTCTTCTCGGTTTCCAATAAGAAGCCTTGAAAGTTAAAGGAAGCATTAGGTAAGCCAAATATTCCTCTGTGGTCAGAAGCAATTGGAAATTCGGAAAGATGAAGCAATGATATATTGGACTGTAAAATTCAATGAGCGCCTGCAACATGTTCCTAACAACTTGAGTGTTAAGTAATGGTATAAGATCTCTATACTTTGCAATGAACGCAGCGGGATTTCTAACAAGGCCTTCCAAGATCTTGAGGTTGTCTAACTTCACATATGGAAATGGAAGTCCACTTCGTCATACCATGTTGATGTCTGCAAAGAAAAAAATTGAATTTCCTTGAATGGTTAGTAAAATGAAAAAATGCAATGCAAATGTGACCGGTTTTACAAAAATCAGAAGATCAATTTGTGTCAAACCCTCATTTCATTCATTATTGGTAAAAGTTACAACTTTTTGAGATACAATACAATAAGTTTAAACTACATCAAGAGACTAGGTTTCACAACCTAAATTAATGACTTCAGACACGAGGCCTCTTCAACTTCTTCAAGATTGCATTCTCCATTACCAACTTATCCATTATCCCTTTCCAAGCTCCGGAGGTAGGAGGGATATTGGAGTATTCATGATTGCTTTGAGTGGGCTTGATACTAGAGAAAAATAAATTATCCTTTGTTATTTCTTTATCAATCACTCGTCGTTCGAGCCAATCTATCAATTCGTCCTTTTCTTGCACCTCTCAGACAAGTCTTCTTGCTTCGGAAGAGAGAGAATGATACTTTCCTTCCCAAGTGTCTCTCTCAAGTTGTGCTCTTGCAAAAAGCTCTTGATACTTTTCCATCTTCTCAATGGGAATAGTAGAGGATGACAACGCGATGACAATCTGCGTGTTGTTTTCTGGGAGATACGGCATCTTCAAATCTTTTGCTCGAGATTGGACCCATTGAGTAAATGGCTCCAAAGCCATGCAATTTCTTTTCCCTAGATCTGCTTTAGTCTTTTTCTGGATGTTTTCCCAAGCATCAATGGTGCTATTTCTCACATTTTCTGCTACCCTTGCGTTGAGATAAAAGAAACCGGATAGGAGGAAATTGTTGGGTTTGTCTTTCATCGGAAAGACAAATTGTTGTCTAGCCAAGGCTAGATTATAATTGATCCCTCCCCATACTCCAATAAGTGGTATATTTGGGAAACTTCCACAATGATCAAAGTAAACTCCTTGATCGTATGTGGGGTCGTACCAATGAATATCAGCTTGTGTTAGGGAGATTATCCTTTGAGACCATCTCTATCCATTGGGATTCTCTTTGAAAATGTCGGTTCTCGACAAATGATTGACAAACCATTTGTATAACAGAGGTGCACAACAGAGGAAAGCTCATTTTCCTTGAAGTGCCCGATGATGAATTGAATGATACACATCTTCTAACAAGGTGGGAACGGGGTTGCCACTTAAAAATATGATAATGGAAGGGAAATTGAAGAATTCCTCTACCTCGAGAAACAAAACTAGTCCATAGATTAACAGAGCTAGTACTGCTTCAAATGCATCCATACTCCATTCTTTGGCAAGATAGGCAGCTTTCTTGACTAAGAAATCTGAATGAAAACCTGCTACTCCTTTTTTGGTTGCATGGTGGGCTTTAATTTCATAAGCTTCAAGGTGAAGGGCATCTGCAATTTCTTTTGGTGAAGGTAATTTTTCTAATCCACTATAGGGCTTTTGGTCTTTCACATGAACTCCTATGTAGTAGGCGTACTCTTCTAAAGTCGGCATCAACTGATAGTCGGGAAAAGTGAAGCAGTGGTACAATGGATCGTAGAATTGAACCAAAGTACAGAGAATCTCTTCTTCCATTCCTCTCCTGACTAGGCTTAGGATCTTTCCATATCTCTTTCCAAAGTCTTCTGACACCATAGTTCCTAGTTTTCTCAACTCAGAGGTATCAGGCTTCTTGAAGATGTATCTCTTGGTGTTTCTTATTCCAATATCCATGATATGTCTCTGATTTTGCACCAAGAGATCAACTGAGTTTTACAAAACTAGTTGCAATATGCTTATAATGAGATGATGAGATGATACGCACACCACACAAAGGCAAGCATTCACAAATACAATGCACAAGCACACACAAAGGATCCCTAGGCTCAAGGTCAAAGCATGGAGTCAAAGGTCTACCCATCCCCAAGGATTTGTACTATGAGTTGTTTTGTACCTGCCGAACGGGTTCTAACAAAGTTCCTAGAGTCATAGTAAATCCTTCGGATATTGCTAACTAACACGACTACTCACGTGAGTCAACAATATTCTCAAGATAAACTCTTCTGAGTGTAGCATTGCGTGACAACTATTGAGGGACTACTCCCTAACTGTTTCCGCGCTACGTCCTAAAAACGCCAAGTGGGGTAAAAGTGTCACTAAAAGTCCTCAGCTTCACAGACTCGTATTGAAATAATTAGTGAATGCATGACTACTCATGCATTACTAACCATCTTAAAGAGTCTCCACTGAGCGTGATTACATCATATGTCAGACATATTAGGACTACTCCCAATAGCCCAACTATTGATCATACCACAATTCTATCTCATGTGTCACTCAAATCCGAGTTAAGATTTATCTCACCATTCAAAATACCCAATTTCCAACACACAAACAGATATATTGACAAATATACATGTTAAGCAAACATTTACAAATATAGCATACAAAACAAAACAAAATAGGTTAAGCCCTCAAGTTTAAGTATTTGTGTTTCCCTAGTGAAGTCGCCATTTATGTTGTGGTGAGAATCGTGATACCAAGCTGTTGATTAACTTGAATCTTAATTCTTTAAATTCACAACCGGACTTTAATTTATCCAAAGGAAAGGTTAAAGAAAGAAAGACCTTTTGCACGATGTAACAACAATGCTAAGAGATTCGGGGATCGAGGGTTGGTTATGCCTAGGGTAAGTATTCCACATCCTAAACATCTGTAGTACTCTACAAGAACCTTTTGTTTGTTTGTATGCTATGCTTGCTAAATGTTTTCTATGGTTTGGGATATGAGTTTGGGTAAAGTTGTAGGTAAAGACCTAAGGATAGTTTCTAATTTTGCTCTCAAAGATATCACATCCTTTGCCTATGTATCCTAACTAGGATAGAATCAGAGCAACCGTAGTTCACCTCACTAGGTTTAGATGAACACTTGATCATGATCAAGGTTCAAAGGGGAACAAACATAACAATGCTTGTGTAGAGTTTAACCAAACTCTTTAGATCTATATTCAACACTCAAGAATGGGGGAGTAAGTAATCATTACTATGACTCTTACATAGAGTTAACCAACTCTACCTAATTCTACATTGTAAGACCAATTGGTTCTATCCAGACCAAAAGGAGGAAGGAAGCTCTATCAAGGCCTATAAGGATTGACTCTAACCACATCAGGGGTGTTCTCGTCAAGATATCACATCTTGTGCCTACGTATTCTCATTAACCAATGAGAAATCAGAGCGTCCATAGTTCGGACATGACTAAGGATGAGGAACTCTTGATAACGATCAAGGTTCTAGAGGGGAAGTAAGTATCCATAACCATGATACTTACACAGAGTTAACCAACTCTCTATGTCTAAGTTTGAAAACTAACCTAACTAGGGTTGAAAGAACACTTGATTATGATCAAGGTTCAAAGGGGGACAAACATAACAATGCTTGTATAAAGTTTAACAAAACTCTCTAATCTAAGTTGAAACACTCAAAGGATAATAATTTTGACAAAAGCCAAGGGGGGGGGGAGTAAGTAATCATGACAATGATTCTTACATAGAGTTAACAAACTCTATCTTAAAGTTCTAATTAATTGAAGGATACTCCTAACAAGGGGTAGGTCTTTTAGACTTAAACCAAAGTCTAATGGATATGGGTTCTAACTTAACTAAGTTAGGGTTCAAGATGACTTAACAAAGTCAAGGGGAGGGTAATGAGCTACCTATAACCCAAGGGTCAATAGAGAGACTTTCCTTTGGAAGGGGAAAAGATGAGGAAACTGGATGAGAACTAAAGAGTTCCATCACTTGGGGAATAACTTAATCAAATCATAAACATTCAAACATGATGAATATAAGAGGTATGGTTACACCCAAGGCATGCAAGCATATGACAAATCCAAGCAAGGATTATGAGTAAGGTAAATGGTTACCACCAATGTATACACAAAGATATTACAATCTCTAGAAAGAGGTTCTTACAAGACTCAAAATAGGAGGTAAAAAAAACCAAATGACATATCTTAACAAAGATGAGGTAACAACCATGAATAGATATCTTAACAAAGATGAAGGTAACAACCAATAAATAAATGCAAACAAGTTACAACTTGAGGTGAGCATGTTAAGGTTTAAAGGATGTCATATGTAACCACATAAAAGCAAAGATCATACATTGATTACAATCAAGTGTAAATAAGCAATGTCACAACAGATAAAAGTAAGGAGGTTCAATACTTCATGGGGGACAATCATAAGTTTAAAGATGAATCACTTAAATGCTTACAAGCAAAGGTTGAAATTCAAACTTAAGTACACAAGGGAGTTAACAAACCAAGTTCATATCAATTTCAAGTTAAACTTAATGAAAAAGAAATCGAAGTTTTTTTGAAATGAAAAATGAAAGATAGGAGGGTGAAAACCCTAAAAAGTTACCCAACTTCCTTACAATATGAAGTGTTTCTAAAATGTGAATTTTAGAATTCTTTAAACATTATATAAAAATATGCACCAATACAAGACTTTAGCAAAAATAATCATTCAAAAATGATTAAAATTGAAGAAGTTATGTTAAATTGAAGTTTAAAGAAAAATCAATTAAATTGGTGATTAAAAAGGAAATGTCTCATCCAAGGCTTGATCCCAAGAACTTGTGAATCATAGATAAAAACTTAGCCAATTCTACCACTAAATGCATGTGAACATAGAATGGGAAAAGAAAGAAAAATATTAAAAAGTTGAAAAATCATGAAAAAAAAAGTCCAAAAAACGCCCTCGTTGAGGGTCGAACACGAGGCACTATAAGATACATGAACACAAGGTAACAACCACTGGGGTGGCGATATATCCAATGTATCAAGCCACCCCAGTTAAATATATACCTAAAGAGGCGTGTTTCTGGGCAACAATTCAATGCAACCAAGGCCAAAACCTCAAAAACGATTTAATTTTAAAATCCTCAAATCTCAACCAAATCTGGTGAATTAAAAGTCTAAACTACTTGAAATCTTATGAGGATTGTAATGGTATCAATTATTTTTCAAAGTAACATACATAATGAAAAACACGATTGATCAAGTAAGTAGAGGTTTGAAATGCATTTGTGGATGCAAAGACCAAACAGATGCCAATTCATACAAGTAAGGGTGTGTTCAAGTTCAAATATGATATGGAATGAGGTTTCAACAGAAAAGTTTGTTCGCAAGACATCATAACAAAAAAGTATGTAAGTGGCATTAATGAACATGAGTTGAACATAGTTAAAACAAAATGATCAAAACATCAAGCCAAACAAAAATTAACATGTCAAGGGTTATACACACAAACTGAATCCAAATTCTAATAACCTCTTGACCAACTATCAGTTTGACGATTTGAAAATTAGAGGGTTGTTAAGTCATGGCCATGATCCAGAATATGATTTACCAAGTTTGTAAGTTAGTGAAATTCTGTAGAAGTGGATTGTATATCCAAACAATGTTGAGGTAAGGAATCAAACCACTTTAACAAACCAATTACAAAGAGTTAAGAATTTCACACACACAAGTTGTAGTAGTTAAAGTGAAGCTTAAAAAGGGAAACAAAGGTTAATCCAAACTCAAACCAATAGATTGATAGCATAACAATGCACCAAACCTATTCATAATTGACTTTACAGCCACACAAAGTAAAAGCAAAAGTCTCACAAACCAACTACCTCAACCCAAACATAAGTTAATTCTAAGTGAGTTCTAAAAGCTTAATTGTAAATCTGATGAGAATCCAAGTTGATGATCCTCCCAACAACATTGTGGACAGTAGGCACAGTATCAAAACACTATGTCAACAAAGTTTGAAATTCCAACCTGTCATGAATTCAAACAGACCTATAATGACAACCCTCTCCTCATTACATCACATCAGCAGAGAAAACCTACTGAGTCCTAGCCTCAACTAGCCTACCTAAAACACCAACATAATCACTAATGGTTAACAACAACATGGACCTATACAAAATCCAAACTAAACTCAGCTAAACAGCCAAACAAAGAAACCTTCCTTCAAGGATCTAACAAACCTAAGGCACACAACATTCCTACCAATGCAGAAGGCTGACTGCAATAGCCAGTCCAAAACCCTCATGACAACACCCACTTGGTTAACCACTTTAGATAACAATCAAAGCAAAACCAACCTCTAAAATGAGAAACTAAACTTGGCAACAACTAAGTATGAGTTGACAAACTCAGCCCTTAAAAACAGTCAATGACAACATGGTTACAACCTAAACATTGCCAAATCCCAAATTAATCTATCAAACTATAAACTCACAGCCTAAAGTCACAACTCAAGGAAACTAAACTAGAACTAAGTAGTACCAAGAATCTGACATTACAATGCCAAGTCTAGGATAAAGTAATCTAAACAAAAAGTCAACAACTCTAAGCATGCCATCATGAGTTGATAGATCCAACCTCAACACAATCTCTAACAGTAGCCCTTATGCAAACAAAAACACTAATGACAACCCATGATGCAAACCACATATGCTAGACAGATCTAAACATGAGTAAATTTAAACTTCACCAATGATAAATACCAAACATAATAGTGTTCAATCATCAGAGCATCTAACCTAGACCTCTCATGTTGGCAGATTTTAAAAACTCAAATCAGTTTTGGTGGTAAAGAATATAAGCTCATCATAACAATGTCCCAGCCTATACTCACCATGCATTTCAACAACTTACTTTCACAAAATTAACAACATACACACCCTATCCTAATGATAGTCTAATAACAAATGCATATGGTATTGACAAATTCACACCTCACACAACTTTTGACAGCATAGTTAACAAACCATTTCAACATGACAATGTGTAAACCATTTAACAAGTCAACCAACACATACATGATGCATATTAATGTATAAGCTTAAAATGGCATACCTCTTGTAGTCTTCCCACACTAAGCTAACCGCAAGAACAAGAATTCCCTCCTTTGAGCAAGCTTTTGAATATTACTTCTTCTTGAAGAAACAATGCAATCTTGTGGACAGTTTGAACAAATGAACTTCCAGCTGTTGTTTGAGACTTTATACAGCTAGTATAACATGAATATAAGGTGTTCCAAGTGTTACAATGATGAAAAATGATTTAGGTAGTGATTTGGTCCATTTCAAGCACAAAAGTCAAACTATGGTGTGAGAGAAGTTGAATTTTTGTTCTATGGTTCTTTTGATGAAACTAATGATGGGAATAGCTTCAAATGGTCATTTTAAGTTTGTGTGGATGGTTTTTAAGGTGGTGGAATGTTTAGAAGTGGAGATGGTATGAAAATTGCAAAGAGGCCAATTTGGTGGTTTTTGTGGTTTTCTTCACTTACAAGCAAAAATGGTGAGAAGGAGAGATGTGTTTTCTCTTGTGTTTTGGAGATCTCTGGTGTCTGGAATAGATTGGTATGGACCCTCTATTTATAGGCCAAGTGAGAGGTTGGGGCAGATTTGGCATTTGGCTATGCAAGTTGCATTTTGGTGGGAAGATCTTTGGCATTTCAAAATGAGATTTCCATCTGCAGGTTCTTGCTTCTTTCCAATGGTTTTTAGCCTCAATAAATAGCTACCTTTGATTTGGTATGAAGTGACTACAAAGGTACTAAAGCAAGCCCTCTACGCCCTCTACGCTGCAGCAAAACCATGCTCTCTCTCTCATGTGTACTTTTGTACCTTTTATATTAAACAAATGGATTATGGATGGATCTTTGGTTTTTCTTTGATTCCCTTCTGATCTAGTTCCTTTATCCCTTTAAAACATCACATCAGATTCCTTCTCATGGTTATAAATGAAGTGTATAGTTGGAAATCAAGTTTTTGTTGAGTTTTGACATGGTGACCATCAAGTGTTTGGAGCCAACTTGTCCAATTCGAAACTCTCAGCTCACAAGGGCTATGGAGGAGTTCTTGGACTTTTTGGAAAGCCCTCATTATGCTCTACAACTTTCATGTTTATTGAATTTTCAAATTCCAAGTGTAACTAGATCAAAAACCCCCTCAAAGTTGGCTAAAAACATGTCTAAAAAAGCCAAAGACTTAGAATTTTTCTAAGTGTTTTCTCCCTCTTGTGATGGTTTTGACTATAACTCCAAATACATTTATTTTTTGCACATGGACCACTATGACACTTTTGTAGGTTTTGTCAAGACCTTTCCAACAAGCTTTGAACCACCTCATTTGGATGTGTCATTAAAAAGTTAGGGTCTTGCCCCTTTCAAAACCCTAATTCCTGACTTTTTCGATTACTCCTCAATCCTTGATCCAATGGTCATGAAACTTCATGTCTAGGTGCAATGTGTTATTAGGAACATATTTGTTTCAAACTTTGAGGTCAAATTCCTTGTGGTCAAAGAGTTAACGTTCAATAAACCGGATCGACTGTTGATGTTCTGGGTCTTTTGAGGTCTTTAAACTTCTTGAGTAGACTTGAATAAGACATATGAGCTTCATGGACCATTATTCCCTCATTGGAACTCCTTTTGATTCAAAAGTCAAACTACAATTGACTTTTCCTAATCAGAAACCCTAATCGGGGGTCTTGAATTGCACTGTTCTTGGTCTTTGAGTGACAACCTCAAATTGGATTCATACTTGATCTAATATAGTATCTTTTATGGTGTAGAGACTTGTTCCATGGAGATTTAATGCAAGACATTGACTGATTAAACCATCGAAACCTTGATTCTCGACTGTATGGGGACCTGATTCACCTGTATCTTGACAAAGACAAACTTGAAAGAGATTATAGTTAGATGATGATGATAATGATCCTAGAATGAATATGAAGATCTAAGGGGTCAAAATTTGGGGTGAAACAATAAGTATGTGACCTTGACTGATGAGGGTGAACTTGAGTGTTTTCAAGAAGCCACGGAAAGTGATGAAAATTAAAGGAGGTTGCATATAATGCATGATGAGATGAAATTATTGCATGATAAACACACTTATGATTTAGTGAAGTTTCCTAAAGGTGAAAGGGCTTTGGTAAACAGGTGGATTTATAGAGTTAAACATGAGAGAAACTCTAAGTCTCCAAGATATAAAACTAGATTAGTGGTGAAAGTTTTTCGTCAAAGAAATGGTGTTGATTTTAATGATATTTTCTCATCTATTAAAAATATGTCATCAACTAGAACATTGTTGAGTTTGGATACTACTCTTGATTTAGAGGTTGAGAAAATGGACAGGTGAAAATGGACTTCCTTCATAATGATTTGGACAAAGAGATCTACATGAAACAACCCAATGCTTTTAAATTTAAAGGCAAATAAGATCATGTGCGTGAATTGAGAAAGAGTTTATATGGGTTGAAGCAAGTTCCATGGAAGTGGTACAAGAAGTTTGATTTTGTTATGTGTGGTCAAGGATACTAGAAGACTACTTCAGATCATTGCATATTTGTTATAAAATTTTCTAACAATGACTTTATTATCCTGTTTTTATATGTTCATGATATGCTTATTGTAGGAAAAAGTATTTCTAACATTAAGAGGTTAAAGAAGCAATTGGGAGATTTATTTTCCATGAAACGCGTGGGAGAAGCTAAACAGATTCTTAGCATTATAATCATGCATGACAGAAAAGAGAAGAAACTTTGAATGTCACAAGAACATTATATCGAAAGAGTGTTGCAAAGATTCAAAATGGAAAGATCTAAGGTGGTAAGCACTCCTCTTGCTACTCATTTTAAGTTGACTTCTAATCAAAGTCCTTCAATTGAAGATGAAGTGTTTGATATGAAATGTGTTCCTTATACGTCTGTTGTGAGTAGTTTGATGTATACAATGGTGTGCACAAGACTAGATATAACACATGTTGTTGGTACAATCAGTAGATTTTTGTCAAATCCAAGTAGAGAGCATTGGAATGCTGTAAAATGGATTTTAAGATATCTTTGTTGTACTACTTTTGTGAGGCTTTATTTTGGAGGAGATAAGCCTACTCTAGTGGGTAATCTATCTCGGATGTGGCTGGAGAGATTGGTTCCAAAAAGTCTACTTCGGGCTACATGATTAAATTTGCAGGAGGAGTTGTGAATTAGCATTTCAGATTGTAAAAGTGTGTAGCATTGTCTACTACAAAGGCGGAGTTCATTGTCGTTATAGAAGCATGCAAAGAGTTAATATGGTTGAAGGAATTATTGCAGGAGCTTGGTTTTGTTCAAAAAAATATGTGTTATTTGTTGATACTCAAAGCTTATTCATCTTGGTAAAAATCTGAATTTTCAGAATAGGTTCAAACACATTGATGTGAGGTATCATTGGATTCATGATATTTTTGATGCTAAGTTGTTGGAGCTAGCTAAAGTTCATACAAATGATAATGATTCTGATATGATGACTAAAGGATTACCAGAGAAATTTGAAGTCTGTTGTGATATTGTCGGTTTAGTGATTTCCTCCATATAGTTGTGAGGGGGGATTTCTTGGGTTTAGCCTCCTTCCTATGTCGTGAGAGGCCCAAATATAATTAGCCCATTTATATCACTTATTTAAATAGAAATGATCAATTTAGGGTTGAGAGAGATAGAGAGAAAATAAAGATTCAAAAGAGAGAAAAGAATAGAAAAGCCTATTCCCGTTTTCTGCTATCCGTCTCACTATATCGACGATCCTGGATTCGTTGACCATCAGATCAAGCTCAAATTTAGAGGGCGGGTTCGTAA